>OX346252.1:10126986-11367332 GCA_947049275.1 Epinotia bilunana
GCTTTGCTGCCCACCACATTACCGCATGCATACGAAGTCACAGGTACCTACAGCTAGTAAATAAATACATATTAAAGGACAATAAGGCTTATGGGTACTAGACCCATGACTTAATATAAAACACCCATGACAACCCGACCGAGGATTGAACCCGGACCGTCAGCTTCGTAGGCAGGGTCACTACCCACCAGGCTAAACAGGTCGTCCTCTAATCTTACACAAACTGATTAGGCAAGTCTCGTGTTATTGGCACCTATCACGAATAATTGTATAATTTAGTATAAATACTTGCAAATATTAAAATAGTTTTTTTTTTCAGGAACAGATTGCATCGCCATGTCAGTAATACTGGACTCCCTAGACCCGGAGCGCGAGTACTCGCCGAGCCAGTGGTCGGCGCGCTTCGCTACAGCACAAGAAGTGCTACAGAATCACGTCCAACTGGTCACGGCAGGTCTGTTTTTGTGCTCTGGTCTGCTGGTAGGTACGGCTATCACGCGATGGCGCGCGAGCTCTCTCGATTTTTCTCGCACTATCCGTCTCTCTCTTATTAGAACACGCCTTGTTCGGACTAGGCTAGTATTTTAGTGCGAGTCCATACATTTGCTGCAAGTACGAGTAGCTTTTGTATGGACTCGCACTAAAATACTAGCCTAGTCCGAACAAGGCTTTAGAACAAGAGGTATAGTGCGAGAGAAATCGAGAGTATGTCGCGGCCGTCCCATGATCGTCGTGCTGGGGGCTGTTTGTCGGTTTGCACCAGTTTTACATTTCAATGGGTTTGTGATTCAACAGAATAAATAATATTTACAGAAGTTCCGCTAACTAACTAGAAAGGTGTTCATCTTCTTCTTCTTTAAAAAAAATGGCTTCCATCTAAGTTAATATGATTTTGCCAATGTCAACTGTGCTTATTAAGCGACGTTGTTCGGTAGTTTGGTCCGTCGTCAATAATGCAATCAGCGTCAGAAGCTCCGCTGAAGAAGCAAGGCGTCCACCGCTGACCGCCTCCCCGACGAAAGATCAAAGCTGTCCATGCCTTCCCGCTCGACCGCATAGCAGGTCTGTCACGTTTTGTGTGGCGACGACTATGTGCGGACGATAGTGTCACTGTGCGGCGGCGGTATCAGACGCGTTCGGGTAAATGTGTACCTGCACGGCTATCACGCGACGGTGCGCGAGCTCTCCATTTTTCTCGCACTATCCGTCTCTCTCTTATAGAACACTTAGAACAAGAGGTGCGAGAAAAATCGAGAGTATGTCGCGGCCGTCCCACGATAGACGTGCAGGGCGGTGCGCAAGATATGAGAGAAAATTTGAAAATAAAATTAAAAAAATGCGCAACTGAAGATATACATATAGCCCTTTCAAAAGATATTTTCTCTAAAGTATTGTTTTATTTTTCAGCAAGTGAGGAGGCCACCAACAACATTCCCCATAAACTGGAGATCGAGTACGGGTCCACTTTGAACCAGAAACTCGACATTTTTGGCACTGACTTACCAAATGGTGAGCAACACAGCGAGAGAAATCTATAGAAAATCCCGATATAACATTGAGATAGATACATATAATTATACTTATAGCATAACCACAGAAATGAAAGTAGGTACGTCGATGGAGTCAACCAAAGATTCTATCCTATATTGATAACCTATATAATAATAGTATATTTATTTGTAGGTCATATTTGTAACCATGTTTCTTGAAAACGGCACCAACGATTTTGACGAAATTAACAATGTAAGTTTACGGGGGTGAAAAATTTATCCTAGCTGGGTCTCATAGATTTAGATTTTTAGATTTCTTTATTTCATAAAATAAATTTACATTATAAGTTAACTTTAAGCTAATTTACACGAATTTATTTAATGATCGTCAAATAATGAATATTAATTGAATGAAATGTCACAGGTACAATACAACATTCATATGGACATATATTACAAAATGATTCATGATAAAGTCAAGTACGGCAAAATTAGTTTGCTCTATTTTCACCCGAGTGGGGCTCGGTCGCCCAGGAACTAGATAAATAAAAATAGGTACCAAATAAATAACTTATTAAAAAAGTATTGATGTCTGTTGGCCTATTCCTGTACAAAATGTGATCATAACCATAAAATGAAAATAATATGTGTATCGCTGTACTTACTTGTGAAAAGTGATACCATTTTTTTTGTTGTGCTTGTCCGAACGACTCGCACATCATTTTACAGCACAACAAGGCATATTTATTGAAATTGAACATTTGGTTTAGATTAGATTAGATTAGATTTATTTATTTCGAGATAAAAATTACAATATAGATTCGCATACAATGTCAAAATTATAAGAATCCTTATCACGATCGTCAATAATAAGAAATAAAATTCAAAATGTCAATACAGAAAGTGGAAATAGTAGGTATCTCCGATTACGGATTGTCATTTAACTAGTGGATAATACATTTTAAACAAAAATAAACAATGTCAATTTACATATTACGATTTCACAGTAGAAATACAATATAAATTACACAAGAAATAGTATCAGAATTAGGTATCAATAAATCAAATCAGTTTGTCACGGCAGCCATGTTCGAAGTAAACGGCTGCCTGGCATCGTTCTGACGCCCCGCCTACCATGGCACCCTTTCTGTGGGGCCATTATACGGCGATAGTTAGACTTCTATGATTTTTTCGTTCGCTGGCCATAGTTCCATAAAAATAAGACCGGGTTGCACTCCGGGAGTGCCGGCAGAAGTGAAAACTTGAATAATTTTAATTTTATAAAAAAAAACACCACAAACATTTAATAAAAATGTAGTCATATTCTGGATGCCTTTTTTTAAATTTTAGGCAAGTCTAATTCCGAAAGGAAATTGCATTACATTTGTTTCGTTAGAAAATCAAAATACTTAAGAACTTTTGTCAGAAACGTTTGGTAAAAACATCATTGTTTTATTTTTTATTCGGTTTCAGAAGGATATATAACAATCCACTACTACGAACCAATACAAAATATTTCATTTCAACATGCGGCCGTAATACTTATACTTTTCAGGTGTGCTGCGATGTTAATGTTAAGTTCCTCAAGAAGAACCTTGATGAAGGTACCTATAGCATACCTACCAACATCATTGCTGATAGGCTTAAAGCGTCACACTTGTATCAACTCATTTAAAATACGAGTAAGTCACTTTCTGCGCAGTGACAATACGCCAATATCGTGCCTGTAATTAAAATTAAGTAGATAAACGAAAAACGGAGTAAAATTTAAAATCGTCGTTACATTGGCATTTTAGGGTTCCGTAGGTTCCTGTCCGTGAGCTTAGCGGCGTTTGCCTTGGCAAGTGAAGTACCTAGTATCGACTTGTGTTTTAGATTCGCCGATCCTCGTGTACGTGCACGGCGGTTACTGGCAGGAGATGAGCCGGGAGATCTCCCGGTACCCGGCGGGGCCGCTGCACCGCGCGCGCGTCAAGACCGTCGTCGTTGGCTACGACCTGTGCCCGGCCGCTACCCTGCCCGAGATCGTGCACCAAATACAGAACGCCGCCAGATTCGTGTTCGAGTATGCAGACAAAATGGGCTCGAGGTAGTTGCCGCACCTGTAATCCCTAGTTGACCTGTGACGTTGCAATTTTTGCTTGTCCCGTTCGTACTAGCAAAGTGAAAATTATCTAACCGAATGCTCAGAACTTGGCCCCTTTTATTTTAGTTGCCTCCCCGTAACCCCTATCAAACCACATCAACATTCTTAATGAATTACCTAATTAGTTTGAATACCATTCATATCATGTCGGTCAAACGCGAACATATGCGGGTTTGTGGTAGGCGCGGCGCAGCCATTGTGTCGATTCAACCATTGAATACATTACAAATAGAGATAAAGTTTGCTGGCATTGTAACAAATTTATATATTAAATTCTATTAAAAGTTATTTTGTTGGCAGAGGCGTATACTTCGCGGGCCATTCCGCTGGCGCCCACTTGGTGGCAAAACTCCTCGCCGACGCAGAGTTCCTGGGCAACGCGCCGGGCTCCAACCGTCTGCAGGGCGCCTTCCTAATTTCCGGCATCTACGACCTTCGTCAACTAGTGCTTACCTCCGTCAACGACGTTGTTCAGCTCCCAACAGAATGGGCTGTCCCTCTCTCACCACTGTTCGACTGCTACACTCACCTGCAGACCAGAAGAGTGCGATTATACATTCTGGCGGGCCAAAACGATAGTCCCGTGTTCAAGAAACAATCGAGAGAGTTCTATGAGCTCCTGCTGAACTCGTGCCTGACGTCCAACATGTACCTGGAAATTAAAGACGAGGTGGACCACTTCGATATCGTAGAATGTTTTGCTGCAGAAGACAATTACCTTAAAAACTTATTGGTACATGACATTAGAAAGCATTTGTAAGGCTCTGTGGGTCACGCTGTGCTAGTAATACCAAACTATTGATAATTAATATAAGCATAATAATAGTGCGTATTAGGAAACTAATAGTAATTAAGAATTCGCTGTACGCGGTACAATAAAGTGTGGGAACAGCCTAGCTAGCATGATCGTTACTATACTGGACATAAAGCATTCGCCCGCTCACTCTTACGTAACGTACGTTAGTAAGGGACGAATGCTTTATGATGAACATTTGCTTGCTAGGTAGGACGGTAACCACTGCGCTGTTCATCGCACCTTCAACTGCCAGCATCCTTACTTAAACACTTCATTGCACCGCGTTTCACTGTATTTATATGTACAAGCAACGCATTCACTGCCAACCTCCTATATTTTGCTCACAAAAGTAGCACGAAATGTGTGTCAGTTCTACCGAACTCGATAATTTAGTCGCTGTTGCCAGTTTTGGTCTATAGAAATCGGTCTTTGACTAATTACCTATACATATTAGTCAAAAGATTTTTTATGATGATGATGGACTGACAGACGATTTTCACTGTACACTGCAAGTTCGGCTCGAAAACCCGCGGGCGTTTGGTCTTCGAGTTTTCCACACATTCGCTCTTGGCGATTGTGCCGCATCCGTGACTTGTCTGGCAAACGGTGACACTACATCACATGATCACGTAACTTTTCGAACGCACCCTAGCATAACTAGACAGCCATTTTCCGTTACAAAAGTGACATCTAAATGTACCTTACGTACGTACAGTCTAATGTAAAATTATGGGTGCATACAACGTGATCATGAATATGTTCCATCGCTCTTATGTCAGCGGATTAAGGTTTTGTTACAGTCAGGGGTATATCTTATATAAATAAGGACATAAATATGTGTAGACTATTCTCAAATTCATAAAGGCGTGTACATATTTATGTTTTTATATCAATACCCCTGACTGTGCATATTTATGACAGGATTAAATCGATGCATATTTTTGTAATTGACTTTTGTGATAGACTTGCTGAATGTCAATAATTAATGAAATAAATATGTGACTGTGAGGAACTTTTTATTTAGTCTTGTGTGTGTTGGTATAGCTTCGGGCACGGCCCGAGCTCGGCACTTTGTACTGTGAGCCATCCTTTAATCTAAATATATAAAAGAAGACTTCCTGACTGATTCATCACCGCACAGCCGAAACTACTGGGACTAGAGACTTGAAATTTACACCAGAACTTCCTTTTATGACGTAGGTAAGGGATAAGACGGGATTTTTGGAAATTCCATCCCTGAATAGGGGTGCAGTTTGTATGGGGAAAACTTTATTTTTTGAGCTAGAGACTTGAAACTTTGTAGAAAGATTACTTATTAAAAAATACAAAAAGTACTTTCAGCGTTTTAGAAAATTCCACCCCTAAGAGGGTTAAATAGGGGTGCAATGTTTGTATGTGGAAAACATTATTTTTAGAACTAGAGACTTGAAACTTTCTAGAAAGGTTACTTATTAGAATACAAAAAAGTAATTTCTGCGTTTTAGAAAATTATACCCCTAAAGGGGTTAAAAAGGGGTGCAAGGTTTGTATGGAGGGAACTTAATTTTTTGAGCTAGACTTGAAACTTTGTAGAAAGAGATCTTATTAAAAAAAAAAAGTAATTTCAGCGTTTAAGAAAATTCTGTCCCTACGGGGGTTAAAAAAGGTTGAAGGTTTTGTACGGGGAACACTGCATTTTTTAGCTAAAGACTTGATACTTTGTACAGATTACTTATTAGAATACAAATAAAGTACTTTCAACGTTTTAGAAAATTCCACCCCTAAGGGGGTTAAAAAGGAGTGCAAAGTTTGTATGGGGAAAACTTTATTTTATTAGCTAGAGACTTGAAACTTTGTAGAAAGAGATCTTATTAAAAAAAAAAAGTAATTTCAGCGTTTAAGAAAATTCTGTCCCTACGGGGGTTAAAAAAGGTTGAAGGTTTTGTACGGGGAACACTGCATTTTTTAGCTAAAGACTTGATACTTTGTACAGATTACTTATTAGAATACAAATAAAGTACTTTCAACGTTTTAGAAAATTCCACCCCTAAGGGGGTTAAAAAGGAGTGCAAAGTTTGTATGGGGAAAACTTTATTTTCTTAGCTAGAGACTTGAAACTTTGTAGAAAGATTACTTATTAAATAAAACAAATAGCACTTTCAGCGTTTTAGAAAATGCCACCCCTAAGGGGGTTAAATAGGGGTGCAATGTTTTTATGGAGAGAAAAATATTTTTAGAACTAGAGACTTGAAACTTTCTAGAAAGGTTACTTATTAGAATACAAAAAAGTAATTTCTGCGTTTTAGAAAATTATACCCCTAAAGGGGTTAAAAAGGGGTGCAAGGTTTGTATGGAGGGAACTTAATTTTTTGAGCTAGACTTGAAACTTTGTAGAAAGAGATCTTATTAAAAAAAAAAAGTAATTTCAGCGTTTAAGAAAATTCTGTCCCTACGGGGGTTAAAAAAGGTTGAAGGTTTTGTACGGGGAACACTGCATTTTTTAGCTAAAGACTTGATACTTTGTACAGATTACTTATTAGAATACAAATAAAGTACTTTCAACGTTTTAGAAAATTCCACCCCTAAGGGGGTTAAAAAGGAGTGCAAAGTTTGTATGGGGAAAACTTTATTTTATTAGCTAGAGACTTGAAACTTTGTAGAAAGAGATCTTATTAAAAAAAAAAAGTAATTTCAGCGTTTAAGAAAATTCTGTCCCTACGGGGGTTAAAAAAGGTTGAAGGTTTTGTACGGGGAACACTGCATTTTTTAGCTAAAGACTTGATACTTTGTACAGATTACTTATTAGAATACAAATAAAGTACTTTCAACGTTTTAGAAAATTCCACCCCTAAGGGGGTTAAAAAGGAGTGCAAAGTTTGTATGGGGAAAACTTTATTTTATTAGCTAGAGACTTGAAACTTTGTAGAAAGAGATCTTATTAAAAAAAAAAAGTAATTTCAGCGTTTAAGAAAATTCTGTCCCTACGGGGGTTAAAAAAGGTTGAAGGTTTTGTACGGGGAACACTGCATTTTTTAGCTAAAGACTTGATACTTTGTACAGATTACTTATTAGAATACAAATAAAGTACTTTCAACGTTTTAGAAAATTCCACCCCTAAGGGGGTTAAAAAGGAGTGCAAAGTTTGTATGGGGAAAACTTTATTTTCTTAGCTAGAGACTTGAAACTTTGTAGAAAGATTACTTATTAAATAAAACAAATAGCACTTTCAGCGTTTTAGAAAATGCCACCCCTAAGGGGGTTAAATAGGGGTGCAATGTTTTTATGGAGAGAAAAATATTTTTAGAACTAGAGACTTGAAACTTTCTAGAAAGGTTACTTATTAGAATACAAAAAAGTAATTTCTGCGTTTTAGAAAATTATACCCCTAAAGGGGTTAAAAAGGGGTGCAAGGTTTGTATGGAGGGAACTTAATTTTTTGAGCTAGACTTGAAAATTAAAAAAAAAAAGTAATTTCAGCGTTTAAGAAAATTCTGTCCCTACGGGGGTTAAAAAAGGTTGAAGGTTTTGTACGGGGAACACTGCATTTTTTAGCTAAAGACTTGATACTTTGTACAGATTACTTATTAGAATACAAATAAAGTACTTTCAACGTTTTAGAAAATTCCACCCCTAAGGGGGTTAAAAAGGAGTGCAAAGTTTGTATGGGGAAAACTTTATTTTATTAGCTAGAGACTTGAAACTTTGTAGAAAGAGATCTTATTAAAAAAAAAAAGTAATTTCAGCGTTTAAGAAAATTCTGTCCCTACGGGGGTTAAAAAAGGTTGAAGGTTTTGTACGGGGAACACTGCATTTTTTAGCTAAAGACTTGATACTTTGTACAGATTACTTATTAGAATACAAATAAAGTACTTTCAACGTTTTAGAAAATTCCACCCCTAAGGGGGTTAAAAAGGAGTGCAAAGTTTGTATGGGGAAAACTTTATTTTCTTAGCTAGAGACTTGAAACTTTGTAGAAAGATTACTTATTAAATAAAACAAATAGCACTTTCAGCGTTTTAGAAAATGCCACCCCTAAGGGGGTTAAATAGGGGTGCAATGTTTTTATGGAGAGAAAAATATTTTTAGAACTAGAGACTTGAAACTTTCTAGAAAGGTTACTTATTAGAATACAAAAAAAGCTTTTCCTGCGTTTTAGAATTTTTTACCCCTAAGGGGTTAAAAGGGGTGCAAGGTTTTTATGGAGGGAACTTAATTTTTGAAGCTAGAGTCTTGAAACTTTGTAGAAAGATAACGTATTAAAATACAAAAAAGTAATTTCAGCGTTTAAGAAAATTCTATCCCTACGGGGGTTAAAAAAGGTTGAAGGTTTTGTACGGGGAACACTGCATTTTTTAGCTAAAGACTTGAAACTTTGTACAGATTACTTATTAGAATACAAATAAAGTTCTTTCAGCGTTTTAGAAAATTCCACCCCTAAGGGGGTTAAAAAGGAGTGCAAGGTTTGTGTGGGGAAATTTTTATTTTCTTAGCTAGTGACTTGAAACTTTCTAGAAAGGTTACTTATTAGAATACAAAAAAAGCTTTTCCTGCGTTATAGAAAATTTTACCCCTAAGGGGGTTAAAAAGGGGTGCAAGTTTTGTATGGAAGGAACTTAATTTTTGAAGCTAGAGACTTGAAACTTTGTAGAAAGATAACTTATTAAAATACAAAAAGTAATTTCAGCGTTTAAGAAAATTCTATCCCTACGGGGGTTAAAAAAGGTTGAAGGTTTTGTACGGGGAACACTGCATTTTTTAGCTAAAGACTTGAAACTTTATACAGATTACTTATTAGAATACAAATAAAGTTCTTTCAGCGTTTTAGAAAATTCCTCCCCTAAGGGGGTTGAAAAGGAGTGCAAGGTTTGTGTGGGAAAACTTTATTTTCTTAGCTAGCTATACTTGAAACTTTGTAGAAAGATTACTTATAAAATAAAACAAATAAAACTTTCAGCGTTTTATAAAATTTCACCCCTAAGGGGGTTAAATAGGGATGCAATGATTGTATGGGGAAAACATTATTTTTAGAACTAGAGACTTGAAACTTTCTAGAAAGGTTACTTATTAGAATACAAAAAAGAAATTTCTGCGTTTTAGAAAATTCCACCCCTAAGGGGGTTAAATAGGGGTGCAATGTTTGTATGGGGAAATATTATTTTTAGAACTAGAGACTTGAAACTTTCTAGAAAGGTTACTTATTAGAAAACAAAAAAAGGAATTTCTGTTTTAGAAAATTTTACCCCTAAGGGGGTTAAATAGAGTTGCAAAGTTTGTATGGTGGGAACTTTATTTTTTCAGTTAGAAACTTGAACTTTTGTAGAAAGATTACTTATATGAATACCAAAAAATATATATAATCGTTTTAGAAAACTCCACCCCTAAGGGGGTTGAAATAGGGGTGCAAAAGTTGTATGAGGGAAAACTTTTCCGTTTGAGCTAGAAACTTGAAACTTTGTAGCCAGATTACATATTTGAATACAATAAAGAACTTCAATCGTTTTTTAAACATCCACCCCCAAGGGGGTTAAAAAAGGTTGCAATGTTTGTATGAGAAACACTTTTTTTGAGCTAGAGATTTGAAACTTTGTAGAAAGATTACTTATTATAATATAAACAATTACTTCCAGCGTTTTAGAAAATTCAATCCCTAAGAGGGTTAAAAAGGGGTGCAAGCTTTGGATCAGAAACACTCATTTTTGAGCTGGAGACTTAAAGCGTTGTATAAAGATTTCTTATCAGAATAAATAAAAGTTCTTTCAGCGTTTTGGCAAAACTCCACCCCTAAGGGATTAAAACGGGATTCAAGGTCTATTATATGGAAACCAAGAAAATGTTACTTATAGTAAGAGATTTTTAACTTCGGTCTTACCCTGCATGTTAAAAGACTACAAAACTCTTTTCAGAGTTTTTTGAAATTCATTCCCTATGGGGGTTAAAGGGGGTTCAACGTTTGTATGGAGAGCAAAACATTTTTAAAATAAGGGATTTGTAACTTCTGTTTTAGACTGTTTTAAATTGATTCCATAAGGGGGACACATTCATCCCCTAAATGGGCCAAAAGGAGTTGGATGTTTGTACGGGGAACAAGACAATTTTAAAGTAAGGGATCTGTAGCTTCGGTTAAAAACTAGGAAACAATTACAGCGTTTCTTAAAATTCCTCCTCTACGGAGGTTAAAAAGGGTTGGAAGTATGTATAGGTCATACATAATCCGACTTCTAGCAGAAAAGTAGGTTAGGTTAAGTTAGAACCACGACCCTTACAGAACCGAATAGCTACCAGAAATGTAGGTTAGGTTAGGTTAGAACTGGGATGCTCCCAGAACCGAAAGGTAGGTAAGTAGTAGTAGTAAGTAGGTGCGGATTATTTTTTTAATAAAAATAATATTATTCTCTAACACCGGTAAATGGAGACGGCGGATGGAGATGGAAAGTTCTACGTCTTTTAGCATTAGATTACGTTTGCCTTCAAAACTATTTTCAGTAATGTAGCATTAATACATTATTAAAAGTATACAATTGAAGCTGAAACGTCTGTTGATGATTTTTAAGATATTTATATGTGAAAAAACAGAGTTTTCAATTTAAACTAATGAACTCATCGCACCGTTACCTTTTACGCTTAATCCCTGAACGGATTTGGATGAAAATTTCCGTATATATAATTTGAGACCCTAATTTGAGGATATAGGATAGTTTTTATCTCGGAAATCATCCCTTAAGATGGTAGAACTTTGTTAAGGGCAGCGATAATTAAGGTTCCTCCTAAAATCATTTAATAGCAATCATTTTTCTAAGACGGTAACGAGTTCTACGCGTCCGAAGTCGCGGGCAACAGCTAGTGTACCATAAACTTTACCTATGCATTAAAAAAACGTACCATTTCTGTGTAGGAACGTTTTTCATTAAACAAATGCAATGATCAAATTTAATAGTAGATGAGTTGGTAGAGAGCAAATAGTTCGAGGGGTAATATGGCTTTTAGACCAGTTATACACTGTCATTGAGTTTTCACTTCTGCCGGCACTCCCGGAGTGCAACCCGGTCTTTTTTTACACGAAATAAGTATATATTATTAAGAAATGAAGATTCTAAGAACTTGTTTATGGTTTTAACCTTATTATTTGATTGATTCATTTATTTATTTGATTCATTCAAAATTCATTAAATAATTGTTGATACTTCCGAGTCAGTTTACAATACGGGAGTGCAATTTACACGTTTTTACTGATTTTATGTTTTTTTTTACGCTTATCCATAAGCATTATCTTAAATTCGGATGTTTCAAGAAGAAGTAACATTCATTGGCTAGCTGTGTGTTTGTTTCCTATAATTCTATTAAAGCAGAGAGGCAGGTTATAATCCTCAGTCTTCTGTATAACCTGGCGGAGCGTATGAATGTGGTCTCCTACCTACGGGCTGTTCATATTTGACCCACCCCCCCTTCACCCCCCCTCTCAACCCCCCTATCATCATCATGTTATTCCTTGAAATGGACCCTCCCCGCCTAATAAAATGACTATCGTCATCCAATGTCAGATCCCCCCCCCCAACTCTATTTTGAAATGACGTAATTTATGAATAGCCCGTTTAACTTCATACATTTTTGATTAAATTACTACTTAAAATTAGGCACATAAGCAGGTATCTCAAATGAAAATATTAATTAAAACAAATCAAATGAACTCAGGAGGTAATTATTAGCTTTGTAACATTAAATCATTCGCTTTGTGAAAGCAAAGGAATAATTTGGGTTCAAAGCTTCCATTGTTTCTGCGAGAGAACAGTCGATTGAATCAAAACAAAATCAAATGGGGGTTTTCGTTTTTCGACATTGACGGTGCGAAATAAACGATTGAACAGCGTTAATTATATCATTTCTTAATTACTGTGGGTACAATTTCCAGGCTGATCTAGATATCTAAAATTTCCGTATTCTCAAAATCTCACGGTCGAGATATGTCGACTCCCAGCTTTTGAGATGCAACGAGTGGCCGGAAGCGATCGAGATGGTACCTATCACTGATTTTCTTTTACATAAAGATCTGTCAGTGGCGTAATGGCGGAAAATAATGACAGCTTACAAAACGACTGTAGGCATTGTAGTAGGGCAGTTTCAGGTGATAATGTGGACACGATGGACAAAAGCACCAAATTTTTTTCAGGTACTTGTTAGGTCCATAGCTTTAAGTTTTTGATAGGAACAAACTTCTCCGTAGTCCATCTTTAATTTTATGGAGATCATTTTGAATTATACATATATCATTAATATTTCGAGTTCGAAATAATGTAGAATCACAAACTTTAGTGTCTAAATATACATATTTGGGGTCAAGGAATTTAACTACACTCGCGGACAAAGAATACGGGTCGGTAAAATTCCGTCATATCTCCTAAAATAGAGCGTAAGAGGTTGTACAGTTAATCCTGTCATGATCTTTGTTTAATTTTATATATAAACTGCTAATAACTGTGAAAAATATAACGTTACCAGATTTAAATCGGACTCGTAAAAACCCATGAAAAAAAACAACGTTAACGGAGCGAGATATCGCAAAAATCGTGATTTTTGGATATCGATATTTTTTTGATAGGATCCAGGAAATTGCTAATACAGTTGGGTATTGTAAAGAATAGCATATTATGTAAATTAAACAAGTATTAAATATTTTAAAAAACCTATTGCAGTTATTTAATTTAGGGTGACCCGAAATATTTGACCGCGAGTGTAGATATTTTTTAAGAGTCGAGTTCCCAAAGGATAGCAAACGGAACCCTGTTCCTAAGCTTCCGCTGTCCACCCTGCTGTCTGCGTATCAGCAATAGCTAGACTGCTAAAATTGTCACAGAAGTTGTTTGATGATGTTTCTATTGCTGCTTTAACAGGCATTCATAAAAATTGAATTAAATTAAAAATTAAGCACTGTTCTCATACATGAAACGTAATTTTAAGGCGTTTTTTTGCCCGCCCATAACAATCGTCATATCTCTAGAACCGTTATATGTAGACACTTGAAATTTCCGCAGATTATGTATTACTATAGCCTCTATAATAACAAGTAATAAAAAATAACGTTAATAATTGTTTTTTAACATATCTTAAACCAACTCTATGAACAAAGATGTTTTACATGTATTTACCGGTAAAATACTTATCTACTTAGTTGAATTCCCTGACCCCAAATATGTATATTTGGACACTTAGTTTGTGATTCTAAGTGTCTTAGAACTCGAGATATTAATAATTAACTAGGTATAATAAAAATTGGCCTCGATATACTTATCTACCTAGTTGAATTTCCTGACCCCAAATATATATATTTGGACACTAAGTTTTTGATTCTAAGTGTCTTAAAACTCGCGAGATTAATAATTATCTAGGTATAATTACAAATGGCCTCCATAAAATAATTATGGCCGACCATGGCCGACGGAGTTTTTAATAGGAACCAACTGGTTCCTATCAAAAACTTAAAGCTATGGAGCTAACAAGTGCCTGAAAAAATTTGATGCTTTTGTCCAGCGTGCCCACATTTACGACAATTTGTTCGAGCACTGCCCCTCTATTGGCTTTGGCTCAAAACTGCCTATTCAGAAAGTTTTTATGCGCTCTTTTTCACGTACGTTCTTAATCGAGCAAACACTTGTATCATTTTTAAACGTGTAATCGCCATAATTATACTATTGTAAATTGTTAGACTTTTGTTTTTGATATTTAATTCAGTAGAAATACTTGAAAATATTTCATTATTTAACAATCGATTGTTAAACAATAACACTAGGTATCTAGAAAAATACACCGCATTTTGCAATGGACATTGAGATCGTCATCCGACATGGTCTCTATCATGCTCCAGAAGTAAAGTAAGTAAGTAAGTTGGCTGACTTCGACTTTTTGATGAGATTTTTCAACAAAAATGACGTCACTAAGATATCATCTCGATCGATCCGGAAATTGGGCTCGAACACAGACTATCACCGCGTATTAGTCCCTGACTAGACAGTATGACACAATATTCAGGGCTGTTGATAGGCATATACTGTATAACTTTATTATTATCTTTGCTAAAATATACTGGGAAATCGTCGCACTTTTTTAAACTAACACGCTAAGTGCCTAGTTTACATCTGTTTCGGTGCCTGGGAGTAGTGGGAGTACAGTCACTAGTCATATCTGTATAAAACTCAATTGACAATGTCATAAAGGCTTGTTCAGATATTAATGACTTTGTTTATGTACGTATATTAATATCCCTGACTTTACATACAGTGTATAATAAAATCTATTAAAAATCAACACTTTTTAAAATTTCCGATAGCGCGATACTAAAACGAGATGACTAAGGAAAAATCAGCCTAAAAAATCGGCCAAGTGTGTGTCGGGCCACGCGCAGTGTAGGCTTCCGTCTGTCTTTCCTGTCTTACCTGTTTGTCTTAGTCACATCTACATCGACACGCGCGCGCCAGGTGCCGGCCGAATTGGTACGATAGTTGGCCTTTCTAAGTTCATTTTAAGTTGATCGACTATTACTCGATAACCGTGATAATTTTCCTTTTAAATTTATTAAATTTCTTACTGCCACGATTTTTTTCATATTGCCAGTAGGTACTATCCATTTAGCCGGCGGGTGGGACTGAATGGGGGATGAATTTATTCGTGACACAACACACAGTACTTATTACAAAACAAAACAAAGACAAAAGAAAAAATGACAAACACAACAAATAATGATACCAGCTTATTTATTACAAACAAACAGTGCGGTGCTGTGATTACGGTTTCTGGTTTAATTCTCAATAATCGGTAATAAAATGCCATAAATTTTGTACTTTTGTTGTATTCGATGCTTTTGTTTCAAATAATAGGGTATTTAGGTCTACCACATGCGGTATTCCATAACCAAATTCCGACGAGTCAGGCACACGCGACATTTATCGTCTGTGTATAATTTTTACTTATTTGCCACGAATAAGTTGTGGAAATGGCCAGCAATTCAGCACGACTATCAAAGGACGGCCCGCGAGGTGTTTCGCGGCGACATAGCTTATCCGTTTCTTTCTCATCAAACGTTTTTCCTGTTAGTGCTCAAACGAGCCCGGGGTCCGCTTTGGCACCTTATCCCAACATTTAGCATAGGCACTAGTTTAACGTTGCATCTACCATCTGACCTTCCAAGTCTCAACCTAGAGGAGAAACTAGACCTTATTGGGATAAGACCAGTTTCCTCGCGATGTTTCCTTTCATCGAAACGCCACTGTATATCAAATGATATTTCGTAGATATGTTATTTATAAAACGTACGAGCCGAGGTTCGAACCCCCGACCTCCAGATTGAAAGACGCGCGTCTACCGCTAAACTATGCGGATTTGTCTAAACGTAGGTAACCTACCCCTTAAAACTTTTCGGTAATCATCGGTTTTAGCACATCACTATTTAAGACATGTAAAAAACTGACAACGCATCGCAACAACGTCGCTTTATAAGCAAACTTGACATTGGCGAAATCATCTTAACTTACATGGAAGCCATTTTTTAAAAGAAGAATGACATACCGCGGTAAAAACAGCGCGGGAAACGTGGAACGCGGCGGTTCAGGTTTTCGTTTCTCATACTTTTATTTATATTGTATCGTGTGTAAATATTATTTTTTACTAGTTTGTGTACATATTAGCATTTGATTAGATAAGTTTTCTTTACGGTAATATGGAGATGGAGAAGGAACCTCCTGAGCTCCTGACCCTGGGAGGCAACCTGAAGGAGGTTGCTTAAAAACCTTCCAGTAGATAATAACGAATCTGGTGTGGACACAGATGCATCTGTTGCTAATGCTAGTGGCAGGAGTGTTTTAAAATGTAAACTCAGTATACTCGTAAGAGGTGCAAAAACGGCAATAAAAAAGAACTGAAGCAAAGCTACTTGAACTGTACATTTTCCCAACCATTTAGTGTTTTAACACTGTTGCAAATTCGGACGCACAAAAACCAACTGCAGGTCAAAGCCTAAATGTTTCAAGTGTGGGCAGATGCATGCTGGTCACACATGTGCAGCGGAGGAAGACTAATGTCAGTTGCTGTTTATGCAACGGTTTTCATTTTGCTACAAATAGGTCTTGACCGGAGCACAAGAGACAAAAAGATATGAAAGTAACTATGGCTAATAACTGCATCTCTTATGGAGAAGCAGTTAGGCGTTAAGGTAAAGTCAGGCA
The DNA here is from genome assembly GCA_947049275.1 of Epinotia bilunana. NCBI lineage: Eukaryota > Metazoa > Arthropoda > Insecta > Lepidoptera > Tortricidae > Epinotia > Epinotia bilunana. The sequence continues at coordinate 10,143,607 of OX346252.1, forward strand.
TTAAGCTCCATCCATCAGTTTCTAAGTCATTTGCGGATGTGCTCCAGACTCAACCCCAGCCTCAATTCAATTAATTTTCACCGCATAGTGTCGTTACTTTTAGCTTGGTTGAGTTAACCACCCAGCCTAATACCACCAGTTACAGAAAAACGATTTTCCTGAAACTCCGTAATGTTCAAAGATAAATCACTAAGGGTTATGTTGTAGCCGCTCTTAATGCCTTGATTAGTGGGTATTCCATGCCACCTCCCCAAAACGGTTGTGCACTGTAAAGGAACGCCGGAATAATGAGCCTGCACCGACACCTCGGAGATCACTGCTGGTGTGGCGAGGGAATAAACAATCTTCTTGCCGTCTTCCTCGGGGATGTTCATTCCCGTTATTTGAGCTTTTATTTGTAAGTATATGCTTCCAGGTGGGTCCCATTATTTACAAAAATTCAATTGGATGTTGGGATCCATGAGGAATTGAGGGAACTCTTCGATTATATTAGGCACGCGTGTAGTGGTTGATTTTGGTGATTTTGGTATTTTCTATTATAACTCGTGTATTTACACCCGGAAATCATAAATTTGGTGGAGTGGAATTGATGATGAAGACCACAGATGACTTATGGAATTCCTCAATTATGTACTTAAAAGTACAAATGTACGTCACAGATTCTGATAAGCTTCCGTTGAAATAGCAATAATGAAGTGCCAAAGGTGATCCTTGTAGAATCGACGGAAGTCCTCAAATATTATCGGGTCACATGCAGCGATTGGGTTTTTTTCTCTAATAATCAACGCATTTGCTCTCGGAAATCATGTAGCAAATTGGAAAATAAATGTGGAAATATTCTCGTGGCTTGGCGGAGTACTAAATTGAAGTCTAAAGTTTTAAAGTAAATTATAAAATAATCTCTTCTAAATATTGGAAACATAAGAGTCCCCCTTGCTTGATTAAAAGTTTTGAAAAAGTTAATTCTATAACTACTTGTCCCCACTGTTAGCGCTTCTACACTGCCCATCTTCCAGCATGATTATGATTCTCTCACACTTGTTCCTTCAGTTCTCTTAAATTTTGACATCTCAAAGAATGATGTGGAACAAAATAAACAGTTCCTAAGTTTGATTGGGACTGAGGGCCTGGGTGCTCATTATATTTACACAGATGCTTCTAAAATATCAGTCCTTGGTTGTGTTGGAGTACTATATGTTCAATCCAATATGTATCAAAAAGTAATATTGCCCCCAGAGTCATCCGTATATAGTGGCGAGTGCTTTGAACTCCTGAAAGCAAGAGAGATGATCATTATTATGCATCTTAAAAAGACGATAATATGTTCGGTCTCATGAAGTTCTCTACAATCAATTGCTAAATTTCCTTTCAGGTCCAAATCGAATAACCCAATTATTTATAAAATACGTAGCCTCTTGTTAAATGTTCTCTTAATGATTATTCCGTTTCCTTTGCTTGGTTCCCTGGGCATAGAGGTATAACAGGAAACGAAAGGGTGGATATGCTGGCTCGAGATGCCATTAATTGCGGTGATATGTTTCCTCATGAAAATATACCTGAAGAGCTTTGCCCAAAGTATACTTACGAGATGAATAGATGAAACTTTGGACATCACCTGATGCATGGACGGGTTTACGCTACCGGGACATACAACCGTTAATTCCTGCCAAACCATGGTTTTCTAAAATATCAATTTTAAAACCAGCAGCCAGTATGTTCATCCACATGAGACTGGGTCACTTGTGTACCGGAGCATCTTACTTACAAAATTAGACATTGTGGCCAGTTCTGCATGTATTTATGGTGCTCATCCCGGTGACCTAAACCACATATTCTTCAAATGTCAAAAATACAATCGCTCAATATTATTAAACCAGCTGTCAGTGCTTAAAGATCCTTTTCCTGTGTCCATTCTTTCACTCCTATATATTAATGACTCATCCTTGTATATATTGAAAGCCTAATATTCATGTTTATCTTTAAATAATATCAAACTTTAATACATATTATTCTACCCTTTCCTGATCTTTACCTAGTTTTTCAAGAGTTTTCCAAATTTCCCATCTATCCCTACCCAATTTTACTGAAATACCGTTTCCTCGTTTTTTGGCTGAATGCGCCAAGAGTGCGATGCCATCAAAAAAGAAAAAAAAACAACATACCGCGGATATGGACTAAATCAAACTAAACAATGAGAATATACACAAAACATCTGGCAATGCAAGTGAGACATTAAAAACAGGTGAGGAAAAGTTAGACGCATCTTGTATCATGACATAAATTTTCCTGTGTGCTGGTAGTCGTGCATAAACTTTTTAAGCTTAATTTTAAAACTATGGACGTTTTTAAGGTCGCATCGCATCGTTGGCATCGGTTTATTGTTCCAAACTTTGGAAGCGGCATAGCGGAGACTACCCCGGAAGGCAGCGGTAGCAAGTCGGGGCATTATTAAATGTATCTCGTGCTGCCGGCTACGACGAGAAGAGTTGAAAGAGAACTTTTCGAAGAGAAGCTGGTGCCTTGTGCGTTAATAACCCAAAAAGTAGGCAGGACAGATGAAGCTTTCGGCGGTGTTGCATTTGCAGGATATTGTGCTTGTTTAAAAATGGGGTGACATGGGCCCTTAACGGAATGTTGTAACAAAAGCGAGCACATTTTGAACACGCTGTATGAGTTTCTTTGTCTTTGCAAGAAGACTGCGGGCCAAAAACTGCATCCCTGCATAACTTTTGTTAAAACCAGTGATTTCACCGATCGTATGCGTATGGTTTCATTTAAAAACGGTCTTATACAGAACTTTTAGTTTGTAAAAGCAGCTTCTGATAGTATTGAAGCGCCTCGCATAGGCCTAGGTTTTGAGCTTCATAAACTCGTTCAATAGGCTCATCCATTAGCATAATGTCTACTTTGGGGCTGATGCTAGTCAGCTGTGCCTAAAATCACATATTTCGATTTGCAAGAGTAAAGCAGCAGGCAATTCTCTGAGGCCCAAGTGGTAATTCTGGCAATATCCATATTGAGTTTCTCTATGCTGCTGTCACTGGGGTCCTGTCTCTTGACCAAACAACTCTTAGCCAAATGTATCATTTGACAAATGTTTCATTTGACCTAATGCATTTTTGGTCAAAACAGTGGTATTTTCGGGTATTATTTGAATATCATCAAATAGAAGTGATTAGGTTAGGTTAGGTTTGTTTTATAATAATCCTATAAAGCTTTCTATTTAAGAAAAAAATGCATTAGGTCAAATGAAACTTTTTTCAAATGAAACATTTGGCCAAAAGTTGTTTGGTCTAACATTAGTGAACCGCTGTCAGTATCAGATGGCCTACATGCTATGCATACTTCTATATCATCTGCATATGTGTGGTACTTGCAATGTGTGATCTGTGACCTAATATATAATATAAAATAATCAGCGGAATATAAAATGAAAAAGATCCGATCGATGACTGAATGGGAAATTAGCCCAATATCTCACAAAACGAATCATTGATTTGCAAGAAAGTTTTAAAAACTTATAATATTTTTGATCAAGCTAGCCAACAAATACGAGAGATAGATAGATTTTTGAAGTGGATACTCCTTTGCTCGCGTTATTGTATAGGGACTTCCGGAATAACTATTTGTAGAGAAGCCTAATCTGATTTCAAATAATTGTTTTTTACATGTTTTAATCCTTCTTTATTTGCCATTAGTTGTTTATCACAAAATGTTATTTACTTTATGTGGCATGTGTGCATGAAAATAATTCTGAAATGACCGCCATTTTAAATTTATCGTGAGTCAAATGAGCTACGTCAGTCAATGTTGCCATAAATCGATTTATCTGTACTTATACAGATTTTAGTGAATTAATTCAGATATATATGTTGAATTTAAATCTAAGTAGATTTTCCCTTTAGATTGAAATCAATCGCAAATCCATGGGATACACATTCAATTTAGGACAGGGACAGTTATTATTATTATTATACCGATTACCATTAATCGCGGTATTTTTCATAAATATGGTATAAAATAAAAATTTTTTTTTTTATTCATGTACCTGCTTATTAACCGACTTCAAAAAACGGAGGAGGTTCTCAATTCGGTTGTATTTTTTTTTAGAAATAAAGGTTGAGACCTCTTAGGAGGTACCTATCCTCCTAGAAGTACCTAGGAATTATGGTATCTGTATCAGGAGACTTTGCTCTTCCTTCCTTCTTTGATTTGTACTGTAGGTACTAAAGTATGTCGCAAGATTATTTACGTGAATTTATACTAACACTAATAATTCATATTTTTTTATTAGGGTTCCATAGCCAACAAAGTTGTATCTCCGACACAACCCGTTTCTTTTTTCTACTGTTTTGTCGGCGTGATTAATTTATATACCCATGCCGAATTACAGTTTTCAGCCAAGCCGCAGACGTACAGGCGGACGAACATGGCGAAACTATAAGGGTTCCATGTTGACTACAGAACCCTAAAAAGGGTGCGAACCACGCGGTTTTTTTTAACTCGTCTCTTGGCAGGCCTCGACCTGCCTACCACCTCGTCGGGCAATCACTTTCTTTCCGTACTTTGCCAATAATAATATTAATTATTCGGATATTATTACTCCTTCCATAAAAAAGTTCATCGTTATAACTTCGTTTTTAAAAGGTTATACCATTACTAAGATTGTTATGTTCCTCTGAAAAATACCCATTTGAAATAGTTTGAGATAAAAATAATATAATACCTACAATTTCCTTGTCCAATACCGTTTCCTTTAGGCCAGAGGGGTGGGTGAACAGGTAACTTTTCGAACGTAATTTAGGACGACTCATCTGTAATGTTCCTACATATATATAAAATATATTTAGATGTACCTGACGCTCGTAAAATGCGTTACGTAATCGACCCGCAGGCCTCGACACCAACGATGAATTTGCAACGCCGAAATCATATTATGCATTTAATTTTGAAGCAAGTAAACCGCATAGCGCTCCACAAAACACTGCATGTACCAGCTGCGTGCCAACAACATCAGTTAGTCATAACTACCGCGACTATATCGAAGTATTACATGAATCGTCAAAACAAAATCGCACCCTCAGTCCAACACTCAGAATTCATATTATGTAAGCCATGGGAACAGGGACAAAGGAAAAATCATTAAATAAAAAGGGTGGAAAAGTAAAAGTCACGCACTCGTCGTTTATCGATATAGACCAATACGACGTCAATCATACAGTCTTCATTGCAAGGGTGTTCCAATTTCGGACTGGGTCAAGTGAAATACTTCCTGGGAATAGGCGGTATCGGGCTAGGTATTTTATTTACGCACTGGCGGCACACAATATTTGTATCATCATCCTAGCGTGTTCCGGTGGTACCCAAAATGAGATGATATAAAAAAACCATAATTGTGATGTTTAAAAAAGAAGATTTAATAGACGTACGTAGGTCAATACCTACTACCTTTTTGTATTTCGTTGACTACCTTATTTTTATTTGCTTCAACCACCCAAAACTCGTGCTGTACGATTATGAGGGTCGGATAAACCAAATATATTGCCTATGGATTTCAAATTCACTCGACAATGTATATATATTTATGCGTAAGAATATGAAAATTTTAAATACGCAACACATCATATTTTTCATGCGATTATGCGAAGTGTAATGGGCTCGAGTGAGGAAATGTACTAACAGCATCTTGAAAATGATAACCGCTAGGTTTGACTGTCCAACACTTCAGTATTAAATTGGGCGGCTCAAATATACCTTGAAATATACATATATATTTAGTAAGTGTATATATCCTCTGTATGGCGGTTTAAGTTGTGAATAAGTTTGCATTGTGTAACCTAACCTAATAATTAACGTAATTTGTGACATCTGCTATATGGGTCGACGAAGGCCTGAAATATAAGATTTCATTTCATTTAATTGGCAAACCATGTCAGTTAATCTAGATAGATTAACGGAAGTCTTCTTCTATATAGATATATAGAAGAAGACTTCCGGACTGATTCATCAACGCACAGCAGAAACTACTGGGACTAGAAACTTGAAATTTACACCAGAACCTTCTTTTATGACGTAGGCAAGGGGTAAGACGGGATACTTGGAAATTCCTTCCCCAAGGATACTCCAATAAAGTACTTTCAGCGTTTTGGAAAATTCTGCCCCTAAGAGGGACAAAAGGGGGTGCAAGGTTTGTATGGGGGAAAATATTTTTTGAGCTAGACACTCAAAACTTAGTAGAAAGATTGATTATTAGAAAGCAAAAAAGTACTTTCAGCGTTTTAGAATATTCCACCCCTAAAAAGGGTTAAAAAGGGGTGCAAGGGGGGCATTGTATGGTAAACACTTTTTTTGAGCTGGAGATTTGAAACTTTGTAGAAAAATTACTTATTAGAATACAAAAAGTACTTTCAGCGATTTGGAAAAATTCCACCCCGAAGGGGGTTAAAAAGGGGTGCAAGGTTTGGATGAGAAACACTATTTTATGAGCTGGAGACTTAAAACGTTGTATAAAGATTTCTTATCAGAATAAAAAAAACTCAGCGTTTTGGAAAAATTTCAACCCTAAGCGGGTTAAAACGGGATTAAAGGTTTATATGGAGTCCAAGAAAACTTTATGGTAAAAGATTTGTAACTTCGGTCTTAGCCTGTATGTTAAAGAGTACAAAACTGATTTCAGAGTGTTAAAGGGGGTTCAAAGTTTGTATGGAGAGCAAAACATTTGCCACTTCTGTACAGACTCTCATTTATTCGGTTAAAACATTCATCCCCTAAGTGTGCATATGGAGTTGGATGTTTGTACTGGGAACAAGACAATTTTAAAGTAAGAGACCTGAAACTTCGGTTAAAGACCAGGAATAAATTACAATGTTTCTTAAAATTCATCCTCTATTAAATAGGTTAAAAAGGATTGGAAGTATGTCCTCATACATAACAAGTAATGTTTGAAGTTAGGGAATCCTTAGGTCATACATATACTACCGACAGACTTTTCCTCTTTATAACTTAACCTTTATGCAAGTAAGTTCTTATGTTTACCCGTTTGAACAACACTTTCACCTGATCTTTTTTGTAAGTTAGTGCCAGCAGTCAATTTTAAAACTACTAGAGATTAGATGCTGTACTGTACTAGCCCAAACTAGGTTGACTAGTTTCGCGCGTCCAGTGAAGCGGTCGCTAAAACTATTTCAATAGCAAGAAACGTTTATAAATTTGGTTGATTATAGGAACAAAGGTCCAAACTTCAAAGAATTTCACAATATTTAGGTACAACATTACGTAACCAGAGGGGTAAACACGTAACTTTTCTTCCCTTCTATATTCTATATTTTCTTTTCACGTCAACCACGTTAGGACAACTCAAATGTCATTTACACATATAAAAAGTGTCATTCAACTACCTGACCCGCGTACAATGCGTTACGTGTACGTTTCAAACGCACGTTAGGACAATTCAACTGTTATTTTTAGGGTTCCGTAGTCAACAACGAAACCTTATAGTTTCGTCATTTCCGTCTGGGGCTTAGCTTATTGACCCTTACTGCTAAAAGGCTTTAAAGCTGTAAACGACAAAATAGTAAAATAAAATGTTGTCATTTTTAGGGTTCCGTACCTCAAAAGGAAAAAACGGAACCCTTATAGGATCACTTTGTTGTCCGTCCGTCCGTCTGACAAGACCCTTTTTCTCAGGAACGCGTGGAGGTATCAAGCTAAAACTTATACCAAATACTCAGGTCTATGTAGTATGTCGCTGTTAAAAAATCAAACTTCTAAGCCAACGCAATCAAAAGATAAAGCCGTTTATGCCACAAATTTCCGCAAATTTTCGAAACTCGCAAGGGAATCAAAACCTACAGGGTACTTCCCGTGAACTCAGAATCTTGAAATTTGGTACGAAGCAACGTCTTATAGCAAAAATTGCGAAAACCGTAAATTTTACGGAACCCTCGGTGCGCGAGTCCGACTCGCACTTGGCCGGTTTTTTTTTGCGTAGGTGCCCTACCCCCTAAAAGTAAAGTGGGAATGTAACTTTTCTCTCGTTAAACCAACAACCTACCTATATCGTATACTGGGTATATCGTTGGATACCTTGTTAAAAAAAAATGGGTTACTGAAAACCATTTTTCAACCCGGTGCTTCATTTGCACGATATTGGACTTTAAAGTCCTAATGTTTGTTTGAGTCATAACCCAGGGTTATCTTATCGGCTAAATGGTTACTACAGGGTTTGTGAAAAAAATCGTGGCAGTAATTTTCATGAATTTAAAAGGAAAACTATCATGGGCAAGTCCGTATGCATAACTATTTAACGAGTAATAGTCGGCCAACTTAAAAATGTACTTGGCAATTTAAGTTGCCGCGCGCGTGTATCGACACGACAACAAAAGACAGACAACTACGGAACCTTACACTGAGCGTGGCCCGACACGCCTTTGGCCGGTTTTTTAATTCAAAAAGTGACATTAAGAGCTATCTAACGCGCGTACAATGCGTTACGTATTCAACCAGCTGCAACGAATCGTAAAATGCCCCTAGTTTTCAAACAAACATAAGTTTCGAATTCTAATATGACTTCAGTGTAATAATTTCGCAACTCCGTACCGATACATGCCCTCGGTGTGCATATCAAACACGTGAATTCAAATTGTATTCGAAACTATAAATTGAAATGAGTATTTTTTATTATTAGCAAGTTTCCGCTGATATCAAGTAATTTTAACCAAGACCGTTTTTTGTTTCAGTTTTCTCCATGCCCGTGTCCCGCGTATAAGAACACCTTTTTGTCAACGCAGCAAAATGGATTAAAGGGTCATTCATCGTGGTTGATGGGGATTTAAATTGAACATTTTGTCACGTTAAGTCCTCAAAAGCTCCTGTTTTGCTACGAAGCGGGCTACGCCGTAGGCCGTAGCTTCGTAGCGGTCGGCCATTGATAGGCAGGCGTTATATTTCTAAGATTTGAAGGCTCCCTACCGAAAATGAAATTTTATCTATACTAATATATTTAATAAAGCGGCAGTTTGTAAGCCACTATGTAAGTTTGTAAGTGTATCTAAGGGGGTAATTTACGGAACTACATCGCCGATAAAAAAAACTGGTTTATTAGACCTTCGGGGTGGCCATTTTTTACACAATTTGGGCACCCTACACCGCACTACTTTATGTCATTCCTCATAGAGCATAAAAATGAGTCAACAATTAGAGGGTTACCACGATTTTAGTCTTTATTTTCTGAACTCTGAAAATATATACATCGATTCTAGACACGTAATTAGAATTTCTTTTTCTACTCAATAATTGATCCTCATTTTAATAGTATGTATATATAGAAAAAAAAAGATTTCTAATTACGTGTCCAGAATCGCCCTACAGGTACATGTACAGTAATATTGGTTTTATATGAATATTCCATGCTCATTTGTGAAAATTAATATTTTGTTATGATTGTCAATCTTCTTATTATTTTATGATATATTAAACCCATATAAAATATTTGGTAATTAAACGTGCGATGCCCTAACTTTTTTCCGTAAAAAGAAGTCTTTAAAAATTGCTATACTTAGATTTTTTACATGCGCACGATATAAACATAATAAATTCTTATTAATCTGCCGTAATGCACTCAAGAACAATGAAAAAAGGTGTACGGGTCGTCCGGCTGCGTATTGAAAATACGCAAGCAAAGGTGCAGGATAAAATATAGCTATATTCAATCTTAATCATAATAAAATTACCTGCTTATCATACACCGTGATCATTTGCTATTCCTATTATGTTTAGGAACCATCCCATGGCGTTGACCCGACCAGTTTTGTAAACCCCGACATGTACCGTATGTGTTGTGGTACGTATAAAATTATTTATAGTGTAGATAATTGCGAGTAAGAATTTTGTGTAAAACCATAGAACAATACATACAACACAGACTGCTAACGTCACTAGCATTTAATTTCCTACAAACCTGCTAACAGAGCGTTGTACACGTTTCGTAAAAACACGTTATAAATAAAAAGACAGTAGATGTGTTGCGACGCGCGGTCGAAAAGTTACGCAATTATTAGTTTATTTAAGTTTTATTGCACCATTATAAAAAAATAGTATTGGCGGACTATTATTCTGACGCAAATGGTACCTACCTTTCATGATTTCCATCTTCTGACATCTGACATTTATTTCAATGTTTTAGGTTAACTGCATGGGATTCCGAAAGGGCGTCCCTGGTCAGTAGGTCCGTAGGCACGAATCTATCCATATCCCTGCCAGTGATTGCGACGGCTATGCTGGCAGCAGATATGGCGTGGAGGGACATGGTTTCCTCCTATGGGAACGTCCTGATCCAGAATGAAACTGCTGAACGGGAACAGGAGGGGGCAGATCCCTCTCGTAGGAGGTAGTCATTTTGTGAAACTCTTCCTTATTTCTTGCCTACCTTATAGATATAATATTTCAGTAAATCCGGCTCGTTGCTGAATAGCCAAAAGTATATCCAGATTTTAACAAGGGTACATTTATCCAATTTTGTTTACGTACATAACGAATCTACCAAGATATCCTAAGCTTAATGAAGCTAACCTACTCCGAATCCGACGAAAAAAGAAATAAACTTACACAGAATACAGCAAAATAAAAATTCAACGAAGTACAAAAGTGTTGTATACAACCACTAAATAAGAAACTAGCCTACTACAATTCCGTCTAAATACGAATCTAACCTATGTTGCCAAAAGGCGAAATCACATACACTCAACAAATAATGAATCAAATGTTATACTGCCACCTACAATCTCACAGATTTTTAATTTGTATAAAAGTGCCTAGAATACTTATGCTTAACTTAGTGAAAAGAAATAAAAATCTGTATTGTTGCGGTTAGAAGCCGAGGTTTCAACCCTGCGGCTGTTTGCTCGTCAGGCATTCGAAGTTACCTGACGTTACTTAACATAACGTACGTAACTTAATATAACCTAGGTCTATCAAACATTACCAGTTGTGGGGTCAGTACCTTAACAAACCCTGAAATATCCTCATATTTTTCATAGAAGTATCGTTTTACTACTTTACTTAATGATACATTTTTATTTAAGCTCCAGGTCTGGTATTCTATTTATAAGTGGCAACAGTTTTTTTTTGAAAAGCACCGTCTCAATAAACAATCATCCATGGCAATATACTTATTTACAATGGCGCCCATAATTTCGGGAAGCCCGTGGGATGTTTGGAAGTATATAAGGGCGGGCGGAGCCGCGGAGGCTGCACAACGCGCCCGAACGCCCGCCAGGCCGCACGCTATGTGAGCCTCCGTAGCCCCAAAAACACCGAATCAACTTGTTGATACACAATACGATATCTAATAAACTCGGACCCCTAAACCGGTAAAAGACACAGAGACTCTTAAAAAAATATTTAAGCCAATCGAAGGACTTTTAAAAGTTGCAACCAAAGTTTTTCCAGCGGAGTGTGCCGCTACGATCAAGGTAAGATTATGAAATTAATTAAATATTTGTTTACTTACAGTCTGCTTATACGATATGCGAATTCACTTAATTGACAAGTTTTGTAAAACCTAAGCGCGAAACAAATTATGTGCCAAAGTACCTGCATTCACACAATTATAAACCGCGGATTCTTACTAATCTTGTTTTATAATTCGTGATTTGTAGGTGTATAATATAATGTTTCATTCAACCGCCTTAACCAACTTAGTGCCCGAAAGGCTGAACAAAACTATAATGTATTTGTTTATTGTTAATTCCTTCGTTTATTTTATTTATTATGTTCTTCTGTTTTCATTCATTCCTCAACTAAATTTAAATAAAGATTTAATATATATATATATATATATATATATATATATATATATATATATTATATATATTATATATATATATATATATATATATATTATATATTATATATTGCCACCTCTGTCCCCGAAGTTTAACTGGTGTAATAAACACAGTTAATTTTCAGAATGAATGGCCGGTATCATTATGCCTCAGTTGGGAAGGACAACTGCCCCATGTTTATTTTTTTGTGGGTTAAATTCAGAGGAAGTTCAAACATTGATCAGCATTAGGGATCGAAAAAATATAACTATCGATAGCTAAATAAAAATCGTATTAAACCGCTAAAGTAAATTGTTTCTTTTCTTTTAGCGTTACCCGACGGGCGGCGAGAATGTATTTTAATAATATGATATTTATTCAGAAAAGTATTTCAGCATCATCAAAGAAGCATATTCACGTTACTACAGCAATTTAAAAAACACAACTACGTCTTGACGCGACCATCAGGATATCTCGATGTATACTTTTCTGAGTAAGTTTTGTATATGCTGTTTTTTATATAATTATGGAAGCAAGGCGAGTTTTAGACATTTTTCAATTACATCATGAAGTCTCCAGCTCAAATTTTTCAATAAATATAATCATATATTTCATTAAGTACCATAAGTTTCTTAAAAAAACACGCCGTTAGCCTGCGAATGACAAATTAAGATTTGTATGGAAAGTGAACCTGCCACCTTAAAGGGGTCGTAGAGGTAACTTAGTTAAAGCAATGACGCGTAGTTACAGTGTCAAAGAGGCAACCGGTTTGGTTCGCGGTATTTGAGCTCCCGAAGTCTTGTGGAACCGCCCTGTGCAACCCGAACTGAGCCAGTATTGACTCTGCAGAAATAGAAGGGGAGGGTGAAAAAAATTGTCCCCAGGCAGCTGATTGAAACAGCGGTTATCTGAAAGTGTGTACCCTGTTTATGTAATAATATTTTTATGCCATCCCTCCTAGTGCAACCGGAGAGAAACCTGTACGCGAACGAAGAAAAAAAAAGTTTTCAGGCAACCGCTTGAAAATTGACATGCTTGTTCTTCATCACATACAGCCACTGGAAAACAATTGCCATCCACCCCAGCCGGTCGGTTATCGGTCCGTCAGAATTGGAAGCCGGAAAAAAATGGTGGTGGACAGAACCTTTGGCAAAACGCACTTAAAATTATTGAAATGTATTGTGTGATGTTTAAAATGATATGCACAAATGCCATCCCTCTCCCATGATATTTCATCCCGCTGTGGCCACCTTTACAAACGCGAAATTTGTCAAATGAGAATACGCGCAATAAAAGGTTTTGCAATCATTTTCCATGGACAATTTTCGCGTGGGAGACACGATGCGGGGTCTCTAGTTGCTGTACAATACACCGATATTTACGTCTTCATACATTTGTATCCTGTATACAAATGTCCCAAAACTTTGCCACACGGAGGATAGGAAATAATACAGAAAGAACTTCTTTTGATTGTGCATTTTAATTTGTGCATATATTTTTTACTTCATACAAGACTCGAAAAACAACTGCCATCCGATTTCAATGATTTTAAGTGTATTTTTCCAAAGGTTGTGTCCGTGGTAAACCATAACCGTAAACCATTTGTTTCCGGCTTCCGACTGACGGGTCGATAACCGACCGACTTGGACGGATGGCAATTTTTTTCCAGTGGCTGCATGTGATGACAAGCATACCAATTTTCAAGCGGTTGCCTGACCATTTATTTTTCTTCGCTCACGTACAGGGCTCCGGACGCACTAGGAAGGATAGCAAAAAAAAATCGTTGTAATAATCAGCGTACAGTCAAGTGTAAAAATATGGGTGAATACAACTTACTCATAAATATGTCCCATAACTCTTATCTCAGCGGATTAAGGTTTTGGTGCTTATTTATGAGAGTATTTTTTGCTCACCCTTTTGCACTTGATTGTACATACTTTCATTCAGGCACCTGGCAACAATTTTTGTGTAATGAGCTCAAATACCGCGACCTATCTGTTTGCCTCTTGGACAGTAACTACGCGTCATTGCTCTAAATATTAGGTTCGTATTACCTACCAATTGAATTACATCCTATCCTATACTATTAAACGAGCAATATTTGTATTATCATATCAGTCGAAAGACATCCACCGCTGGATATACTTACGCCTCCCCCAAAGAGTGCCAAAGTGACCGATTCTGCCCCACCCGCGTCCAGCGGACTCCCGCAACCTTTACCAGGTCATCAGTCCACCTTGTGGGGGGGGCCTACCCACGCCGCGCCTTCCGGTACGTGGTCGCCACTCGAGAACCTTTCCGCCCCAACGGCTATGGGTTCTACTTGCTATGTGCCCCGCCCGTTGCCGCTTAAGTTTATCGATTCGGAGGGATACCAGTTACCTTTGGTTCTGCTACGGATAGCCTCATTTCTGATGCGATCACGCAGATAAACTCCTAACATAGCCCTTTCTATTGCCCTTTGGGTGACTTTGAGCCTTCTTATGAGGGCTATATTAAGCGACCAATGTGTCATCATTGGCAACAAACACTGGTCAAAGACTCTAGTCTTGAGACACTGCGGAACGCTGCCCAGCCGGGTCGGATTCGACGATTGACCTCTTTCTCGAAGTTGGTCCACCTAACTGGACAGTCCGTCCTAGGTATACACACTCGTCTACAACTTCCAGCGTAGTATCCGATTGTTATGTAAAAGACTGTAAAGTACTACACGGGCATTTGACATGATCTTCGTCTTATCCATGTTCATTCTTAGACCAACTCGCTCGGAAGCTTTACTGAGGTCATCGACCATTCGTACTTAAGTCCTCCATGGTCTCAGCCAAGACTACTATATCGTTTACAGTACATATGGAGCTACTTTCCCGCACTAGTGCGGAAAAGAGCACTTTTCGTGCATATGTCGAAACTTTAAAGAGCCGTATGTACAGTAAAACGTTGTACGATACACGTGCGAATAGATAATTCGCAACTCGTGTCGATTTAAAACACTCCCTTCGGTCGTGTTTGTATTTATCACCACTCGTTGCGAATTTCCTATTTTTGGCACTTGTATCGTAAATAACTAAAGCAGCGTAGGTGAGTGATGTACTCGCCGTTGATGTTGATGCCTAGCCTGCTCCAGTCCAGAGTCTTGAAAACATCATCCAGGGCAGCGGTTGGAGAAATAACATCTTCTTGTTTGACACCCCGCTGCAGCGGAATAGGTTTCGAGTTCCGGTCCTGGAGTCGAAATGACATAGTGGGGTTCTCGTACAAACACTTCAGTACTTCGATATAGCGATAGTCAACTTGGCACCGCTGGAGAGACTGTAATACAGCCCAGGTTTCAATCGAATCGAAGGCCTTCTCGTAGTCCACGAACGCTAAACAGAGGGGCAGGTGATACTCCTCGATTTTCTGTATAACCTGAAGGAGCGTGTGGATGTGGTCTACGATACTAAAGCTTCTTCGGAAACTGACTTGTTCGGAAGGCTGGAAGTCATGTAGCCTGCGTACGAGACGATTTCTAATGACTCTCGAAAACAACTTATAGACATGGCTCAGAAGTGAGATGAGTCGGTAGTTCTTCAGCAGGGTGCTGTCACCCTTTTTGAAGAACAGCACCACCACCCCCCTGTTCCATGCCTTTGGCGTTCTTCCTTCTAGTGAGACGTAATCGAACAACTTATAAAGTGCCGTAAGGACCGGTTTTCCACCCAACTTCAGGAGTACGGCTGTTATTCCGTCTTAACCGGGTGCCTTGTTGTTCTTGATATATAATATATTTGTATATATATATATATATTTGAAATCACGCTCTCGAAAACGGCTCTTAGGATTTCGGTGAGATCTATGAGGGTTTACGGGGGCGAAAAATCGATCTAGCTGGGTTTCATGTCTGGGAAAATTAAGTCCATTTAAAAGTTAACTGTGAGTTAATTGAGAGTATGGAATATTTAGCTATTTTTTTGCGATACACTGGTGGGTGTCATGGAAAACGTTGTTCTCCTTCCCTTTTTGTAAATTTTCCTTATCATAATTGCAAAACCACGGCTTAGCTAGCAAGAAAAGTGATTTAGTTCGTAAACAAAAGTCTTTTTTTAGGGTTCAGTACCTCAAAAGGAAAAACGGCACCCTTATAGTTCACTTTGTTGTCCGTCTGTCTGTCTGTCAAGACCCTTTATCTTAGAAATGCGTGGAGGTATCGAGTTGAAATTAAAACCATATATATTTACTCAAGTTTACAGTCCTTGAAGCTGGGAAAAAACAAACTTCCAAGTAAGCGTAAAAAAAATATACGACCGTTTATGCCGCAAAAAACGTTTATTTCATCAATCGCAAAAGTATCAAAATTTTTACTCGTAGGGAGTACCTATTATTGGCAAGTGATATAGTCTTATACTACAAGTACAGGGAAACATCTGAAAACTATACATTTGTTATTAACTGCGGAACCCTCGGTGGGCGAGTCCGACTCGTACTTGTCCGATTTTTTTCATGACTGGGATAGATCTTGAAGTGCCTTGGAGTCGAGTCTTCTGATAGTTCAAAGATAATAAAACACTGTGTGTTCATTCCGGACAGCACTTGCTGCACTTCCCATACAAAGCCTGGGTCTAATATACGACATTGTCATTTAGTTGTGAAAAAATCACACAGGTTCTCAGGAGGATATAGACATTTTACTTTAAAATGAGTATAAAATCAATGTTTGATATTAAATAATTCATTTTATGCACAGTAGGGTATATTTTATCATATAATTAAAAATAATTATAAAATAAATATGCTTCTATATTATAAAACGTAATAAGATGACTAAAACTATTGCTTTCTACATTGCAAAGGTTTTCAGTTTCTCAGCCACCATTCTGTTATTTATTTTAATTTTATAATATCAACGTCATAACCTTTTTTAACGTGCAATTTCCTGTAATTAGATACCACACGCATATTTTTTATATACCGTATTTTTCATTTTACAAGATGGCGGTAAAACAACAAGTTTTGCACACTTTAAAGTTTTCTAGACTTTTAGTAGGTATGTCAAAAAGATACAAACAAAGATCTAAAAAAATCCAAAATCGTCTGTAGGAATTATTATGACCCCAAAAGCTATATCCTCTACTTTTAATAGAATAATTTTAGTCACAGAAGTGACAGTTGACCCTGTTTTTTTTTCGATAATCATGTAGGCACTTAGCTCTACCATTAAATCTCAGAATGTCACCGGGGTAACCACGTAACGTTATGAACGTGCGTCAGGTAGATCTGTATGTCACTTATTATATGGAAAAATAACAGTTGGATCTACCTAACGTGCGTTCAAAATGTAACGTAACGTACCACTCTGGATTACGAAGACAAAAAAATTCTTAATTGATGAAAGA
The DNA here is from genome assembly GCA_947049275.1 of Epinotia bilunana. NCBI lineage: Eukaryota > Metazoa > Arthropoda > Insecta > Lepidoptera > Tortricidae > Epinotia > Epinotia bilunana. The sequence continues at coordinate 10,160,801 of OX346252.1, forward strand.
AAAATACAATACGACAGATGTAAAATCTCAATCTTGAAAAAATATGTAACCTAATTTGCACATCTTCAAATAACTTTTCTTAGCCGATTACAATTTGCACCCGAGGCGAATAAATTATTATGAAACTTAGTATCAGTCCAATAGAAAAAAAACACAGTTCTTAGAGTGACGGTTCAGAAATTATAATTATATGTTAATACGTTATCTACGTTAGAAGGTAATGGAAATGTTTATAAATTAAAGGAAACGTTCTACTGTTGATTTCAATCAATAGATTTTTAAAAGCTGAGTTATGGTGATGAATTTTTAAATATACTAAGTCCGGGGTAGATGGCCGTAAGGGGGAATGGCCCATCGAAATATTTCTTGGAACCAGTGACTTGATTTCGCGAGTTTTTGTTTATTTCGCTTCGCTTTGTGCGTGGGAGCACGGGTGCAATTAACAATTAGGCGAAAAAAAGGACAAAGTAAGTAAAATCGTCTTTGATTGTTTAGTGTCAATATTTTTTGGAGAGGTCATGTTTTACCAGGTTATGATGTTAGTTTCTCAAAATAATGTTGTATTTTGTATTTGTTGCAAAGTATATGAGTGTCTCATTGTTCTAAGGTCAGATTTTGGCAAGTCGTGTCATGACTTGTTATTATTTTAGGTGTGGTCATCTCTTCCGCAAGAAAAGGAGAGATGGCCACTGGCTAGTTTTAAGTACTTAGTCGGTATGCCATATGATGTTGAATGTGTGTCTAAGAAGAGTATATAAAAGGAGAGGATAAAAAAATCCAGGAAAGCTAACAAGAAAAAAATATCCGAAGCTATTTTGAGTTATCTTCTCCGAAGACTGGTTTTAGTGTAGTTTTGGCTACATAAGAATTGCACCGAATTTGAGGACACGTGCTTAAGAATAAATAAATTAACGTGAAAAATACTAACAGAGAGTTAAGTTATGGCCATCTTTCCTGTAAAGGTACCAATCGTGATTCTTTTCAATAGATTTTTTTTTCAGGGTGATTTATATAGATATTATACTTTTATTGTTTAATAATCCTAAGTTCATTAACCCGTTTAATAAAACATTTAAAAAAAATATTCGTTATGAAAATATGAAGCTTTTTACAGTGTTCCAAAAAAACTATGGCGAACTACCCCAGACTTACCCTACTTAAGTAATAGCTGGCTAAAATGCTAAACTTATATATTTTAATGTTATCTGGAGGGCTATTTGACCCGACGCAAATCATAATGGTATTGGTATTTCAGTAGTTACGCGGACTCATTCAGCAGAAGGAGATGTCGTTCAGTTCCATGGGGTTAATTTCCCTTCTATCAATTATCGCGGCAATTATCAAATTTTAACACATATATGAGGTGCTTCCAAATTAGTTGCCAATACTTTAAGAGATGTTAACTTACATCAAAATAATTTACTTTAAATAGGAATTATGAAAACATTTGATATTAAAATTTTGGTTCATTTTCCGAACAAAATAATTTAAATAAAATTCTGCCCAAACATAATCATCCTGTGCATAAAACTGACAAGGTGGACATCACTTTCTGTCAAGTGAGCGTCCTTGTTTGTCATCGAAGACATTGATTAAGATTGGCGGGAAAAATGTTAAAAGGCATCTTGTTAATTTATTAATCTACTATTCGACTTTGTATCATAATACAAGGTAGTCAGAATAGTCTCCCTTTGTTACACCGAACGAGTTGTGATTTAACTATGGTTCATAATTCATAATTTAGGTTTACCTACCTTTTAGTCCATGTTAAGTACCGGCTGGTCGATTACGCACCGCTTTATACGTACGTTAAGTAGATTTAAAAATTTTGTTTTATGCGAAATTTACAGTTGGTTAGTGCTAAGGTGGTGCTAACGTTCGTTATAAAAGTTAACACACTACCCCTCTTTACCTTACTTTGACAGGCTATACTAATAATAAATTAGCTGGTAGCGGCAGAAAAAAGAAAATCTGAAACGTAGTAAATGCTAGCCTCGGCAGAGAGTAGGTACAACTTTGTACTCTTTGGCGTCGCGACCCTCGGTCCGTGGGGTCCCAGTGACATGTCATTTGCAGATATCGCGAAACGCCTGGTCGTTATGTAAACGTAATAAGGACATAAGTATCTGTACAGGACTCTATTGTCAATGTGACGCCGATGGAGGTCCCGGGTTCGAATCCCGGTAAGGGCATTTACCGCCGGCTTGTGTGATGGGCGCGAATATTTTTTCCTGAGTCATGGATGTTTTCTGTGTATTTCATTATTTATATATCTATATAACTATGTATATCGTCGTCCAAGCTTTGCTTAGTTTGGGAATAGGTCGTTTTGTGTAACATTATAACCAAAATATTAAAAAAATTACGTCTAGGTGTGTACAGATATTTATGTCCTTATTTATGTTCGTATAATTAATACCCCTGACTGTAATTGGTGAACGTAGAGCTAGTGAATTTATCGCGCAACGTAGACACTACTATACACGGTGCAATGCCTCGAAGGTTTTCAGATTAAACTTAGTTTTAATATAATTTAGTTAATGTAAATTATATACTTGTATATACTTTAAACATTGGTAAAATTTACCTCGTTCTTGCACTTGTATCAATGAGACGTGCACACACACGGGCGGCCTCTTCAGGGGCGCAAAAACCACCAACATTAGCATTTGAAACAGAATATTTTCACCTAATATATACTCGATATTCGCAGCGAAGTGAATCCATTTTATGTTTCAGTTAGAGTATTTAATGTGAATAGGATTATCTCATGTTTTTTTTTATAAAATAAATAATTGTCTAGTCCTGCCTACACCAACCACCACTTAAATACCTACGTTTCTTTTAAAGTTGCTCCGAGTCCAGTTTCAAGTTTATCAGTAAATATTTACATAATAGATCTCGTGTAAAACCAATCCCAATAATATGATAAGTGAATATGATTTTACTAGTTCTTTAATTCAATAAAATCCTTATTAGGTAACTATTAACTTCTGTTCGCGACTTCGTCCGCGGGGAACTCGATTATATCGTAGCTCCATATATACGAATGTTTGCCCCCCATTTTGCCCCCTTATCCAGGTTATACAATTTAAATATACCAAAATTCATCTAACTCCGTTTAGTCGTTTTTGCGTGAATGAGTAACAAACCTCCTAGCCTTCGCGTTTATAATAATATTAGTAGGATATTTTAAGTAGGATTTGCAATTTCACCAAATTTGTCCCAGATCAGAATGTAGCTAGCGTGATAAGCAGCGCTGCACGGCTAGCACGCGATGGCACGCGAGCTCTCTCAATTTTTCTCGCACTATCCGCGCTCTCTTATTAGAACACTTAGAAGAAGAGGTATAGAGCGATAAAAATCGAGAGTATGTCGCAGCCGTCGTATGCTAGACGTGCAGGTCTTCCGCTGGAACCATGAGTGTAACCACAACGCGGCGGCGGGCGCACACATGAAACTCATTCGCTTCGAAGCTACGCTTGTAGCGCTACGCCATAGTTCGTAGCAGTTTAATGTGCATATCACATTCACTGCCAAGAATCGCTACGTGCTACGCTCGTAGCCGATCCCGTGGTTTTCCCCGTATATAACGTAAAGCGACTATGGCAAAGGCACCCGCTAGGCGGGTTCCTGGCAGTGTAAGTGTTAAGAAGCGAAAATTGCACTTGGCGTATAGCGCTCTGACGCATTTGTGTCGTGATTAGCTGTCAGTCGCTAGCTAGTTAGACCGTAGAAAAAGATCGGCGTCTTTTTTAGATCAATTCCTCAACCACGACCCGTAAATATATAGAAAATACACTACAGGGAAGATCCTGTGGCGGCGATCAAGCGAGGCGCCGACGCAACGCTTCACCTCACCTCACCCCAGTGTAAGTCAGAGCTCCGATTGCGCGTATTTATTACGAATATCAGCGTCAACACTAGGAGTTAGGAGTAAAGCGAGGTGAAATAAGTTGTGAATAGCATAAGTTGCTGTGATTCGCAGCCTGTTTCAACTCACCGCGTTACTCACCCCTGGTATAATTTGACTCGGATTTTTTAATGAATAATAATGATTCGCCTCAGGCATAGTCGACCAGACTTGTAAATAAGAGTCGCATGCCCAGAAATGTGCTTGAATCTGTCTTGACCCACCTCATCACTATGGCTATCACCTGAGCCAGAGGATCTGACCTTTAATATACAGTTTTTGTTTGTGTAGAGTGGTAGGTAAGTTTTGTGAATAGGTACCAGTTCTGGTGGCCCACAACCGCGATTTTTTTTCCAAATATCTTCAAATCTGTCGCACTTAATGTATTCGAGTGATATATATAGATACATGAACTGTCATTTAAGGCGTTCGCGGTAGCTGCTCTAATACTTCAACACAAAGATTACCGTATAGCAAATACATACATCTCTTTGGGGGAGGCCTATGTCCAGCAGTGGACGTCTTTCGGCTGATATGATGATGATGATGAAATACATACATCTAGCTGTAGCATTTTGCATAGTTTCTTTTTACATCCCTCTGTGATCACGTGCCTGCGCATTTCTGTTTGATAGCAGATGGACGTACAGTCAGCAGCAGAAAAACTTGAAACCCCGTGCATACAAACATCACGTTTCTCTGTAGCTGGCTGCACTTTTAAAGTTAAGTTTTTGTCGATTTCTTGTTACGGAGCCCAAAAAAAACGACGACTATCTAGAATATTTTCCTAATAAATGCGACATACATTCTGAAACAAAATATTATAATTTTCAGTGCTTAAAAGCGTGGAAAAATGTGTTATTGCAGTGATAGGCCAGCCCATCACCCACAACAAACTTCAACCCTACATGAAAAAATCCGAAATCAAATTCAGACCCAAAAAATTATAGTGAATATTTTTTAATCGAAATAGCTGCTGGCCCTTGAGAAATTGAAAGTGCTTATCCATTAAGTTACCTATAATATATAAGAAAAACAAGATTTAACGTGGTATGTAACGTATAACAAAATGATTGAGATCGAACGAGGCAGCTGCTATCTGAAACAGTTCAATAAGTACATGTGTTAATCAATAACACAACACCGCTAGTTCGCTAAACAAGCGAATCCAATAATAAAATAAAATAAGGCATTAAATGGCGCGTCAGCGTCGTTCACCGTGCCAAATGAGAGCTCCTATAGAATATTTAAGAAATTCCGAAACCGGCAATTAGTGAAGACTAATGACCGACTATAAATTATAAAAGGAAGCCTTTGAATTCAGATTCATTAACTCTATATTAATTATAATTTTCATATTCCATTGCACCTGAATGTTTGATGTAAACGTGCCTACTATACTAATAGGGGTGTAGACACTAAATAAAATAATCAATAATGTCATATTTTCTCGAAAAAGGATTAAACATGTAGTCAAATGGAGAAAAAATCAACGCAAAAGGTTAAATAATCACGAAGTTATACGTGTCGAAAGTTTTAAAGAAGGGGTGTGTTCTGTCCCTTTTTCGCAAAACGCAACTTCATATGAAACGATGACGCTGGAAGATTATGACATCACAAGAAGACTGCAATGTGCCGGGCCCATCGTGTTCGGCGACGCCGTCGACGCGGCCCCCCCGGTAGCATCCCGTAACGTGACGTTCACACACTGTTTGCGTTTTCTCTCTAACAAGCAATATTAAAACGGTTGTAGCTTCGTAATTCTTTGAGATGTTTGAATGGGATTTTCGTCACTAAGCATATTTTTTTGCCTTCTTTCTTTTGGAGTAATAATAATTTTCGAGTCTATAACCCCTATTATTATTGAACTCGTCATCAAATATTAACGTAGTAATTATTAAGACAATAGCAGTATCCCGGACCTACATCAACCGCCCCCATACAACGTGTCCCAAAATTCAACGATAAGCTGGCACCTGAACATAGCCTGCTCATGAGTACTCGAGGAAAAAAAAAAAAAAAAAATATCTCATTTTATTATAGAATAAAATAAAAAAATGAATATCGACACCCCTAATCGTATTTTAACGACCATGTCTATTTTATTTGAGGCCTAGTTTTCCTAGAGTATCCATTTTGAATCTTGGTTAGTTGCGTCAACTTTCTAAAACACTTGCCATAGGAGTGCCAGTAATTTTTTTGTACACCACGATGAGTGAAAGTGGCCTAAAAGTTAAAATTTTAGGGAAAAACTAACTTTGGTTAATTTTTGCCTAAAACCTACATGTATTCTGGTAAGTATTTTTAAGGGTTGTGGTGGATAGCAGTGCTACTTAGGTTGAAGATACAAAAAAAAACTGAAATATTTGAAAAATTGTAGACATGGTTGTTAGAAATACGATTAAAGGTGTCGATTTTAATTTTTTTTTATTCTATAATAAATTGTGATCTTTTTTTCCTCTAGTCATGAGCTGGTCCATCTTCTGGTGCCAGCTTATCGTTGAATTTTGGGACACGTTGTATATTGATTTCATAAGACAACCTCAAGAAATTACATTTTCATCTCTTATGCTCTGAAAGTAGGTAATTGTTTATTTAAACAGCGGGTTGAAAGTGGGACATGTTGCCCCTAGGGCTGAAAAGTGATAATAAAAAAAAGTTATGGCAGAAACCTGTACAGCCAGTTTCAGAAACTTGTATTGATTTTTGAAACTTGTTGACAATCATGCGTTATTTTATTTACATATTGATAATAAATTATTTCTTGTGTCGACTATTATTGGTATTTGAAGACTACTGAATATTTTTTAAGTGTTCGTAGTTTAATGAAACCGCTTCAGAACCGCGTCCTACTACCAAACTTCCATAAAATTACGTTGATTTTTGAAGCTTGTTGATAATTATGATGGTTTTAATAATTTATTATAAGTACTATATGGTATATAATATATACATTTAATAATGTAATTTTTCATTCAAAACAATTAAAATTAGTTTTTCGATATAGCCGCTCAAAAGCGCGACCAGGAAATGGTCCACACATAAACATTATTAAAATCTGTCAACAGTTCCCGCCCAAATGGTCCACACACAAACACTTTTAAGATGGGTTCTGTAGGATCTGACTAATTTAGAAAATATTAACGCTTTCATTTCATTTCCTCGTATTCGGAATGAAAAGTAGTGTTTAACTCGGGGAAAGCTACCCATTTCAGCCTCGAACTATGGGTGCTCTTACTTCGTTCGAGCGCCTAAATATCTCGTCAGGAATGGGTGGTTTTCAACCCTCGGTTAACAATCTTCTATTAGGATGAATTCTATATAGTCACAAGACAATACGAAATCTTATATTTATTTAAGCATGGGCCCTATGCCACATAAAATCACCTCAAATTATAACCTGACAAGTTTCTTTTTGTCCCTAGCCACGCTGCGGATTATTACTGGAACTAATTTATTTTGCTGGCAAGGAGTACTCTTTGACAACAGACGTTAGAAGTCGTCGAATGTCACCGGTGTCAACAAACGGCAAAGAAGACGAAATACTTCGCGATTGGAAAATAAATTACAATAAATATGCCGAAAGCAATCCATAGCGATGTCAGAAAGCTTATCTACATGTATAAAAAAAGAAGTGCTGACGATCACCAACGCACAGCCTAAACTAATAGGACTAGAAAATTGAAATTTACAACTAAACTTCCTTTTATAACGTAGGCAAGGGATGACGGGATTTTTTGCAAAATCTGTATGGGGAAACTTTTTTATTGAGATAGATACTTGCAAGTTTGTAGAAAGATTATACTTATTAGAATAGAAAAAGTACTTTCTGCGTTTTGGAAAAATTCCACCCCTAAGGAGGTTAAAACGGGATTTAAGGTTTATATAATGAGCAAGTAAATGTTATAAGTAGTAAGCGATTTGTAACTTCGGTCTTAGCATGTATGTTAATAGACTACAATACTACTGATTTCACACTTTTTTTAATGTAATCACCTTTAGGGATTAAAGGGTGTTCAAAGTTTGTATGGAGAGAATTTTAAAGTATGAGATTTATAAATTTGGTCTTAGACTGTTTATTTAAAGACCACAAAAAAGATTACAGTGGTTTTTTTTCATTCACCCCTAAGTGTTAAGATTCGAAGTTCGTATAGAGAGCAAGACATTTTTAAAGTAAAAGATTTGTAACTTCTATTTTAGACTGTTTATTAAAACTAGAAAACAAATTAAGTATGTCGTTTTTTGAAATTCATCCCCTGAGGTGAGGTTAAGAGGGGGTTCAATGTTTGTACGGAGAGCAGATAGAGATATTTTTAAAGAAAGAGATTTTTATACTTAGATTTTAGACTGTATATATAAATGTAAACTGCGTTTATTTTGGGTTTTAGGGTTAAAAGACATTCATCCAAGGGGCTACGAGGAGTTGGAAGTTTGTACGGGGAACAAGACAATTTTAAAGTAAGGGAACTGTTTCTTTGGTTAAAGACTAGAAAACGAAATATAGCGTTTCTTAAAATTCATCCTCTAAACAGATTAAAAGGGGTTGGAAGTATGTATGAGGAACAAGTAATTTTTGAAGTAAGGTAATTCGTCGGGGGACTTTAAGGTATGCTATTTATGAGTCAAAATACATAATGCAATTGCTCGTAGATAATTTACTTTAAAAACAAAGTAGTAGTTAGATCAGGATAGTTTTTATCTCGGAAATCATCCCTTAAGATGGTAGAAGTGTGTTTAGGACAGCGATGAATTAAGCTTGCCCTATCATCATTTTATAGCAATCATTTTTCTAAGACGATAACAAGTTCTACGCGGACGAAGTCCCGGGCAACAGCTAGTTTTGAATATAATTTAATATTTACAGCAAAAAATGGATGCAGGAATGTCTAGTATTTCTATAAATAATGTCTTGAAATTGGTTGTTGACGGGTACTGACATTTCATAGTGCGGTCTTAGGTATGGATTGAATGGATTTAACTAGTAATTTATTTTCACGTTGAAGATAAATATAGAAAAAGGTCCTTTGTTCGAATCCCAGACCGAACCTTTTATAATTGAGGTCGGCGGTCTTGAAGGCGACACATCAGTCGGAGTCTTCGGAGACACATTCTGAAAAATACTTAAAAATCGAATACGTACTTGGGATCAGATATGGATGAATAGTTATTATTTATTACAAAGCATATCTTTTTTACATTCATCAAACAACACAATGCCAATACATACTGTCCTGCATACATGTCCTGTATGTACATTATTGGGGGGCGCTTTGGTTCACCTAATTTTTAAGTCCTATTATTGGAAGTTCGAAAATGTTCTTCATAAAATTTTACGCCGTAATAATCGTTAGTCGTAATAATTCTTATTCCTAACGATCGTAAGTCATAACCATTCGAAGTCATAATGACAATAATCATAAATTTCTCATATCCTAATATGTATTTTCATTATAACACTAACTTGTCCGTTTTATTTAAATGTATAATGATACTAGTACATTATTTAATCCTAAAATAGTTTTTCATAATATTTTTCATCATTAATGTTACTTATCCTATATACGGATAACGTTTTTAGTTAGATTTTATTGTCTAATACTGAATAATCATATTTTACTCAAAGGCTACGTCCGCACAGACAGGCGGCTTGCTTAGCGTCTAGAACCTAGCGAGTAGCTTAGTAAAACGTACATTATAGAATCTTCGCGACCAGCCGCACTGCGCGCTTGGCGTTATCGAAGTAAATAATTGTGTTTGTTTTTGTCGCAAGGCGCGAGGCGAGGCCACAAGGCTCTAGGTCTATTAGAGGCTATTAAGCAAGCCGCCTGTCTGTGCGGACGTAGCCTAAGGCAGGTCCGTGTAGGTACGATGACGAGCGAAGCAAGAACGAGTCTTAAGTGTAACGCGACGAGACTACGCGCGCGAGCCGGGGGAGCGAAGCGAGCGTGCCGAGGTAGCGGCCGGCGAAGCGCCAGAACGGTGTTTTTTTAATTTACTTAGCGAAAGCGTTTATTTATTAGGAATAACAAAATTAGGATTTGTATTATGTTCTTAGTTATGATATTACTATCATAATTATGATGCATGTCCGTTATGAAAAAAACTGTTATGATTAATAAAATTATGACTTCAAGCAAGTTCGTAGTAATGAAATTATGAAGAAAAATTTTAGGACATCTGATCATTATGACTTCCGGTGATAGTTACAGAAATTTTGGGACAAAAAAGTTAGGACTAGCGATGAGTATGACTACAATACGTAAGTATAAAAAAAATAGGACAACAAACTTTATGGCACCCAATATGGACCCACATTATTGCCATATACACTGACCGGCAGAAAATTTGACCCAAAAACTATAAATTTAATAGATTAAATAATGTTTTAAATAATTAAATGCATTTTTCTAATTTGGGCCAAATTTATTGCCGGTGAGCGGCGGCGGTTATTCGGTTTACAGCGAGCGACACTACCTCAGCGGGCGTAGCACGGTTGCCATTTTATCACTTATCGTTGTGGATAAGGCATCCGTCACTCTCGCACTCGCATACTTGTCAGAACGGGATGGGCGTCTTTACCACAACGATAAGTGATATAATTTAATTTAAAAACAAAGTTTTAACCAACTTCAATTTAGTAATCCGCCAAGCCACGAGAACATTTACACATTTCTTTTCCAATTTACCACATGAACTTGTTTCCGAGAGCAAATGCGTTGATTATTAGGGAAAAAAACCTAATCGCTGTATGTGGCCCGATAATATTTGAGGACTTCCGTCGATTCCACAAGGATTACCTTTGGCACTTCATTAGTTGCTATTTCAACGGAATCTTATCAGAATCTGTGACGTACATTTCTACTTTTAAGTTCATAATTGAGGAATTCCATAAGTCATCTGTAGTCTTCATCATCAATTCCACTCCACCAAATTTATGATTGCCGGGTGTAAATACACGAGTTAAAATTGAAAATACCAAAATCACTACACGCGTGCCTAATATACCTAATTGAAGAGTTCCCTCAATTCCTCATGGATCCCATCAGCCAATTAATTTTTTGAAAAAAATGGGACCCGCCTGGAACTACTACTAACAAACAAAAAAATATTTACGAATCGGCTCATCAATGACGGATTTCTGAGGTAACAAACATTAAAAATAATAAAAATAATAATAATATTAAAAAACAACCAAATTGAGAACTTCCTCCTTTTTTTTGAAGTCGCAGGGTCAAGGTATTGCGGCTTGTCAGGCATAGATCAGTTATTTTAATGAAATGGACCTCTGGCTATTCTTTACAGTAATAATTGACGACCGGTTAGCCTCTGCCCACGAAGCTGAAGGTCCTGGGTTCGAATCCCGGTAAAAGATAATATTTGTGTGATGAGCATGAATATTTGTTTCCGCGGATGTAGTCTATGTACCTACTTAATCTATTATATATCTATTAAATGTATCACCTCTAGTACCGTTCCATAACACAAACCTTAATTTAAGTAGTTCGATTTTTGTAAAATTTACCCCTAATATTTTTTCCAATTGAAAATTGGGTTGCACTGGGCGGTTCCACAACACTTCGGGAGCTCAAAAACCGCGAGCCATCCGGTTGCCTCTCGGACACCAAAATGTCTCATTGCTTTAACTATCACTAAACCGCCTTAAATTAGAACAAATATATGCTCCTTCAGCGAGTAATTTATTACAACAATTAAGGTAACTGCATTAATTTACGCAATCGCATCATCTCTTTAAACCCTCGTCTATCTAAACTAGAGATGTGGTTGCCCGGGTCGGTGATCAATGCCCCTTGACTACCAGGTAATAGCCATTTAACGATTAGATGCTGGGACTTTGTGATATGTTCTAGTGGCGATGGCCACTATTAGCCACTGATATGGACGCATGAGTTTCAGTAACCGACAGTTACGTTAGCACTATTAACTACGTCAGCAAATTTTTATAATTTCAGCAAATGAGACTCTAATATTCAAGTACTACGTTCCTAGCCAAATAACTAGCTGTAAATGTCTAAGTCATCTAAAAGCGCGCTGCCACCGCGGTCTAGTTAATTTACCCGAGTAACTACCGACGGCCGGTGTAACGAGTTAGCCAAATAATGCCCAATTTATTTTTATATATTTAAGTAAGTAGTTTCTTTGACATAATTAAAGCTCCGCATGATTCGGTAGAAATAGTTAAGTAGTGAAGAAAATATGTTTTTGCTAACAACTTAATAGCCGTAGGTACGCAGGGAAACAATTAAGTAAGAAAGTTATTTTTAGCTACCCTCACACAGATTAAAGAAAAAGGCAGATAGGCTCTAATAAATTGAACGTATTCTATATACCCTGTTATCTCTTCTTACTTTTGTACTTAACAAATAGTAAGAAAGGGATAGAACTATGTTATCTGCCAGGTCTTCATACGTCATTGTCTCCGCTTTCTCGCTCGCGCGATGTATCTCGCTCGCTCGAGATTTAGTGCATCGAATGAAATTTTATTTACAAGTTATCGACATCGATATTAACCGTTCATATATTCGTCATCTGTGCCATTCCTAAATAAATTGTATCTCCATACTATACAAAATTTCATTTACGGTATTTACCACATTAAAACAAAAACCATTAACCCTTAACTACATAAGTCCTGTTTCTGAGACACAACTATCTGAACTACCTACGTGAGGTTTAGACACCTACTTGATTCGGACTTTAAATAAATATTAAATTGTAGTTGAGTAGTATCTCTAATCTATATAGTGTCAGTTATCTATTGAAATAAACAACACAAAAGTTAATGTGGTACGTATACGGAAGTAGCAAAATAAACCTCCAGACCCCGTAGCATGGACGGCCTTATCACACGATAAGTGACAAGATAGAACCGTCACTGGCTGACACCGTTTAATATAACGAGACCCTCACTCACATCTGTATTTCCAGTCTCTCTCTCTCAAACTTACCAAACGCCTCGCCTACATGAAATTCACGCCGATAAAATCTCGATGAATGTAAACTTTAAAATAGTTACAACACTTATAAGTGTCAACTTGACGTTGACCTTACCGTACCGTTGGCAATATTGTTTACTATTTTAACACTGTGGTGGGCAGTAGATGGAGACAAGTCGTTAATAGACTCAAAATACCGTACTATTCGTCTCATTCTAACTCAGCTCAAGGCCTCCACACATCGAACGCGGGTCGTGCGCGGCGCGGGGTGGGCGCGGCGAGGGTCGGGCGCGGTTGGTGATATTCACACCGCATGCGGGCGGCGTGTAGTAACGCGGGCCCGCTGTCGTGAATGGTCAAGATTCACGATAGTATTTACATTGATGTTAAGAATCAGGTCTCAAACAGCCGATTTATTTCATGTAGCAAAACCCACAAGCAATCATGTTCATAATTCATAACAAAGTTGACGGGTAGGCCGGTAGTCAAGAGTTCCTAACGGCTATATTGCGAACGAACAGTTAAGTGCAGATTTGTAGTGTTAGATTTGGAGGACAACCAGGGCAAGCTCTTTCCATAATCACTTTTGATGCATCCTATGATATTGTAACGATTTGGTTCATTTACACGGACGATGATTTATAAGCAATCATCGTCCGTGTAAATGAACCAAATGTATTTATGTGCGTCCGCAGGTCTTATTCTATTTGGGAGGCGTGACGGTATATCATGTATATTAATAAGGTTTTCCTACATGGCATGTACATGCGATAACACAGTTCTTAGTTTTGGAGTTATTTAGTGTGAGAGGATTAGTAACAAGTGTAACAACAGGGTCTTAAGTTCGGTAGTCTCAGCCTCAGGCCATATCCTCATCAATCAAGGGTGCATCCGGGTTATCTACTTGAGCGATAGCGTGTATGTGTTGGTACAGTATCAGTTGTTTGGTAAGGGATGTATAAGGGGAGGATGGAGGACATTCTCGGGGACGAAGGTCCCCACACCTAATATGGAACTGGTACGCCCAGGGCTGCAGCTCATATGTCTGATATATAAAGGATTCCGCCAGCTGTAGGTTCATAGTTGCATATATGCTAATACAGATACCTAAGCTAGAGTGCTATAGGTACTCATTCGCGGCCATGAGAAGTGACCAGAAGTGGCTTCGCGACACCCGCGGCGGCCCCACGTTACTACCGCGCTGGACACGCGTTGATCCCAAAGGGACGGCAAAGAGAATACAAATACTGTTTGAATATATACCCAGCGTAAATATAGACACCCAGATACCCCCGACTAAAACTAACTTAGTTTAATATTTTAGAGGAAATAGGTATATCTTTTTTATTTGTTTTAGATTATACTGACGTCGTCACTTGATGATAGTTTTAGCAAACTAAAGGGAAGATTATAGTAGTTAAATGCGATACTCAATTGAAGGAAAATATCACTTGGATCAACTCTTGGGACAATTGTCCCTGAGAAAACGCTGTGTAATACCTAAATCAATGTCAAAATTCACTATCTATTTGACTACTAGTAGTACTCATTAACAACAAAGAATCGCTCTCTTGAAAATTATCGAAGGTACATTCATTTTACTTACGGAATTTTACTATCACAGCTGAAGCACCGCGCTTGAACCGCTTCGTTTCCCACCCGCGCCGCGCCCGACCCGCGCCGCGCCCGACCCGCGGCCGCGCTGCCCGAGTTGTAACTTAGCGCCGCGGGCCCGTGTTCGATGTGTGTTTGAAATGTAGTTTCAATGTTTTAAAACTTGCGCGGGCCCGCGCCCGACCCGCAACGCGACCGGTGTGTGGAGGCCTTTAGCTGCCCATAAGAAGTGACAGAGACAACTATATGAAACATCATCTTGCTTTATACTGCGGGACTGTATTAGTATGTGTACCCTCATCTCCCGGTCATCAGACATGAGATGAGGTCTACTTTTTTTTTTTTTTTAACTGAAGTTAATTACTTATGCGGCTGCTGAAACTTTTTAGCGTTGGAAGTGGAATGGAACGCGGTGGCTTTTAGGAAGTCGACGTTTTCACTTCGTAAAAATAACGAAGAAATGATACCTACTTATCATCTCTCAGTGGTTTTGCTATAAATACACATTCAGGCAAGTGCTGTTTCAGAGTAGGTAGATATGCGGTGGTGGAAGCATTTACATTATGCATTCTTTAAACGCAGAATGGTTCAATGTAAAGACATTTTACCACCAACTTATGACCACATAAGCAACCGTACGTACATTAACACGCAAACACAAAGTAATCTACGGTTCAGATCGTATTGGTAAGAATATTATAATCATCACCAGGCTGGTAAAGTTGCCATTGAGTTTTAACTGCGGCGGAATATACGCATGTCCGTGGATTCCCGTGATCCCATTGCAAACGGTTTCTAACTACTGCAAATAACTATTAGACATCAGTGGGGCTACCGCGTAACGAATACGAAATTCGTTCGTGTATCTCCCTCTCTATCGCTCGAACTGGCAAGTGCGACAGAGACGGAGATACACAAACGAAGTTCGTTTTCGTTTTGCGGTAGACCCTCAGGATCAATCATCAGCAAAAATGAAAATCGACTTAAAACAAGCAGCATACCTATATTATCCGCGCGCTACGTGGAAATGTGATGACAGTAATCTACAAATGTAAACTGTGCTTTGCTTTATATCCGAGGGCAAAAGAGTGGAGGCCAGCGATATACATATATTAGTTATGAATACCTATAAATAAAACAATGGCCCAGCTTTTCGTACCTCCGTACAACATTTAATTATTTGTACTTACTTATGTATCGTGCAAAAACGCTGAAAAAACACAAAGAAGTGACAGGTGAACGGACACACAGACATCAAAGCCGATCGCCATAAATAGGGGCTCCTTGGGTTTCGCTTCGGATACTATGATCGCTTGGTTCGCCAGGATTGGAATCGACTGTCCCTACAGTGTACACTAACGGCCATTCCCAATAATTTCTAAAATCTCTAGGAGTTGGGAAAACTCAGCAATCGTCATATACAATCAACACAAATTTCAATCAACTCAATCAGCATTTCTCTTCATCTACCTCTTTTAGTGGTCCTATTAAGGTAGATACACTAAACTATATTTCATCTTCCCAAACTTCTGATTTCTCTCCTTTTTTAACCGACTTCAAAAAAAGGAGGAGGTTCTCAATTCAATTGTAATTTTTTTTTTTTTTTTTTCAATGTTTGTTACCTCAGAACTCCGTCATTGATGAGCCGATTCGTAAAATCTTTTTTTTGTTCGTAAGTATATGCTTCCAGGTGGGTCCCATTTTTTTGTAAATTCAATTGGATGATGGGATCCATGAGGAATTGAGGGAACTCCTCAATTATATTAGGCACGCGTGTAGTGATTTTGGTATTTTCTATTATAACTCGTGTATTTACATCTGGAAATCATAAATTGGTGGAGTGGAATTGATAATGAAGACCACAGATGACTTATGGAATTCCTCATTTATGTACTTAAAAGTACAAAAATACCTATATCACAGATTCTGATAAGATTCCGTTGAAATAGCAACTAATGAAGTGCCAAGGGTGATCCTTGTGGAATCGACGGAAGTCCTCAAATATTATCGGGTCATATACAGCGATTGGGGTTTTTTCTCTAATAATCAATGCATTTGCTCTCGGAAATCAGTTCATGTGGTAAATGGGAAAAGAAATGTGGAAATGTTCTCGTGGCTTGGCGGAGTACTAAATTGAAGTCGGTTAAAACTTTGTTTTTAAAGTAAATTATCTTTTCGTCAATTCACTGACAGTGAAGTTAGGAAGAGCGTACTTAGCATCACTTCAAATGCTGTTGGTGTTGATTGCATTAGTCCTAAGATGATAGTTCCGCTCCTTGACCTACTGCTTCCTTTTTTTACCAGTATCCTAAATTTTTCAATTTCATCTGGCATGTTTCCTTCTCAATGGAAGGATGCTGATATTATCCCTTTACCCAAAAAGTCCAACCCCAGTTCCTTTTCTGATTATCGTCCCATTTCCATTCTTCCTTTTCTATCCAAAGTATTGGAACGACTAGTGCATCAGCAATTAACTTCCTTCTTAAACAGAAATGATATTTTAAACCAATTTCAATCGGGTTTCCGTTCAGGGCATAGTACTAGTACAGCCCTTGTAAAGATCACTGATGACATCCGATTGGGGATGAACGACAGAAAGCTTACAGTTTTAACTCTGTTGGATTTCAGCAATGCTTTCAACACTGTTGATTTTGACATTATGCTCGCTATTTTACGCTCTCTTAACTTATCTCCTGCAGTAATTGACTGGTTTCGTAGTTATTTAAATCGTCGTCGGCAAAGAATAAAGGTGGATTCTTCTTGTACTTCTTGGTGTAGTACTCTGGCGGGCGTTTCGCAGGGCGGTGTGCTATCTCCTCTCTTATTTTCTATCTTCATCAATTCCATCACACACAATATATCCTCTCATTATCACCTTTATGCCGATGATCTTCAGATTTATACACAGTCCGTGCTTGGTGATCTCCCTTCTGCCATAGAAAGAACTAATGATGACTTGGTACGCATTCTAAAATGGAGTCAACGATATGGTCTGAGTGTGAACCCAACGAAGACTCAAGTCATTGTTATTGGCAGCAACAATCTGATTTCTAGAGTTGATTTTGATGGGATTCAGATTGATTACTCGATGCAAGTGAAAAATCTTGGGATCATTATGGATCGCTCTTTGTCTTGGGTGCCTCAAGTGAGTGAAGTGAGCAGGAAGGTATTTGCTGCAGTGGGGTCTCTCAGGCGGCTTCGTAATTTTCTGCCTACTGCAACTAAAATTGCGCTTGCACAAACTTTCTATTCCTATTCTTGACAACGCTGATGTATCCTATCTCGACCTTTCTGAGGAGCAGCTTAATAAGCTTGAGCGTCTCCAAAATGTCTGGATTCGGTTCATATTTGGGTTACGCAAATATGACCACGTTTCTAGTTTCCGTTCCAAACTCAAGTGGCTCCCTATCCGTTATCGCCGTAACTCTCACATTTTTTCGCTTCTGTTTAGTGTCCTTTTTAACCCTGCAACTCCCCGCTATCTCAAAGAGCGTTTTAGTTATTTGAATTCTGTTAGATCTTCTAACAATTTGCTATTAACTGTGCCTTTGTCATCTTCCAAATTTTACAGTAGTTCGTTCACCTTTAAGGCTATTCGACTGTGGAACTCTCTCCCTCTTAAGACTCTCTCTATAAGACAAGCTAAATCTATCGGCAACTTCAAATCTCTTCTTAAAGAACATTATTTGTCTTTCCCCTAACCCTGATTGTCCTACTATTATTATTATTGGCTGACTGTTTATGTTTTATATATTTTTATTTGTGTTATTTGTATATATGTATGATTGTGTATGTATGTTTATATATAGAGCTATTTATGTACGTTCATTAATATAATTATTTTGATCGTTGGCTTATTGTAATCTCTGCACCACCTACTACATATTCTAGTTTTATCTCTTTCTCCGATACCCAAAGGTTGTCTGGAAGAGATCGCTCTTCAGCGATAAGACCACCTGTTGTCTACCTCTACCTACATGTTATTGTATTGTTTTTCTTTTTAACTGCTTTGTTTGTGTGAGGTGTGCAATAAAGAGTATTTGTATTGTATTGTATTGTATTGTAATCAATCCACGGATAGTTTTCCTTACCAGCAGTTACATTTTGACACATTTTCTAAGAGTAATCTGTCAAAATGTAACTGCTGGTAAGGAAAACTATCCGTGGATTGATTATTGGGAATGGCCATAAGACACCATAGCGATTAACATGTTACGGAGAAATTGTGAAGAGACGTGATTTATCTCGCGCGGTCACCGTGATAGAACCTTAAAAGAGCCTCAGGGTAGAGAAAATACATTTTCACTCAGTTATCCACCCAAATTGCGTCAGCCCTTACGGAGTTATTAAGTTACATTACTGACAAAGATTTTATGTTTTGCACGTTGTATGATACGTCACGTTTTCAACAGTCAAAGCAAATTTAATAATGTTTATTACAAGTCTTTACTTGTCATGAATAGGCAGAATTGTATTTATTAGTGTGTGGCAAAAGTGATATAAAGCTTTATACTAGCAAAAGATATTTTGTACCAATATACGTCTTTTCATCATAATTAAAGTAGGTATATTTGCGGGCAGACTACGGATGCAGCTTCTCGGGGCACATATATAAACATTGACATGGCATATTTTGTATTTGTACGACTTCTGACGCGAGCTACGTGCCGCTCAACGCCCAGTTCGTCCAACATGCGGCCTTAATTTTGCGACTGGACATATTAATAAATATAATACAACTACCTATCGAAGCAATTTTCTTAAGTCCTAGCCAGTCATAGGGAATTAAAAATGGGTTATTTTTTTTGGTATCACAGACATAAAACTCTACACTTGTACTTACATACACAGGTAGAGACTTTACTGGTAAACATCTAACTTATGCCGGCTGCTCCTGACTCCGTCGATTGAAGTCAAATATTCAGGCCTAAATACTCGTAAATTGTGACAAACGCATTCAAAAAGTAATTACCAAGTAAGTCACGCGTTGAAGAATGTTCGTTAATTCTCAAGATGAATGCAACAACCGACGAACTCATTAAAGTGATTAATGTTCTTTGAACGTTTTTAAGAGGAAAGTGCTGATGACGAAGTCTAGACGTAGCAACTTAGTCTTACTCAAGCCATTCAAACAGCACAAATGTAGTACCAATATAAGTAGATACAATTAACATAATGTTAACAGGGGTCGGATAAATACCGAATCCCGATTATGCTGCATTTAACATTAACTAATGTAATAAGGGGATACTATTTCTTTTATAATGTCTATACGAATAAGAATTTTGGGCCCTAGAAAGCAAAAATATAAAACACAACCAGTTTAGTGAGCTAATGCGCACGTATCTACTCATTTGCTGTGGCAACAACAGTTGCCAATTTCGCGCACCCCGAAACTGATTGTGGCAACACTGGCAACTGTGGTTGCCAAGCAAAGCAGCTGTCTTGTTAAAAAAAATGTTATTTTAGGCTACCTTTTTAAAATTAGAAATCAAGTGAGCAAGGGTGTGGTAGCCAGTATCGTCTATATAGATACGTCTTACGTTTTGCATTCCTGTGTAAACAATGAAACCAATCTGTTCCAGGCGTTCGCTTGTGTCAGGAGCGCGCGACGCGATACACGATATCAAATCAGAATGCGAGACGCATGTCTCTGATCGACCAGTTGTTGCCCGTAGTTTCATCCGCGTTAGGGTTACCAATTTCTTTTACGATTACTCATACGCAACTATATATTTAACCATTAATAATATTTAATTAGACTATTTAGAATTACGTAAGATAAATTAACTCGAAAACTAGAAAAATAATAAAAAGTTTAAATGTAGAGACTACAAAATATTAGAGAAACCTCAAACTTTAGCAGCTCTATCTATAGTTTAAATTATTTGAACTGAGCTCATGAATGGCCATTGTACTGAAAACTGCAGAATAATTATGTAGTAAGTCAAATGCGCTCGGGTTTGCCTACTACGATAGCGCGTCACAGATCGGTAGCTACCCACAGTAAGAAATCGAATTGCTAAGTTATTAAGGTAAACTTACTAGTCCTCGATGTTGCACTAGTATATATGACAAAGTACCTGCTTTATGTCAAAGTGGCAAGGGCTACATTCGAATGAAGAAAAAACCTTAGAGTTCGATATGAACCCATATTGCTTTGACATAAAGTGCCCGTGACATACACTAAGAAGTGCATCGTAAGCCGTGTATCTCGTGTGCCTCGGCCCGAGACAGCGCAACTGGAGACGCAGCCTCAACCTGAGGCAGCGTCTGCGTCTCCACTTGCGCTGCCTCGGGCCGAGACAGGCGCTCGGCTCGAGGCTGCCTCTTTTGGATAGCAATCTGTAGAGGACTAGGCCGTTTACCTTACTCGTATCCCGGGCAAACTCCATAAGCCACGTATTGCCTTACAAGTTCGTTCAAAAGATGTGAAAAAAATACAACTTATATTTAGACAGCTCGATAAATTGAGTAGGCAGCGTAGCAAATTTATTGCATACGTTCAATCAGAAGCGAGGAGGGTTACTGAACTTTATACTTAAAAATCTACGACAATATATCCAGACTTGCCATTCTTACATATGGAATAGAATCTCGGAAAAAGATAGCCGCGAAGAATTCTAAATAAAGGTAAATAAGTACAGTACAGTTAACGAATTTATTGCGAGGACGGTGGGTCGTCCCTCAATATTCCCAGTTTGCACGTTAACAGAAGGTAATACATACTCGTGTTCTCTTGACGATAGAGAGCCGAACCAAATGTATTGTATGTATATACACCTCACTTCTGTCGAAATGAAGGTGTTTATGATGGCTCCTATATTTGTTTCGCTCGATTGGGTCGATGTTGTAAATGTAAATAATATATCGTACTAGAATAGAACGGGATGCTGATAACAGTTTTTGGTGTAAGTAGACCAAGTTGGTACATATAGTAAATTCGTGTCACACAATTTCTCTGTATTAAGAAGAAATTACCTGTGATATATTTTTAATGCAAATATTAATGCTGTTTAATTTTCATTATGGACGCATTAAAAAAGAATAGTTTGAATGTATTGAATATATATAACATCAGTGGTAGTTGTAGGTAATTAACCTACTATAACGTCATATCGGTGGGAAGGTCAATGGCAGTTGTTTCCGTAAATAATACTTATCAGTTGCGCATTAACATGGGATTAGCTAATAGCCTGCCGCGTCCGAATCGGGAATCATGAATGGAAGTGGAAGCAATTACGATTAATAGTGAGTGCATTCCTATTTGCATTATGTCAGAGCTGTCATCCCATCCCAGTACAATAAACTTAAATATTGACGTTTACTGTACTGGGATGACAGCTGTCACATAATGCAAATAGGTATGTACTCACTATAGCTGCCCGCGCGGAATTTTCGAGATCGGAGAAGCCGTTCCGGAGATTAGATACCCATTATTAATCACATACAGACTTATAGACGTAAAAAGCTACAAACACGCAGACATTTACTCTTTATAATATTAGTCTGGATTAGGTATGTTCGTATTGCAGATTGCGTTAAGATAGACCCCACCATAAATAATTATAATGATATTTACCAATGAACATTGATAAAATCGGTATTGCTTCTGATCGAACGAGCGAGCAGTGAACAAAGTTCTATGCTTCAGCTTGGGCCGAAAATCGTCTGTCTGTCCGCCCGGTGTCTGTCCCGCTGTTCTCCTCTCCAGGTCGCATTTCTCAAGCGATTCTGGTGAAATTTTGTAAGCAGGTTCGTTTATTTTTTGTCAAATCACAATAAAGGCCAGTTTGCGATTTTACAGCTCACAGAGCCTGCTGGTTCATCCAGTATAGCGGTGGGAGACGACGTACATACATACATTGCCTTTCGCAGACAAATAAGTGAATACTGATATAATGACAATGCAGCATTGTATTTCGTGTTCTCTTCTCTTTCCGATCTATTCGGAACGAAATCGAAGTATACCCGAAGTCTACCACGCAGGCCTGCTGTTTACAACGTAATCGTTTAAGATCCTGTCAAACTGACCTTCGATTATGTATAGTTGTTACGAATCTGGGGTTCAATATATACTGGGGGTGTGCGGTGAGTACGGAGACGGGTTGCGAGTAGGTAGTATACATTTCTCCGTATTCCGAATGAAGCCGACGAATCTTCTGCATCTAGTAGGTAATAATAAGATTAATTTGTGTCATAATCAATACAAATTCAAATAAAGGACTCTGCACTTTATCACTGTATTGTTTTTAGGGTCCGAATTTAAAGTTGATCTAGACCTAAAATTAAAAATCGGAAAAAGAGAAAAGTCGTAAAAGTCGGAACTCAGCAATTAGTGTTCCGTATATTCAGTTATTTTAAATGATTCATACTTTATCTACTGATTTTGAAGCTAACTACTACTAACTAAACTGCTTGATTTATTGAATGGAATTCAACAAGAATTATATTTCTGTTATTGCAAAAACTCCACAATCGTATGTGTCCGTTTGTTGCTGCACGACTGGGAAAGATTTCCGGGCCTTATAAGGAAAAAGTTTCGACAGAAACCGCTCCTGCAGTGGCGAAACTATCATATATTTTGAATTCACCATTTACAAAATGAACACAAGTCCAGTGTCCAACGTCATTAAATGGTTGGTTCCCGGGAGCTTCTCTGAAATGCAGTTACGCATTCGTCTTCAATATATTCATTTCCCAGTACATACGAGAAACGAGTCATTTTAATGTTTTAGGTCCTTGCCTTTGTTAGGTGTCGGGTTCAAAATTTTTGCAGCAAGCTCTCAAACTTGAATGGTATAAGGCAACAATACAATACACCACTACAGCTCGGTATTCCAATTTTACTCTGATGCTATTTTGTTTCTAGATTTTAACCAAATAGAGTCAACAATATGTAGAACTGTTAAAATATAGAACACCAAAAGCTGCTAGTAGTGTTAAAATCTGAAGCCATTATTAAGCATAGTATTATTTGTGTGTTTTAGTAACCCAACCAAAACCGCATATAAGAAGATTCAATAGGAGTTTTTTTTTTAGTTGTCAACTGAGT
Organism: Epinotia bilunana; assembly: GCA_947049275.1. Taxonomy (NCBI): domain Eukaryota; kingdom Metazoa; phylum Arthropoda; class Insecta; order Lepidoptera; family Tortricidae; genus Epinotia; species Epinotia bilunana. Next base: position 10,184,337 of record OX346252.1, read on the forward strand.
CGTTTAATTACAAAATCCAAAATATTCATTGATATTGATGCGTCATCATTATATCAGCCGAAAGACGTCCACTGCAGGACATAGGCCTCCCCCAAAGAGTGCCACAATGACTAGTTCTACGCCACCCGCATCCAGCGGACTCTCGCGACCTTTACCAGGCCCCGTATCATGGTCTGCCTTATCACGCGATAAGTGACAAGATAGAGCGTCCGTCACTGGCTGACTCCGTTCGATAGATCGAGACGACGCTCTTATCTTGTCACTTATTGCGTGATAAGGCCGACCATGATATGGGGCCAGGTCATCGGTCCATGTTGTAGGGGGGGGGGGTCTACCCACTTACTTTACACTTTACATTACTTTACTGTCTTGTGTTGATAACTTTAAATTTGTCGAATCCGCGAGCGATAACCTCAGACCAAGAAAAAAGATAGAGCTAGTGAAGCCGGTTTTCAACCAAGCCAAATAAGTTTGGCGCACGCTCACGCGCACTTATATAAACAAAAAAATTGCACAAGACTGAATATTTATATTAAATAATGTGATAACTATGACGCCTCTATTTGGTTTATTAACCTTTGTATCAACTTTAAATGAAATACAATGCTGTGTTTTCATTATATCAATATTAATTTATCAGACTGCAAAGTGCAATGTACGTCACCAGGCACTATACTGAAGAACCAGCGTAAAATGAGACGCTGTACCGTTTTTATTTACTTTAATTTGTAAATATAATTTAAACTATTAAAGCTAGCGTCATGTTGATAATTTTCCCGCCGTCTACACACAATTTCCGTTATGCATGTGTATTTCCAAGTCTTGGTTGGCTATAGTTTTTGAAATAGAGCTGGGGACAGCACTGTATGAAAAAAAGCTACTTTGGTCATACTTCACACTAGTAAGAGCTATCGTAAAAAGAACTCAAAATGTGTATACCGCCTCAAAATTTTACGAGCTTTCGAATGATACCCCACACGTTCATTACAATCCAAAAAAATGCGAAACCCCTTATTACCCTCAAACTGCCCCCTTTATTGGGGTTTACACCTTTTTGACATTATTTACGTAATTAGGCCATACATTTCTATAATATCTATACCAAATTTCAGCTTCCTATGTCAAACGGTCTTCGAGAAAACTGGCTGTGACAGACGGACAGACTCCGAGTGATCGCATAAGTGTTCCGTTGGACCAATTTTGGTACGGAACACTAAAAACCAAATAGAGGCGCTGTTATTTAGTGAATTTCATTATTTAGCAGTATAGTCCCATATTCCGATTTTTCGGTGGTTATCTCTCGGGTATTCGTAAAGATTAAAGTGACAGCACACAACTGATCTAGGCATGAATACCTTATCCCATTATACGGAGTACCTAGGCGACCGATCTCTTCTCGGGTAAAAATAGAGAAAACGATTTTTCCCAGAAGTGTGACACCCACGAAACATATTTTGCAAATTTCATAGAAATCATTTAATAAATTTTTCAAAAAGTCATAGTCACCCTCCTAGCGTTGTTCGCGGTAGTGCCCCTAAAGGAGCCCATACGTACGCTCAGACACCTAATCGCAAGATTTGGCATAGGCACTAGTTTTACGAAAGCGACTGCCATCTGACCTTCCAATCCAGAGGGAAAACTAGACCTTATTGGGATTAGACCGGTTTCCTCACGATGTTTTCCTTCACCGAAAAGCTAACGGTAAATATTCCGTACATAAGTTCCGAAAAACTAATTAGTACGAGCAGGGATTCGAACCCACGACCGCCGCTTGACAGCCGCATGCCTGAACCACTAGGCTACCGTACCATTTTTCAAAACGTGATTACAAATATCTTCTTCTTTTTCTTCGTCGCATCCTCATGACTGAGGGTCGTGACTACACGAGGTCGTTGCTTTGCGCACTAATGCTCTCCAGGCCAATAGGTTTTCGGCCATCCGGATAGACGTCTGCAAGTTTCCTTTACAGATTTCCTTTACTGCGTCGGTCCAACGGGTTGGTGATCTTTCACAGCTCCTTTTTCCTTCCATTGTCCCACTTAACGATGAGTTCTTCCAGGCTGGCGGGTTCTCGTCTGGCCGCGTGTCTGAAATACTGGAGGAGTCGTTGCATGCATTTAGTGGATAGGCGGGACTTAATTTGCAATTCGGAAAGAATTGACGCATTGGTGCGGCGCGCAGTCCAAGGTATACCTAACATTTTCCGCCAGCACCACCTCTCGAATGCATCTATTCTGCTCTGAATCTGTGCTTTCAGGGTCCAAGTTTCCGAAGCATACAGAAATATAGAGAAGATTAAGGTTCTCATCAGCTTGACTGGTCCTCTTGCTGACTCCCCTGTTCCTCTAGATCTTTAGCTCTAATTTTGCTATCTGAGATCTTCTAAACACCTCTTTCTCACAGTCGCGATCCTTGGTTATTAGAGACCCAAGGTAGACAAATTTATGCACCTTTTCCAAGTCGGTTAGTTCCCCCGTTGTGGTGGTGATTTACGCAGTAAGTAAATAAATAGGTACCTACTACATGCGTGCCTAATATGTTTGAGGAGTTCCCTTAATTCCTCATGGTTCCCATGATCCAACTGGAGTTTTGATGAAAATGAACCAACCAAAAATTCCAAAAACTTATTTGCTATCCATTATTATTTAATTAAGAAGTAATTTGAAAGTTTGACATTTTTTTTGTGTTACTACTTGCACATACCTAGGACATGTATGTTATGTCTCATTTCAAAATTTAATTGAACGAGCGAGCGAAGCGAGCGTTCCAGCTTTGGCAAAAAATATTTTGTATGTCCGGCGTCGGTTGTAATGTTCTCCTCTAAGGCCAAGCGCGCACTAAAGAAAGAAAGAAGACATTTATTCACTACACAAAAGACACACAGAGACAAAGGGAGTAAAAAAACAATACAATTGACACATAATGTGTGTGTCTTCACGGCAGTGAATCGGTCGCTGTCTCAGCATTATGCCAACACACTACGATTTTTTGTCGTGCGATAATCGCGTCGCAAAAATGCAACGTATAAGTTTATATGCGCGCACTGACATAAGTTTTTATTACAACCCTAGTGGTACGAGCCGGGGTTCGAAGCCACGACCACAAGATTGAAAGTCGCGCGCCTTATCGGTCGGTTACAACGGTTCGAATTGCATTTCAATATCATCAAAATATCATTCCTTTGTTTTTACGCGGTATTGGCTTGGGGGGTAGAATTGTAAAACAATATTCTACGCAAAAGCAAACTGTTTAACATCGTTTTGTTTTAGGGGCTGCGTTTGTGAAACAAATTACTGTTTAAAACAACAAATACTAAGTTAAGTAACGAGTACTATTAAGATTCATTTGATTGCCTAAACCAAATTGGAATCCAGGGAAGAGTTTTGTGCAGTTTAGACGTAGCTACTACTTATAGTTTCTCTTTGGCCATGTACGTGGGTGTCTCATCCAAATCATCCAAGACACAGTAGAAAAGGGATTCGCACCCGGGGCCGCCAGCTTCCTCAGAATAATTATGAATCTACGAATTGTCATTTCAACCTATACCTACATTATTGGGTTTTCTCCTAATGCGTGGAACCAATTAAAATAAGCAATGCTACTACGTGTCCAGACCATAAATATACGTACGTTCCCAGAGCTTCAAATATATCTGTACTATACATATATTAGCCAAAAATATCCGTGCGCCAATTGGATCAGATATGTGCACACTTATCGAGTCATAAAAATGTGTACTAATACGTTCATTATTATCAGTACAATGATAGACAAATATATCTAGGCAAACAAGCAGCCATAAATATCTATACACATGTTTCTCATAAACACGCGAACAAAGTAGGGGTCGAAAATAAGTAAACAGTAATAAGTAAACAGTCAAGGTTATAAATAAAAAAATACGTTTTCAGATGGGCAAATATATCTCTACAATTTATTAGCCAAAAATATCCATGCGACTTTTGGATCAGCCATATATAAACATTCTATCGAGACAATAAAATGTGTTCGCTAATAAATTCATAAATATCTGAAATCGCTTACTTATACCATTACGTTAGTTAACACCATCAACTTTACAAGGTCTGAATCAATGTCTTGCGCACACTGTCTGACGTTTGACAAACGCAGTCGGGTGCGCCATGTACCAAGTATGTGATATGTTGAGACAAAATAAATTTCTTTACGATATTTTCATTGATCGAGCCATCCTCCTGTGAAGTAGTGCTTTACTCCCAAAATACAATTTACAGTAACGGTTAACTAGTTAATGCAAGTAAACGTGTTTCTTTTCCTATTTCATCTTTACGTAAATGAATGGAGGATGGATTTTACTTCATTTTCTAGGATATGTAACGTCATTCATAACCTCCGAAAAGAGCACATTAAATAGAGACTGTAATACTCCTGCATTGAATACATACTAAAGCCGATACACACACATACAACATCTACTCAAAAGGCGCATTGAAACAGCATTCCCATCAATGTGGTACACTGAATTCCCATAATCTGTATTTATTAGTTGATAAGCCGTCAATATTATCCAACATAATACAATATCCTGTAAATCAAAGGCTTTTACACAACATGCATTTCCGTGGTAAATCAAAGCCTTTGATACGTCATGCATTTCCGTGGTACGAGGCACATAGGGGAGTCAAATTCAAGACTGTTAATTAAAATGGACGCAAATACTCAGAAAGCTGCAACAGGGGAATTAATACCAGTACAGTAATTGGTAACAGGTTTCCAAACTAAGTGAGCATAACGTTAGCAGCATACTGCCTACATTTACATTACATTTATCTACAATCAACTACTTATGCAGTACTTAAATATGTTGTGTAGAAAGCCCACCGACCGAATCGCCACAAGTGAACATATACCTAAATATATCAAAATGTCTATACCATACACCGGTTTGGCGGGGGCAAAAATGTACCAGTGCTAGTGATTAATTAAAAAACGACTAAGTTTATCGACATCGATAAAAATAAATTTTTAACCATCATTATCATAACTAAACTAATGGCTAAGTTTGAATACGTTTAAATATGTGCAAACCTCTTTTATTTATACTTATCGGAAAAGAAATAGAACTGAGTCATATAGCAGAAATTCATCAATACTATAAATTATTTGAATTTGCTCCAATTACTACAGTTGACCTAGAAAGGTCATTTAGTTGGCTAAAATGGATATTGTCACCCAGGCGACGAAGATTAAAGTCTGAAAATGTGGAGAAAATTTTGATTGTATTTATGAAAATTATATTAAATATTAAAAAAGTTAATTACGCAAAAAGTTTATTTTTGTGTATGTAGTTTTCTTCTTCATTCAAATTCTTGAAATTACCCAACGGTTGTACGTCATTTTCATCGATATCAACTAATAAAATTAGTTTAATGTGTCCTCGCACTATTAAACGTCAGTACAGATTTGCCCCCGCCAAACCGGTGTTTGGTCTATACCGATGGGGTCACCCTAAGTACAGTCAGCAGCAGAAGATGCTAAGCACCTAAAATGATCTACACACGGATTCTAATGTCTAGGGAATAAGAATCTCATTTTGAGTGTGTTATTTTGCTTAGCTACTTCTGATACTGACTGTACTATTTATACTAATTCCAGACCACAGAAATAATCATTAAATGAGAGGCATTAACAACACCGAAGGCAAATCACTACTTTGCTTAGTTAAAAAAAAGGTAATGATCCGATAGGTGTGTTCATATCATCACGGCAAAATGACCTTTCAAAAGATGTCGTTTTAGAATGTTGACTGGTTGGTCGCTCACTATTAAGTTTTCAATTCAAGAGACAATTTTCAAGTTCCTCATTCCGGTCGCGCTCTCCGCTGCCGCCGACGAGGTTAGCGCCGCACTGGCTTAGTCTAAATTACACCTAACAAAATTTGTGTCGAGATGGATCCGCCCGTGGCAGGGACTTATAAAACCAGGACAGCTTTAAATAAACATCAACCATTATTTGATGTGCATTTTTTCATGATGGTCTAGGCAAGATTTGAATGGACTTTAAAAATCCATTTGACGATGAAGTTTTATTAGGCTATTGAGGAAAAGACAAAAATATTGATAGCATATTTTGCATATTTATTTTCCATATTTTGATTTACCTATTTCTGGCTCATTCAAGGATTGGCTGTGTGCAATCATCAAATATGTTGATTGTTGCTTGAGGCTGAACATGTTAATTTTGACCAAACAAGACTTCACTCTCAAATTTATTATTATCCTATTTTAGACAGCCTGCTGAAGCTGATACGTCTATATCATAGTTCACTTAGCACAGATTAACACTGTTTTAGATAGTTTGTCGAATCTGTTTTAAATTGGTAAATGCTTTTAGAGTTAATTAGGTACTTCTGAGGGTAATTTGTTCCATGCCTTTTTTTATTCGATAGTGTTGTTAAAGTTTTGGTTGATGTTTGTTTTACATTCCTACATTACAGTCCTTTCGTGCGTATGTTTATATTTCGATTGAACAGGTCGCCCAGTTTTGGAAGTTCTTAATACTTAGCCATTTAAGATTTTAAATCTCAGTAAATTGCCCCCGTTCACGTCTCTTTTCGAGTGTTGTCAAGCCTAATTTCTGTAGGCTTTCCTCGTAAAGCAATGATTTCAGCTGGGTGGGAATTTTGGTAAATCTTCTCTGAACTTTTTCTTCCATCTTGCTCTTTCCATATCTGAAAAACATATTCCAGAATGGGTCTCACATATGTTCTGTAGTTTTTTTTTAGAAATGACTTAATCCATAGCAGAAGCTTGCAAGACAAGTTAAACTGATTGGTCTGTAATTGTTAGGATTGAGTGTATCTCCCTTTTAGACATTTTTCCACTTCTGTGGTAAGTAATGTAGAATTATTAGAAAAGGATTAGTTCTTATATGCGTAAGTAGAGGCAGGATCACTCTACAATTCTTTAGTAAAACTGCTGGAATCGCGTCGGGAGCCATAATATCTGGTATCTTCTAAGAGTTTCTTCAGTCTGTGCCAGGCGTTGTCTTCAGTGAAGATCACATAAGTACTTAAGGAATCTTCGATTCGTAAATATGCGATAAGTGGAGTCGTGTCGTTAGGTTCTTTTATGTAGGTATTCTGAAACCGTTTTAGTAGCGCGCTCGTGATATCTACTTCACTTGTAACTGTATGGTCTCCGTCAAGCATATTACGGAGAACGGAAACATTTGAGCACAGCTGTTTCCTTATGTATACGAGTAAAAGGCCTTGGGTCCTAGCTTTAAGGTTTTTGAATTAAAAAGCGTGTCGTTAAGTTTTCTGTAGTGTTCTACGTCCTGTAAGTACCGTAGTTATCCCATGACTTTCGTTTGTCTAATATTTTTTGTTTGATGTTCTTTTCTATCCGTGGTTTGAGGTATGTAAGTACTTGTTAGCAGTAATACTTCCCATTTTAGATTTGTGGTGCCTTGTGCAAATACTGAATCAAAAATAAAGCAATTCTATAAAACTGTATTTATGCTTTGTCGAGTTGTTTTTCTAACTGTATCGATTACATTTATGTTTTCCAATTGCATTGAAAGTAGGAGAAAGTCGCGGTTGGATTTATCCACAGGCGGTTTGTGTTCAGTTGCTCACTGGTTTTCATCGTTGGTAATTACCAGATCGATAAGGAATGACAGGTTGCCTTCTCGGTGTCTAGTGTCGGTGTTTATGTATCATTTGATACATGGTGCTTTGTAGTAATATTTCTACAAAATCTCTCCTATTTTTTCTTCGCTTATACATGATTTCTCTGGGCGGTAGATGCAATGCAAATAAGGAAGAATATTGGTTTAGAGTTAGGTCTAATCACAGCGAATTTATAGATCGTAAACTAGAGTAGCTTGTGCTCTGTTTTGCTAGTTGCAATCCAGATACTCCCTTAGCCACATACACGGCAACGCCTACTCCTCTTTGATCACAGCGGTCCTTCCTGTACAGATCATATCCTGGTATACTCACTAGGTTGTTCGGTTTACTTGCAATGAGCCATATTTCCGTCACTGCTATTATAATTGGTTTAGGTTTGCACATCATAATATGAGAATGAAACAGATCGAATTTCCATCCAAAAATATCAAAATTAAAAGTAGTGAATTCCAATAGGTCGTCAGTAAAATATGACGTCATTAATATGTCTCTCTATGCCACCTGTCCACATCTTTCACTCAACAGACGTAAGAATGACGTTACGCACGGGGTATACCGCGTTTTACAGATTTTAGTGATATTTTCGGAAACGAGTAAGAATAAAAATGAGAAAACCACATTATTACGTCCAGATAAGGTAATTACCGAAAAGGTTTTCGATTTAGGCATCATTACATATTTTGAAATGTTGACAATTGTGTGCTTGCTAACTCGTATAAATCTTCCAGGCATGATACTTGTTGTTAAATATTAAAAAAGACGCAACTTCCACGGTGGCATTTAAGTTGAGATTGCGTAAGTGGCTTTTCGACCATACTTTTTATTCCATAGACGAGTTTTACGAGCTCCCTACTCAGTGAATCATAAAAATACCCATATATCGTACCTAGTATAAAATGTAATTAATGAATAGATAATGACGAAATGAATTTAATGATGCATAATGTACCAACGAATTAAATATGCGTACCTATGTAAAAATCCTGACATGTAACTTGGTGTTATTAATAAAGTATTTGTATTTGTATTTGTATTTGTATTATGTTCGTTGGCCTAGGCTTGGCTGAACCGTTACCCGGTCGTCCGAGTCGAACGACCATGACCCCGGATAATGCGACTTCCTTGGTAACGGTATCTATTATTTTTTCACATTCGTTTACGTCGTGCCGTATATCCTGTCTTCCGGCTGGTTCCGAGGTACTTTCTGGTACATTGAAGATTATGATATTTTTCCCCCTTTTGTTCCGCTCAATCAACTCCTGAATGGCCCCTTCTCGACTTGCTATGTCATTGCGTCTTTCAAGTGCTCAACTTGTTTATGAAGCTGTTGAATCTACTGCAGAATGCGAAGCAGTTCATGAGGGAGAATGGTAAGATGGTATTTTTTAGGTTCAGAATCGCTTTCGCGCCGAACTAAACCCTCACTACCGAATTTGCAGATTTATTGCGATACAAGTCATTGGAAAGGGGAGTACAAGTAACCTTGCTTCGTGCTTTTCATATTATGCCCATCAGCGAAAAGTTAAGGGCTACTAAACCTAACTTTTGGATTGACTCATAATCAGCATATCTAAACGGCGCGGCGTCTCCTCCCATATAAAATCATCTGATAACACATAACCTTGCACGTACATAAAGTCCGAACTATTGAGGACAGATACAATGACGTTTTTAACCCTGTATGACCCGACTATTGCCGAAAAATGAGTCATTATTTCGTGGGTATCCAAAGCGGGCAAACCTGACCCTTTTTGATAAAATATAAAATTATAATATTATATATATCCCCATATTAAGTAATTAAAAAACCGTTTCTGTTAGAAAGGAAAATATATTAAATATTCGAGTAGGTAATAATACTGTTTCTTTGACTAAATACAAAGTTTCAACCGACCTCAATTCAGTACTCCGCCAAGCCACATGCACATTTCCACATTTCCTTTTCACTTTACCACAAGAACGATGATTATTACAGAAAAAAACCAAATCGCTGTAGGTATATGGGCCGATAATATTTGAGGAGTTCCGTCGATTCATCAAGAAAGGTGATACTGAGACCTTTATGGCAGTTCATTATTTACTTGCTATTTGAACGGAATCATATCAGAATCTGTGACGTACTTTTATAGTTTTAAGTGCATCGTTGATTGGGAAGCTGCCAGAGACACCTGTGGTCTTCATTTAAGATTTCCGGGTGTAAATACAGGTTATAAAAAAATACCGAAACTACTACATGCGTGCCTAATACGTTTGAGGAGTTCCCTAAATTCCTCATGGATCCCATCATCTAACCGGAATTTTGAACAATGTAACAATGGGACAAACCTGAAAGACTTTCAAATAAAATAAAAAAAATACGAATCGGGTCATAAATGACGGAGTTCTGAGGTAAAAAAAAACATAAGGAGTGGTTCAGTAAAAAAAGTAGCAGTGAATTATCTGGTATATATTATTATCTTTTGCTAAGTGTGAAGCAGTAATTTTTTTTAATAATCTGTATATAATATACTATAAAATAAAAATAAAATCATATTGAAAAATATGAAATTGTTTGAGTTTTCTATTTTTTATTGAAATATACTTTAAAAGTTTTTGGACAACGCCATTTGACAATTTTCACTTGCCGTTTCCCACAAGGCCACAATTGAATTTCCGTTTTCACAATTTGTTTTATGCTTTTAGGAATATCATCTTACGAATAAGCTATACCAATTAACTGAATTTAATCTTGGGTAGTCAGGAAGTCTCTCCAATTTAACCTCTGACAGAGGTTTTTCTATGGGAGACAAATTTCTGTAAAAATGGCAAATACACAAAAGTGGAAATTCCATGTAACTATCTCGAAGTGCAGTCAAATCAAAAAAGTTAAATATTGAAGAAAAGACAATTTAGGTAGGTATTAAGTAGCTCATGAAACTTAAAGAAAAAACTGTTTATGAGGAACACCTCATAAATTCACACAGAAGACACTGTTCAAAAAGTATTAGGAGAGATGTAAATATAAAAGGCGAAAACTTGAATTCGCCCTTTTATTTTAAATACGATTGTATTTAATTTTATAGAATAGTATCTACAGATTACTATAAAACATGCAGTTTTTAAAAAATATCACAAAATATAATGAAAAAACCACATATTGTGCTGCCATTTTCTTCCGAACCACTCCTTACAACATAATAAATACCTCCTCCTTTTTTTTTAAGTCGGTTTAAACTTGAATGCGATACCGATACTACAGTATTTCAACCAACCAAACTAATAAATGTGGCCTAACGGAATACTGCCCGCGGAAACTTATATATCCTGAAAATTTGGTTAATTTCGCTTAATTCATACATTGGTAGTAATAGGTAATAAATGTAATAAATACACGAGGAGGCTGGAAATGTACTTTTAAACGTGACGATAATTATTGTTATTTGGTTGAGTTGTTTGACTTTTGGTTGTAATTAAAGAAAAAAACAGCTGTTTATCATAGACGACAACCCGCTATTTAACCCAGACCACAGAATAGATAATACGAGTAGTGTCATGACATAGTGTCGACTAGGGTCAAATAGAAACTTGTCGGACTATACCCACTTTATTTTTAAATATATTTAACTGTTCAAATATACACAGCTACTAAAGCCTACGTACTACCAGATGTATAACATTCAGTGATCGGATTAGGTTGTGCCAATTCACGGGACTTCGGTGCGTAAGCTTAGTATGGATATAGCTTTTAACCCCGAGATTTCATATGAAAAGTTTAAAGTTCATATTACATATTACATCATTTTCATATTACATTTGGCTTGCCAGACTACACTTATACTTGCTACAATTTATTGATAGTAAGCAAGTTAATCAATAGTGAGTGCATTCCTATTTGAATTATGTGACTGCTGTCATTCCGGTACAATAAACGTCAATATCGACGTTTATTGTACTAGGATGCAAGCTCTGTCATAATGCAAATAGGAATGCACTCACTATAATGTTTAGTATGTAAAATATCTTCGCAAATAATATATTTAAGAAAGTAACAAAGCTATCATGTAGCGACGAACCTTTTTAAGACTTAATCATACTGGCCAGTTTTTTGCTTGACGATTGATTGAATACAATTTACGTTGTCATTGGCAAAATATATCATATCTTATAATAATTAGGTACGTGTTTAAAGGTTACTTATGTTCTTCAGTTAGTTAAGTTTTCCACGTATTATTAAGTGACTGGTTTAATTGGCTTGTCTTGTTTACCGGACTTTGTGATCATCTTATTGCGACTATTTTGGCTAACCCTAACTGGACTCCGATTTGCTTCTGATTTGACGTAGTAAAGACTTGTTGGTTTAAATAAAAACAGTAACTGTTAATCACTACCACCAATCACTACATAGTATAAAACAAAGTCGCTTCCCGCTGTCTGTCCCTATGTATGCTTAGATCTTTAAAACTACGCAACGGATATTGATGAGGTTTTTTTAATGGATAGAGTGATTCAAGAGGAAGGTTTATATGTGTTAAATAAACGACGTATTTACAATGACAAAATCTTCTTATTTTGCGTTTTCTTATATTATCTACTTCAATTAATGACATGTCAGGATTTTTTTCCGGTCCCAGAATCCCGAGTCTTATCCATGTTATGTACCTACAATGTTTAAGGTCATTCACCCGAAATGGCACTACCGAATCCGATCACTGAATTAATATAATAAATATTTCAAGTTGCAAATACCTAATTATTGTATGTATTCAATAACGTTTTATTTCATATTAAGAATTTCGTGTTACTCGCTTATTTAAAAATCATGAGCTAGGCGCGAGACCGTCAAATTTGACGTTGATGCAGGTCGCCGGCTTAACGGACAACGTGTACGCTGATCGTTATTGTGAACTGCGCAAGAATACGTGCCTGAAGTTATTAACGTTGCCCCAATGTACATATACGTAATACGTATTCAACGAGTGGTGACATGTGTCCAGTACAAGTTTCTTCAGTTAGGAATCAAATTATAATAAGAAACATTTAAAACGCCCTCGACACAACAAGCACATGAAAACTCTCGGCAGACTAGACGGTCAGCTGTTTGGGAGCTACGATGCTATAGACAGATACTACAAATACGGGTGTTATACTCATAACACCCCTTTCATCGGCGGTCAAGGTCAAAGTTGTTTATTGTCCATTTAGGCATATTACATGCGCCTATGGATGTCGATAAACTAACACTTGTTGGGAAAGAAAACCTCTGCCTCGAGGATAATCGGCGTAAAAAAACTCGGCGGTGAAAACGTAAAATTGTGTACTCACCACGGGCAGTAAAAAAGAAAGCCATCTATCGCATACTTACAACCCGAGCCGCAGGCCCGAAATCGCAGGCGATTTCGGGCTTTCTTTCTTTCACAGCCCATGGTAAGTAATGTACCTACTATTGCGATAGATTACTCATGCAAGACGTTATCACCCCTCCGGCCGCGTGGTCCTACTGCTTCGTCCGACTGGTAGGACTACTCCAGGCAAAATACGGTTTTGAAAAACATTAATTTATAATAGCGTTTTTTTTGTTGATTTCATTTTAAAATTGTATTCTAAGATGATTTATTCAAGAATCCGGCAAACTTTCCACCCGGAAGTAATTATGTAGCTTTAAATGAAGCATGCATTGTGTTTTTTTGTACGATTTATATTGAATATTATAGAGCAAATGTAAATGAACCAAAATAAAGACAAACATGTTTATTAATATTTTTTCTGACTTTTTAGAAGCTAGTTTATTTATCATTTTTTTGATGTCTGAAATTTTGTCGGATTTTGTCGCTGGGTAACTATTTAATTGATAATATATCCGAAACACATCAAAAAGAAGCTATTATAAATTATTTCCAAAATTGACATTTTTTCCATACAAGTTGTCAGTTCATTGACTGGACTAGACCACGTGAACTTTTTTCCTGGTGGTCCGATTAATCGGACTACACGGAATTGTAATTACACGTCTTCCTACTGATCGGAGTGATCGGAATCCTCGTCTAGTACCCATAACACAAGCCTTATTGATCTTACTATGGGACTAGTTCGAATTGTGTGAGATTGACCCTTAATATTTATTTTATTTATAACGACTATTATAAATATTTGCCAAGCCGCACAGCAGACAGGAAAAAAAAGTTCATGTGGTCCTACCAGTCGGACGAAGCAGTAGGACCATGTGGCCGGAGGGGTTATCACTGCCAAATATCATATCCATGAAGTAATCGTTTAGCTTATAAGTAATAATAATTTGAAATAAGTGTTTGCTTTACGACAGATTTGAATTTAGATTTAGTAAGTTCAGTAGAGTGTTTTAGATTTTATTGTAGATTTTATACAATTTCCCAAGAAGACTTTTTCGCTTTTACTAGTCTTTTATAGGTTGGTTTGAGCTTCCCATGTGCTTCTGGTAACCTTGGGCTTATCAGTGTTCGTTGGGAAGTTGTATACATTCTTCCTAACATACAATAGTACTTCATACACGTGGGTATAGCGGCTCTGACTCTTAGAGCCGGTTGTTTCAAACCTTCTGTACATACAATATAGGAATTTGAACTGAAAAACTCGCCTCCGTTTTTCCATTTGCTTACGATATCAAAGATAAGACGAGTATTTTTTACTTGTTTCCGTTGTTAAGAGTCCGCAGTCAGCTCGGCCGAATTTCACCTTTCCATACAAACGTAGTTACGCTCTCATTTTAAAACTACGTGTTGGATTGTGACGAAACTTTGCATATACAATGACATGAGGTATATCTATGTCTGTAATTAGTTTATATGGTTCCAATTTATAAAACAAACCAAATACAACAAAAACAAGTTTTGTATGAAAAACCTAAATTCGCTGTATTTTTACAAGCTTTATATTAACTTGACTTGTTCGTATGTAAGTATAAAAGTATGTATGTAAGTTGTCCGTCAAATCTTGCAAGTTAAATTTGACCCACTTCCCGGTGACCGATTGAGCTGAAATTTTGGTTATAAGTATAGTTTGGATGACAATTCAATATTATGGTACCATCGAGCTGATCTGATGATGGAGACAGAAGGTGGCCATAGGAACTCCGTAATAAAACCACATAACCCCCATCGAGTTTGGGCTCGTTAGAATCGTCTCAATGAGTTAATGATGGTATACAGAAAAAAACAGTCGGCAATAAAAGCTTGTACCAAAAAATTTGACAGAAACTTATTTTTACTATGGTATCTGAAGCTACATAAACTACAGACATAGATATACCTCATGTCATTGTACATGCAAAGTTTCGTTACACTCCAACACGTAGTTTTAAAATGAAATCGTAACTACGTTTGTATGGAGAATCGAGCATACTGCGGACTCTTAATGGCTCTCAAACATGACGTTACTACTTTCATTACCTTTTGTTATAGTTTTTCTTGATTGAATTGCATGGCGATTAACGTACATTTTTTTTTACTATATGGAAAATCATTATCGTCATCATCAAGAGGCATGCATGCGGATAAACTAGCAAGTATGCTTAATTTAGTGCAGTACCTATAAATAAACAGTTATTGGAAATATCACGTTTGCCGTTGAAATGAAACGTATACCGCAAACAGTATCCATGTACTTACTATTTAACAAAGGCTACCTATTGTCTAACGTGGCAATGAAAATAACTATGTGTGAGAGCCTCGAGGGCGGATCGATAGCTTTGTGGCGCATTAAATTTTTACAGTTGGACGGATGGACAAGCTGACTGAAGCTAACGCAGCCTGTCTTATTGATTTGGCATTAAATGCTTCATGCACAGAACTAGTTTCCTGCAATTACTTAGTCATAATCGTCCCCTTTTGTTGCTAATCGATAATGACTTCGTCATACACTCGTTTTAAATATAAAACGACGATCTCATAATGTATATTGTTTGGTAATTCTCAACTAAAACATAATTACATTGATATTTAAAGCGGCTAGGGTTATTATCCTAAATGGGTCATCGTTAATTAATTACCAAACAGTAGAAAAAGTGCGTTTTGTGAAGAAGGAAAATTGAAACCGTTTATTTGATCAAAGGATGAGGTTGGTCTCCGACAGCGGGATATTTCTGATTCAATGATGACTCGATAATATTGGTTCAGCGTTTCTTTAGGCCCATGGCGCGCTCACCGGCTGATAAATTTACTTCATTCGAGCCTCCCTTATTTTGTTGAAGCATCAGGAGTGAAATTGATTTTTTCAATACAGTACACCCTATTTTTAACCGGTTTACAAAATAAATAAACCGTTACCTTGTTAGATAACACTACGTATATGTGTGTAATAGAGGATATGTGTATGATAAAGGTTTATCATCCAGTCTCGAGGCAAGAATAAAAATATAAGTAAATTTAAACTCAGCTGTCATTATGGTGAATGAAGGTGATCTTGAGTGGCTGAAGTCGAAGGCCCCATGATTCTAATAGTAGATATGCATCCTTGTACACGTCATGTTTCCTGACCCCGTAGCATGGACGGCCTTATCACACAATAAGTGACAAGATAGAGCGTCCGTCACTGGCTGACACCGTTCAATAGAACGAGACGGACGCTCTATCTTGTCACTTATCGCGTGATAAGGCCGACCATGATACGGGGTCTGTTCTCAAAACAAGTGCACAAATGTTAACTGGAAGATATCTCTTACAGGAATAGGTTCGCATTAGGTACCTGTATAGACTGTTGCGTCTATATTTTTTTACTTTTGTCCTGTACCTAAACAGTAAAGGATTTACATACCTACATACAACGTGTTTTTAACCGTCTTAGAGCCGAAGCACACTTAAAGTATCCAAAACGTACTAATCATTCGTGAAAAAAAATAGTTAAGTTTTTAGTAATAAAACGTAATTAAGTTTGAAAAATCCAGTATGGCGCGCGGCGCGAAGTTCATTCCCCCGGTTAGAGTTCGTACCCATCTACATAAGATGGCGGCTACCGGTCACTGCGGTCACTCGCCTGGATGATTAAAATTAATCCAAAAATGACAATATTAATGCATTAAAACAAAATCTTATTTTTAGTTCTTTTTGATGTATACATTAACTGGGCTTCGCCTCTAAGACGGTTAAAAAAACACCGTGTATCGGGCTTTGAAGCCCTAATTTCCCTATCAATTATGTAATCGTTTATCTATAATAATATGCTTTTGGAATAAGTTTTTGTTTTAAGACAGATTTGAATTAGGAGTCCGTAAGTTCGGTAATGTTTTAGAATTTTATGGTAGAATTTTATACAATTACTCATGAACTACTTTTTCGGTTTTACTAGTTCGTAAAAAGTTGTTTAGAAGCTTCCCTGTTAAAATAAATAATGTGAAATCTGTCATATGAAGAAGGTACGATTGAAGGGAGTTTATTATTTTAGTACAATGATCACCCGTATCTTAACTTCAAAAGCTACCTCTTCCATTAAGACAGTAAACAGATTGAATAGCTGATAGATTTACAAACATTGACTTATTTATATTGCCGATGAAAGTGTTATTGAAAAAGAAAGCGGATATTCTTACAGCCTATAAGTCGCAGAACCGGTAACCTATCGAAGTTTCGAAAAACACTTGCCCGATTTTCACTTGTCCGAAAACGGTTAACCGAATTCTTATAATACATATACTTTGTTTACCATACTTTTGAAATATCGCTGGTTTGTTTTCCCACATGGTCGTTTTCCCGAAACTCAATAACCCGACGAACGATTGCCAACTTTATTATTTGACAACCGAATTGTTTACCACCTTTTCATAATTCCGATGCTACGTAAAATCGAAATCTCATTTTACACGATTAAAAAAACATTCAGATATGCTAAAAACCCTAAAGAAGTGCATTTTAAAATTGCAATGCGAAAATAAACTTTGACTAATAAATGGGTTAGGTTACATTTAAAACTGTGACCTTAAAAAATAAGCAATTGATAGAAAAGGCGCTTAGGTCCAAACATTTAGGTAACAAGAGTGCTGCACGAGTTCTCAAAACGTGCAAAGGGGGGGGGGGGCTCGGGGGGCGAAGCCCCCCGCAGTAAAAAAACAACAAACGATCCTAAAAATGGTATTATTTGTAGGTTAGGTTAGGGTTAGCTTCTGTCCCTGAGAGCGGAAATAGGCACCCCGCGAAGCGGGGTGACGTCGACACGCTGGCGGTTAGGTTAGGTTTAGGTTAGGTTAAAGTGTCTGTATTCACTTACCCACACTAAGGGTCAAGCAATTAATATTGACGCCTACGCTGATAAAATAGCAAACCAATGTATCGAGGATTTGCATCGACATGCTACAATTTCGATCTTTTAATATAATAGCGGGATAATAATATTTCGGACTTAATACTTTTCGGCACTTAAAACTAGTTGGCAAATGATCCTTCGGGATCTTAATAAGTGTCTATTCGAAACATGGGAAAATAAATGGGAAAATAAATTTCGGGCAAACAAAAATTCAGCCAACTGATAAAAAGGGAAACGTTTTCGGGATTTTAATATTCGGTAATACGATTTTCGAGTTTATGATAGGTAACCATTTCGGGCAAACAAAAATTCAGCCAACTGATAAAAAGGGAAACGTTTTCGGGATTTTAATATTCGGTAATACGATTTTCGAGTTTATGATAGGTAACCAAAGTGGCCACAGGAAGGACGCGGACACAAATCTTTGTATGACTGCCGGGGAGTTTAACCTTCGCACAGACAGACAGATATGACTAAGACGAGGCGATAACTTGAGAGACTATTTTGAAAAGACAGACTTTTAAAATGAGACAAAGGAACTGAAAAACAGCCGACGGACATGACAGTACTCAACGGACAGCGAGACGAGACAGAGCCAAAGACGATACAGACCGTACAGACTCATTAATGGAAATACCTCTACTAATTTGGTAAACACTGCTTACGTGGGTAGTTGACGCGCAATCGGTCTGGTACTAGGCTTTTAAACGCGTGCTTTAGTTTTGGGGTCGCGCGAATCATTAAGGGCAAGTTGCATCAACTTACGATTACAGACCGATCAACGTTAAATATGGCGCTGGCAGCTGTCAGCCCATAGAAACTTGTCAATCTATCCATATATTATGATTTTAACGAACACCGATTACGATTACTGATATGATTATTCTACGAACGAGGCATAGATCGAATCCACGAGTAGTATGTACATGCATTAACGATTATTTTAAATAATAAAGTTATGGTTTTTCGTGTTTAGGAGCGCAAGGAAGTTTTAGACTTATGGCTCATTTGAAGCTAGATATTCGACGGGAAATAGGAGACTGCCTCCAATATGCCCGTTTTACTAATTTTAACAGTGTGTATGTAAAATAATCTAAATTATTCTTGTATTTTATCTACACTATATAATAATAATTATTAATATTATAAAGAGAAAAGATTTGATTGTTTGTTTGTATTGAATAGGCTCCGAAACTACTGGGCCGATTTGAAAAAATATTTTTACCATTAGAAGCCGACATTATCCCTGATGAACATAGGCTACTTTGTACTGGGGGAAAATGCTTCATTCCTATGGGAAAACGGGTAATAGGACAGCGGGTAGTAAGAAATATCCGTGCGTTAACCGTGCGAAGCCGGCCCGGGCAGCTGCCCGGCCCGGCTTTGCACGGCCTTTAGGTATAACTATATATATCACTAGCTAGTGATATATATAGTTATACCTACTTCAAGAACAAATTAAGGTAAAACTCCAGGCTCTTTTGGGAATGGTCCACTTCAATAAGAATGATACACTGAAATATGTATTTACATGATATTGAAATTAATATTCACAACAGAACATGAGAGCTATATACACTGCTTTGCTACAACGAAAAGAAGAACTAAGTACTTAAAAAAATATTACGCATGCGCGTTAACATAAAATCATAAAATAAATTATTGCAGAGGCCTGGAAAATTGGAAATAGCAAGTTGATTTACGACAATACGAGTAGATACGAATCCACGAATAGCCATTCCCGCCGAGGCAGATATAGTTCTCATATAAATGCGAGGAAATCAAATAATATTTTCAATAATCTAAAAACAGCAAGAATGTCTATAACCTATCAAGGTATGCACACGGTATGACTCGTCGTTCCAGTATCAATGGGCAAACATAAAAACATTTAAATCAACCACAATATTAAGTATAAATAATGCTAATTAACACGGTTCAAATCACAGATTACAGAAAAAGCCAGATAGGTATTCTATATTCCCGATCTCTTCTTACTTTTCTACTTAACTAAGAGTAAGAAAGGGATAGAACCATGTTATCTGCCAGGTCTTCATACGTCATTGTCTCTGCTTTTTCGCTCGCACAATGTATCTCGCTCTCTCGCTCGCTCGAGATTTAGTGCAGCGAAAGATATTTTGTTACAAGTTATCGATATCGATATTTACTTTTCATATATTATAATCGTCATCTGCACCATTCGTAAATAAATTGTATCTCCATACAAATACATGTACCTATACAAAATGACATTTACGGCATTTACCACAATAAAATCAATAACCATATATACCTTAACTTAGCTACCTTGGTCCTGTTTCTGAGACATAACTACCTACGTGAGGTGTAGACAGCTACTTGATTCGGACTTTAAATAAATATTAAAATGTAATTAAGCCATATTTAACAACTATAATAGTAATCTGGATAGTTTTAGTTATCTATTAAAATAAACAATACAAAAGTTAATATGGTAGGTATACGCAAGTAGTAAAATAAACCTCCAGCTCAGTCACATCGGTATATCCAGTCTCTGTTTCTCAAACTTACCAAACACCTCGCCTACATAAATAATTCACGCCGATAAAATCTCGATGAATATAAAATTTAAAATAGTTACAACACTATAAGTGTCAACTTGACGTTGACGTCTCAGCAGTATTGTTTACTATTTTAACACTGTGGTGGGCAGTAGATGGAGACAAGTCGTTGATAGACTCAAAATACCGTACTATTCGTCTCATTCTAACTCAGCTCACCTGCCCATAAGAAGTGACAAAGAACTATATGAAACATCGTCTTGCTTTTTACTGCGGGTCGGTATTTATTAGTCTGTGGTTCAAGTCAGATATTAAATGTCACCGGGTGAAATGTTGTTGTTTTATTTATTGCATCATGTCTTACGAGTTTAAATTCGAATATTAAGTTTTATTCAATTAAAATTTATTAAATGTTTAACGGGATTGTAATCCAAACACATTCTACTTCGTTTTGAATTTTACTTCGAATATGTTTTTATTTATTCATTTAAAACTACTTGAGCTTTTTTTTAAAACGTCACTTCGATCGTTTGCTTTTAAGTAAGCGTTTTGTCTATGACAACCAAAAAAAAACTCGGGAAAACTTAGCACACTATACAAACGGGTGCAATTTGTCACACCAACTTGCAATAGTTGGAAAGAGACTGCCATACATTAACTTACCTACCAGCTACATACCAGTCTAACTAGAGCAAATTGGTGGTATGTAGTAATTTCTCTTAATCAAAACATATGGTTCAAAGGTAAAACAGTATACAGTAAGGCCTCTCACAGACTGGCGCGGCCTGACCGCGGCGGTCAATAGTAAACGTGTCATTAGCTGTCAAATTTACTATGGACCGCCACCGCAGGCCACGCCAGTGTGTTGCAGACTAAAGGCCTTCACACATCGAACGCGGGTCGTGCGTGGCGCAGGTCAGGCGCGGCGCGGGTTAGGCGCGGCGCGGGTCGGGCGCGGTTGAACCGGTATATTCACACCGGAGCGAAGGCGGGCGGCGTGTAGTAACGCGGGTCCGCCGCGGTAGCAAAGCGTGACCAGCGCGGGCCCGCGTTGGACACGCGTTGGTCCCAAAGGGCAAGACGGCAAAGTGAATACAAATAGTGTCTGAATACGAGTATATGTATACCCAGCGTAAATGGACACCCAGACGCCGCCGACCAAAAATCACTTAGTTTAATCTTTTAGAGGAATTAGGTATATCTTTTTTATTTGTTTTAGATTATACTGACGTTATCACTTGATGAAGGTTTTAGCAAACTAAAGGGGAGATTATAGTAGTTAAATGCGATACTCAATTGAAGAAAAATATCACATGTATAATCTTAAACATGTAATGTAACAGGGTTGAAGTGTGTTGTGGGCGATGGGCTAGCAACCTGTCACTACGATATCACATTTTGTTGATCTTTTATAACCACATTGTTGCTAAAAGTGGCACTGGAACCAAGTTTCATGTGTTCTGCCTACCCCTTTTAGGGATAAAGGCGTGAATGTGTGTATGTATGTATGTATGTATAATCTTTCCTTGGATTTATACCTTATTTCACGTTCCTTTTTGTAAAACCAAATTTGGCAAGCACTCACCTGTACCTCGTCTGTTGCGTGCCTACAATGATCTCGTTACAGAACAGGAAAATATCGACATTTTTTTGTGATTCTCATAACAGCTTCAAATGCAAAATCGGGGATCTGTTGTTGAACCTTCAACCATAGTCTGACTGATGTGATTTAGTTTTAAGAGTTTAGTGCATTAATGCAAAAATTGTAACGCATGCCGCGGTTGCCTATTGTTAGGGTTACAATTAGACATGCATAAGTACTTGATGTTTCTACATAAAATGTAATATTGTGAACTCCGTTGGCAATCCTTAAATAAATTAATAAATAAATTTACAAGGGTCGCTGAAAAACGTAAAATTCACTATATCTTTTTTACTACTAGTAGTAGGTACTCATTATATTATTAATGTCGACCAAAAAATCGCGCTCTTGGGAGTTATCGAAGGTGAACCGCATCGCTTCCCACCCGCACCGCGCCCGACCCGCGCCGCGCCCGACCCGCGCCGCGCACGACCCGCGCCGCGTACGACCCGTGGCCGCGGGCCTTAGCGCCGCGGGCCCGCGTTCGATGTGTGTTTGAAGTGTAGTTTAAATGTTATACAAATTGCGCGGGCCCGCGCTTGACCCGCAACCGCGACCGGTGTGAGGAGGCCTTTAAAGCCTCTCACATAGTGACGCGGCCTGGCCGCGGCGGTCAATAGTAAACTTGTCATTTGCTGTCCAATTTAGTATTGACCGCCACCACAGGCCGCGCCAGTGTGTTGCAGGCTTAATGGAATTTCATACATTTTCCTGGCCGCTAAAACTGTACAGTAATGACTTAACTTTTTTAATCTGCGCTCGTCAGTAAGGGGCCATTCATAAATTACGTCATTTCTAAATGGGGGGGGTCTGACCATTGGATGACGATAGTCATTTTATTAGGTGGGAGGGTCCATTTCAAGGAATAACAGGATGATGATAGGGGGGGGTCAAAAATCGTCAAAAAAGATGACGTAATTTATTTATGAATGGCCCCACTCATCCCTACCAAATAGCAAGGAAGTCTGGGCGACATCAAAACGCTCTCGTTAAAGTATAACAAAATTTCATTCAAATCGGTTCAGCCGTTTAAGCGTGATTGAGTAACAAACATCCAAACATCGAAACATCTAAACTTTCGCATTTATAATATTAGTAGGATAAGGCTTTGCAAAGCAACATATGCTCAAAAACCTTTAATTATTGTAACGATGTATCACATCAATTAAGCCGCGTCATACTAATAATTAGACAAGTTATGTCGTACCTAAATGTTGTCAGGTTGTAAACTTTGTATAAGTTTATTACGTTGCTAAAATGAGGTGCTAATTGAATCTTCAAGCTGGCAAGAGTTCAGCGAATCGGTTGGTGGGTGTTGCAGTGCCACTGGGGCATTTGCAGTAAGACTTTTTGTTTCTCTTAAATGCTGGGTCAGTATTTCCAAATTTAAAACGAACACGGTGGTGATCCCAAATTTTTCATGCACAGTGTAATGGCATAACCGTCGAGAAATCTTGATTCCCACCTGCCATGTAATGCGACATTCTGCGTCAGTTCATGATGACGATTGTGCAGCGGAAAACAAAACGGCTCATTCAGCCCCCCTATTCTGTAACTTGTTTTAAGAGTCCGCTAAGCTAAGAGTAAGCTCGATTCTCCATACAAACGTAGTTATGCTCTCATTTTAAAACTACGTGTTAGAGTGTAACGAAACTTTGCATGTACAACGACATGAGGTATATCTATAGATATACCTCATATGTCTGCAATTAGTTTATGTAGCTTCAGATACCATAGTAAAAAAAATACAGCGAATTAAAGTTTTTCATACAAAACTTGTTTTTGCTGTATTTTGTTTGTTTTATAAACTAGAACCATATAAACTAATTACAGACATAGATATACCTCATGTCATTGTTTATGCAAAGTTTTGTCACAATCCAACACGTAGTTTTAAAATGAGAGCGTAACTACGTTTGTATGGGAAGGTGAAATTCGGCCGAGTTTACTGCGGACTCTTAAGCTCACCTCAATGCTCACCCACAATTCCCACAAACCAAGCGTAGGTAGAGGTCTAGTTTCGTGACGGGCGACCGGCGGGGTGAGTCGCTTTAACGCTTAGCGAATAACAGCCCCGAGGTTGGATGCAGCGGCGGAGTGGTCCGTCAACGTCGTACTTGTCATTACAGTGTTCAGACTGAACTCTAAGTAAATCTGGTAGCCTAGGTATCCCTGTACACAGCATCAATTGACATGTATCGTCTTAGGAACAAATTCCCACTTTGATGTCTCTGTTATTCTGATTCTTGAGGACAGAAGCATGAAAGTGATGATGCTCCCTTCTGTCAAATATTGAATGCCATCTTTTTAGACATACTTAAGTGCTTGTATTTCGAAAAATATCTATACTAAGTAGACATTCGCTCGTCTTATTCAATATTCTTCAATGTCTTTTACGGTCACGTTTGGAGTCCGTCTTATTTGTCATTCACCTTCAAAGCAGTTTGTTATACACTTTCGAAACATTTGCGCAGATGAAACGTGAAAGCGAAATGAAGACGAAAAAAAGATGACAAATGAATGTCATATTCTTTGTTCATCAAAGAAGACATGAAGACTATTTTAAGAATAAGACGAGTACCTAGGTACTGAAAATGGCAGCAGACAGCCAGACAACGAAGCCAAAAAGGGTTTATTCTGATTTTAGTAACTGCCTCTACAGTATTTTTTTTTTGCATGCTTTATTTAAATCTACATAGTTACTTCCGAGTGGAAAGTTTGTTGAATACTTGAATAAAGCATCTTAGAATAACATTTTTAAATGAAATCAACAAAAACAACGCTATTATAAATTAATGTTTTTCAAAACCGTATTTTTACGGTTTTGTTGTTTTTATTAATGCTTGAATTATATGTATAATGACAGCACCATCTAGCGAGCATAATTTTCAGTTTTGCTAGTTGTCGATTTGCGCCATCTAGCGAGCTTAATTGTAGTCCAATTTCAGCTCGATAGATGCCGCTCTTGTCATTTTGTATATTATACAACGTGGAACACAACGACAGACTTTCCCGCGAGAGGAGGATAGTTTACCGTTAGTTCTTACAATTTGGTGGAAAATAAAATTAAATATTAACATGGTTTATTTGGAAACCATGTTAATATTTCTAACCGTTTCCAAGTTAAAGTTCATTAAACTTTAGTGCAAAAATCTGCATATTACCACTTTAACGGGGAATAAGGTTAATACCATCACTGGTAAACAATCTTTTAAGGGATGACAGGAATAACTGTCACGGGAAAGTCATCAGAATTTTGCTTGGACCCTGAATAAAAAACGGTGAAAGTCTGTCATGGATGGTAATCATTTAACAGTTACAAAGATCAATTAGGGTTGGCGCCATCATTAAAATAAAGGTCATTGAAGTGTCATTATTGAAAAAAATACTTTGCAGTCTTGTGTAATCATTACTAAGTATTCGATTCTACTGCCCTTATATGACAATATATTTTCTTTAAGGTTCATGGAAAACATCCACCCAGTATAATGTTTTTGATATTCTTTAGACCAATTAAAATAATATACCAAAAAGTATTCAATGGATTTTATTTGATTCTAATATTATGGAAGAAACACTAATTAAACTGTAAATGTATGTGTAATGTCAGACAATATTTCCTTAACTTCGCAAACAGACCTTTTTATCAGTTCGGTATTGTTATTAAGTTTGGCCCAGGTTAAGATCGGGTTGGACTAAAAACGACAAAAATTAAAAACGATAAGACTGCATGAATGCATTCAAATCCACAACCGTCGCTGTTGTTCTTAAATGCTTAAACTTTGTTTTTACCTGGGACCGAGTTATTCTCGGCTACGATTTCTATACAAAATTAAACAAAAAACCAATAAGTGATCGATCGTTTACCAAAAAAAAGAACAAAATAAACTAATAAAAAGGAAAGAAAAAACTTCATCGCTGGGGTTCGAACTTGCAGCCATCAACAAAGAAGATTAACCATTGGTCGTCGTGGAAGATAGGTATGCTTAAGCTTTTTGCGAGTAAATACGGAAAACCCGATTTTTCTCATCCCCGTAAAACCCTATACTGCAAATTTTATCAGAACATCACAAATAGGTATATTATATTATACAAATATTGCTTGTTTAATAGTATCGGACAAGACCAGTAGCGTCGTCTATTGTGGAGTTCTTCACTCTGGACGTCTACTTACAAACTTTCAAGCAAGTTTAAATCCCTTTAGATGAAATTAAAAAATCGCTGAAATTGTTTGTCTATTGTGTGTAAAATATTGAGCCATTTCACGAAGTTTCAAGTCCCTAGCTCGAAAAATAATTCAGTCTCCTTACAAATTTTCAACCCATTGTTGACCCCCCTAGGGTATGAATTTTCATAAAAGCTGAAATTACTTTTCATAAATTTTATTACAGAACCTTTATTACGAAGTTTCAAGTCTATGTTATAAATAAAATTAATTAAATCCTATACAATTTTTCAAACCATATCACACACTGAAGAAATTATATCTAAAAAAACGCCACGCTATGTCCTATTCTGAGGTCTAAACTACAATAATAGAAAGTTTCATCAAAATCGGTTAAGTAGTTTTTACTAAAATTTGTCTATACTGGTTTCATCGCCGCCACGCGGCGTCCACTTGACAACAAAAGATCGCTGTTACGTATACACGACTTTGTCCAATCGGTTATTCCCAAATAGGGAAGATGCAGCTATGATATTTACCATTATTTTGTGACCAAAATGTTGAAAACACCTGAAACAATTTTACTTTAGTTTATACTAATTTCAAACAATAATTACAATTTGAAGTAATGTGAAACGGAACCTGTTTTAATCCAACAATCAGCGTCTGGTGACGTCACTCCTGTCAAAAGTCAAAACGTATGCAACTATATGACATCTAGGGACGAACCACGGACAAAAAAATTTGGCGAGTGACACACATGAGTGGCGTCAACGGAACTGTATATCCGTTTAGGCGCGAAAGTTGAAATTGTTAGTTTGCAACGGGAATTTTTAACTATAAATTATAGTATTTAATTTTTTAATACTTTCGTGGTCTATTCTACTTGCGACTCTTTCCAATGAAAGCAAAAATTTAAAGAGTATTGCATCTTAACTATTTGGTCTGCGGGTCACCTTAACTCTTTAACTTTTTTATACTTTTCATATGGTTTGACGGAACTTAAATGCCGACAAAAATCTGGATAATGACCTACTAAGGCTAAAATATGCGTTGCAATTGGTGATGTTCTGCATCGCGCTATTGAAGTTTTTAACTTATGTTATATAATATATGTACATACAATTTCCTTCAAATTCTCCTTATTATGTCTCTGACAACATCAACGAATTTTGACATTTATAATATCAGTTTGGTTCGTTAAAATAAGAGGGAAGGAATCGTGCTTCATTTATTTTTACCTTATAATAATGTTGAATAATAGAGAATGCTTTTCAATCGCTTCGTTAGTACTTAAAGTGTTCTTATAGTAAGAAGATTATTTCGTTTTCTATAAAAGCTACCCACCATTGCAGGGCTTCAATACAATAGGTACACATTTTCTTTCAATTATAAAATACGTTGGCTTTGAATATTTTCTATTGTGCCATTTTATTATACTGTGTAAGCCAATACACATAATCGGTTTAAGTAGGTATATTATGAACGTTTCTATTACGTTTTCGATACTGAAATAGTACATTACTACAGAGGCCGGGAAGTAAGGGGTTGCCGGCCGAGTACGATATATATAGACGGCCGAGCGTAGCGAGGTCGGATAGTTATGAGGTATGTTTAGTGCTTTTCTCAAACATGCAATGAAATAAATTAAAAAACTACAAAAAATCAAACTTTAATTTTCATGGCTGAACGCCGTGATCCTGTGCCACAAATTGTGGAATGGAAATTAAAAAAGACCATCTTGCCGGACTAGGTCTCCAATTTTGTATGAAATGCCATTACGGGTCTCTCGTCTCGCTGCGCCCGAAACGTGACACTTCGAAGCCCATTACGAAGATACAACACAACGTCAATATTTCATTGCATGTTTGAGAAAACGTTATTTTTATTATATTCAGACGGGACGTTAGTATCGGTAAAGGGCCTTTGACTCGATAGGATATCGGGCACGAATCTCCACTCGACCCACCCGCGACCCTCGCCAATAATATCACTAAAGTACGTTTAAAGGTCCTTGGTGACAGTGTGCGGTGTTCGCACACCCAGCACGCGGTTAGAGAATGTACATGTCCCATTGGGTTCCGTGCTATTACACTCGAGTTCTCCAATATCTATACAGATAATCTTTCAAAAATATCTACTCATGTGTCTTATATCAGTAACAATGAAGTCTGTGTTAGGTACAGCAATTTTTGATTGTTTGTCTGTATAGATATTGGAGAACTCGACTGTAGAACAAACAACCTTTTTATCCCGAACAAAATAACTACGCACCATCGGCGTAGGTAAAGCGGTCGTTGCAGAAGACTGATGTCAGTTTACTTAGATTCATATTAGGCGTTTATTTCAACGACGATTGGATTGTTCAGTGAGTTAGGAGACTGGTAAATCCTAAAGATGGTAATTGTGAACTGGTTCTCAAAATTTCCTGTATATCCAATATCACAGTTCCATAAATGTTATACACTTATGCGGTTATGTTTATAATTGTGTCTTCATGTTTCGAGTAAGATAGACCTCTACTAATTTCGTCCATGGACCAACTGAACCGTTGTCTTAACCCTTTCATGGCCGTAACGTAACTCTATCGGCTACGACGTAGCGCGTAACAAACTAATCGCAGTCGAAAAATAACTGTAAAGTATAACGCGCTCTAAAATAATGAATACTCTTAAATTTATTATTTATTATTATTTAGTAGGTACATAGGCTGCTACTTATGCATCCGGAATCCAGGATTCCAACTTTCTTAAACACAATTTTTGACCTCCATGGTAAAATTTGAACTTTATTTTAATACTGGCCGCTATATTTTTTTTTATTGAGTACGCTAGTCTTTTGTTTTTGGCGGGTTTAAATTGTTATCTCGTTGCAACAATGGAACTTACTCGTGAAAATATTCGTGCTATGATTTATTACGGTTTTCGGCGTGGCTTAACGCAACAACAATGCATAGATCAATTAACTTTGACTTTTGGTGATGAAGCTCCATCAAAAACTACTGTGTATACTACGTCTATACTACGTCCACGATTGAACTCACTAAACCAGTGGGTTTAGTGAGTTCAATCGTGGACGTAGTATGCTTACGGACGAAGTTAAGGGAGGTCGCCCGAAATCGGCGGTTGTACCACAAAATATTGAAGCAGTGCGGAAACTTATAATGCATGACCGTCATGTTACGTATCGCGAGATAGAAGCAATTCTGGGGATATCTATGACGAGCATTAACAAGATATTACATGAACATTTAGCTGTAAAAAAAAATTGTTCGCGTTGGATACCGCACAATTTAACTAAGGATCAAAAAGAGGCTCGCGTCGAATGTTGCAAAAAAATTTTGAAAAAATATAACCGTGGTGACTCAAAAGCTGTTTATAATATCTACACAGGTGACGAATCTTGGATATATGCGTATGATCCCGAAACTAAACATCAATCAACAGTGTGGGTGTTTCAAAATGAGCCGAACCCTACGAAAGTTACTCGTGCAAAAAGCACCTTGAAGCAAATGGTCGCCTGCTTTTTTGGTATGAATGGCCATGTGGCTACAGTGCCACTAGAAAATCGTAAAACGGTTAATTCGAAGTGGTACACGACCATTTGTTTGCCAGAAGTGTTTGAAGAAATACGTAAAGACAACCAGCGACGCAGAATCATTCTTCATCATGACAACGCCAGCTGTCATACATCACGCGAAACAACTCGATTTTTGGAAGGTCAAAATATAGAATTAACGGGTCATCCACCGTACAGCCCTGATTTGGCACCCAATGATTTTTATGTATTTCCAAATGTAAAGAATAAATTACGTGGTCAACGATTTTCGACCCGTGATGATGCGGTCGACGCGTTCAAACAACACTTTTTGGAGATACCTCAATCAGAGTGGCAAAAGTGCTTTAAATTGGTTTACACGTATGCAAAAGTGCATCGATCATCACGGAGAATATTTTGAAAAACAATAAAACTATATTTAGTAATGTAAGTTTCATTATTTTTTCTATTCCGGATACATAAGTAGCAGCCCTCGTAGTATCAAAGTCCGTCTCATTTGAACGTCAATAGTAGTAGGTACAGTCGCGAAGCCAGATTGTTGAGTCACTTGCCACTCTGATCGTAATTTTGCCGTGTAGTGCGAATCGGGCTTGATCGTTTCTACTCGTGTACAGAAACGGAAAGGCACACTACTTGCTCTTGGTACAATGATCGGAAATTGTCGTAATTTCCGAGATTTCCCGATGGCTCCCATAAACGAGTTTACGGGTATAACCAATCATTCCCGATTTGCATTACACGACCCAGTTTCGTTTCGAGTTGCTCAACAATCTCTACAGTAGTTGTGAAACAGATCCCGTTTTTTAGAACTTAAATATCTATGTAAAATAAAGCGCACTAAAAATCCCGGATGACTAATAAAAAAATATAATTAAAAAGAGTTTGGTTCGCGGGAAGCGCGCGACTCGAGTCGGACTGCATACTCGTACGTACGTGCCAACCTAAGGTTACCAAAACTCTTTAAAAATATAAAGATATACGAACACTTGATAAATATGCCCTTTATCTATGCTATCTATCTATACCTATCTAGATAATTGTAATTGTGTGACAGTGGGCGGGGCACATAGCACGTAGAACCAATGGCCGTTGGGGCGGAAAGGCTCTCGAGTGGCGACCACGTACCGGAAGGCGCGGCGTGGGTATGCCCCCCACAAGGTGGACTGATGAACTGGTAAAGGTTGCGGGAGTCCGCTGGATGCGGGTGGCGCAGGACCGGTCACTTTGGCACGTTTTGGGGGAGGCCTATGTCCAGCAGTGGACGTCTTTCGGCTGATATGATGATGATGATGATGATGAGATAATTGTATACACTTACTTCCCTTTAGTGTATCATATCCTTTTATTTTACAGTCCCAATTATTTATATAGAACAATCATAAGATAACAAGTGAAATTAAAAGATTTTTCAACAAACCCAACTGCTTTTTTCAAATTTTATAGCCTATGTCCCTCCCATGATTAAGAGGAATCCAACGACACCTCATACGTCGAAATCCGTCAAACGGTTTAGGCTGCAGGGCGTGCCAAAGAATAAGGTCACATACATACATACATACATACATACGCTTATCAGACGCATTTCAGACAATCCGGGTATCCCTTAGTTATGTCAAATCGCAAGCATCAAAAATCATGAAAGTCGGTTCTGCCATTCTCGAGAATCTCGAATTATAAATGGTGTAACTAGAGGTAATACGTTTTTGTTTTATATAATCCTATATAGATATGAAGCCTAAATTATTATAGAAAGGCGCAAGGCTACCTATAGAAGTAGCGCCAGAACCTAACACTTTTTTTCTACTTAATACTTACATAAATATTATACTGGGTACTTCTGAGCTTGGGACTTTAAATGCAAATATCGATTATGATCCTAAAACAGAAATGCTTTTGTTCTACAACTTTTCAAAAATATGTTATAATATTTACATTTTCATTATATCATACAAATTTCATTTATTTTTCAATGTACGTCATCCATTACTTCAATTATCATACTTGTACGGTCATGGATGTCAAATATGAGACCGTGTTTGCAATACATTACAGTTAAAGTTCTAACACTAATAACTGATAGAAATAATAGTCTTTTTACAAAGTTGCAGAACAAAAGTGGTTCAGTTTGATGAGCAGAATCTAATATTGTTTTTTTTTAAGAAGTCCGAATTTTAGTGTAACCAACAAACACGAATATTACAACAGTAGTTACGCGAAACACTTAAAGTAGGGGTAAAAAAAAAAGGTATTAGTCCAAATACGGAGGGAAAGCAGCACCGTCGTCAAAGCCGAGCCATCTGGGCTGTTATTCGCTACGCGCTAAAGCGGCTCACCCCGCCGGTCACCCGTCACGAAACTAGACCTTTACACTTGGTTACTACGCATCGCCGTGTCAAGATATATTTGTGGGTGAGCGTTGAGGTGAGCTTAAAACAAGTTACAGAATAGCTGGCTACGGGTTTAATTTAAAGCGGTGTCGTGTACCGCGGATACACATACTGGTGGCGCGTAGGACGGCAATGCCACTTTGTGCTCTTAGCCACCCCATATGGTGCTTAGGGAGCGGTTCCAGCGTTCTGAGATTTTCTTGAATTTAAATCCCCGAGGATAACCCGGCACACTGTATAAGTAGTTACATTTTGTAAAGCTTTATGTTTGCTATATTTATTTATTTCGCTCTACTTATTTCCCAATTGAGAATATGTTTAGGAATTATGAACTGTAGTCCAAACAGCGTTAGTATATCTAATATTAGGAATTGTAAAGTTATGCACATGTAGGTAGTGTTCGATAATTCGATGTTCGACACAATATAATTATACTATGCACATCAATACTTAGGACATTCGATATTATGCGTAACGATGTCGGCAAAAAAATATTATATAATTATTAGGTCAAACTTTTGTAGGCGAAAAGTTGTTATGCTGCAAGAAAAATAGAACAATGAAAAATTATGCCATCCGATGTAGACCCCGAGGTTGTAAATTATACTTATCCTCTAGTGTTTTCTAAGTATTTTTTGCGTCGCCTGATACGGCATATTTTTTTTACGATTTATTGTTTGTTTAAGGAAAGTTTAGACGCTTATAGGATATCCCTAACCAAGTTACTTTAAAAGTTACATAACAATAATAATTTCACATTCTTTTGTAAGCTGTAAAGTAGATTTTATTTCCGAGTTATTCATGTTATTGTTATTACACTCACTCTACGGAAGAAAACTCGGTTTTCCACCCGGCTACTTTCACTTCAATAGTTGAGTAGGTACTTGAATTAGAGAACTAAATGAGCTTAGCTGCCACGTCGCACCGTAGTGTACGCGTATGAAACAGCTTCATTGTCCAGTTATTCGGGTATCACCGCCACATGATAATATTTGCAGGACCCTACAAGGCCTGTTTGCGCATACAATCGGCGCGCTGGGCCACGCAGATAATTCGCCATAATAGCATTATAAATAGTTATATGGTTATACACGTCGCCTTTCAAAGAGACTCCAAACGTTTATTGTTTTTTTTTTTCGCTAAATTGTACTTGTAAAGACGTATTGCTCTACTATGATTCGATACACAATACTATGGATATATTTTTATGTTTAGAGCATTCATGAAATATGTAGCGTAAACCTGTGTAATACATTTTGTTACGTACATTTTTTACTTCAAAATGTTTTATCTGCCAGTGACGATGTTGATAACTTTCTCAGCATCACTGGTAGAGGTGAAGCGAAAAGAGGCAACATGTCAAATTTCGGTACCTACTCAAATAAAATTGAAATGACAATTAATAATAATACTAATAAACGTTTACAAAATTTGACAGCACTAGAGGCTTCGCCTGTATCGCGGGGAACCAGTTACAACTGAGTTTAAAAAGTTACGTTATAAATGAGTATGGGTATGAATAAGAGTTTACATTCATGGCAAATGTCGATTCCATAGCTTGCTATTAGTCTTACCATGCGACAAAAACTCCGATGCCTACAAAAATCAGTATTTAGAACCGTGAGATCTTGGAAAAGAGTGTAGTAGCATACGTTTATATTTTTAATAAATAAATAATAAGTAAAACAAAACATCGCTTCAATAAATGAACGGAATTCTATGTTCAACCTTCTTGTCCTTATTTATAATTTTATTAGCAATAATGGCACACTGTACCCATGACGTATTAGATACGAAGTACCGACATCTAGTCTTTTCCTCGCGCTCGTGAGGTGTAAAATTGCGCTTTTCGCATCGAAACACTTTTCTCACTTTACGAATAGGTATGTTTCTTGCAGGATTAATTAGTATTCGCCATTTTCACCAATGTATCATGAGTTATGATTGACAAACGTAAAAATAACCGAATAAACACAATGCTGATACTTAATAATTTTATTGTAACAATTGTTACTTGATTTTCATTGTTACATTGTTACGGAGGCTATAAATATATTATTCGGTTTATGGGATCACAGAGGAATGGATAAAAAGAGAAATTGAATTTCACCAGGACTGGAATAGATTTTTTTCACTATATCTGAAAGGTACAGTCGCGTTCTCCAATATATACCTACACAGACAACCTTTCAAAAATATATATACAGAGACTTTATTGTTACTGACACAAGACACATGTGTAGATATTTTTGAAAGGTTGTCTGTATAGATATTGGAGAACTCGACTGTACACGGAAAGAACATGTCTAGACACTTTTTCTTTTTTTTAATGAGTCAAATGTCAATTCATAAATTTCATAATGCACAAGCTGATAAAAGCTCATAAAAAAGTGTAACCTTCATGTGTAGGTAATAATAATAATAATAAGATCCCATTGACATTATTGAATACAAAACTCTAAAAAGGAAAATTATAAACATAATGTTCTAACGTTGGCTTTAAGAGGAAACACTAAGGTCGAGAAAATTGAGAAACAGGTATTTGTTAAATGTATTGTTGTCGCGCCAACCTCAAGCCTCCCCCCGCAAAGCGCGATAGAGAACTGCAGCTTGGACCGAAAATACCTATTAAAAGTACATAAAATCAACGTTTCGTAGTCCCCTGATTTCTTCTCCAAAACTTGACCTATTTACTAGTCCTTTTATTGAAAATCAAAGAAAGGCTTTGGCCGTGTTCCTATGTTTTCCTTTTTTTTAAATAATCTAGTCTCAATTGTTTTCTGGGTGTTTGAACACAGCGGAAAAACTGGATTTTTTTTGGGTTTTTGAAGGTTAATCTCTTAAGAATAAATTTATGAAAAAAAAGAAAACGTAGGTACATGTCAATAGTAGCAAAAGATTTATGGGAATAATTTACTTTAAAAACAAAGTTTTAACCGACTTCAATTTAGTACTCCGCCAAGCCACGAGAACATTTCTTTTCCAATTTACCTCATGAACTGATTTCCGAGAGCAAATGCGTTGATTATTAGAGAAAAAAACCCAATCGCTATATGTGGGCCGATAATATATGAGGACTTCCGTCGATTCCACAAGGATCACCTTTGGCACTTCGTTAGTTGCTATTTCAACGGAATCTTATCAGAATCTGTGATATACTTTTGTACTTTTATGTACATAATTGAGGAATTCCATAAGTCATCTGTGGTCTTCATCATCAATTCCACTCCACCAAATTTATGATTTCTGGGTGTAAATACACGAGTTATAATAGAAAATACCAAAATCACTACACGCGTGCCTAATATAATTGAGGAGTTCCCTCAATTCCTCATGGATCCCATCATCCAATTGAATTTTCAAAAAAATGGGACCCATCTGGAAGCATATACTTACAAACAAAAAAAAAAAAATGAATCGGCTCATCAATGACGGAGTTCAGAGGTAACAAACAATGAAAAAAAAAAAAAAAAAAAAAAAAACGAATTGAGAACCTCCTCCTTTTTTTTGAAGTCGGTTAAAAAATATTGGTCTACTGCCATTATCCAGGGAGAAAACAGGGGACTACGTTTCTATGGAAAAACGGCCGTTGTGTTTCCTCTTAAGGATTTGAGGAAGTCATTTCTACCGATATTGAGAGCGTGATCGTTCGGAACTCGCCTGAGATATATCATTTTTCGGGATTACACAACGTCCATTCACTCCAGCACTATCTATCAATGTTATGTAATGTAATATGACGGAAATAAACCTGCTTGTGTAATTCCAAGTCAGAAAAAAGATGTTATCGGAATATACTAAACAATCAAATTGTTTATTTCTTCCACCCCGTTGGTGACAAATAAACGGCTTGCCTGATAGTAAGGGTCGCTATTCGAGAATTTGCTATGTAAAAATCAAGAAACGCGTGCATGTGTAGTAGTCGGACCTGCCAACTGTGTCATTAAGGGCAGAATTTACTGACTAGTTACAGTTAAATATGGAGCTGAAACCATATACTTATGATATGTAATCAAGATTCAAGTTTTATTATTGAACAATAAAACTATGGAGTTGTTTTACTTCAAAAATGAATATAAACTTAATTGTGCCTACAGAACCCTCGCCTCAGACTAACAATTTGTTCAATTAGAAATACATTGCCGGCTCAAGCAATGATAAAAACTATTTATCCAGTTACTAGCAGTGGTAATTTTCCTCAATAGAAACTGTTTTGCACCAGTTTATTATTAATTTTCTCAGGCCTTTCAGTGTCTTATAATGCTCTACTAAGTGATAGCGGGAAAACAATTCTATGGACCAATTTATATACGTTGCATACGTAACTTGATTATGAAAGAATTAAGCAAGCGTGTAATTCTAAAGCGTCTGAAATACTGAATTGTTATTCTTTACGTGTTCTTAACTCACCCCGCCCATCACGCCTAAGGAAACTACGAAACTAGACCCCTACCTAAGCTTAGTTCATACGAATCGCGGCGTCAAGATATAGTAGTGGATGAGCGGTTGAAGTGAGCTTAAAACATGTTACAGAATAGCGGGGCTGGAACGAGTCGATAAACGAGCAATTTTACTCGCGTATACAAGCTTCCGCCCGCGACTTCGTTTGCGTAGACCCGGGATAAATACTATCCTATATTTTAATCGAGGCTATACATAATCTTAGTGTACAATTTCATCCAAATCGGTTGAGCCGTTTAAACTTTCGCATTTATAATACTAGGATACAACACAACTACCTACATAGGAAAGGGAGAGCTTTTCACAAAACAAACTACCCGGATTTCTCATAACAAAATGCCTCTTGCTTGGCCAGTTAAAGTGTTCACTTCTCTATTTATTAATATCAATCGATGATATGATTTTCTCAAATATGCAATGAAATATTGACGATGTATTCTTCATAATGGGCTTCGAAGTGTCACGTTTCGGGCGGAGCGAGACGAGAGATCCGTAATGGCATTTCATACTCCCTCGCTACGCTCGGCCGGCAACCCCTTACTTCCCGGCCTCTGTAGTAATCTACTATTGTTAGGTACTTCGAAGTTTTTAAGGGGTATAATATAGGTATTATGACTCCGCAAATTACAATGATGAAACAAGTCCCGGTCTATGGGTTCGTGCAGTTGTTTGAGTACAGGGCGGGTTGTTTCCATCGGGTCTCTATAGATCGGTTAAAACCCGATTGAGTACGAGTACCTACACCCACATCAACTTTCATTACCTTACAATTCTTTTGAGACAATGAACGCTGGGCTGTTTAGTGTTTATATTGCCAAATTGTATTGTTCAGGACACAATTGAGTGAGAAACTTTTGTGTTAAGCTCTGAAGTTTTGGAGTCGGTTAAATCAAATATATAGTGTGTTTAGGGGCACAACCGGGAATGATGATGATATATTATATTTATTTATTGAATTAATAAGCTTTCTGCCTACAGTAAAGTTTATCGATACTTCGAAGATTACTCAATGATGTTCACTAGCAGGTATACCTACGTGCCTAAGTGTTTCTCATTTAAGGAGTTTAGGACTAGTCCATACTCACCGGCAATAAATTTGGCCCAAAGTAGAAAAATGCATTTAACTATTTAAAACATTATTTAATCTATTCAATTTATAGTTTGAAATCGCGAAAAGTTTTTGGGCAAATTTTCTGCCGGTCAGTGTATATAGGATAAATCGCCAACTGGTCACCGTCCAATAACTGGCCACCTCATACTAAAAATGTATTCTATTCACCTATACAACCGAATTCCTTTCTATTATCAGGAGTTAATTACTGGCCACCCGTCAATAACTGGCCATGTTAGGTATACTAAATTGACGTCTGTTTGTATAGGAAGACAGTTCATTTCTTTTTAGTATGAGCGGGCCAGTTATTGAAGGGAAGACTAAAATAAAAATAAAATGTAGTTAAAAGATAGTATTAACAACTTTTGGTTATATTTATAAATCTTCTGTTTGGATCCGGATTCGGTTCGGATCCGGATTCGGTTTGGTTCGGGTGGCAAGTGAAAGCAAATTTAAAACAAAACAAACCATGAAAACAAGAGATGACACATTTCTGGTTTCCCACCAAAATTTCAGTTCAAAGTTATAATATTATTGCTATTAGTAATTACATATTAAGTACTGCACTGCATGACAATGCCTAGGTACCGTTGAAAGCACTATGCTTCTCTTTTTGAAGTCTTATGTCGCTAGAGAATCTATGTAATGTTTTTTTCTCAAACATGCTCAAAAACCTACCTTACCTACCTACCTTATGTTCGTGAAAATAGAGTGTGAAACACAGTGTTACGGGCGTCAAGAATTTAGAGGTCGGTAATAGGATTCGTATAGGATATTGCCGGCATTTTTGGAAATTGCCGCCCGCTCCGCTTCCGGCACTGAATTTATGAATTTTACTTGTTTTTTTCTTAAAAATTTCAAACTGAGGATTTATCTGAGAAATGTTTTATTTTTATGAGTTGTGTTTTTGCCGAGCTTGACCCAATGTATTAGTTAAAGACTCGCTCCCGCCAAAACTCTGCGTGGCCGAGACGGTAGTGCGAATTGTGTATTATTTACCTACAGAACAACCTACAGAAAATTTGATCACAAAAATGAAACAAAGACGTAATTGCGTTTCTGTAAAGATTAAGAATTTACTTACTATTTACACTTTTAAAACCAGTAGCAATTATACTATACGAAAACAAATAATTCACTCACCTGTAAATAATAAGAAATGCATTAAAAGCATTTCATTAAGGCTTTTCACTAATAAAATCACAGAAATGGCGTAATAATTCTTTAATACAGCCACAGAGGACTTTTCTTTATATAGTAAGTCACAGCTGTCAGAAGTCAGCTACCAACTTAGAAATAAAATAAGGAAAGAGGTTGTTTACACTGATATACCAACGAGTGTATGCTTTTCGGAAAACATATAAATGTACGAGTATAAGAACTATTTAAATGCCATCACCATTTATTCCCCGCTATTCCCGGTTGTGCCTTAAGCGGCTACACGAGGTTTTCATCGATTTTTGACAAGTTTTGAATCGTATCTCCTAGTTTTGCACTACCTTAGAGCATACATACCTGGAGTAGCCTTTCAGTAACTTACCCCTCTGTTGAAAACCTTGCACAATGTGCACAAAATCATATAAAGACAGTTTCACAATCGATTAATGGTCATTCACACAATCGCGTCACAAGAGAAAGCACGTATCATAAAAATACCCGCACGTGCTGTAAGCACGTGATAAACGTTCAACCACTTCAAGCTTAGAAAAAGATGGTATAACAGTCCATTTGTATGTAATTTTAGTATGTTTGTATTGCTTTAATATTATTTTTATGAAAACATTGTCAAGACACGTCAAATTAAGCGATTATTTAATCGATTTACAATTCTTTTTGGGTACGTCATGACACTCCCCACGAGACTCCGTTTTCATGTTTTGTAAGAAGTAACTTAATGGCATTTGAAAAGAGTATATAATAACATTAGCATTGATTAATGAAAATTAGTTAAATTTACGCACTCCCCACGAGACTCCGTTTTCATGCTTTGTAAAAAGTAACCTAATTGCAATTGCAATAGAGTTAATAATAATATTTGCAAGGATTATCTATAATGAATTAATGACAGATCAGTGTCCCCAGACTCCTAAGTAGAGATGAGGGTAGTGTCGATAATCAATACTTATCGATAATAAGTATGATTCACTAAGAGCCTGCACAATTGCCGAGTGAACACAATTTATTAGAAATGTATACTTTGCAGTTTTCCGAAAGACTCAGAATTAAAAAAAATATGGACCGACTCATGCAGCAGGCATGCAAATAAGGTCTCTGCGCGGTCAAGTTCAATATGTTCGAGACATTTTGATGCATCTCAGTATTGAATTCAGCCAATTAAAAGGTGAGAATTAATTGATTTTGCCGTACCTACTTCATTTTTATATGAAACTTATTATATATATATGTACTATATTTATACGGGCAAGCGGGTTTATAACGGTCCAGGCAAAAAAACAGTATTTAGCGGGAAAGCGTCTTGCAAATATAATTCTATTCGCTACATTATAATTAAAATTTACATATCAATTATCTACATACCTACATATTATGTAGGTATGTAGATAATTGATATGTAATTTTTTTAATAAAGGTAAATAAGACACGTCATATTTTTTGCGTTATTGTATTTTATAGCTTAACAATTATTTCAGGATGGAATTGAGTCTCAATAATATATAGTACAATTTTATACGTTTGTGTAAATATCGACAGAATTATCGAAATTAGTTAACGAATCAAACCTCGCTCTATAGGTTTAGCCGATCACATTGGAATATTTACGTCTTCTTAATCTTAAACCGTGTTTCCACGAAGTCTTTCCATGTGTGATATGTTTGTGTGCATCAAAATGAGAATGTGTTTCCTTTTTCATAATGTGTGCGTGTGTAAATAAACAGATCGTTTTTGCGTTAGTATGTAATCTTTTGCATGTGTTATTTCTTCACCCTCCCGCAAAATTCGGCAGTCTTTTGTATGCCGGACACAAAGCAATGAAAGAAAGAAATGCTTAATTTTGTAACATTGTCTAAAAAAACACTTATTTCGTATCTGTATTTAAGTAAAAGATCTAACATATACGGAATCTACATATTTGGATTCGTCTTTGACGTATCTAAAAACGTGTCTAGGGTTTTAATTTTAAACGAATTAACACAAAAGTTATGGCCAGAAAACCAGGTTTTTTGGCCTAAAATTGTCTTTGATGCCAAATATCACGAAAACAATGAACTTTGAAGTAAATATGGGATACTATTTATTTATTTATTTTATTCACCAACAATTGTTTACACTATCAAAATTATATTAATTAAGTAGGTATGTACTATTGCTAAGTGTAACAATCACTTAAAGGTAAACAGTAAATGTTAAGGCTTTTTTTATATAGTGCATGCGGCACTATATAAAAAAAAG
The DNA here is from genome assembly GCA_947049275.1 of Epinotia bilunana. Taxonomy (NCBI): domain Eukaryota; kingdom Metazoa; phylum Arthropoda; class Insecta; order Lepidoptera; family Tortricidae; genus Epinotia; species Epinotia bilunana. The sequence goes on from OX346252.1 coordinate 10,225,529, forward strand.
CCTTAACATTTACTAGACAAGATTATACACAAGTTCTTGCTTAACTTATTATTACTATATAACTAAATAATTTAAAACTATTATGTGTTCGTCACTCACTTTTGAAGAAATTACTAGACCGTATTTTAAATTTCGAGACCGAGTCAAAGAAAACATCAGACATGTGACTGCAGCTGTTAATCGTTTTACACAGCCCAGCCTTGGGATAGGCGAGCTACTGCCGAGAACAGTCCTTCTGAGCGGTGGGCAGGGTGGTGTAATAGGTTTGCGAGGAGTTCGGGAAGGAGCTCGAAAAGAGAGAAGGGCTAATAGTTGCGGACTATCTATATGACTGTTTACGAGCTTATATGAGAAAGTTGCGTTCGCAATTTTCCTCCTCGTTTCTTGTGATCTTAACCCGAACTTCTTTAGACCTTGTATGTAAGAATACGGTTTTTTAAATATGCCAGCAGAAAAGCTCAAATGCCTAACAAACCTTTTCTGCACACGCTCTAGTCGCAGTGAGTGAGTAGCATAGTGCGGCCGCCAGACCACACTACAGTACTCCAGAATACTCCTTACTAGGCTATTGTGTAACAACGTTTTAGTTACACTACTTTTTAATATTTTTACGTTCCGTATAACGAAGCCCAACATCCGAGAAGCTTTTTTGACTATATTTTCGATGTGAGGGATAAATGTTAGCTTTTGATCTATAATTACACCCAAGTCTCGAACTGTATTTACTTCTTGTATAACTTCGTCACCAATGAGATAAGTAGATTTTAGAGGGTTGTGTTTTCTAGATATCTTGTCTAAGTGTACACATTTTTTGGCATTTAAGACCATCTGGTTGTTCGTACACCAGTCAACAAGCCGACTTAAGTCTCTCTGTAATAAGTCAACGTCGCTAGCAGAATCAATGGTATGAGTAAACTTCAGGTCATCAGCATACATAAGTATGTTCGAGTGTATAAAACAATCAAGAATGTCGTTTATGAAAATATTAATTAATATTGGGCCTAAATGAGAACCTTGGGGTACCCCGGATGATATGGTGTGTGACAGAGATTGATAACCATTAACTACTACAAAAAATGACCTATGCTCCAAGTAAGACTCAAACCCATTAAGTATGGATCCGTATCCATAAGCAGACAACTTTTGTAGCAAAATTTTATGACTTACTTTATCAAAGGCCTTGCTGAAATCTGTGTATATGACATCCATCTGCTTGCCTGCATCTACTGCACCAGAAAGGAGCTCAGTGAATGAAACAAGGTTTGTAGATGTTGGTCTGGCCTTAACAAATCCATGCTGAAAGTCGCTTAGATACAGTCCAAAATGAGTATTGATAAGTGGACAGATAAGCGATTCAAAGATCTTGGCAAATGTACAAAGTAAGGATACGGGTCTGTAGTTAGACACTGTTTTGTCATCACCTGATTTGTAAATAGGTACTACCTTTGCTGTCTTCCACAGTGATGGAAATATTCCGGATGTTAAAGATTTGTTGTATATTATACTTAGCGGTTTAACCAACTGTGGAGCACAGGAGTTCATAAAAATTGGCGGAATTCCGTCGGGGCCTGCGCCTTTTTTACGATCGAGGTTTTTTAATTTATTCAGCAGAGTCGTCATCAATATAAAGGAGTCACCAAGTTCTGACTATTAATCATTAAACATCGTAACGACTTGCTCATGTTAAACTCATTGTCGTTTAGATCTACTTTTGTGTAAACTGTCGAGAAATAGGAAGCAAACATTTCACATATATCAGTACTGCTTGAGCTAGTGACTGTCCCATCCGTCATAGATAATGGATAAGGACTGGTTCCCCCACGCTTAGCTTTCATAAATGACCAAAATAATTTGGAATTTTCTTTGAGTTCAATTTCCGTTTTATGTATGTAGTCATCATATCTAGATGTCGTTAATTTACTACGACGTTTACTGATTAATTTTAGCTCTAAAGCATGTAGAGGGTTTTTATGTATTTTATATAACGGAATCTAATTATTTTTTTTCATTTGACACTTTTTTTAATTTATTGTCGAACCAGGGTGGAAATTTATGTTTTCTTAATCGAGTGACAGGTACCTTACTTATTTGATTAATTAGATTATATAAAACTCCAAGCATGCCATTTACGTCAAGATCACTGAAAAGCTTCTCCCAGTCATGAGCCCATGAGCTCATGAGTCATGAGGTCTTTACGTATCAATTCGTAATTTGCCTTAAAATAGTTAGATCTACATAATCCATTGTTATACGGTAATCGGCGTTCTTTAGAAAATAATAAAGATATATCAAGTGGGGGGTGAATTTTTTTCAATTTTGCTTAAACAGTTGGGGCTTTCACAGACACTACATGTGGAAACCGTCGATAAAACCAAGTCAAGTATACGGCCAAGGGAGTTAGGTATGTAATTATGTTGTTTTAACTGGTTCAGGTTTACAAAATCTAGTAGAATCTCACTAATATTTGGCGGTATGTAAATGCTACTCGAATTGTAAACAGATTTCCAGTCGATGTTTCCCATGTTAAAGTCTCCTAGCATACATATATTAGAATTAATTTGTTCGAAAACAGTATTATAGTGATCCAAACCAGATTCGAACGCAAAACGGGTGGAGGGAGGTAAACAGCACAATACTATATTGCTGAAAGCCGTTATTGTTAATATACAAAGCTACAAAAAACATTAGAAAACTAAGGGATTCAGATCGAAGGTCATTGGCGTATGGGAGTCCCTTAAAGGGAGCCCAGGGCCCACTCTGACACCTAATCTCAAGATTTGGGATTGGCACTTATTTTACGAAAGCGACTGCCATCTGACCTCAAAGGAAAAACTAGACGTTATTATTGGGATTACCCCGGTTTCCTCACGATAATTTCCTTCACCGAAAAGCTAACCGTAAATATTCCGTTAGCTTTTCGGTGACGGAAATTATCTGTTTTATGAAAAGGTCTTTCAACACCAAAATCTCGCAAAGGCATTTAATATTTCGTAAATAAAAGACACAGACATCCCTCTGGCATGCCAGAGACTTGTCACATGTTAACCAGTTAAACGCTTACAGCATGCGAAACACTTCATGCAGTGTTGAGCTGCTACAGAATACGGCGCAGCGCTATAAGCGTAGCTTAGCACTGAATGAGTAACCCACCGCAACGCTAGGTGTGCTACGCCGTAGCGCGTAGCAGCATTTATCGGATTTGTAGCGGAAATCACTCGTAGACGAATTACTGGTATGTGATCCATTAGCCTGGAATGAGTTAGAACCTAGAACTAATTCGTCCCCAGCACGGCTATCACAGGACGGCCCGTGAGCTGTGTCGCGGCGACATAGACTATCCGTCTCTTTCTAGGCGTTATAATTAGAAAAAGACGGATAGTCTATCTCGCCGCGAAACAGCTCGCGGGCCGTCTTGAGATAGCCGTGCAAGTACTCAATAAGTAATGAGAAAGGTATCATGCTTCGTATGGCATTTTAATCTAAAAATTAAGGTATGCAGGTCGATCATGTACGCGCGTCATGTAAATCTAAATGACACTATTTGTATGGGAACATGACCGTTGAATTGTTCAACGCGCGTCCGAAAAGATACGTGATTACCCCTCAGAAATACAGTACTAAAAAATCTGCAGTTATTAGAATGGAATGGGAATGCTGCCTGCGTGATGGGTACCCTGCCAAAGGGTCCAAATTTAGGAATTATTTAGTTTTTGTTAGGTCGTTTTTAAGTTAGTTTTAGTTTTAATTTTAAATCTAGTTTTAATGTACTTTTGTATTTTATATATCTTAAGTTATTATGTATGAAACTGCAGTTATTAGAGGTATACGTATTTATATTTAAAATGACACATTTTAAATAGGCAATTAAGGATTCGGTTTTTAAATAGGTATACTCCGAATAAAAAGGGTAGAAAAGTACTCCTCAATGAGATTAAGTATTAAAATAAAACACGCCCTCAAACTCTTAACAGGCTTAATAAATTGGAAGATGTATCTACGCAGATACTGAAATAATACCCTTCATTAACTGAGTAAAGCTTTGCATTCGAATTTTATAATCGACGTGAAATTACTTTGATCATATTTTTCCACGCCAACGCTTTGATATGTTACACGCGACCGGTAAATAGGAGATTGCCAATGGCAAATCCTTTAATCCTTTACGTTGCACACATTTTATATCAGACGAGTGCCATTGAAAGATTGATTGTGCTTGCAATAAATATAATTCGTTCAAAGAATTCATTTTATATCGTTGCAAAACAGTTGCGAGTTTTGCAACCGAATAAATAAAATATCAGCGCCAACCCATGTTTTGATACTGTTATTTACTGCTATTTAAACATACAAGATATATATCTAAACGAGCAAGAGCAGCGAATGAAGTTTGCCGTTCAGCTTAGGCCAAAACTCTTACGTATGTGCGGATGTCCAGATGTCGGGCTTTTATCCCTTATCTACAGGCCGCATTTCTCAATTCTCTTTCATTCTATAATGTCATATTTTCTCGAAAAAGGATAAAAAAATTAGTCAAATGGAAAAAAAACAACGCAAAGGGTTAAATAATCACGAAGTTATGTGTCAAAAGTTTAAAAAAAAAATTTTACCATTTATTCCAGATTCCTATTTTACATTAGTTAATTTTACATAACCTGAACGTGGTCTCGGTTAGAGGCCTTATTAATTGTTTACAATGTTACATTATTACTTTTTATTAGTATTATTATATTTTTATACTTAACCATTATTATTATAACCAGTCTGAAGTTAAGAAGGGGTATGTTATGTCCCTTTTTCGCAAAACGCAACTTCATATGAAACGATGACGCTGGAAGATTGTGACGTCACTACAAGACTGCAATGTGCCGCGCCCATCGTGTTCGGCGCCGCCGTCGACGCGGCCCCCCGGCAGCATCCTGTAATGTGACGTCACACACTGTTTGCGTTTGGTTTCTAACAAGCAATATTAAAACGGTTGTAGCTTCGTAAATCTTTGAGATATCTGAATGGGATTTTCGTCATTACGCATTTTTTTTTTACGGAACCCTTTGTGCGTGAGACCGACTCGTACTTGGCCGGTTTTTTCCTTTTTTTTATTCAGCCTTCTCAAACAATATATTATATTATGACACAATCAAGTTAATACTAGTATTTTCTCTCATCGAAAATCTCACTTAATGACATATGAATAAAACTTCACTAAGATAGGTATTTATCAAAATTTGGCCAAAAAAGCTACTCTCGAAGAGTGTTGCATCTCTTTTTCTCGTGCGTGGAAGTCATAAGCGTGTTTCTGTCTAGGGGGCGCGATCGACTCGAATCAAGGCATCCCCTTAACCCTTGCGAGAAACAAATGAAATAAATGAATTTTATTCTGCAAGTACGCCAAAAACTCAAAGAACGAAGAAAACTAAGCTCAGCAACGCTGTCTGCTACGCCGTAGCGTAGACCAATATTTTCCGGATAGTAGCGGCAATCACTCGTAGATGCACGACTCATATGTGCATCATCGCCCTCGAATGAATTAAATATACGAGACAAGAAAAATATACGTCGCATCAACGATGTATAGAGTTTATTCCATGATAGCCATACAAACTTATAATAATAAAGAGATTTAACCCGGGGTAAAAGTCTAAATGTATGGCCCTGAAGAATAAATTATGTTTGATCGAATTAGACGTTTTCAGAGTCCTTATTCCAATTTGGTCAGATTATGCCTTAATTTGCGGATAAGCATAAAAATGACGATGTTTTGTCGAGTTAACTACCTACTTCTACATAGCATACTGATATATGTATGACCTAATTATATAATTGCTAGTAATACGAGTATATCAATCGCGTCAGAAATTCTTAGAAGCCCTTAAGTCAATTGCTCGATATTGAATCATGTTAGGCTAAGTGGGCTTAAAATACTATTAAGTTACGATGGCTAAAAGGATCCTTCGGGTCTTTATCGGCGCTAATTGAGGAGCTCGGCTGCCCTGTTAAGCCAAACTCACGTATCTTAAGATACAGAAAATTAAAAAGAAAATGTAGATACACTACAGTGAGTGCATTCCTATTTGCATTATGACAGAGCTGTCGTCCCAGTACGATAAACGTCAATATTGACGTTTATTGTACTGGGATGACAACTGTCACATAATGTAAATAGAAATGCACTCACTATATCTTACTTATAGCAATTGTCGAACTAACCTAGGTATTCTTATAATGTATAATTTACTTTAAAAACAAAGTTTTAACCGACTTCAATTTAGTACTCCGCCAAGCCACGAGAACATTTCCACATTTCTTTTCCCATTTACCACATGAACTGATTTCCGAGAGCAAATGCATTGATTATTAGAGAAAAAACCCAATCGCTGTATGTGAGGACTTCCGTCGATTCTACAAGGATCACCTTTGGCACTTCATTAGTTGCTATTTCAACGGAATCTTATCAGAATCTGCGATATAGGTACTTTTGTACTTTTAAGTACATAATTGAGGAATTCCATAAGTCATCTGTGGTCTTCATCATCAATTCCACTCCACCAATTTATGATTTCCGGATGTAAATACACGAGTTATAATAGAAAATACCAAAATCACTACACGCGTGCCTAATATAATTGAGGAGTTCCCTCAATTCCTCATGGATCCCATCATCTAATTGAATTTCCAAAAAAATGGGACCCACCTGGAAGCATATACTTACAAACAAAAAAAAATTTTACGAATCGGCTCATCCATGACGGAGTTCTGAGGTAACAAACATGGAAAAAAAAAAAACAACCGAATTGAGAACCTCCTCCTTTTTTTTGAAGTCGGTTAAAAACTACACTTGTTTTAAAAGTCTTCTTGCAACCAAACTATATAAAACAGTTTTGCAGGGCTTTGTTTTAAATGTAACTTTGCAGTAAGCTTAATAAATAAATAAAAAATTCAAATAAATAACAGCAGTTTGTGTTAACCGCCGGGTTAAATTGATTTTAAATATAGTCTCTTATACACGGTGTTTTTTTAACCGTCTTAGAGCCGAAGACCAGTTAATGTATACATTACAAAGAACCCGAAAAGGTCTTTTTTTATTGTATTAATATTGTTTTTTGTGTTAATATTATTTTAATAATCCAGCCAAGTGACCGCAGTGACCGGCCATCTTATGTAGATAGGTACGAACTCTAACCGGGTAAATGACCTTTGCACTGCGCGCCATACAGGATTTTTCAAACTTAATTACCTTTTATTACTAAAAACTTAACAATTTTTTTTTCACGAATGATTAGTACGTTTTGGATACTTTAAGTGGGCTTCGGCTCTAAGACGGTGAAAAAACACGTTGTATATGTACGCTCAAGATGTTAATCATTTTTCCCATAATGTTCGTAAATAATCAACTTGTCAGACTCCTGTAACTCTGTTTTTAGGGTTCCGGAGCTAAAATGGCAGTAACGGAACCGCCATGGCCGTCTGTCCCCCTGTCCGTCTGCAGCTTACCTCAATGACCATTAGGTACTACTAGAAAGCTGTAATTCGGCATGGATATATAAAGCAATCACACCGACAAAATGGTAGAACGAAATTTTGAAACATATTTTTTCAAAGTACGAGTACATCCTCACTTTACGTGGACACGTAAAGTGAGGATGATTTTCTTTTTCGTTAAATCCCATCGTTGGATAGGTTGTTCAAGAATATTATGAGTTTCTACAAGCCATTTTTCAACTTAGTGGTCCATTAGAGTCATGTGTCCCCGCCCCCTGCCGGCTGAATGGTTGCTACTGGGAATGTGAAAACAATCGTGGCGGTAGTAGGTACATATAATGAATTTACAAGGAAAACGATCACGGCTAAGTAGACATTATTAGTTAACGAGTAATAGTCGAGCAACTTTGAATGTACTTGAAAAGGCCAATTTCGTACAAATTCTGTCGACGCAACCGCACCATTTACTTGGCGGACAGGCGACTACGGAACCCTGCGTGTGGCTCGACAAGCACTTGGCCGATTTTTCAAAAGTCGATTTACGCGCACTTCTTTAATTACCACAAATAAGCTTAACACTTTCACTACCGGGAAACCGCCTAGCGGTCGCCTACGCCGTAGTCGCTTTCCGCTACATACGAGGAAACCCACGGGATCGGCTACGGGCGTAGCGCGTAGCGATTCTTTGTAGTGAATGTGCAAGCGCGATACGTTTGAGTTTTGCCAATTTGCGGTATCTTTCGATACGTGAGTTCGGCGCAACCGTGCAAGTATAAACCTGTGACGGGCGCAACGTGCATGAGTTACGCCAAACTCAGGTACCTACATATCTAGGACATCGGGTGTAAAGCGCAAATTCCACATGCAATATATTGCATTCAAATTTAATTACATTGCGGGTTACCGAGGTATTTATACTGCGTTTTAACAAAGCCTAAATTGCGCTTAATGTTGCCGAATTGGCATTCACTTGTTTGTTTGTTTCCGCACGGTTAATTACGCGCTCCCGTATTGTTTATACCTACACTGTTTATTTTTCGAGAGTTTAGTTTAGAGGTTCATGCAGATTTAGTGACCTAATATGAGTTAATATTAATAACTAGCTTCTGCCCGCGACTTCGTCTGCGTTGAACTGGGATAAAAAGTATTCCATATTTTAATCCAGGCTATAAACTATCTTCGTGCAAAAATTTCACCCAAATCGGTTGAGCCCTTAAAGCGTGATTGAGTAACAAACATCTAAACATACAAACTTTCGCATTTATAGTATTTAATAAGATAGTAAGATGGCATGTGAGCAAAAATTAATAATACTTTATTTTAACGATTACACTGATGATTAATAGTACATTATTGCAGAGGACGGGAAGCAGCAATTCGTGAATGAGTTGATTTTGTCGGATTTAGCTTAGCTTAGCGCTCCTACAATAGAGACGAAAATTCTACAAAAATGTGAGGAAATGAAACAATATTTTCAATAAGTAATCTTAAAACAGCGAGTATGCCAATAATCTATCAAGTTCCCGCCCAAGATTTTGTTTTAAAGTATGCAATATCGACAACACAGCTAACTGACCACCCGTGCACTTTATGTGAATTGTAATAAGGTTCTATATAAATACAGGACGGTCAGTTCACTGTGTTGGCGTTAGTACACGGCATGACTCGTGGCGCCAGTATCAAATGGCATAGGATCTTTAAAAAAAAAAAACATTAATACATTATTACATGTAGCCTAGTGTCCAGGCATGCGGCTGTCAAGCGGCGGTCGTGGGTTCGAATCCCGGCTCGTACCAATAAGTTTTTGGAACTTATGTACGGAATATTTACCGTTAGCTTTTCGGTGAATGAAAACATCGAAAGGGAACCGGTCTAATCCCAATAAGGTTTAGTTTTCTCTCTGGGTTGGAAGGTCAGATGGCAGTCGCTCGGGCAAATCTTGGGATTAGGTGTGAAAGTGGACCGCGGGCTCCTTTAGTTAGGGGCACAACCGGGAATAACGCTAGGAGGATGATGAAATATTTTATAAAAGTACGCGTTTTGTCTATGACTATGAAATAAAAGAAAACTCGAGAAAACTAAGCCTGCAACACACTGGCGTGACCTGCGGTGGCGCTCAATAGTAAATTTGACAGCAGCAGCAAGTTGTTGTGATTGTGACAAATTGCTAGGTCTTTAAACGTACGAGCACTCGGCTGTTTGCCATGATGTGCCTTAGTCAAAACATATAGTTAAAAGGATTAAGTTTCCATAATAATTTTTCGCCCAAATGAGGCATGTTTTTAGAGTGTCATCAAATTTATTTAAAGAAACATTCAGACATTGGAGATCAGCGTAATCACTGTGCTACCCACGGAGTAAAAGCTGAGGCCACATTCACGTATTTGTAGATACCGCATTTCGCGTAACTCAAAACGTATGTAATTTTAGAGCAACAAAACTACATCCTTAATATTGTTAATTAGGAATAAATAAATAATTTAAATGCAGCATTCATAATTAAACATATGTTTTTTCATTAGATCATTTCTTATTTGAATTATATTTTTTATTTCATACATAAACGGGACATACCATGTTTCATGTTTTTCGGAACTTATACAGAATATTTACCGTTAGCTTTTCGGTGAAGGAAAAACATCGTGTGGAAACCGGTCTAATCCCAATAAGGTCTAGTTTTCCCTCTGGGTTGAAAGGTCAGATGGCAGTCGCTTTCGTAAAACTAGTGCCTATACCAAATCTTGAGATTAGGTGTCAAAGCGGTCCCCGGGCTCCTTTAGGGGCACAACCGGGAACAACGCTAGGAGGATGAGGATGATGACATAAATGGGCCATACATTTATGAGTTACTAGCTTCCGCTCGCGACTTCGTCTGCGTGGACCTGGGATAAAAACTATCCTATATTTGAATCCAGGTTATAAACTATCTTTGGGCAAAATTTCATCTAAATCGGTTGAGCCGTTTAAGCGTGATTGAGTAACAAACATCCAAACATCTAAACATTCAAACTTTCGCATTTATAATATTAGTAGGATGGCAAGTTTCCTGTATATAACTTAAAAATCGTTTTTAATGTAATGGATATTTTAAAGATACGTGAGAATCGCATGTGCCTCCAAACGAGTTAGTCGTTGCCAATGCCAACCCTACTCTCACGATCTACGTGATAGAGCGTGATTGAGGAAGGTAATGTTATTATTGTAAATGTATGAGCGCATGCATGTCAGCATAAATATCTCCATTGTTAACTTAATGCTCACGAAATAAAGTTAGTTATTAGACCTGAATTTATTATTTAAACACTAATTAAGTATTTATCCTGCCTGTTTTTAAAATTTAGGTACACCGCGAAAAATTTAACATGTAATTTAATACACTGGAAAAACTTGGATGTTTTTATACACCTAACTATATGTATGTAGCAACAATATCGCAATGAAAGTTATATGCTTATAAAAAGTAATTATAGATTGCAAGTTTTGAAGCATTGGAATCATTAGAGGCTAACTGTAAATATCGGGCTTATAAACTTCTATGCGGGGTTATATAGGTTCCAATATGCGGGGTTACATAGGTTCCAATATGCGGGGTTATATAGGTTCCCGTATGCGGGGTTATATAGGTTCCAATATGCGGGGTTATTTAGGTTCCAATATGGTATTACATTACTGCCTGTAAAGCAAAACGTATACTTATGCACGTTATATTTCATCATGCCATATATTGCACATTATAGCATTTACTTTTGCGCTATTGATAGGCGGATAAAAAAGAATCTCTAATAAGGCGTACCAGTTCCCTGTTTTGAAACGAAATCGTTATAATACGACTAACATTTGAAACGGCATCGAGAATGATTGATGACATTTCAAACAGTGGTCGATCGTGTAAGTACATGAAGGGGCGGAAATTAGTTCCTAACTGACGTAGATAGCCTGTAATACCCTATTAATGTTATCCTCGTGGAGTATTATTGTATAGATTTACCGGTTACCCCTTTCTTATCTGCATTGCCTATCCGCGCCGGTGATTAGGAAGGCTCGAACAAAGTTGCCAAAAAGTGTATTTATTATATTTAAGAAGGTAAGTACCGGCGCCAAGAAAGACCCAGTTTAATTTCAAAGTTTTGTAAAACAAACCAAAAACAAAGTTTAATAAAGAAAACCTATTCATAGTACTTGTAATGATTTATTTAAGAAACAAAATATTTAAAACATTTGCGTTATAACTGACAATTTTTTTTTATATTGCTTGTTATTTGGCACCCGGTCGCCTAATAAGGAAGACCTGGAATAAATAAATTAAAATATGCGTATAATAAATGATTAAGCAATACTAATGGCTAAAACTGGTCGTAATTTTTTTTTTTTTAAATAGCAGTATTACCTATAACTGGATATTAACAATAGATTAAACACCTAATTTCATTAAAAATACTGACACAATGTGGAAAGGTTGGAAATTAATAAAGTGTGCAATACTCGTATTTTAACACGACACAGAAAACTGTGGTTTTATTTAATGGCAGCGCACTTGAATAAAAACTGAACTTTTGTTAGTGACTGTAAACGCATGTGCTCACCCAACTTGATATAGTTTGAATATCAATAACTGCGAGTTTTTAAGATGGGCTTACTAGGACCCAAGCTGCACCTACCTTAGTTTATACTCACAAAAAGATTTATATTTTTAGCTGAGTAAAAACCGAATGCCATGATAAAAAAAAATACATAGGTACAACCCGGTCAATTAAGGAATGCCCCGTGTTCGTGCATACACCTTGCTGACATGTACAAACGTAATTTAATGCCACGACCGCTTTAGCCTAGTTGGTAGTGCCCCTGCCTACGAAGCAGGAGGTCCCGGGTTCGAATCCCGATAAGGGCATTTATTTGTGTGATGAGCACGAATATTTGTTCCTGAGTCATGGATGTTTTCTATGTATTTAAGTATTTATTTATCTATATAAGTATGTTTATCGTCGTCTAGTACCCATAGTACAAGCTTTGCTTAGTTTGGGACTAGGTCGATTTGTGTAAGATTGGGGTTACCTTTATTTTACCAAAAAAAATTGACAAATTATCATTGCCCAAAAAAAAATTCGTAGAATTTAATTTGCCAAATTAACACTTGACAAATAATTCTTTGGCAAACCTAATGTTTGGCTTTTTCATGTTTAAGCAATATCTCGTTTACCAACTAGTACTTTGATCAAATTTCATTCAGTCAAATGAGCGTTTCTCAAAAAAAATGCCACTATTATTAATTGTACTTCTAGGAATTTTATGTTAACTATTTCCATTCAGAATCAGGAGCTCTTTCGACCCTGGTAGGACAAAAAACTGTCCCAAAGATATTTTTCCTATTGTGTTACCATTTACCATACACTTTGTAGGGTGGCAACCCAATAGGAAAGTTCCAAAATGTATGGACATTTTGGGACACTTTTTTTCTACTATTGGGATGGAAAGACATCGTGATTTTGAGTAGAAATAACATAAAAGTTGCAGAAAATCTCTGGAAAAATGTAGTGGCATTTTTTTTGAGAAACGCTCTAATATGTTAGTTGGCATAATATGTTTTAACCAAAACAAAATAAGACAAATGATTTGTATCGTGAATATTTAATTTACCATTTCTATTCCGTCGGTAAATCAGCAGAGGAACTCTTCAATGACAAATCATTTGCATCTTTATTTCAATGGTGTATAAGATACACAATAAAATAACAACTTTTTTGTTATGTGGGTAGGGAATATAAATGAATTTGTGTAAAGGTCGCAATTCTAACCTAACCGCGAGCGTGTCGACGTCACCCCGCTTCGCGGGGTGCCTATTTCCGCTCTAAGGGACACAAGCTAACCCTAACCTAACGTACCAAATAATATAATTGTTACGATCGTATGCTTTCCCCCCTCAGTGGGCACTCCGCCCCCCGTCCCCCCATTTTTGGCTGCCCTAACCTAATTTACCGCCCTTGCCTATCGACCTACCTAAGCGTGCATTTTTTATTTAAGGGACCGTGCCGTTTTATTAATATTATTTTGGTAAAATTTCATAACCCAATTAAATGTGATTTTTTGTCTATTTATAGTTTGCCATATCATTAACTTGACTCAATGTTTATTGTCTAATGTTTTTTTGCCTTATTAAAGCATTTGCTAAAAGACTAAATGTCATAATGTAATTTTTCGTAGTAATATTTTGCTGAATGATAATTTAACGTAATGAATATATTCGTATTAAAATTGTGCCAAAGTTTGCATTGGCAAACAAAATAGTTGCTAAACTTTGTTTGGGAAAAGAAAATTTGACCAAAATAAATTTGGTAAAACAACAGGATCCCGTTTTCCATCACCGAAAAGCTAATAACGGTAAATATTCCGTACGTAAGTTCCGAAAAACTCATTGGTACGAGCCGGGATTCGAAACCACGACCGCCGCTTGACAACCTCATGCCTGAACTACTAGGCTACCGTAGCTACAATCAATTAAATAAATAGTACCAAACCTGCAAACTACTCCAGAATAGATATTAGCAGCTAGGGTAAACATTCTCATTGTTCGTGCTACAGTAATATTAAATCGAGTCTTTCATAAAACCGTATCGCAATCTTTGATACTTATTTGTTTTGTTTGGATCTCGTTCAACTTGTTGACCAATGTCGCTTTTATTACATTATAAGCTTTTATTTCACTTTACATTTACAGGACAGCAAATTGACTAGATGTAAAGCGAGCGCTGTTTTCACAGTTATTAAATCTATGGCACGGGGAAAATCTCCTGGACACGACGGCCTTAGTATACACCTTAAATATGCTGGCCCCCATCTGCCTAGTGCTGGCATTTAGTTAAAAAAAAAAATTTTTTTTTTAACTATGTATAAGTCATTCATACTAGCCGCATGCACTCATGAAAACTGTACTTGTGCCAATAGTTAAAAACCGACATAGTGCGATTAGTGACAAAAGGAACTATAGGCCGATTTCGTTGGCAACTGTGATCGCTAAAGTACTTAATGGTCTAACTGAGCTTGACAAATACGTTACTATAAGTACAATTAAAATCAGTTCGATTTCAGGGCGGGCCTGTAATCGAAACCGCTATCATGTTTTTGAAGTAGACTATCAAGTATTATACGGATCGTCACACGGCCGTCTATGTGTGCTTTTTAGACCTTTCTGAAGCATTTGACCTGGTTTACTATGACGTTTTATGGCAAACGCTAAAAACATTTATATGCCTACGGAGTTATACCACATAAGTTCTTGTCACCAGGTCAACGTTGTGAGATGGTCCAAGGAGTAAATGTTCACTCGGATCCATACAGGGGATTTCCTCACCCTAGCTCAACCTTTATGTGAATGTAGTAATGAAAGTAGGGCAGTTTCAGGTGATAATGTGGACACGCTGGACAAAAGCACCAAATTTTTTTCAGGTACTCGTTAGGTTAGCAAGCATAGCTTCAAGTTTTTAATAGGAACCAACTCCTCCGTCAGCCATCTTTAATTTGATGGCGGCCATTTTGAATTATACGTATATCATTAATATCTCGAGTTCTAAATAACGTAAAATCACAAACTTAGTGTTTAAATATACATATTCGAGGTCAAGGAATTCAACTAGATATTTTTTAGAGTCAAGTTCCCAAAGGATATCAAACGGAACCCCTGTTCCTAAGCTTCCGCTGTCCATCCGGCTGTCTGCGTATCAGCAATAGCTAGACTGTTCAAATTTTCACAGAAATTGTTTTTCTGTTGCTGCTTTAACATATATTCAAAAATATAAAAATATAATATAAAAATTAATCGGTTTTCTTATACATGAAACGTAATTTTATGGCGTTTTTGCCCGCACACAACAATCGGTATATTTCTAGAACCGTAATCTGTAGACACTTGAAATTTCCGCAGATTATGTATTACTATAGCCTCTATAATAACAAATAATAAAAATATAGTAGCGTTAATATATTACTAGTATGTATTCGTTGACCTCAAATATATAAATAAACACTAATTTTGTATTTTCAAGTAATTTAGTACGTAACAGATATCGGTAAAATACTTATCTAGTAGAATTCCCTGACCCCAAATATGTATATTTAAATTGTGATTTTAAGTGACTTAGAACTCGAGATATTAATAATTAACTATAATTAAAAATGGCCGCCATAAAATTAAATATGGTCGACGGACACAAGACTAAAAACCATTACTCGTGAGCAGCATTTTACTTTTTCCCAAGGGTACGTCTTGGTAATTAAGTACGAAACATTGAAGAAAAAGACTTGCATTTTATCCCCATTCCTGCATGAAAATCACATTCAATCAGATGAGTATACGAGACCTAGTCTATGTCTCATTGACTTTAAGGTGCAAGCGTAGCGCTTTCTGCTACGGCGTAGCCCGGAGTAGTGTAAAGCACTATTTCCATCATCGGGGCGATCAAGTCCATCCGACGATCGCTATTATGGCATTTCCCATCCCGCTCAAGTTGAGCCAATGATTACCTAATTGTTTATCTTGCCGTCAAAAATATTGCTAAATTGTAAGGAGTTGACCTTATCTCTTAATCTCGTTGGTCAATTATTACGTTTAGTTGCCTACGTAATGTTCCGCTTCAACTTGATTTAAACTTTCAAGGACTAGAAACCCTTACAGATACGCTCGCACAATGCTGGCGGTGAGTGATGTCTGTGTATTGGGACACAATAAATTTCAAAGTCTGAAAGACATACATGAAAGTAGAGTCTGTGAGAGGCTTAATGTTTCGTCCGTATTAGCGTACTTCTCTATGGTGCAGGTGGAAAATGGCAAAGAATTCTGTCTTCTAATAAAACTGGAAGGTCATAAATTAACAGCGCCACCCTTTCGGGCACTGGCAAACCTTCTTGAGATCGCTCTTGTGTTTACAATCACTCGGGCATTACTTGACACTTCGATTTTGGAATCGTTCTCTGAAAACCAATGCTCTAAGTACCATCGCCAACACAGTTAACTGACCATCCGTGAACTTTATGTGCATTGTAATAAGGGTCACGAATAGTCAGTTAACTGTGTTGGTGTTTGTACATCCGTTTTGATGTGGTTCACCATAAATTCAAATCACTTAATTCTGGAGCACTAAAATAGGTGGCATATTGTCCAATCTGACGACTGCTTAGTTATCTAATCAAAATGAAAATAAAATTAATGTATCTTACAAAAGAGTAAAACAAAATTTCAGATGTAAATTGTCTTAAGGGAAAAAACTTGAAACTTATAAAAGGTCTACTAAGTTCATGTTACAATAATAAAAGTTACTAAAACAGAAATAAACGTAAATTACGTAACATTCCGTCAGAAACTAATAGGTATTGTATCTGTCGATATCAAACGTTATTTCAGTCTTAAGAGATCGATTGCGTAAGTTGACAATACAATAGAATAACAAAAACAAAAGCTACTTTTAACCGACTTCAAAAGAACGGAGGAGGTTCTCAATTCGGTTGTATTTTTTTTAATTGTTTTTATCATTTTTTTTTCAATGTTTGTTACCTCAGAAGTCCGTCATTAATGAGCCGATTTGTAATTTTTTTTGTTGGTAAGTATGTTTCCAGGTGTCCCATTTTAAAAAAAAAGCAGTTGGATGATGGGATCCATGAGGAATTGAGGGAACTCCTCAATTATATTAGGCACGCGTGTAGTGATTTTGGTATAGCAACTATTAGAAGTGCCAAAGGTGATCCTTGTGGAATCGACGGAAGTCCTCAAATATTATCAGCCCACAGCGATTCGGTTTTTTTCCCTAATAATCAACGCATTTGGCCTCGGAAATCAGTTCATGTGGTAAATTGAGAAAGAAATGTGGAAATGTTTTCGTGGCTTTGCGGAGTACTAAATTTAAGTCAGTAAAACTTTGTTTTTAAAGTAAATTATGTCATGTTATTAAGATGGTACGGGTTCCAAAGTATTCGCGATTATTATGAGACTAAATAAAAATGAAAAATGTGTATTTATCTTGAACCTTGGATTGCAAAAAGTTCGACCTCTTAAGTCCCAGGTTCTTGCAGTAAGGACAAAATGGTTCAATGGAATGTATCTACGGAACATGGTAAAGGAAGAGAGTTACATTTGTTTCCTTTAGTTTAATTTTACGACAAATGAAAATGAAAACTATTAGTCAAGCCACTTGGTTCAGATTCCATTGTATTTTATTTTGTATGCTGAAAATATGATATTCACTTCAATGTATTTGAACTGGCTTCTTCCTCACCTTGCACTCCATCCGTTACCACCAGTTTATCTGTAGGGGATTAGGATTGGGTATTAGGTCCAAATGGACCAATGGCGAAAGTTAGTACCAATTATAGATTGGAAAATGTGTACTTTGGAATCACGATGTCTATTTTAGAATCTTACTATTATTATAAATGCGAAAGTTTGTTACTCAGTAACGCTTCAGCGGCTGAACCGATTTGGATAAAAATTTGCACACAGATAGTTTATAGCCTGGGCAATATAGGATCGTATTTCATCATCATATCGGCTGATATGATGATGATGATGATAGTTTTTATCCCGGGTCCACGCAGACGAAGTCGCGGGGGGAAGCTACTTAGTTAAAAATAATTATATTAAATTAATTTAATTATAAGATATTCATGAAACCGTTCCGTCATACACGTCGGAATCGAAATCTATCAAGTAAAACATAGCAAAAGTCGTCGCATTACAGAAAGTCAAAGAGAGTTGTACAAAATCAATGGGGTTATATAACTCTGTGTAAAATTATCAATTATCAAAAAGGGTTATTTAGTATTTTTTTCGTGCTCGAAACAGAGACACTGATTTAACCTGCCGAGTGGCGAATTAATTTTTTTCATTCCGCAGTAATATAATTTTTTGATACAGTTTATTTATGGGGACTGTTATAGGAATGAAACAAACCTAATGGTCCTAGCGGTACATACGCCAAAAAAGTTGCAAATGGTGTTAAAAGCATGAAAATTGGAACGATTGATCTTTAGGCCATACGAATCAATTTGACCCGTAGCACGAAAACAAAAAAAAGAGGAGTTATGACGACATCTTTTTTGTTTTTTGTTTGTTTTGAAACCTATCGTGTGTAGTATCTAAAGAAAGGGCATACTAAGCCGATTTTAAAAATATATCATCATTATATTTCAGTCACTTGTTTTAAATTAAAATAAAAAACATTTTCAAAACATACCAAGTTTGGGCTCCTCCAGTTATGATACGGTTGAATAATTATTTGTAAAATATACCTAAAATGATATGTAATAGCCTCATATCTAACCCTAAGAAAGCAATTCTGAAGATATTTACATTTAGTTTTTTTTACATTACAAAATGTGATAAAATCACAATTAGTTGAAACATGTATAAAAAGTTAAATTTTAGACACTGAGGATGATAAATACTATTGCGAAAGTTTTCAATCATATTTATATTATTGATTAATATTAACATATTTACTTTCAAATATAAATTCAATGGTGTAAAAACAAGAAAAACATAATACTTATATCTTAAAGTAAACTACTAAACGTCTGCGCGTTTTTTATAGTCTTATAAATAGATTTTGATTGAATAAAGGGAATGATTCACCTCGGACAGGAACAATGCTGATGAACTATCGCATGTTTTGTGTAATAACTACATTTTGTATGACTGTGGCATTTGTAATACACGTTAACACACTACGTGGCTGGTCAAAGTTCAACCACTCTGAACGCACTCGCATTGTACAGTCAGCATCAAAAGTACCTACGCAATCGAAGACGTCAAAAGTTCTTATTCCCTTCTAATAAAGACTTTTAATATCTTCGTTTGCGTAGCTACTTTTGATGCTGACTGTACCACAACCAACCCCCAACCCCTGCCGACTGCAAATAAATTAACCAAAAATTGCGCTCAATGGACACATCTACAGTAATGCGGATGAAACCATCTCAGATCAATTGCGAATGAGTCGAATATAGTAACAGCTAGGTACGAATAAGAATACAAACTGCTGGAAACGTAGTACGAAAATATGAGATGACGTTATTAACGTGAGGTATGACCAGGCTGACTCCCGGTATTCGATTTATTATCAAGCGTAATTTAAATAAAGGGCAATTTAAGTAAAAGTATTATTTCCCACATTAGGTGAGCGCATAAATAAAGTGCTCACCTATTTAATGTGTGAAATAACGCTTTGAAGTTTTTTTTTTTATGTGAATACGAAAATTCAACCTATTTTGAATGAACTTACTTACACTATCATTCATATTATGTTACGTCCTTGCGACATTAACCAGTTGTAGCGCTCGAGAATCGGACGTTTTCAGGCTTTCTTTTGATCATTTAACACGCGCCTAATTGCCCTGTGAATGTTTACACCTGCCTCAACCTTTTTGCAAGCTCTTATTTAACTTGTAATGTTCGTATGTACAGCCAGCGTCATATAGTGAGTAGCAGCCATGGTAGCCAAATATTTCGGTACACGTCTTTATAAATGTAAGAATAAGGGTGTGTTACGAAATATTTGGCGACTTTGGCTGCTACTAACTATATATGTTCACCAGAAAAATAACAAAAAGTAGTAGTTTTAGAATTTTCCAATTTATTTATTTTTTACTTTATTTGAAATGTATTTGATTTGATGTGTTATTTGATATGGGTGTTTTATGCCTGAAAATAAAACTTTTTTATTTTATTTTATTTTTATTTTATATGACGCTGACTGTACAATGAGTTGAGTATGAGTATGTGAGTCGTCCTTCAAAATTTGCAAACCATTTTTCAGCCATAGTTTGTTTAAGTAGGATTATAAAACAATTACGAACAAAAATAGGACAAACAGTAGCTAGCTACCTACTCCGATATACCTATTCAGAGAAATGACGCGTAGTTGCAGTGTCCATGTGGCAACCGGATGGCTCGCGGTATTTAAGCTCCCGAAGTGTTGTGGAACCGCCCTATGCAACCCGAACTGAGCCCACTTGGACTGGCGCAGATATAGAAAAAAAGAAAATAGTTATTTGAGTAGTCGCGAGACAGCCGTTAGAAACAGCGGCTGAAAGCGTGTACGCTGTTTATATAATGAAATGCTGGTCTAAATCGAATACCTGGCGACATTTTTTTTATCGTTCCTCCAATTTCCGGCCCGGTCCAAGTTGGCTCAGTTCGGGTTGCACAGGGAGGTTCCACTTCTCGCCTAAACATAAATTTTAGGCGAGCCGGTCGGGATCTGCTTGAATGGGCGCTTCGCCACCAATACTTAAGTAAGTTCGGTGTCAATGCAACATTGGACATACGACCACCACCATCGAGCTGATCTCATGATGGAGACAGAAGATGGCCATAGCCACTTAAAAATTATAATGATATCTCAATTTACCAATATGTCATCATCCTCCTAGCGTTGTTCCCGGTTGTGCCCCTAAAGGAGCCCGGGGTCTGCTTTGACACCAAGATTTGGTATAGGCACTAGTTTTACGAAAGCGACTGCCATCTGACCTTCCAACCCAGAGGGAAAACTAGACCTTATTGGGATTAGACCGGTTTCCTCAAGATGTTTTCCTTCACCGAAAAGCTAACGGTATAAATATTCCGTACATAAGTCCGAAAAACTCATTCGTACGAGCCGGGATTCGAACCCACGACCGCCGCTTGACAGCCGCATGCCTGAACCACTGGGCTACCGTAGCTTCAATTTATTTATTTATTTATAAAAAATAACACTAACAGATAAACCTTACGTGCTAATTTATATTTTGTACATTTCATTTACATTAATAACTAATAATTACACATTTCATTGAATATAATAATAATAGTGCTATATTGATTAAATAAGGGAATTACATAAAAATGCACGTTATTGGAAACACGTTTTTTTTCATTACTATTAGTTATAATCATTTTAATTAAATTAATATTAGAGACCATTGCTCACGTCATTTGAATCTTAAACTATTGGGTGGAGCTGGTGTGGCTAATACACTTTCCAAAAAACGACTCGCTGACCTCATAAAAGATAGCTCGGAAGTGAAGAAAATATCCAGCTGGCTGTCGCCGTCTAGGATGTCAATAAGTAGGGTTGAGAGCTGTGTGGAGCGGCGAGGAGGCGAGCGCACGCGTTCTTAATCTACCAATATGTACCAATTAAAAATAAAATAGGACTTATTTCATCTTAAAATCGGAACAAAGAACGCATGCCAAACCGACACTTTTCCATCAAGAGAAAACGCAAAGTCTGAAGTCTTTTTTTAGAATATAGGTGTCAGCAGGGGAATTGAGGTCACAGTTGGGGTGAATGATTACACAAGCTGCTAAGTACAGTCAGGAGTAGTATTATATATTATATACTAATAAGGGCATAATTATCTGTACAGCGGGCCTAAGATGGCTGCCATTTTATCACTTGTCGTTGTGGGTAAGACATCCGTCACTCTCGCACTCGCATACTTGTCGGAAGGTGACGAATGATGTCTTATCCACAGCGATAAGTGATAAAATGGCAACCATGCTATGCCCGCTGTACAAACGACAACAGGTTCTATGTAAACACAGGATGGTCAGTTAACAGTAACTGACCATCCTGTGTTTATATAGAACCTTATTACAATGCACTTAAGGTGCACCGATGGTCAGTTAGCTGTGTCGTCGATAGTATGTAATAAAATGTAGTTAATGGAAGGAAAGACTTGAGTCAATGTGCTTTAAGAGCACGATTTAAAAAAGACAGATAAATCAAACTGCATGAAAATTTACATATGCTTTAATAACTGACGTGTTTTATCTAAATCAGATACTTCATTGTCAATTATTGATAATAAAAAAATGAACAAGTATTTAGTACATATTGGAGGTGGCCGTTCAACTTGCTGTCGGTACGAAAGAAGAACACTAATTTCAAAATCCTGCTGACAGATTGATGTGTGTGTGGTGATCTTAACTCTGGTGATACCTAATGCCTATACATACTGCAGTGTTCATAAGATGAAAAAAAGGATTAAATAACACTAAAAATAGGTAACATAACTGACGACGAATATATACCTACTGACGGTAATTTAACAATAATTGTGCCTGTGGGGATGGGAGCTGTGTTTGCATATATTTGAATTACAGCACTGTGTCACACGCCAGGTGAAAACAATATTTAAAAACATATCTTTAGAGGACTGACATAACTACCGAACAAAGTCGCTTTATAAGCAAACTAGACATTAGCGAAATCATCTCAACTTAGATGGAGACCATTTTTTAAAAGAAGATAAGATAAGGGCACATCTCTGGTGGATATAAACCATAATATTTCGCATTTTGTTACCGGCAACACTCGTTCTTGTGTGGTGTTAGACTTACACAGGGAGTCACCTTGGGTTGTAGACAGGATTACCGACTTGAAGGTGATTTAAGGATAAAAACACTCTTACAAACAAGTCAATTTGTGACACCGACTTGCTAGATTGAAAGGTATTGTGATAAAATGCTAGGTATGAGAATTTACCTTTACTTAGGGATGTTATTTAGGGTATCACCGTAACATTAAAGGTTAATCATTTGGTCAAATTATGTTGATCTGCTGCTTTGAGACGACGAGATATGACACTGATATTATATATTTTTTAAACAATTAATCAGCACACAGCAGTCTTGGTAAAAGAACTCATTGTTGAATCTCGTAAGTGTCTCGGACATAATATATGATATGCATCTACTCTAAAATAAACGGTTGAGCATACCTACACCAATGATCTTTGACACTTCAATCTAGATTACACCGATCGCAACTTAATGGATTGTATCACGACTCAATCAATACATTAATCGAGCTCCCACTCCGAATCGTTTTCGATTGTGGCTCTATCAAGTTATCGGGCTATGGAAACAAAATTGAATATAGGAAATAATACAGTCAACGGACACTCGAGATTTTGTACCAGTGGTCTTTAAATCTTATTCTTACTATCATTCACATCCTTTCTAACCCATTTCAAAGACTTGGTGTGACATAAAAATCTAATTTTCTCTGTTATTAGAAGAAAGCCTTGTCTGACCGTTTTTGAAAATTTGGTGTTGCGTGTTTAGATACAATTTTTGTTTAGTGATTTTAGAGACATTGATTATAAGGTGTAGTCATTATTAGGCATTGCAATATATGGATTAGGCAAAAATCGGTTAAATAAAATTAGTCTTAGTGACAATTCGGTCATGAGAAATTAGACATTATGAAAATTCGGGATATGATATGACATTAAGAGACATTACGCCTACATAAGCAGAAGCGGAAGCGTATTTTGCAAATGCTTCCTTTTACATTCAAGATTACGACGTAACTATTAGTATTTATTAATAAACTGATAACAAAGTTTATATAACTTCCCATAAAGCTTTGTAAAACTTTACCTGATGATAGTCTACTATTTATAAAGAAAAAAAAATGTCATGACAATTATACAATTACCTACACTGATAACATACTTAAATAATAATTTCTTAACCTCTTAATAATTTCTTAAATAAAAGTTTCGGCGCGCGGCGTCGGTGCAGCATGATTTATACGTCTTTAAAAAAAAAAAAAATTTACAGCCACGTAGGTCCTATATTTATGATTATTTTTTTATGGGTTAACATAAAGTTATAAATTGCTATAATATCATTTTTAGGACAAAGTACAAGTACAATTTGCGGTAAAAAATAGAATGTACTCGTGTTTTCGCCAAAATAATTTACTTTAAAAACAAAGTTTTAACCGACTTCAATTTAGTACTCCGCCAAGCCACGAGAACATTTCTTTTCCAATTTACCTCATGAACTGATTTCCGAGAGCAAATGCGTTGATTATTATAGAAAAAAACCCAATCGCTGTATGTGACCCGATAATATTTGTGGACTTCCGTCAATTCCACAAGGATCACCCTTGGCACTTCATTAGTTGCTATTTCAACGGAATCTTATCAGAATCTGTGATATACTTTTGTACTTTTATGTACATAATTGAGGAATTCCATAAGTCATCTGTGGTCTTCATCATCAATTCCACTCCACCAAATTTATGATTTCCGGGTGTAAATACACGAGTTATAATAGAAAATACCAAAATCACTACACGCGTGCCTAATATAATTGGGGAGTTCCCTCAATTCCTCATGGATCCCATCATCCAATTAAATTTTCAAAAAAATTGGACCCACCTGGAAGCATATAATTACCAACAAAAAAAATATATGAATCGGCTCATCAATGACGGATTTCTGAGGTAACAAACATTGAAAAAAAAAAATACAACCGAATTGAGAACCTTCACCTTTTTTTGAAGTCGGTTAAAAAATAAGGAAACTCGGAAGGTGTTTTAACAATTTTTAGCCCCTCGTAAAAGATTTGGTGATGTGAATTGTAATCATTCATGTACCAAATGATTCTTGTATACTGCAAAACTGAGAACCGAAACGACACGTCTCACTGCAAAATTTAAAAAAAGACAAGAAAACTCATTTATTTTAGGTTTAGAAAGAGAAAATGAAAATTTGAACTGTGTTAGCCCCTAGTTTAAGAAATGATTATTTAAGTACGTTATCAGTTTTTGAATAAATACTGTTACGTCCACGGGGTGGGTAACGTGATAGAAAATACACTAATTGATCACTAATTAAAAGGAATGCAAACTTTATTACAAAATTACAAATTAACAAGGTTTACTTAATAAATCAATTCACTCGCTTCGCTTTGAGATTCGCACTGTTCGCAGTTTAATTCAAAACTCTCCCCGCTGCGTTGGCGCGCGGCTTATATATCCGGAGCCCTTCGCACTAGAACATTCCGGAGAAATCTTGAATAAACGGTCCAAGGTCCAATTCTAGGAACGGCGACCCCTCGATTCATGAATGTTCCAGAGCGTCTAGATTGTTCGATGCTCGTTCGACCCGACGACTGGAACATTCCCGAATGCTGTCCCTTTCTAGTTGTCTCTTTCACACACTTCTCGAACCTTCTCAATCTAGATGTCTCTAGAGAATAGTGCTGTCTCTTTCTAGTTGTCTCTTTCACACACTTCTCGAACCTTCTCAATCTAGATGTCTCTCTCTAATAGTGCTGTCTCTTTCATTCCTTCGAGAAATTTCGCCATATAATGAAGTGTGCTTCAAAGGCCCATAAGGGGTCCTGAAAACGCCTGAAAACGGGTTTTCAGGTTATCGCGCCATCTGATAGAGGCTGTCCTGAAACGGACTGAAAACATGTTTCAGGCGCCTGAAAACAACGGCAACTAGGGTGAATTTTCAATCTTCTAGTATGTGGAAGAGCCACCTCTGAAACGGCCTGAAATCACTTTTCAGCCTGCTGAAAACGCTTCTTAAGCATGGAAAATCAAGTTTGAAGTTTATACCACCGGCGCAACACTACCCCCTCCTAAGACATGCTCGTCCCGAGCATCATTGTTTCCGTGGTACTTCGCCAGTCGGTCAACATGAACAACCTTGCAGGGACCACGTGGATTTCGCTGTATCCGATATGTGACGTCATTGATTTTTGTGACTACCCTATATGGCCCTTCCCAATTTGGGGACAGTTTTGGAGATTTTCCCTTTTTCCGCATCGGGTTATGTAGCCACACCCAAGAACCTTCCTCGAATCCAATTTGGTTAGCCTTCCTATCGTATCGGGTCTTCATTCTCGTGCTAGCTTGAAGCCCGTGTTCACGAACAAGACTGTGAACGTCAGCAATCCGATCCCCTAAATCACTTGCATACTCTGTGATAGATCTTGGAGCATCAGGAGGACGTCCAGTTAAAAGATCTGCCGGTAAACGAAGCTCTCTTCCAAAATTCGCATATGCTGGAGTAACTGCCGTACTTTCATGGATTGCTGACCTATATGACATCAAAAAGAGTGGAATATGCCGGTCCCAATCCTTTTGGTGACTCTCAACAACCTTGGCCAGATGTCTCTCCAGAGTCTGATTGAATCTCTCCACCATTCCATCCGATTGTGGGTGATATGCCGTAGTCCTCGTCTTATGCATCCCCATGATTCGACAAGTCTCTTGAAAAACCGCAGATTCAAAGTTCCTGCCTTGATCGCTGTGAATTTCCAGAGGTACTCCAAATCTACAACAAACTTCATTTACTAACTTCTCTGCTATAGTGACTGCTTCCTGATTAGGGATGGCAAACGCTTCAGGCCATTTGGTGAAGTAATCCATCACGACAAGAATGTACTTGTTTCCGGAGTCAGATGTCGGGAACGGACCTGCGACGTCTAGCGCAATTCTCTCCCAAGGTGCTCCAACATTGTACAGTTTGAGCGCTCCTCTACTACGGGTGTGCGGACCTTTAACTGCTGAACAGTTAACGCACTTCTTGCACCAGTTTTCGACATCTTCACGGCAGTGAATCCAATAAAACCGTTGTCGGATTTTCATTAAGGTTCTTTTCACTCCTAGGTGTCCACCAGAAGTACCGTCGTGGAAACTTCCCAAAACATCTTTCACTCTTTTCCTTGGAACGACTACTTGTAGATGAGCATCCTTCCCATTCGCCGATTCCCATTTCCTGCATAGTACGCCATTATGCACAACCAAGCTGTCCCATTGTGCCCAATAGCTTTTCGTTACCGAACTCATCGGAGCTATTTCACACCATCTTGGTTTGGGTATTCCTGCATTAATCCAGTCAAAAATCGGCTTTACGTCAGGATCCTCTTGCTGAGCTAGTTGCATGACTTCATCACTCCACTCTTCGCTGACTGTGTCAGTTCTCAGCATCCTTAAACATTCCTTGGCCTCTTGTCTAAGACAATGCTTACAGTCGTCGGGACAAGGTCTTCGAGAAAGGGCGTCTGCGTTTCCATGTGATTTCCCACTACGGTGTTCGATGTCAAAGTCATAATATTCCTGAAGCTGTTCAATCCAGCGTGCCACCTGGCCCTCGGGATTTTTAAACTCCAGCAACCATTTCAGAGCAGCATGATCAGTCCTGATACGAAACTTCCGCCCTAACAGGTATCTACGGAAATGCTGTAACGTCTTGACGACTGCCAGCAGTTCCCTTCGAGTGACACAGTAATTTCTTTCTGGCTTCGACAACGATTTGCTAAAGTAGGCGATTACAACTTCATTATCTCCTTTTTTTTGCGACAAGACTCCTCCAATTCCGGTATTACTCGCGTCCGTGTCAACAATAAAATCTACTTCGGGATCTGGATACCCCAGTATTGGTGTTTCACAGAGTCTTTGCTTGAGGTCGTTGAAACTTGCCGTACACCGATGCGTCCAATCAAACTGTCGTTTCTCTTCCGTCAGTTCGTGCAATGGTTTTGCTATATCCGAGAAGTCCTTCACAAACCGCCTGTAATATGAGCACAGTCCTAAAAATGCACGTACTGCAGTTTTGTCCCTTGGTATCGGCCAATCCTTCACGGCACTTATCTTCTCAGGATCTGTCTGGATACCATCCTTCGAAATCACATGTCCCAAGTAGTTAACCTTTCGTTTAAAAAGTGAACATTTCTTTGGACTCAGTTTAAGGTTTGCCTCTCGTAACTTAGACAATACTTGCTCCAATTTGCCGAGGTGATCATCGAAGTCTCTACCAACGATGATAATGTCATCCAAATAGACCAAGCAAGTATCTCCCAGCAATCCAGCTAGTATTTGTTCCATCAATCTCTCAAATGTCGCTGGTGCATTGCATAATCCAAACGGCATAACATTAAACTGCCAGAGCCCCTTTCCGGTTGAGAAAGCCGTTTTCTCCTTATCACTATCCTTGATCTCAACTTGCCAATAGCCACTTTTTAAATCCAACGTAGAAAACCATTTCATTCCATTCAAAGTGTCTAAGGTGTCGTCGATTCGAGGTAACGGATAGCTGTCTTTCTTCGTGGCATCATTCAGTCGACGGTAGTCGACGCAGAATCTCATGGTCCCGTCCTTCTTCTTCACCAAAACTACGGGAGAACACCACGGGCTTGTTGAAGGTTCAATAACGCCACCCTTCTTCATTTCCTCGATCATGTCTTCTACTTCCTTCTCCTGGGCTACTGGAACTCGCCGGGGTCGCTGTCGTATAGGCATGACGTCACCAGTGTCGATCCCATGCTGTACGACTCCAGTTTTTCCGATGTCAGTGTCATGCGCAGAGAAAACATTGCTGTATCGCAACAGCAATTTACGTGCCTTACTGAGCTCTTCCCCGGTAAGATCGTTTCTGGAGCCATCTAATAACCTTTCAATGTCTATTGGAGGCGCAGAACACCCAGGGTTTTCGCTCTCCGTAGAACCTTGACAACTTCGTATCCAAGAGATTTCCTCACATGATCCAACTAGAGCTCCTTTTCTAAGGACGCACTCGGTGTCACTTAAATTAAGAACTCTCACAAAGGTTTTAGTCGATGTTGTTACCACCGTGCGGGCTGTCATCCATGGTTTACCATCATTGACCTTTTCCACAACAACACAACGATGACATCCTTGTTTTGTGCTGTACGGCAATCGCACTGGAACTAGTACCTGTGCCCTCGGTTGAAGGATCGTTCTTCTAGTACAGTAAACATTCCCATTTACTCCGCCCTCCATAGGCACCTCATCAGGACCAAATTTCAGTACTCCAACCTTCAAGTCAATTTTACAGCCATGGCCTCTCATAAAATCCAGCCCAACGATGCAGTCGTCGATAATGTTAGCTACAATCACCTTATGCCAGTAGCTCTTATTACCAATTTTTAAATCCACCTCTCGCTCCCCCTGTATGGGAATGTACTGGCCGGTAGCGGTTTGCAGCTGGAGATGCCTAGGTTGGACTAGATGATCTCTGGTCAGGTGCTTCAGTAGCCGAGAACTGATAACCGTCCGAGAAGCTCCGGTGTCGATGGTAAGGTGACATGGTACTCCACCAATTTTTCCTTTGACAACCAGACTATTCCCGTCACTAGCCTGTGAGATCATAACTGGGACATTCCGACCACCAGCCAGCACTCGTCCCTTAGTCCTGGCTTTTACTCGTTTCCCTGTTGCGGCCCGGATGCCACAGTACCTGTTGCCCTTGCCACTGGAGTCAGATCTCGTTCTCTCCTGCCCCTTTTCGGGCAACCGGTCTGGATGTGGCCACGTTCTCCACAATGGTAACATCGTGGCCCAAACTCACGATGTGGAGCAATCGGTTCCCTAAGAGATACTTCACGTACCCTATAAGGCCTTGACGGGTCCTGGCGCACAGCTTCTACTTCCAGGGCATGAGCCACCGCATCCTTCAGGCTCCCATGGTGTCCTAATCGCACTGCAGCCCGTACCTCCAAATCCCGTATTCCGTCAACGAAGGCCTGCACTAACGTGGTGTCCACAAAGGAGGCGGATGTACGTTGGTACGCCTTTCTGACCAACTTCTCAATTTCTAGGGCCCACTGCTGCAATGTCTCGCTACGCCCCTGCGTCCTGTCCTTTAACTGAGCTCGGTACACGTGCTCCAGGTGCTTGTCACCGTAACGGGCCTCCAACGCCTCTAGAAGCCGGTCGTAAGTCTCCTCTTCTCCTAATGCTTCTAATATGGTGAGAGCCTCGTCACGTAACGCTAAGGTTAGGGCTGTCCTGGCCTGCTCTTTACTCCAACCGTTAGCCTTGGAGACTGACTCGAATTGCCGCTTATAAGCTGTCCACAACGATGTACCATCGAAGGGAGGTACCTTGAATCGTCCACCTCCCGATACAGGCACCTCGACTGCACAGGTACTCGTACCACTGGCCACTTTTATTTCGAGCTTCTGGAGGCGATTCTTGTAGGTGTCGACTTCCTCCTTAACTGTCCCAATGGTTTCTCTAACACCATGAAGTCCAGTTTCAAATTTAATGTCCAAGTCAATCAGTTTCTCCTGGACCTCACACATCTCGCGCTTCCATTCAGTCGCGGTCTCATGTACCTCTCGAAGCAGCCTCGATTGTTCTTCTTGCTTTTCTTCCTGTTTTCGGACCTGTTCCTGTTGTTGACGAGCTTGTTCTTCTTGCTTTTCTTCCTGTTTTCGGACCTGTTCCTGTTGTTGACGAGCTTGTTCTTCTTGCTTTTCTTCCTGTTTGCGCAGACCCTCTACGATTTTTCGGATCTGTTCCTGTTGTTGACGAGCTTGCTCTTGTTGTTGACGAGCTTGCTCTTGTTGTTGACGAGCTTGCTCTTGTTGTTGACGAGCTTGCTCTTTTAAGAGAATTAAGATGGCATTGACGTCCAACTCTTGCTTATATGGGGTCGGTGAGTCTGATGGGCCAGCGCGCGACGCAGAGTCCTCACCTGCTGCAACTCGGCTCCGGGTCTGCACTCCCTTCTGCTCGTTCTCACGTGATGTAGTCGACATTTTCTATCCCACTTCTGACACCAAATGTTACGTCCACGGGGTGGGTAACGTGATAGAAAATACACTAATTGATCACTAATTAAAAGGAATGCAAACTTTATTACAAAATTACAAATTAACAAGGTTTACTTAATAAATCAATTCACTCGCTTCGCTTTGAGATTCGCACTGTTCGCAGTTTAATTCAAAACTCTCCCCGCTGCGTTGGCGCGCGGCTTATATATCCGGAGCCCTTCGCACTAGAACATTCCGGAGAAATCTTGAATAAACGGTCCAAGGTCCAATTCTAGGAACGGCGACCCCTCGATTCATGAATGTTCCAGAGCGTCTAGATTGTTCGATGCTCGTTCGACCCGACGACTGGAACATTCCCGAATGCTGTCCCTTTCTAGTTGTCTCTTTCACACACTTCTCGAACCTTCTCAATCTAGATGTCTCTAGAGAATAGTGCTGTCTCTTTCTAGTTGTCTCTTTCACACACTTCTCGAACCTTCTCAATCTAGATGTCTCTCTCTAATAGTGCTGTCTCTTTCATTCCTTCGAGAAATTTCGCCATATAATGAAGTGTGCTTCAAAGGCCCATAAGGGGTCCTGAAAACGCCTGAAAACGGGTTTTCAGGTTATCGCGCCATCTGATAGAGGCTGTCCTGAAACGGACTGAAAACATGTTTCAGGCGCCTGAAAACAACGGCAACTAGGGTGAATTTTCAATCTTCTAGTATGTGGAAGAGCCACCTCTGAAACGGCCTGAAATCACTTTTCAGCCTGCTGAAAACGCTTCTTAAGCATGGAAAATCAAGTTTGAAGTTTATACCACCGGCGCAACAATACTTATAGCTACGTCGTAATCTTGAATGAAAAAGCAAGCATTTTGCAAAATACACTCGTTTCTAGGCGTAAGGACCCTTAGGGCTAATGAATAATTAGGAACAATGAAAATTCGGGTTTGTGATTTTAGGGTTAACAACATTAGGGCTAGTGAAATTAGGTATGAAATTATTAGGGCTAACGGAGGGGAAGCAAATAAATACTAGCCAAACTGATAATTTAAAAGCGAGATCTTTTACGGATCGGAGTCGGCTATCACAAAAAGATTTTTAGTATTATGTCATCATAACATCATACATATCTCGTAATCATTTACCTTATACTCGTAGTAACTTTTGCTAGCCTATTCTATTGAATTTGTGATAATGAAGTTACATGATCAGGTACTTTTTTGCTATGACAAGGAACACGACATATAACTACATTAAATATGTTTTGAGCTTTACACAATCAATATCGAGAACGGAACATATGTCACGAAGAAAAAATACTCAAGAAAACAGTAGACAATCAAAGTAAAATGTTTTATTTTTATTTTGGTACCATACTGTTCTTCTAGAATGTGCCGTATCTGTTTATTTCTCTAACGTAGTTTATTTTTATTCATTGAAATAAAACGAAGTCAATAAAGAATAGTCAATTATTGACAGGCATAAAAGACCGAAATGAGCCCTGCTGTACACCCTTGAAAGGAGTGCCACCTATCAGCAATCACCCTGTATTATTAATAGGTGGGTATACATAGGTACTGAGTATGCTTAGGAAGCAACAGAAGTACCTATACTCTTTATCTTCAAAATTATCTCTTTCATAGCGTTTTTATCTGAGAAGCTTTATCGATAACACATCTCTACGTATGGTGAAAACAAAGTGACACCAACAATATAAAGAACCATCGAAATAGTGACGGTACGGCGATTAATCGTACATTGTGATACAAGTGAGGTATGTTGATAATTACATCAGAGGCGGAATTGTTCACGCGAGCCGCAAGTGATAAGAGAGCCGAGGATGTAATTATCAAAGCTCACGCGTTTCATACGACGTCTTTCAACACATTTTGCGAGGAAAAAATCCTTTTCATAAGATAATTATTTTATAGGCGCCATGTTATTTTCTTTACTTAATGATGGCAAAAGGTTTTTACTCACATATTGTACATCGCCAAGACTTTCCAGTGGCGACGTCCATTCTATTTATCACTTTTCTAGTCACCACGAGTCATTTTTGACACACATTTTTGATAATAACCAAACACGCATTAACAATGTTTACAAATATTTGTGAAATAACCTATAATGGCGCGCAACACTTTGATTTCGTGAAGTTTGCGCAGTGCAGCGCTGGCAGCATTTTGAAAATGTGAAGTGTATATTATTACGTAATAGAAAACATGTAGTTGTGTAAGTATTCAAAAACATCATACTTCACATTAGACCTTCCGTGAAGTGTTTACGCCGTACTAAGGGTTTATTTTCTTTTTTAGAGGTAACTGCATTTTATTATCAGGAAAAGTATAAGTAATCGACTAATCGTGTTTCTAAACTGTATGATTTATAAAGTGAATCCTTAAATATCGTATATAGGAATTGTAGAAAGCTTTATTAATTACAATATAGCAAGGGATCAAACAAACGCAACCATTTCACAATTTCCTCGGCGCAGCCTTAAAACCAATTCGCAGTCATTGTCTTTTGGTTTTCAAACGACACCGTAAGTGTAATGACCTGATTTGCCGAAACAAGATGCAACCATTTTCTTGCCGTTGCTTCGACTTTTGTTAACTTTTGTCGGTAAATTTCCAAAACAAAAGAAAGAAAGTCAAAGTGACAAGAATACTTATATAAAAACGCCTTTATTGTCAAGGAGATAATAGTCGTCCGATATTATTCTCACTCGTATCTTATTAGTACTAAAACTACTATCACTTATTGCAGCTGCCTGCGCGGCTTCGCCCGTAATGTCCATCAAGAAAGTCCATTCTATACGCAGATAAAAGATTTGTAATCGGATAAGCGGTTTCGGAGATTACCCATTACATACAAACTTACAAAGTTACAAAGCTGCAATCTCACGGAATGTTCCTCTTTATAATATTAGTATAGAATTATAAACTACCTTCACTTATTACCTAATGCAATAATTTGGCCAGCCTTTTCTCTGATTCGTCTATACGAAGTGACTGAAATTCAGGAGCGTATTTGAAAACACAATATATTTATACAAGGATTTTTTCCTTAGATCCTATGACCGATGACCAGTTAGAGTGACACTGATTGCATAAAAAGATTTAACTAGTAGCTGTGAGCTGAAAAACTAGAGAATGTCGTTTTTAAAAAAAAACTAAAAAGTGTATCGACAATAAAACCTATTCACAAAATTTTACAAGAGTCGGTTGAGAAATGCGGCCTGTAGAAGAGAGCCGCCGGGCAGCAGGACATACATACGGACGAAAGAATTTTGGCCCAAGCTGAAGCATAGAACTTCGTTCGCTTCGCTTGCTCGTTCGATAATTGAGTGGAACCCCAAAAGGGCCGTTTGGGGTTCTACTCAATAGATTAGATTAGATTTATTTATTTCATTTTGAAAATTGACATGTCATTTTTTGAAAATTAAACAGCATGAATTCACAAAAAGATCGTCAGTGTATAAGAATAACAAAAATATAAATGAGTCATAAAATCTTAATATGTACATTGCAAAAATGAAAAAAGAATAATAATAAGGAACAATTGAAATAATATTACAACGGTACTAATGTCAAAGGAGTGCAATGTGTTTAAATGTCAAATTATTAATAAAAGCTAGGGTATCCTAGATATAAATAGTCAATAGTCAAAAAAATTGATATAGAAATAATGAGAAATTTTAAACAATATTTTAATAAAATAATAATATCATTTTAAAACGAAAATATGTCAAATACACATACAATTTACAATGTTCGTTCGTTGTATTCCTTCACGGAAACCAACGATTTTGGGTGTAGAATAGGGGTGTAGACTCGAAACTTATTATTACTCCAAAAGAAAGAAGGCATAAAAATATGCCTAGTGACGAAAATCCCATTCAGATATCCGAAAGAATTACGTAGCTAATTTAATATTGCTTGTTAGAGAGAGAAAACGCAAACAGTGTGTGACGTCACATTACGGAATGCTGCCGGGGGGCCGCGTCGACGGCGGCGCCGAACACGGTGGGCACGGACCATTACCGTCTATTAGTGACGTCACAATCTTCCAGCGTCATCGTTTCATATGAATTTGCGTTTTGCGAAAAAGGGGCAGCACATACCCTTTCTTAAAACTTTGGACACTTATAATTTCGTGATTAGTTAAGCTTTTGCGTTGATTTTTTCTCCATTTGACTACATTTTTAATCGTTCTTCGAGAAAATATGGCATTATTGATTATTTTATTTAGTGGACGTTCAGGACTTTCAGCTCAGGCTTGCCTTTATTGGCCTCCCAGAGAAGAATCGTCAGAGCTAATATGCTCCAAAGAGAATATAACCACCACGTTTATATGTTCCAAGGGTGGAAGTGTTAAAGGGCATAAGGCCGCGAGTAACTACGAACAACGCGCAACACGTCTCTCGACACTCTGAGCCGCTCACGACGGTATTGCTCTTTGTCATATTTGTCCCGTGAATTTAAATCGGAGATTGTGTAATAATTATTATTTATTCATACAACGTGCTCCGTAGTTTGTTAGGTGTTTCCTTAATTCAATGTTGGTAAATATAAGTAGCTAAAGATAAGTCACCGTTTAAGCTTTTGAAATGTCACAGCACCCGAATAAAAAATATCTTGGTATTTATAATGACAAGTATTTACTAGCGTTAAGATACGGTTTCGCAGATTTGTAACGTAAATAATAATAATAAACAAATATCATTAAAATGCATATACATATTACTTATGTATATTTTTATAATATATACTAGCTGTCCGCTCGGCTGCAAAGAACAAAGAACCCAGACAGGGCAGAATTACCCTTTTATTATTAGTACAGCAGGTAGATTAGCGCAGAATTTTGCATTGAAAACTTGATACGGGAATAATTTTTTATACGCCTTTTTGTATTTTAAGTGCTTCGACATTTATTTTTTGGTAGTTACGACTAAATCGACGATCAACCATGGGCAAAAAACAACAGCAAACACAATATTATTTTATTAGTACAAACGGGTAAGATTTGCATTAGATGCATCTCGAAGACCATGTAGGCACTGCTAAACTAACAATCTAACTCATCTTTGGAAGTAATTCTATGCATTCATACGGTTCGGTATATTTGCTGCAATTGTCAAAGCTTTTTTGACGCCGTTTTCATTCACCCTTTTCTACCGTCGCCTCGACCAACGTTCACCGTTGTTCCGACGGCATCTCGTCTCAAAGGATTTAATCACGAGTCAGCCTGGCTCTGAAGTTTTATCTCGTGCCAGCGAGACGAATAGATATGCAAATTATCGACTGATGACGAACCCCTTAGCCTAGGGGACAACCTGTTTATGAATATTCCCAAGTCAGGGGCAAATTAATTTCTGAGATTTGAATTTAAATTAAACATCAGCGCTATTGATGTCATGGAGTTAGTACAGTTGAAATCAGATTTCCCATTTAAGCCAAAAACATCAGTAAGCTGTCAGCGTCAAATGTCAGTCGAGTCATTACCGATTCTTTACTGCACGCCTACATGTAACACTTTCACTGCCAGGAGCTAGCGAGCGCCTACGCTGTAGGCGCTTTCCGGCATGCGGGGAAACCCACGAGATCGACTACGGGCGTAGCGCGTAGAACTCTTCCGGACTGGCGCGGAAAGTGCGGCAGCGGGACGGTACGAATGCAATACCGCAAGCGTGCCCTGCTTCCGCGCTTGATATTACCTACCTTGATATTTTTTTACATTTAGATTTAATTTAACCCATTCAGGGCCCCACACATATGCGTCAGACCATCTTAGTCGCTTTCCGCTACATACGAGGAAAACCACGGGATCGGCTGCGAGCGCAGCGCGTAGCGATTCTGGGCAATTAATGTGTTAAGTTTAGTGTAGATAAGTATAGCACGTGTACGTGTACATATATGTTTTTTATTGTTCCAGATGCGAAATATGATGATGCCCATGTTGTTGCTGGCGACCGTGGCTTCGTCCACGGGGGTGGTGCTCCCGCGGCGGCCGACCCTGCAACCCGGCCCGGACCCCGTCTCCGACCAGTCCGATTCTGATACTACTGATTCTGATAGTCAAGCAGCAGAATGTGCTGTATTGAGGAGCTTATTCCGAAGAAAAGGGAACTGGATATTTAACGATGAAAATAATGAGGAATACAACGAGAATATAAATAAAAGGCAAGGAGATAATATGTACGATTACGAACCTACGGAAGACGAATGGTTCAGCTACCAAAAGCAGTATTATCCGCCTCAACATTTATATGACGGAGACACTGACGCTGACGACCATGAACAACAATGGGGCTACGAACCGCCTCTACCAACTATCAACGCTGTTTATTCGCAAAACAAAGATATTCTCGTTCAGAATGGTCACGCCTACTATTTATACGATACACATATGGCAGCTACGAGTCCTATTGATTATGTCCAAAATAGGCAGAACTGCCTATACAAGGCCATGTTACGATCGTCGACCGATAAAGCGCAACCCACTGATGGATATACTCCAGAACTCCAAAAGGAACGAGAGAGACTTAACACAAACGAAATTAACCCTCTAGCTGAGCCGGTTGTCGACAAACGCGACGATGTCAAAGAAATAGGAGAGAAGGAGCTATATGGCGATCTGATAGTGAACGAGGGAGACACGGGTGAGGTGCAGAAGAAGCTGTTCTCGTTCTGGAGCCGGCTGCAGGCGCTGTCGCACAAGGGCCGGCAGCTACCCACGCGCCGCCACACCTTTGTGTTCTACGGGCCTGACGGCATGCACGACGGCCCGCTCACCGCCGAGACCCGCGCTTCCCATCTCCGCCCGCCCGGCCAGCCCCTCCGATGGGGCTAAACCGGCAACACTAAAAATAACCACTTTCGTCGGCCGGTCGTAGAAGATCTTTATACAATAACCACAACACTATAAAATTGGTATATTTTCTTTGTGTTAGCGGTCTTCTGGGGCCCATTAGTACAATAATAATAATCAAATAATTTTATATACCAGGTATTTTAATACCAAAATATGTTAAAACATAAAAAAATACAAAAAAATATTGTTTAGTACGTAGGATTTTTGTTTAGTGTAGTTATAATAAATTATATAGAATATGAAGTACTTTAAAAAATTAAACATGATTTCATGAGTACAAATAAGTTAAACTACTTGAACCGATACTTGTAAGTATCTACTGATTGATTACACTTGAATATGTACCTACACATTATTACTTGTATCTACAGTCCTTGCAAAAATCAATAAATAAAATGATAATCAGCAAATTCGGGTTTTAATGTCAAATCCTTACATAATCATGTTTATTTTTTCGCTTAATATAAGTACTCTCCTTCTGCCCACTTTACAACGAAAGAAATGCCCTAGAATCCAAATAGACATAAGCATAAGCAGGTAAAATTTCGGTACCGTTGAAATAACTAGGTACCTGCTATGTCACAGTAGAAGTTACATTTTGAACGAACATGATCCACTCTAACAAATTCCAAATCTGACAAAATAGCACTCCTACGACGAGAAGAAATTAGAAGAACTTCTCGTCAAATTATTAATGACTAGCTTCTGCCCGCGACTCTGTCCGCGTGGAACTCGTTTATATCGTAGCACCATACAAACTTTCATCCCCAATTTCACCCCCTCAGGGGATGATTTCCGGGATAAAAACTATCCTATGTCCTTCCCCGGGATTCAAACTATCTCCATACCAAATTTCATCTCAATCGGTTCAGCGGTTTAAGCGTGAAGAGGTAACAGACAGACAGACGGACAGACAGACAGACAGACAGAGAGACAGACAGACAGACAGACAGACAGACAGACAGACACACGCATTTATAATATTAGTATGGATATTAGTATGGATACAAATTCAAAAGGGCCGCTTTTTTTTGGGTACCTCCGCCTCCCCTACACCTAAAGTGGGGGTGTATTTTTTTTCTCGTTAAGCCCTTAGAGTGGAGTATAATCGAGTCATGTGTCGTCGTTCGTTCTTTTCGGCATCACAAAAATGTTCAAAAACTAAACCGACAAAATTAATAAAATCAGCAGATGAAACATAACTATGGACTCATAAAACACGTGGCGCATACAAGGCGTTGGCACTCGTACCGTCTGACTGCGTACTGATTATTGTTATTTGACAAGCGGTGACACCGAAATACAAAATGGCGGCACGGCCCGGAGGTCCCATGTGTGTTGAAAATACAATTTGTCAGGTATGTTATTAAAGTTATGAAAATCTCGTTTTTCCCTCACCTCTAGCAATCGAAGCGTATTGAAACAACATTGTAATGACGTTCACTTAAGAATATTGTTTTCACGGGATCTAGACCTTTTATTAACTGTTTCGAGATCAAGTCTATATAAAATCCACATATTAGACGTGATTAAATTTTTATAAGCAATATTTGTCCCTTGGAAAATATATGAATTTTTCTTACCGCCTTACAAAGTTTGTGCTATCTTGAAGTGACATCTATCATTCTAATCAAGCTAGAAAAAGAATGGTATAGCTGTTAAATTTACCCTGCAGTGTGATGCAGGCCTCAGTAGCTACTGACAAGAGACTATTGGGTAGGTACAGAAGTGCCAGTAGGAGAGTGAAACGAATACAATTTGACTTCTATAATGGGTCTCTTTACTCAGCCGTATGATCTAAAAATGAAGATATTAAAATAAATCTAATATTTATCTAATCTAATAAAGTAGGTAGTTGTATCGATATCGTACAGTACGATTACTGTTAGTTAAGACCTGACAGATGGATTGCCTTCATTTAATTTTCAACTTTAATTTCATATAGATAAAGCATTTTTCAGAATACTGATTCCACATCTACCGATTTAGTAATAACTATTTTATTTGTATAAGATTAAAGTTGAAAATTAAATGAAGGCAATCCATCTGTCAGGTCTTAACTAACAGTAATCGTACTGTACTAAAATAGACGAGCTCTTTTGCATCCGACTCGTATATTGAGTTCAGCGCCATCTCTCTACCTGACTATGGACTACGAGAATATAAAGCAAGCTTAATTTTAGTATATCGTGTTTGTATACACACCACTTTATCGTAAAACCATTGCCGGAAACATTTTTATCTTTTATAGCATTCACATATGACGTTTTCCTAATTCCCTTACCTATTTCACGGTACCTATACTCTCAGTATAGTCCAGTCAATGAACTGACAACTTGTATGGAAAAAATGTCAATTTTGGAAATAATTTATAATAGCTAATTTTTTATGTGTAACTGATATATTATCAATGAATTAGTTACCCAGCGACAAAATCCGACAAAATTTCAGACATCAAAAAAATAATAAATTAACTAGGTACTGAAAAGTCAGAAAAAATATTAATAAATATTTTTGTCTTTATTTTGGTTCATTTATATTTGCTCTATAATATTCAAGATAAATCGTACAAAAAAAGACAATGCATGCTTCATTTAAATCTACATAATTACTTCCGGGTGGATAGTTTGCCGGATTCTTGAATATATCATCTTAGAACAACATTTTAAAACGAAATCAACAAAAAAACGCTATTATAAATTAATGTTTTTCAAAACCGTATTTTGCCTGGAGTAGTATTACATTTATGCAGTTGTATCATGTTTCGCAGGCGCAGGCGCAGCGCGCCTCGCTTCCTCGCATCACGACGCGTCAAATAGGAAGCACTAATTTAAAATGTAGGCGTGCAGCAAACAATCCGTATACTGACTTAATTGACAGTTGATATAGGTGAAAAAATTAAGTAAGTCACCTGTTGTATGTGTGAGTAATGTGTGCGAATAGACATTTGTTTTGTTTGTGTTCTAATTTTAAACATGTATTGTCTATTCGAATACGACACTACTACGTACAACAGCTGACTTGCTTAAGTTTTTTACCTATACTGACTGTCAGTTTACCTACTGATAACAACGCACTGAGCCCGCACCGCACCGACAAACAAATGCGAGTGGCCTCATCATTGCGGTATGATAAACGACAAGTTGATAACAAATGATTACGCAGATAACGTTATGAACTACCTCGCTAAAAAGTAACAGTTTGATGACGTTGATACCTAAGTTAAATTGCGGTACTAAAATACAGCACAGCTTAAAGTTTCCATGCTCCGAGTCCTTATCTCAAATTTCTCAACAAGTTGCAATTTATCTCGGACAATCCGACAATGAACCAACTCTGTGGCGAGTATCCGAATGTAAGTTGGGAAAACAAGACAAACTAATCTCACTTAGTTACAATCACAACTTGATAATTGAGCTCAATTAAATCTAGAACTGAAGTGAGTCAATAATTATTTTCGCGCTGTGTACTTTTTGCTCTACTGACGATGCCTGTGAGTGTACTTATTCTTTTTACTTTTATTCGACTTATACTGGCTGTAAATGGCATTTAAAACAACTAGATAACCTTTTCAACGCGTATCAGTTTCTAGCGTCAAATGGTTTTTCAAGCAGAATAAATATTATTTTAAACAATGTGATGCTCGTTGTCTCATCTACCATAGTGTGCAAAATCGAAGGATATACCATCGAATTTTATCGAATTTAAACTTTCGTGAGACATGTTGACATAATGCTAATAATTACACTATTCAACTCACGTATCATGGATATAACTATCCATGATTTAACTTAAAAAATAATCTGGGGGCACGGCAGTGCCCCCGCCAAGTCGAGCGCGAAGCAAACATTGCCGTACCATCCTTTACTGGAACCATTTCGCCGCATTTTCAGGCCCCTATTTGAGAACCTCTGGATAAGACCAGAACGCAGAAATTTTCGTCATCCAGTAAGCTATAATCACATACTTAAAATCCAAAATTTCAAGTCTGTAGGTCATTTAGTTCCGAAGTTAAGCGAAAGCAAAGTTTCGTATTTATGACACTCACTCACTCACTCACTCATGATCATCAAAATAGAACTAGTACTTCCCATAAACTCAGAGAGCTGAAATGTGGTACAGAGTTAGGGTTTAATGGCCACATAAAGGGAAAACTATAAAAACTAG
Organism: Epinotia bilunana; assembly: GCA_947049275.1. NCBI lineage: Eukaryota > Metazoa > Arthropoda > Insecta > Lepidoptera > Tortricidae > Epinotia > Epinotia bilunana. The sequence goes on from OX346252.1 coordinate 10,267,382, forward strand.
GATAATCGAAGATCTGGAGTACCTGGTGACCCTGATTAGAAAACACAAGAGCCCAACAAAACTATTAGAGATATATCTATACCGCCTTTACAAAAAATATTCAACTTGGTGGGCCGCTTCATTTGATGTCAAAAATCGAAGGTCTGAAATATCTTTATTTGATTACAAAGTTATATATTTTGCAGTGAATGGGGCAAAAAATCAAGAATGGGATATTGACACAATAACCTACAAAAAGAAGTGAGATCCCATAAAAAACATTCCATGTAAAAAAGAGGCCAAGTCTCGAAACTCTTCCACCGCAAAAAGTTTTGAGATATTTGGTTGTACCAAGTCTCAGGCATTCTTATTTTTCTTTATTTGCTAGCTAAATAAAATTTTGTGACTTGGCAATCACGCAATAGTTACTACATAGTTGTAGGTACCTATGCAAAAATCCATAAATGCAGTAAAGTTGTGTGATTGCCAAGTTGCAGAATTTTCTTTAGCTAGCAAATAAAGAATAATAAGAATGCCTGAGACTTGGTACTACCAAATATCTCACAACTTTTTGCAGTGGAAGAGTTTCGAGACTTGGGCCCTTTTTTACATGGAATGTTTTTTATGGGATTTAATTTACAAGCTAGAGCCCTGCACGTCTATCGTGCGATGCCCGCGACATACTCTCGATTTTTCTCGCACTATACCTCTTGTTCTAAGTGTTCTAATAAGAAAGTGACGGATAGTGCGATAACGAGAGAGCTCGCGCGCCGTCGCGTGATAGCCGTGCTGTAACCCTGAAACAGACAGATAAAATACATTTTATAACCAAAAATTTGAAATGTAAAGTACTACACTACTAAAAATACTTGGGTACTAGTTTTTTTACTTCAATCTTTCTTTTTCATTTCAATTATTTTTTGCAATGTAAATGGCAATCAATTATGGAGTCGCAAAAAGTGATTTCTAATTAAGTCTCTGATTTACATTAAGAATAAATGACAAGTGACAGCCGGATGGTATACCAATAGCCCGCTAGCTAGCAACAGATTTACGTAACCAATCAACACCCGTACGATAACTTTCGAGAATATTCAGAATGTTGTATAATGAAGCCCCGTGGACGTCAGCTGCGGCTCCGTTGGTGGGTGACCAGAAGCAGCCTCCCAAAGACCAGACGTAAAATATTTTTTTTGTTATTTACCCCCGTTAGTTTTATCATCAAATGATAGTTAAGGGTGCATTGCAAAAAAATTTTACGAAACGGAAAGGAATATTCACAAAAATGTTACACAAAGTAAACAATTGGATGGTAATTTGTATGGAAACATTTTTTGTGTAACACGAAAACGTCACACAAATGACACAAAAACGTCACACAAATGAAGCAAAATTGGCATCGAGAAGCAAATAAAAAAAACGAAGGTTTTTAAAATTCGAGTATGCCTAGCCGATTCATGTATCGACGACCTGTATAGCCTAGTTGGTAGTGACCCTGCCTACGAAGCTGGAGGTCCTGGGTTCGAATCCCCAGTAAGGGCATTTATTTGTGTGATGGGCATCAATATTTGTTCCTGATTCTTGGATGTATTCTATCTATTTAAGTATTTATTTATCTATATAAGTATGTATATTGTCGTCTAGTACACATAGTACAAGCTTTGTTTATTTATTTCACCTCCCAACTATAACAGCAGTAAAAAACAAAGAAATTACCTAATTAAGACATAAACAATATTGATTAAAATTATTGATGAAAAGTATGCGCTTGTGTTGCTTGTAGCTTAATTTTTGCCCGACATAAAAATGTTACGGTTGCAGTCTTATCTGCAATAAAGCGCAAAATTTAGCGTTACACAGCTGACGTGACACAAAGAATGAAATCGTTCCCCGAACTTTGATATAAGATATTGACATCAAATACTTGTTCTTAGAGACCTGAAAAACCATGTCCTTGAAGTTTACATGGTGTTAAACAGGCCACAAGCAAATTTCTTAGCCAGAGCTGTTTAAATCAAAATTATGATTTTTTGATTACTGTGTGTTACACAAAACCAGATAAAATTTGTATTAGAGCAATTTTTTTTATATCATACTGTACAAATCCTATTAAACTACGTGAAATCACATCTGGAATACATGTTGCTTCAATACTTATTTTTTTATAGAATTTTGAAGTAGGAGGACATTTCCAATTTTGGGAATGTACAATTTATTTGCAATTCTCCTTAAAGTATCACGCCGCCGCTTTAACCGCGTGTTTATCGTAGATATATTATAAGATATACATGTGACCAGCTGACGGGTTTTCCACCACTATACAGTCAAATGACGATTATTTTTCGGGGGTAATATTGAATCGGGGGTAAATGGCCTTTTTGTTTATTGTTTTTTTTGTTCGGGGGGGGGGTGCTGCTGGTCAACCCACCGACGGAGCCGCAGCTGACGTCCACGGGGCTTCATGATACAACTTTCTTAAGCTTCTCACAAGCTGTCGACCGTGGGGAAGTGGCTGACAAAAAAATGCACGTAGCTGCTCGCGGGTTATAATTTTGGGAGCGAAACATAGACAAATATATCGTAGGTATACTTCCAAAACTAGATAACTGACTACTGACTATAGAGTCAGATATATGGTTTTGGAAGTATACCCACTACATGAGTGTAGGAGACGCTACACCTACGAATTTGTTGGACGGCCAAGCAAGGTCACAGGTAGTATGGAGTGACCTTGATTTGGCCGGCCGCCCGCCGTCCACACGGGCCGAATTATGCAGTCCGGCCGATAACGGCCCGTGTCGCTCTCCTTATGGTGAGGTTGGTCAATTGACCAAGTTTTATTGTGCCACTTTCGGAGCGCGTATGAACTATCTACATGTTTTTAATTTTAATCACCCTGCATATATATACGTTGTAGACCTTTTTAAGTATTCGGTGCTTGTCAAGGGTGAGAAAGCGGTGCTTTTCGCGTTCTGGGCGTCCTCCTGCTCATGGCGCGTGCGCGCCGCGCTGGTCGCCAAGCGAGTGCCCTTCGAGGAGCGCGTCATCGACATCTTGAGGCAAAAGGAGCAGAAAACGGCGACCTATCGCGAAATATGCCCTTCGCAGAAGGTTCCGGCACTTGCTATAGGTAAGGTCTTGTCCTAGACAAGCGACGGAAAGTCGCCACATGTGGGTCATATAGACGCTGAAATCAACGTTGTCTCTCGTCTACAGTCAGCACAAAACCTGCGGAAAGAGGGAAGCGTGAGAAGACACGACTTACTTCCTTGTTTGAGCATTATTACGTGACTAACTTATAATACTCTAACTTAGACGCGTAAAAACCATACGCGGTCTCTGAAACACACTTCTGGCTGTGTAACATATCGGCAACAGGGAACAAGAAATAGTTATCGACTTGGCGGGGGCACTGCCGTGCCCCCAGGTTTGTTATGCAAGGCTGCAAAGTTGTTGTTTGGCGCAAGTGCTTGTATTAAAAGCAGAGTTAGCGAAAATTGTAAACTGAGCATAGCGAGGCTTTCAAGGCACGAGACCCCAAACAACTTTGCTGCCGAGTGAACACAGAACTTTTCACCACATCATCGCGTGGAAAATTGTAAATGTAATTAATTAGGATCTTTATACTAATTTTCAAAAAAGGTTTGTTTACATTTCATCAAAATCAAAGCATTAGATAATTATTAAATGTAACAAACATTTTTGCATCTGTCTCCACGCTTACGAGTATATTAAAAATGACAGTTTTGTTAGGTCGCTCACGGGTAGACTTAAGGCTCAAAAATACGCATCAGTATTTTACTTTTTCCGCTAACTTACCAGACACTAAAATTACATCTATATCTTCTGAACTAAAATCTATAAATGAGATCCATTATTTTAATTTTACTGTGATTTTTAACCAAAACAAATGAAGATTATATTATGAGTTTTTTTCTTAAATTAACTTTTTAAACGGTGCCTTCCCAATTAGCACGAAATCGAAGCGAAAATTTTTGAAGAAGAAAACTACTTTTTAAAATTATTTATTCATATTCTATTTTTATAAGCCAGTCTAATTATTCATATTTAATATGTAATAAAGACAGAATAAGTATTATTAATTTAATATTATCAAAATAAAAATAACGAATTATTAGCATAACGCCATAAGTTTCTGAACGCAGGATAATGAGCTCTCATTCCATACAAAAAAGTTGGATCATTTCATTTCATTTATTTAATTCATGTCGTAATAATAGAATATTAAAGTAAAACCATATAAAACATAATCTATAACTTAAAAATAATTACACAATTCAATTCAATTAAATTACTTACAATAAGTTATTAAATCACAAAAATAAATTATCTTAATTAAAAAGTCAAACAATAATATTAAAATTAAGAGTCCACAGTAAGCTCGGCCGAATTTCACCTTCCCATACAAACGTAGTTACGCTCTAATTTTAAAACTACGTATTGGATTGTGACGAAACTTTGCATATACCATAACATGAGGTATATCTATGTCTGTAATTAGTTTATATGATTCCAGTTTATAAAACAAACAAAATACAGCAAAAACACGTTTTGTATGAAAAACTTAAATTAGCTGTATTTTTTTACCATGGTATCTGAAGCTACATAATTTAATTACAAAGTTTCGTCACAATCCAACACGTAGTTTTAAAATGAGAGCGTAACTACGTTTGTATGGGTAATCGAGCTTACTGCGGACTCTAAGTCTTGTCAAAAATCAATCATAACAGCATTTGTCTAATAAATACGTTTTAACCTATTCTTAAACATTGTGGAGCTTCTAATTATTTAAAACTCAGTAGGCATCCTGCGTAGCATGGTTGCCATTTTTAACCGACTTCAAAAAAAGGAGGAGGTTCTCAATTCGGTTGTATATTTTTTTTTTGTATTGTTTGTTACCTCAGAACTCCGTCATGATGAGCCGATTCGTATTTTTTTATTTTATTTGTAAGTATATGCTTCCAGATGGGTCCCATTTTTTTCAAAAATTCAATTGGATTATGGGATTCATGAGGAATTGAGGGAACTCCTCAATTATATTAGGCACGCGTGTAGTGATTTTGGTATTTTCTATTATAACTCGTGTATTTACACCCGGAAATCATAAATTTGGTGGAGTGGAATTGATGATGAAGACCACAGATGACTTATGGAATTCCTCAATTATGTACATAAAAGTACAAAAGTATATCACAGATTTTGATAAGATTCCGTTAAAATAGCAACTAACGAAGTGCCAAAGGTGATCCTTGTGGAATCGACGGAAGTCCTCAAATATTATCGGCCCACATATAGCGATTGGGTTATTTTCTCTAATAATCAACGCATTTGCTCTCGAAAATCAGTTCATGTGGTAAATTGGAAAAGAAATGTGGAAATGTTCTCGTGGCTTGGCGGAGTACTAAATTGAAGTCGGATAAAACTTCGTTTTTAAAGTAAAATATATCACTTATCGTTGTGGTAAAGACGCCCATCACGCTCTGACAAGTATGCGAGTGCGAGAGTGACGTATGCCTTATCCACAACGATAAGTGATAAATTGGCAACCGTGCTACGCCTACGCTTAAACCTTCTTACTGATTGCACTGGCGCTATGCTCCACAACCGCCAGTCGCGGTGCCACGATCGGATTTTTTTTTGTTCTGGAGGATTCTCGCAGCTCCATTTCAGTTTCCGTCTCATTCATAGCGCTTGCGTCGCTTGACGACCTCGGTTAAAGGAACAAGTATGTAGAGACTGGGCACCGTGCACCGTGAGTATTTGCAGCCTCGAGAAATGCTCCTTACAGCCCCCCTATTCTGTAACTTGTTTTAAGCTCACCTTAACGCTCAACCACAAATATATCTTGACACCGCGATGCGTATAGTAACTAAGCGTAGGTAGAGCTCTAGTTTCGTGACGGGCGACCGGCGGGGTGAGCCGCATTAACGCGTAGCGAATAACAGCCCAGCTTTCCCATGGAGGATCTCGCGATAGACCGTCACGTTCGAAATTCAATAACAAAACTCTATCCACGTTAGCCGATATAAAGGAGGAAATATCTACGCTACGTATACTGCGCAAAGAAGGCGACGCGTTACTTAAAATAAACTTCACAATATTATTTTCATACAGTGGCAAAAGAGATTGCTTATTGTAGCAATATATTTTATACCTTTTTGACGAGATAAAGGCCTAACCCGCCTAACGCCAATATCCGTCTGATTTTCACCAAAGGAAATACGAAAAAAATACACCTTTCAAGTACCTTGTGCTAGCTTTGATCTGTATATTCAATCGTATAGTGTTCGCGAGAAATATGCAAAGTGATCATTTTCCGCTCTAGCGCTAACTTTTCAATAGAGCTGTTGACAGAGATAAAGTTTTAGTGCCCAGTGTCGCGAGACAAGTGCATGGGAGACAAATAAATGTGTTAGCACATTATAGAACATTCCAAATAAACTTACAATGCTCACTTTGTGAAGACTCGCTTGTCGCGTAGTGACTCGGTGTTGTTCATTCCACAACAACATTAAAGAACAATCCTTTGACGAATTGTCAGTCAAAACTTAATTCGCATGTGGTATTTTCAATGTATTTTCAGAATTACTTACATATTGTTCTGAAATTATACGTAGGATAAAATTTGAGATCTCCATTAGGCGCCTATATTAGTAATACGTAGTAAGTCATATACGTAGTCAGTCATCCTCGAAGCTAATATTAATCCGTTTACTTGACTAAGTAGCAAATCCCTTTGCTTGCAGCATGTACCACTTAAGTGCTGCATTTGATTATATTATGAACTAGGTACTTACTAATTAAGAGGGCGTTCCGAAATTCATCAGGAACAAGCGACAATTACGGATTTCTGACGTTGTAGTTCTAAGAAATAGAAAGGTTTTTCTAGATTCTGATTACTTATTTGCATAGGTTAACTCCTTATACTGTGCCTGGTGACCTGAAATTTAAGAAGAACTGAATATTTTAACCGAATATACCCGATCACCGACAGTAGTTTTCGGAAGAGAGCGCAGAGTCATAAGTTTGAGCCCTTAATACTTCATTACATGAAACCTAATTGTTCTTTTTTCTTTTCACTATCCTAATAAATATGTCACTACTGTGCCTAGCGGCCTCGAATTTTCCTTATTTTTCACGTATATATATGGAAATTATTCTCAATTACACCATATTTTTCTACAAAATCGTACTGAAAACGCAAGGATTTTCTCATTATTGTTGAATTATTAGGTTCTTACTTGTACCAACACAATACAGTAAAAAAAAGACCCGGTTGCACTCCGGGAGTGCGGGCACAAGTGAAAACTCAATGACATTGTAACAGCAGTTTAACAATTTTTTCCCATCACAAAACAGCACAGCGCCGCTAAAGAAGTTTTCACTTCAAAAAATATAACTTTTTCCAAAATTTATATTTGTAAATAATTATTCAAAGTTAGTTTAAATTTACCGCCGCGCGCGATCACTTCTCAGTATCGGCTCAGCCACAAACTAATAAGAGATGCTAACGGCTTAGCAGCCCTCGCCGAGCTAGACGTGTACTGTGTGTGGCTATTCGCGAAGGCTAACCGGCAACTCGTCAGAATACAAATATTATTTTTATCTCTGACTAGGCATAGTTGTTACCAACCTCGGGTTCAAACTATACTAGTGATACATTCGTGAGGCTAATCGAGACAAGTTACGAATTGTATAGCTGATGCCATGAAATAGTCAATTATTTACGAATGATCGTGCTAAATGGTTGATTTAATTTATTTATTATTATTAGTCACATCAGTCCACTTTGTGGGGGTCCGCTACGCCATCCGGTATGTGGTCGTCACTCGAGAACCTTTCCGCCCCATCGGCCATCATGTTTTTCATTTGTCTGTACAAGTACCTACAAACTACCGACATAAAGGGTTGTTGAAAATAACAAAATAACAATATGAATAAAAAACTTTTTAACCGACTTCAAAAAAGGAGGATGATTATGTTTCATTGTATATTTTTTCATTCGAAAATGTATACTCCTGAGATGGTCCCATTGTCACCAAGTCAGGATCTTATGATGGGAACCCAGGGAAATCGAGGGCAACCCACAAATTTTACTATTCAGGTATTTGCATCTGGTAGTCTTCAGTTCATGTTGGTGGGCTTATGATGGAAGGTATCCTCAACGGTTAGTTGAAGAATATTTTTTTTAATTTTATAGACCTTTAATCGTATTCTTTCAAGTTATTAAGGTGAGCACAAGTCAGGATCTAATGATGGGATCCCATCCCAGGGAAATTGAGGGCAACCCTCAAATTTTATAGGCACGCATATGACTCTCTCTCCTCCCCTCCCCTCGGAAATCGCAATTTTGGTGAAGTGGAACTGGTGATGAAGACCACAGATCACTAATGGAACTCCTCAAGGATGTAAAGTACGTCAAAGATTCGGACATCGATTCCGCATATCTCTAAACAAATGTAAACGGCTTTTTGATCTTGTAATTGTAAGTTTGTAAGAATAAGAACGGTTTTTTTAGATTCTGGTTACTTATTTGCATAGGTCAGTTCCAGTTATTTTGTGCATAGCGGCCTGAAATGTTAGTAGCACTGACTAATTTAACTGAATTTACCGGATAACCTGCAGTAGTTTTCGGAAAAGAGCGCGGAGTCCTAAGTTGCCCTAAAAATATTTTTAGGGGAACTTATGACTCCGCGTAAGAAACGGGTTTGCCTAACATCATTTTTTTAGGCATTACTTATTAATTTTATTATACAATATTAAGTAATGCCTAAAAAAAATTATGTTAGGCAAACCCGTTTTTTACGCGGCGAACGCCGCATCACTATTATCCATTCCGATCGTTTCGGTCAAGCTTGACGGGATATTTTTTTTGTAAAACGCTGACGATGTTATTTGGAAGATTAAGGGAAGACAGGCATTCATACGATGTCTCTTAAAAGCAGGAGAGATATGCTGGACATGACGTTTCTGTATAAAACTTTGAATAACATGACAGACTGTCCAAGTTTACTTAAACAGTTTGTGCTCAAACTACCCACCCGCGTTCCGAGATACCCTTGTCCACTATTTAGCATACGACTCTGCCGTACCAAACTAGGCTCCCACTCGCCGGTGCCCCGCCCCGTCCGTCGCGCCTGCACAATAGACTGAGCAGCAACTCAGAGCAGGAGTTGGACATACACCACGACAGTTTACACCGATTCAGGACAAAATTGCTGTCGAGGACCGATTGAAATGCCTCAATAGCCATAGTAATTTGCACTAGTTTTAGACCTCTTGAATTAGTCCTAAGTATATTATTATTAACTACTATTCTGTCCCCTACTGTATTCTCGCGTTTTATATTATTTTTAGTCGATGCTTTCTTTAATGCATGCTGTGTTCGCCTTGTTGTTGTCGCTGTTGGCGATCCTTAATAATAAAAATTAAAATAAAGGGGACACCTTGATTTGAGCCGAACACGCCCCCTAGAGAGAGACACGTGTATGCCTTCCGCGCACGAGAAAAAGAGATGTAACTCTCTTAGGGAATGGCTTTTTTGGACAAATTTCGATAAATAGGTACCTAACTTAGTGAAGTTTTATTAATATGTCATTAAGTGAGATTTTCGATGAGATAAAATACTATAGTATTAACTTGATTGTGTCGTAATATAATATATTGTTTGAGTAAGCTGAATAAAAAAAGGAAAAACCGGCCAAGTACGAGTCGGACTCGCGCACAAAGGGTCCCGTAAAAAAAATATGCGTAATGACGAATATCTCAAAGAATGACGAAGCTACAACCGTTTTAATATTGCTTGTTGGAGACAAAACGCAAACAGAATGCTGCCGGGGGGCCACGTCGACGGCGGCGACATTGCAGTCTTGTAGTCACGTCACAATCTTCCAGCGTCATCGTTTCATATGAAGTTGCGTTTTGCAAGTGGTTAGTCACACTGCCGCCGCGTCTCCTTGCAAGACGCGGAGCTCGTTGTATGCAAGTACCTCAGTTTGTATATAAATTCCGTATGGTACGACACACTGCAACGCACGTCCGTCCGGCGAGATTTGTATGCAGCTGCGCACCTCCGTCCGGAGATGCCGAGCAGTGTGACGACCGCCCAGGGATCAAGATTCGTCGCGATACATATATTATATGTATTTACACATACGTTATCACTATCAGTAATAACACCAACATTTACACGCGGGAATTAACTTCCAATATACAACAACTAGGTCGGTACATAACTAATTCAATCTAAGTATGAGAAACAAGTGTTAAAATAACAAAATAAACAATACAGGCTTATTAATCAGAAATTTTAAAATAAACCAAATTAAAATTAACAATTAGGTTAGATAGACAACGTTACGGCACGTCTACGTAATTCACACAAGCACGCGTTACCATTGCTCTATTTAGGTAGCGGTGACTCAATGACGTTATCGTGTCATCGACCACAATAACGTTAATAACTCTACGCATAGATACACTCTTTAAAAGAAACTGGAACAAACATTGTTTTATCACTAAGGATCTCAACTTCCCATGAACGGAAGAATATAATTATAGTTATAGTATAGATTCCGCAATATAGTTAATTCCATATGGTCCCGGGAATATTCCCCTAGCCGAAAAAAACAAATTTTAGAAAATTACCTTTATATTAATTACCCTCTATACGTAATTAAAACGACACAAAATATCACAGGTAAAAAAATAACACGAAATATATGTACTTACAAATATAAAATACGAAAATATTCACAATTCAAATGTGTACTAAACTGCAGTTTTTGGCGAAAGGGATTATATTTGTCGGAGCTAATAAGGAATATGCATGGAATACAACTTTCAATAAATTGCACTCATCGATGCGGATACTCGCACGTAGAAATGTCATACAGCAGAAAAATCTATTGTATTACTTACTTACTTACTTAACAGTTAGTTAATAATAAATTCGAAATTATATTTTGTATGACAAGTATTGACTTAAACGCTAAGGAGATAGTTGCAAATTAATGACTAAATCCATACTAAACGCGCCGACAATATCGATTGTGACATCATAGTCATTGCCCGTTTAATGTAGAGGGTTTCGGTGGGCGCGAGCAGATTTCCAATGCCTATACATTCAGAAAAAAAAACATAAAAAAAGTTTAAATGCTACATTTAATATTCCTATGACACAAAGATAAGATAAAAATTAACTTTAATGTAAAAAGAATAAAAAAATACAGTTCAAACAAGGCTAAAAATACAAGAGTGCCAGAGGAGCACTAGGCTAGACTGTATCGCGGGAGACCAGGTTCCTATTTGGTGATCATGCTTATATTTATATACCTATACGTTAAGTACCTAATTGACATAAAAATTAAAACAAAAAATCATACGATGGATTATACTTTTGATTTACGTAATAAAAAAAATATAATGCTTTACTACTACATCCACCTAGCTACCGTTTTTATAATATAGTTTTGTGTAACTGTAAAAACACAAACATTTGTTCTTTGTTCCCTTAATAGCCTGATTTATTTTCTTTTCCATATAGTTGAATACCTTTTTCTTTAATATAAATTTAGCTTATTATAGTTGAACGAACGTGAAAATCTTGTAAAAGGTATCAATTTAGTTCATTATAAAAAAAAATATGAAAAACAATTGCTTATTTTCACCCTAACGAGCTCCGTCGCCCAGAAACTGTCGGGTCAACAAACGATCAACAGATCAACCGTGTATTAATCTTGGAATTTGGCGAGTTGGAGTTGCCGAGCACTAAACCGGCGTAAATCATTTACTAGCAAAACCGTAGCAGCTCTCTTGAAATAAAGGTCCCGCTTAAGAAATATCTATAAAGTACAAAATTGATATCTGTGTTGAAGAAAATGAGAATCCATTGTAACTAGATTGAATCGATTTAGGAGAGATTTGAGTGGGGTGATAACGCGGCAGTACTTTCAAGAGTCTTACGTAGATGCGAAGGGAGATTTGGCCGACGTTGCATCCCCGGATACCTAATTAAGAGGAGCTATACTGATTACAGGTACTTGCATTTCGGAAATAGCTGCGTAATGTGTTTGCCAAAGATAAAAAATAATCATTTGTAATATTATCTTATCTATCTCTCATTTATAATAAATCTCTGAATTGAAAAAAGAATCAGCCAGTATCAAACTAAGCATTGTTCTGTTACGAATGATCTCAGCTTCCCAGGAACGAAAAAACATGAAACTTTTTTGATAAGTACGTTATTATTTTAGCTTCCGATTAGGATAGTTTTTATACTGCGTCGATTAATAAATTTTCCGCAAAATTTGACCTCATACAATTTTTCATTTCTTCTTCTTGAAATTCTAGCTGCCGTATCTGTCAACTTTCAGTCATATTTTACGACAGAATCAAGTTAATACTATAGTATTTCATCACATCTAAAATCTCACTTAATGAAATATAAATAAAACTTCATTAAGTTAGGTTAGGTATTTGGGTAAGGCCGCCGACATTGTTAGTTTTGGTCTGAACAAAACTTTCCAGTTCGTTTTCTCCACATGTGTAAGCACTACCGCCGTTATTGTTAGTTCATTCTATAAAGCAATTATTGAGCTTGTTTCCCCATTTCGCCCAGTGAATAAAAGTGATTGTTTCTATAAAATACTTGCATTTATGTTCACCAAACCCCCCTAATTTTGGTCGAAAATGCGGTGTCGCTTTTTTCCGAGTACTTTTAAACTATGAATTATTTTCATATTTGAACATTTACAAAAAAACGTTTAAATACGTTTGAAAGATTAGACACATTACTTTCTGTTAGTACAAGAACGGTGTTTAAATACTTTGATTTGCGTATTTTATAGATCTTTAGATTAGTGGGCAGAGTTTTGGCTTTCGTGACACAAAATTTTGTGTTATGCATAATTACCCCTAAATATTAACAGAAAACTGGGGAAATACGTATTTTGGCACGGCAACACCTTGAGGTCTCAATCAATATTTAAAAAAAGAAACTGTCATTTTTAGTTTGTCTATGAGAACCGTTTAAGGTGAGTGGCATATTTTCGTCAAAATTTGTGTTTATGTATATCTCTAGTAAGTAAGCGTTTCAGAAGTTCACTTTAGTATGGTGGTTTTCGTTTATGTTTAAAGCTTACATGAAACATGTACAATTGCGTCTAGTTTAACTGAATTTGGTTTTATAACCTAAAACGTTTGTAAAAAACTGCTTTTGTGTTATATATATGGCGCTTTTGTGTTACTTTTGTGTTAACCATAACACTAATTTTGTGTTCAGTAACACAAAACAAGTGTAAAGAGTCATGCAGATTGAGAATACTGTAATAGTAAAGAAAAACATTTTATTATTATCCTAAGATTAATTCGAATTGTTACTTAAATTTGAATAGTCTAACTAAACGTATTACTCTTGCAGTAATGGTCGTCGGGTGACAACCAAACCTCACTATTTAGTGCATTTGCAGAAAAAAACAAATATCAAGGGTCGAGTTTTCATGTACTTACCTATTACTTCTTATTAGATAGTTTAGGTTATCACCGGACGATGTAGGTACACCAGTGATGCCGCATTCGATCAAACTTGAATTAGGTCTTAAGGTGTAATTCCGTGAATCGCGGCTATCGCAGCCGCGCGCGATCTATCGCCTGCGACTGACACGCGCGGCATGCGACGGTTGGGGTATAATAAAAAGGTGACCGGTTTTAGGACTTGAATTTTTTTTATAAGTATTTTGAATTTTCTTTTCTTATCGTAAAAAATGCGTAAAAATAAGCATGTTTTATTCTTTAAACTTTTTCTCTCAGATCGATATTTACCGAGGTATTTGGGTTCAAATGTCAATCTTTGGCGGTATGTTAGAAGATCGCCGCCGTATTCGTTGAAAAGATTTTTTTTCCTTACCCTGTATTTTAATACTAGTATGAAACAATCTATACTAAAAAATCTGTTACTTTTGTGTTGCATTTGTGTTATGGTATCACAAAAGTGACTGTGTTATTTTTGTGTTATAAGTGACAATCTCAACGGCCTTACCCATTTATCGAAATTTGTCCAATAAAGCCATTCCTGATGAGTGTTGCATCTCTTTTTTCGGGCGCGGAAGGCATAAGCGTGTCTCTGTCAAGAGGGCGTGGTCGACTCGAATCAAGGCATCCCCTTAAGTTGACATTCAGCCAATATAGATACACAGAAATTGACTGACATACAGGAAAATACTTTTATCATAATATACACTTCACTCTCCCATAAATGAAAAAAAAAAACAAATTACCTAATTATGACAATGGGGCTCGGGGGTCGCGGAATGGTTGTAGAACTTAAGAGTCCGCAGTAAGCTCGGCCGAATTTCACCTTCCCATACAAACGTAGTTACGCTCTCATTTTAAAACTACGTGTTGGATTGTGACGAAACTTTGCATATACAATGACATGAGGTATATCTATGTCTGTAATTAGTTTATACGGTTCCAGTTTATAAAACAAACGAAATACAGCAAAAACAAGTTTTGTATGAAAAACTTAAATTCGCTGTATTTTTTTTACTTTGGTATCTGAAGCTACATAAACTTATTACAGACATAGATATACCTCATGTCATTGTATATGCAAAGTTTTGTCACAATCCAACACGTAGTTTTAAAATGAGAGCGTAACTACGTTTGAATGGAGAATCGAGCTTACTGCGGTCTCTCAAGTGGTTAGGTATAGATTGGAAAATATAATTTAGCCGTCTGATATCTAATTAAAAATACTTAGACCTTTTGTTCCTACCTACCTACTCGAAAGAATTATCTATTATTAATTCCTAAACACATCTTTACCGGAGAGTCGGAGTGACTCAAGTCCATTTCAGTCATCACGTGGTTTGTTTATCCTACTAATATTATAAATGCGAAAGTAGATGTTTGGATGTTTGTTACTCAATCACGCTTAAACGGCTTAACCGATTTGAATGAAATTTTGCAGGAAGATAGTTTATAGCCTGGATTAAAATATAGGATAGTTTTTATCCCGGGTCCACGCGGACAAAGTCGCGGGCGGAAGCTAGTTTAATATAAAACAGTGTTGAAAATATGTAAAGAAGTAAGTACCTCACTGCGTTACCTGTTGGATCTTCGAGCATTGCCACAAATATCTACTAAACTTGTATCCTCATAGTAATAAAACTTAAAATCCCTTTGATAAATAAAATGTGTTTTGTCCCTCTCTTACGGATGTAAATATCAATGACAGATAAAGACGAATTTTAACGGCATTTTTAGCTAAAATAGGTTTGTTCGACGTTTTACTTGATAGGTTCAATTAGAACTGTATGTTTCCTATGTCCAAGATAAGAAATGCGTTGATTCCCACCACATTACCATGCAAACGAAAACGCAAGAACAGCTAGTATGTCTAAACGTCTACATAATGTCCATAATATATTATTTTGTGCCTTCAGTATTATATGTACAATGCTAGCGTATACGTACGTATAACAATTGAGCCACTAGTGGCGGGCACAGTAGAACCAATTGGATATTTTATTTTATTTTAATTTAATTTATGCATTTTCGACTAGCTTGCCGCTTTTTAGGGGGTCTTCTATGTCGACCTATTTCTCATTCTCTTTTTTCGTGACGAAATAAAAGCGACAGAACTAATTAAGATCTAATATTTTAAACGACAGTTCTGGGCATTCAAAATAAGATCGCATTTTGCTTGCTGTTTTCAAGCAGCAAAATATATATTATAAGTAAATCACCATTCGCGTGAAATTCGCGCCAAATTTGTTCACTGTACCGACATCAAATAGATTAGAGCAACACTTTAACCGTTATCATACCATTTTCAATCTCCACTTAACCGACGTATCGCATTTATAAAGTATACTTTAAGCGACAGGTTCGGCCGCGGTAAGGAGTGTCGCTTAAAGCAATTAAATAACAACGTCATTTTTCGTAACATTCATTTAACCGACAATCGTTTTATTAAGCAGTTTTGAAGAACCACTTAAGTACAGAATTCAAGATATATGTGCCCGGAATAATCAATTAAGGGACATTACATCGGAAACAAACTCTTTTTAAAAATAATTTATACGACTGTGGTAATATTGGAGTAGGTTTTAAGTGACACAGATAATATTTTATTCAAATTGTGTGTCGCATAAGGGGTGGTTTTACAAATTCAGACCTCATTCGTGAATTACTTTAAGCGACATATAAGTCATCGGATCGCCGTGAAACCCACGCAGAAAAAAACGCTGATTCCAATGACATATATAAAACACTTTCGACCATAATGTCGCTTAAGTGGTTCTTCCTTTCCACCGTCGAATGCTAGTTTGAGTTGCTCAGGCGAAAGAAAACCAATTTTTTTCTTCGCATGATTGTAAATTATTTTTTCCCTCCCTGTCTCGTAAACCCATCTTTTATCCTTTAAAACCAGTGGGCAAAAACGCATTTTATCCACTAGTGGGGAAAGTAATTTGACCTTGGAGATTTTTTAACCCTTAAATGTGTAACAGCAACATATTTGCCGTCATAGATGAAATAAAAACAATTGTATTCTGACTGATTTACGGTTCAAATTTAAATGTATTGACCGAGTTGTCAAATAGTCAAATGGTTAAGTAGCATGCAGATGATGTATTTCTGTTGCCGCTATAACAACGAATACAAAAAAAAACAGAATAAAATAAATATTTAAGAACTTTTTAAAAATTGCTTGTTGCCTTCATCAGGCGCTGGGTCTCAAAATGTCTGGGAAAAATAAAATCCGACTCGCACTTGACCCAAATTCTACTTGATATTACTTAACGTTATTACTAGTGGTAAAAAAATTAAAAAAATATATTACTATTTAAATTAAACTAAGTTGCTTTGTATGTTGCACTTTTGCGAGGAAACACATACAGTGAGGTGAAAAGTTTTATGTTACGCACGGGTGCAAATGTATTTTACTTCTCGTGTGTTGAAACGCTCGCTACGCTCAGGATTCTATTTTAGAACCACTTGCTTCGATCGTGGTTCAACTATAGCCTATAGCATCCTTTCGCTTGCTCGTGTTTCAATTCCACACTCGCGGGTAAAATACAACTTTGCACCCTTGTATCCATACTAATATTATAAATGCGAAAGTGTGTCTGTCTGTCTGTCTATCTGTCTGTTTGTCTGTTACCTCTTCACGCTTAAACCGCTGAACCGATTTCGATGAAATGTATAGAGATAGTTTGAGTCCTGGGGAAGGACATAGGATGGGGGGTGAAAGTTTGTATGGAGCTACGATATAGACGAGTTCCACGCGGATGGAGTCGCGGGTAGAAGCTAGTAACAAATAACTATTCATCAATAGAGCGCAAAAACTTCGTGTTCATGGCTCAGACAATTGGCTATTAGTGAGTTTTTTTACACTTGCAGCCCCACGCAATCCAATATAATTTGACATCCCACCTTGAGCCTGGCAACGCGTATAAGAATTGAGCGGTCAATAACATCTCAATTTGTTAACTAATGGAAGCCGGCGATACTCAAATAAAAATTTGCGTCTGTATTGGTATTTGGGTCATTGTATCGTTTGATTAGACACAACAGTTTCTATTTGATGACTAGTAAATGTCTTTCTCCTGACGCCGACACGAACTATTATTCTCTTCAATTCCACTATGAGACGCTTGCAAAGTGAGATTTATTGTTATTTTATACTCTCGGCAAAAATACGAGTTTGCCAATTGCTCAGCTTCTAAACCATATATTGTCCACTTATTGAAGATAGACTCCATCCATATTTTAGAAGTTAAGACAGTAATCGTTTAGTGGAACATTTTGTAGACTTCTGTACAATTGTTAGACGATTTTCTAATGTGCGGGGAAAATCGATTGTGGCGCACGTTAGATTCGTATTAACAAATCAGAGCTGATTCAGCGGATACTTATCAGATCGGAAACGGTAGCTCCGTGAACAATACGGTCGGGCTCACTTTCCTATTTAATATACCTATATATTATATATGCTCATGAAATGCAAAACACAAACATTTCTGCCAGTGTGTAATGAACTATTTCATCTCTCATACTCTGAAAGTAGGTCATTGTTTATCTAAACAGCGGGTTGAAAGTGAGGCATGTCGCCCCTAGGGCTGAAAAGTAATAAAAAATAAAAAGCAATGGCAAAAACCTGGACAGCCACAGTTTCAGAATATTGTACTGATTTTGAAAATCGTTGACAATCATGCGTTATTTTTTTAAATATTGATTATAAATTAATTATTGTATGACTATTATTACTATTTGAAAACAATTGGATATTTTTTTAAGTTTTCGTAGTTCAATGTGACCGCTTCAGAACAGCTTCCTCGTCATTAAAAAAAATAACAATGACAAAAACCTATACTGCCACACTACCATAAAATTGTGTTGATTTTTGAAGCTTGTTGATAATTATGATGGTTTTCATTCTTCATTACTACTTATATGGTGTATATAAATAAAATTATTAATTTAATTTTTCATCCAATGAATAATTATAATTAGTTTTCGACTTAACCACTTCAAAAGCGCGTCCAGGAAATGGTCCACACACTAACATTATTAAAATCTGTCAACAGTTCCCGCCCAAATGGTCGTATGGATGTGTATGACAAACGCTTTTAAAATGGGTTCTATAGGATCCTAATGATTTAGAAAATATTAAAGTTTTTGGCTTTCAATTCATTTCCTCGAATTCGAAATGAAAAGTAGAGTGTTTAACTCGGGGAAAGCCACCCATTTCAGCCTCGAACTATTGGCGCTCTCACTTCGTTCGAGCGCCAAAATATCTCGTCAGGAATAGGTGACTTTCAACCCTCGGTTAACAATCTACTATTTATACATGACATATATTTATATGTCCCATTAAGTTACAATGAAATGTGACCCAGTCAAAAGCCAAGACGTGCGGTGCATCTCGGTCTTATTAAGTTGAGGTGACACGCAAGATTAGTAGACAAGACTTAGATAGCGCTTACTTTACAAGCGGAACACATATGAGTATTTATTTATTACCTTTAGCTAGACGAACACTCACTCGAACCACTTTGTTCTAATAGTATTTATTATTGCACACTTACACTTACACAGTCAGGGGCAATAATATACGTACACAAACAAGCATACAAGGACATGAATATCTCTGTACAGGACTATTGTATTGTCACAATGTCATAAAGGCGTGTACAGATATGTACGAGGGCCACACTGAAAGTTTTGCGTAACTTTTAAATAAAACAATTTAAAACAAAACTAATACATTTACTGCTTCTCAAAATATTCTCCCTTGCATTTTATACATTTATTCATCCGCTCGAACCATTTTTCAAAGCATGATACCCAGTCGCTTGACTGCATGTTTTCGACGTGTTGGTTAAATGTCGCCACTGCATCTTCGGGCGTCTTAAATGTTAAACCTCTCATCAAATCCTTGATTTTCGGGAAAAGGTA
Source organism: Epinotia bilunana (assembly GCA_947049275.1). NCBI lineage: Eukaryota > Metazoa > Arthropoda > Insecta > Lepidoptera > Tortricidae > Epinotia > Epinotia bilunana. Next base: position 10,286,846 of record OX346252.1, read on the forward strand.
AAAGTCACAGGGTGCAAGATCTGGACTATAAGGCGGATGAGCCACGGTCTCCACATTTTCGGAACTCAAAAACGCTTTTGTTTTTTTTGCAGTGTGGGGGGACGCATTATCATGATGCAGGAGTATGCGGCTTCGTGGTCGTGTCTCGCGAACTTTTTCAAAGACTGTGGGCAAACAAGTTGTGGTGTACCACTCGGCATTTACAGTTCTTTTATTATTTAGAAGGACTGTGCAGACATGGCCACTTTTTGAAAAAAAACAAGCGATCATTTGTTTGGCAACGCTTTTGGCTTGTTGAATTTTTGTTGGCCTACTGTCACCTTCAAAGACCCATTCACTAGACTGTTGTTTCTTTTCTGGATCGTAACAATAAATCTATGTTTCATCTCCTGTTACGATGTTATATACACCATTTGAACATCCGTTCTTATATTTCCGCAGCATTTCTTGGCACCAGTCGACACGTGCCCGTTTTTGGCCTGAAGTTAGTTCATGAGGAATCCACCGACAACAAAGTTTCCTGACTTTTAAATTTTCGTGTAAAATCTTTTGTATTTGACTCATACCAATCCCTGATTGTCCTCGAATTTCGTCGTAAGTGATTCGTCGGTTTTCTTCTATCAGTCGTCTCGCAGCAGCAACGTTTTCTTCAGTGACCGCGGTTGACGGTCGACCTTCACGAAACTCGTCATCGAGACTAACACGGCCCCTATTAAATTCAGCGTACCAACGTCTCACGGTGCTCAGATGTGGTGCTTCAACACCAAATGCATTTTGAAGGCGAGTACTACACTCATGCGGAGAAAGAGAACTTTTAAAATCATAAAAAATCATTGCTCTAAAATCTTTACGCGTCAAATCCATTTTGAATGCAATCGGTTTGAACTGACAAAAAAAACAAATGACTATCAATTTCCCGCCAATATTTAGTAAATTCCATAAACAAAGGTCTATATTTTTTTTAAATAATCATATCGAAATTGGAATGAGTGCGAATAGCCAGGAGTGCAAAACTTTCAGTGTGGCCTATGTATGTCCTTATTTATGTACGTATATACTTCAGCATTTAATTAGCTAAGTACCTAGTATAACACTAAATATTAAACACTATACCGCCGTTTAGGCTTCTTATCGAGCGGCCGCGTGTAATTTTCATCATCATTTAAATCAGGGTTTCTTAAAGTGTGGTCAATGGACCCCTTAGGGGTCCGTGTCATGATTGCTAGGGGTCCACGGCCACTTCATTCACTCTTAACGTAGGCAGATATGTAAGTAGGTAGACACATGACACATAAGATTTTCTTTCAACATTTTCTTAAACAGTGATCCGCGGTATTTTTGAGATTCTGAAAGTGGTGCATGCCTAACAAAAGTTTAAGAACCACTGATTTAAATTATAGCCTCCCTCCTAACCTAGCCTTACCTCCTCGTTGAAAGCCGGTCAAATACAAATGAATGTTTTCTTAAAGCCACCCATTCCTGACGAGATATTTTGGCGCTCGAACGAAGTGAGAGCGCTAATAGTTCGAGGCTGAAATGGGTGGCTTTCCCCGAGTAAACACTCTACTTTTCATTTCGAATACGAGGAATTGAAATTAAAGCCTTATGGCTTAAATATTAAGCTTGATTTTTTTCTAAATCAGTCAGATCCTATAGAAACCATTTTAAAAGTTTTTGTATGTGGACTATTTGGGTGGGAACTGTTGACAGATTTTAATAATGTTTGTGTGTGGACCATTTACTGGACGCTTTTGAAGCGGTTATATCAAAAAACGAATTTTAATTGTTTTTGGATGTAAAATACATTATTAAATGTATTTATATATATATACCATATAGTAATAAAGAATTAAGACCATCATAATTATCGACAAGCTTAAAAAATCAACACAATTTGAAGGAAAAGTGTGGCAGTATAGGTTTTTGCCATTGCTATTTTTTTAATGACTAGGATGCGGTTCTGAAGCACTACGAACACTTGAAAAATATTCAATAGTTTTTAAATACCAATAATAATCATACAAGAATAAAATTGTCATCAATATTAAAAAAAAAATGATTGTCAACAAGTTTCAAAAATCAATTCAATTTTCTGAAACCGTGACTGTACTGGTTTCTAGGTTTCTGCCATAACTTTTTTATTTTTTATTACTTTTCAGCCCTAGGGGCGACATGCCTCACTTTCAACCCGCTGTTTAGATAAACAATGACCTACTTACAGAGTATGAGAGATGAAAAGTTATAATTCGACAATTTGTTTCGTTATATATTTATTTGTGTTCCTGTAAATTTTATGCGTAGTACTTACTTACTATATTGTTTGTTCATAATGTGTAATAAAGTAGCCTCTGCCCGCGACTCGGTCCGCGTGGAACCAGCACCATATAAATGTTTTCCATACAATATTGCAGCTCCATACAAAATGTTCACCATTTCACTCCCTTAGGGGATGATTTCTGGGATAAAAACTATCCTATGTCCTTCCTAGGGACTCAAACTATCTCTATACCAAATTTTATGTAAATCGGTTCAGCGGTTTAAATGTAAAGTGGTAACAGACAGACGACATACAGAAAGATAGACAGACACACTTTCGCATTTATAATATTAGTATGGATAAGGATTAGTATGGATATGGATTAATATATGGTGCATATATAATCTTATATTTAATCCTCAGTGTAAAAATATACAACAAAATACCTATCGAGCTACGGTTTATGATATAAGGCTTTTTAAGAAGAAACTGTACCAATGGCTTAATGATAAAAAAAAAAACTCATTAAAGGAATTTCTTGACATACAACACCTATGAGGAACGTAACTTCCTTGCACTCATATTGTTTTGATCGAGTATTTTTAATTTTAGTGATTGTGGTATTATATCTGGACATGTCACACATACATTATTATTATTATTTTCAAGTATTAGTCATAATTATTATTCTGATTAATTTTTTTAAATTTTAGTGACTATGATATTTTATTTTATTGACATGTTAAATTAATTAAATTATTCAGGAATTTCTCTTTAAGTATTTTAAATTTCAGTGATTGTGTTTTTTTTTTATTGGCATGTTAAATTAATTAAATTATTCTAGGAATTTCTCTATTTACTCTCATTTTGCATGCCATTTGTTGGTAAAATGTGTGTTCTATTGTTAATGTATTCCATCTTATGTACTTACCTACCACATTTTAAACAAAATAAATTACTTACTTACTTCATGCTCAGGGCGGAAAAGACACAAATAGTGGAGGCAGGACTATAGTTGCGTGGCTGTAGCGTAGCGATGCGCTCTCGGGACGGTGATCAAAGGAGAGGGTGTGGATAGTGCACCCATATACATGAACGTGACCTTATCCTGACGGTAAAGGCAAATTATGCTTCGAAAGTTCTGAGGCGACTACATCAAAATATCGAATATATACTATTTGATTTGAAAACATAGGTAATATCTAGTGTGTACTATTTGATTTTGGGGCCATTGACTCGGAATGACAAAAAGTGACGAAGATAGTCATACTGAACAACTTTCCCCATGGGACCAACAACGAAATTGCGAAAAAATACCTGTGAGTTAACAGTGATTTAATTGAGAGTTAATGTATGGGAATAGCTGTTATTTTTTTATGCGATTAACTGGTTGGTGTCATGGAAATGACAATAAGCGAAGAAGACACGTTCTCCAAGACACCAACCAGTAAATCGCAAAACAAAACGGCAATTCCATACATTGATCCTCAATTAAATCTCAGTTAACTCGCAGTTAACTCTTAATTAGCTCGTATTTTTTCGCAATTTCGTGGTTAGTCCAATTGGAAAAGTTGTTTAGTATGACTATCTTCTTCACTTTTTGGAAACTTAGTGTGCTCCACATATTTTCCCGATTCTTCAGTTGGGTCATTGGCGTTTTAGAAATAATAGTTACCCTGCCATTCATTGCCGTCTAAGGTGAAATAGGATTCATCGTCCATGTTGCACTCAACGTCGTTTTTTGCATAGAATATGTTTTTGACCAAAGTTGTAAGTCTCTTCTTCTGGGTAAGTTTTTGGTATTTGGACACGGTGGGTTTTACTTTTCGTGCTCGTTTCGCAATGCCCATATCATGTAGATACTTTTTCACTGTTTTGCCATCACAGTTAAAAAACCGAGTGTTCTCTGTGGGATTTAGCTACTCGACCTGCGGTAATTTTTTCGGCTTAAAGAACACACTTTTCCCGAACCTGGTTTTCTAGTAGTCGTATGTCGAAGGGAATTGGATGATAATATATTATAAACCGTCCTTCGGCTCTCCCCCATTTCTGCAAAATGTTTAACAATCCTCGACTTCGGGCAATCTGGATGTGTCGCGAAAATTTTTTCGACGCATTTCTTCGAGATTTGTCATAATTTTTTACACAAATCCTACAAGCGAATGATTTGTATAACAGTCTGACAGATAAGTACAGAAAAAAAAGATAATATCAAGTTTTAAATATCGAAATGATTCGCCTTTTTGAACGTGTAGTTCGATATACCGTCTCAGAATAACCTGGTCGGATTGCTCAGCTATCATCCTCGAGATCCCGTTGGAGGCGGTCTACATGTTACTGAGTCCACGAATACGAAGCCATTTAGTATATGGATAGAATTGTAAGTAATTTCCAATAAAAAAACCGATATCAATTAGCACTTTACCACACCACATAATGCTCTTCTATAGCAATTGCCATGCAGTTTGAACTTAAAGATCAATGACGTGGCAAGGCACAATGACGTTATTCTGCAGGGCCGTCATAAAAAAGAACATCATTAGATCTAACGAGCATGCCTATACGAGTATATACCATTGCCTATTTTTTTTTCATTGTTCACTTGAGTCAATTTTGCGCCTACTTTATGTATACAACTCAATGATATGATCGAGCGAAGTTTAAAATATCGTGTTCTGGTCCGTAAAAGTAACAAGGGCGATTATTAAACTATCATATCTCAATATTCCATCAAAAAACTCAGTATTTCATTGTTTATTATTTAATGTGCCCGTGTGGTGTCGTGTTAGAATTTCACCACCCCCTTTCTTCCCGTGGGTATCCTAAAAGTCGACTAAGGGAGCAGGGTTGAAGTGTGTTGTGGGCGATGGGCTAGCAACCTATCACTGCAATATCACATTTTGTCGATCTTTTATACCCACAGTTATGCTAAAAGTGGCGCTGGAACATAAGTTTCATGTGCTCTGCCTACCCCTTTTAGGAATAAAGGCGTGAATGTATGTATGTATGTATTATTCAACATAGAAGTAGGTCGATTTCGAATAACGTGTAAGTGCCCAGTTTATAACTTAGTTGGGACCTTGGTGGAATTTGTTTGAGATGTTATAATTGCAGATGGAGAGACGGTGGCAGAGTCCATGGCCATACTGCAGTACTTAGAAGACACGCGCCCGCAACCGAGCCTCGAGCCTGCCACGCCACTGCTAAAGGCTCGCATGAGGGAAATAGTCGAGGTAAAATATACACAAGACACGCGCCCGCAACCGAGCCTCGAGCCTGCCACGCCACTGCTAAAGGCTCGCATGAGGGAAATAGTCGAGGTAAAATATACACACACAACACAAACACAAGGAAGAAACAGGTGACCGTGTTTTTTTACGTTTACACTAATTCCTTCATGCCATCTTTTTCATTCCCTTATGACCAAGCCTGGAAAATAGGTATCGAAACTTGCCTTGGGAAACTTTATATACCTTCAGTATTATCACCAGTTGACGTTCCATTCCAAACTAGAGAAACTACTAATAAATGGTAACGCTATTTATTACCTACGTAAAATTCGCACTTCAAAACCACAAATCTTTATTATGTCATTATCATTAATTAAATTACTACACTAAAACTAATTGAAATTTGGCGTATGCGTATAACGTTACCCATTTTTAAATACTAATCTGACGATAGCAAAAAGGTATATAGCTAAAGGTACCTATGTAGTATCTGACATGCAACCGCACCAATAATAAATATTATTAGTAAAATGCCCTGTTTAAAACAGCCTAAACTCTCGTTAAATTCTGGCGGCGTTACCTCTTTGGTTACAGAATTTATCATGCCATTTTGTTTTCCGGTAAATCTTTGAAAAAGTTACTTGATTAATAAAGTACGCTGTAAATTAATCCACTTCGAATTTTTTGTCGTAATTCATTTATCCCTTCGACCCTCGAATACCTGGAGGAACGATTTTCCAATAATCCCTTCTCAGTGATCCCCTACGACATTAAGGTAATCGAGTCAAATGTCGGGACAAACCGAAGCATATATCGTTCAACGTTGTACGATTACATTTATTTTCTTTAACGCGACCTTAATTTTTAGAAATGCATATCGCTAGAGGGCCAAATTAAGAGGATGCTGCGTGAGATTGCAATTTAGCCTGTAGGTACGGTCGAGGTCAAAAATATGTTTACACTTTTGCACCTTATTACAAGGCAATAAGGTGCAAACGTGTAAACATATCTCGGTCAACTGCCCTTGGCGTAAAGCAAGTACACACAGGAGATCCTGGAAACGGTAAAAATAACAAGCGGATTGCGGTCGGATTGCTCCTCGATCTTACCAAAGCATACGAATTTTATGCGATACCAAAGTATCGCATAAAATTCTAGTCAATAAATTGTGTGGCTGCGGAATAAGAGGGATAGTGCACGACTGGTTTACGCCTTACCTTGAAAACGCACGCAGTTCGTCCAGGCCGAATACTTCAACCCGATATCTAATGAGATGGAACTGTCCGATCTGATATTACAGAAGTAAATGGCTTGATTCCACAAGGAAATGTTCTGCAATGTCTACTATTTTTAGTATTTTTACTATACATCAATGATCTCCCTAAAGAAATTGATACCAATTGCACAATGTTTGCAGATGACGTAAAATGCGTTATTTTTGATTTTAACTCGAATGATAAATTTTATGACAAGTTATCCCAAACATTACATTAAATTTAACCACTGGATGCATGACCACAGTCTGTCAATAAATACAGACAAAACCAAAATAATTCAATTTCATCCTCACCAAAGAACACCACCACTTCTCAAACCACAACTAAACTACAGACAAATAGAAGAAGTAGGAAAATTTAAACTAGGCATTACTTAAGACAACAATATAAATTGGAAAACTCACATTTAAAATATTAAAACTAAAATATCACAATTTCTTTATGGACTATTTCACACTATGCAAAACTACGAACATCGACACAGCTCTATCCGCCTATTACGCCTTCGAACACATGGTTGCGATACGGAATTATAATGTAAGGCAATAGCACGGACTCACACGATTTATTAGTCATGCAAAAAAATGCATATGGATACTTATGGGCGTACGCAATTAGGATAGGTGCAAACCCCATTTTGCTAAACATGGTATACCTACTTACCTTACCATGTTTATATATTTTAGAACTATACTTGTTAGCACGAAAAAATCCTCCCGTTCTCAAAGCAAAAAATAAAAGATCAATACAAACCAGTATTACCAGTACCAAACTTAGAGGTAAGTATACCGAAATAGCCCCCATTACGCAGCAGTATAATATTACAACCACCTTCCAAACTATATCAAAGCAGAGGAAAGAGATACAGTATTTGCAAAAAAGGTAAAGTCATTCCTAGAGAATAAAGCGTATTACACTGTGGAGGATTTTTTTGATAGCAATTAGTTACTACCGGAGGGCGCGGCGTGAGTAGGCACCCCACAAGGTAGACTGGTATGACCTGGTAATGGTTGCTGGAGTCCGCTGGATGCGGGTGGCGCAGGACCGGTCACTTTGGCACTCTTTGGGGGAGGCCTATGTCCAGCAGTGGACGTCTTTCGGCTGATATGATGATGATGATGGAATTAGTTACTGGGATAGAAAATAAAAAAGAAATTAGGTACGTTTTAGTTACTGTCAAAGTACAATATTATATTATAGTGAGCCTAATTGTGTAATTGTATTATAATTAGTAGTACAATCAGTAGCAAAAGAAACTGATGAAATAGGGTCCCAAAATAATATATATACAATAAATTAGTTTATCAGAAGTAAATAATGTTAATGTGTCATAACTCATAAGTAAGTGGCCAGCCAATCAAACAGTTGAAGTAATTTTTAGGTGTGTCAAATTAAACTGATTATCTATAAAATACGGGTTTTTGGGACTGCATGACCTTGCAAGATCACCTCGGAATACAAGTCCTATGTTCTGTTAATCTCGGTTATATTCGTCAAATAAACACACAAAAAAACTATAAAACCTGTCTCTCGTGTCTGTCAAGGGTTGAAATGAGTTCCTTTCAGTTCTCATTTCGACTTTTTGAAATTTTGACTTTGTTCCGCTTTGACATATTGATTTGGCATTTCGTTTGTGTGTCCCAGTGTTATTGTGATCATTTTCTTTTGACTAATTAAATGTTTCATTAAAAATGACACTATGGTATAATGTGTTATATCTGGGGTGTCATGCTAGAACATTATTTGAAATACTGATTTTGATCACTTACTTTTGAAGTTGACTCTACCTATGTAATTTGTAAGTTTTTCTATAATTGCTACACTTGCTTTGTATATACTGTAACATCTTGTATTTTACCATGGTACAATAAATGGTGATTCTGATTATACTCAGAAAGTTGGTGCATTTAAAAGCTCTCAAAACACCCAGTTACTCGCACCGAGTCTCGACGAAAATGTTCAACAAAACAACAGTAAACTCCAGCCAGCTCCCTATAATACATAATTATTACCTATTTTATTATTCCACGCAAAAATATTTGACAAAATCGCTGCCTTCCTTCTGAAATCCGATTAAGATTGGATTATGAACCAATTAGCAAATCGTTAATAATTCTTCTACACAATACGTTATTTTCGATAGAGCCCTATTAATTGCCTACTGGAAAAAAATCTTGTCTTCGACCTAAGGATATTTATTAAAATACCTTCATTGAGTTTCCATTGTAGACAGGTACTTTGTGTAAGTATCGGTTTTTCCGTTGTATTGTTTGTACAGCAGAAAATCGCGATCCTTGAGGTACCTAAATACCTTGTTATTTGTATATAAGTAATCGTCGGCATTTTTAAAATTACGATGCAACAATAAGTTTTTTTGATTCTCTGTTTAACACAACGCCACTATAGTCTTTATATCGGCATATTCGTTGTAGCCTCTGATTAGGCGTTGTAAAATATTGTTAGAATATAATCAAGTTACTCGGTCTAAAACTCTATTAAACTATTTATGTAGGTACTTAAAAGAAGGGTTTTTTTCAATATTCGTATTCGTATAAGCCTACGCGAGTGGGACAATTTAGAGTTGGAACTCGGAACCACCGGGGCCAACTACTGGCTAGTATTTTTTGAGGAGGGATGAGACGAAGTCCTGCTTCAAGAAACCCGAGCACAAGAAGTGGACTTGGATGAGTCCCGACAGTGCAACTAAAAACGTGATTGACTTCATCATGTCGACGAGGAGATATATTTATATTCAATTATATCTCTGTGATTAAAGCTGGAACAGATCACCGTCTGGCAAGAGGCACATTGCGTAGGTATACGAAATGTGTCGAGCAAGAGCTTGACTAATTAAGTCAAGCTCCGTTCAGCATCAACGCAAACAAAAAAGACCCGAGAGTTTACAGCTGGGACTCCAAAACCGTTTCGATTTTGGAGTCCGTTCCATTGTTGGGTTTGTGGAAGCTGTCCTTGTCACTGGGTCTTAGTTCATCAAGGCCCAACGGACCAACAGAACTAAAAGGCATAACTCCTTCTAGAAGCTCGTGAAGGAAAATGGTTGTACAGTCTTCAGCCGATGCGACATTGCCTATGCAGCTCGATCTCCAAGACCCGCGATCTGCGCTAATTCAAATATTGAAGAGTTCATCGAGCGGAATAAGGGCTCCAAAGTTCTCTCAAAGAGAACTAGTCTTGGGCAGAGCCAACTCGCCAAGTTGAAAACTGAAGCCAAGGCAGACTCACAAACTATAGTGGTTTCTTCCAAACCCCAGGTTTGAGTGAGATACAGCGCTTTTACGTACAGCTATACTACCGCAGTATACTCGGGTCTGTGAGTTGATGTATATAGCTGTAGCAGGCAGTCTGGCGGAAGACCCTCGAGCTAGACTAACCCGACACTATACCGATGACATCTCGAACATCAGCCTGAAGGCTGTTGGAAAACCGGTCCGGGGGGTCCGAACATGTCTCACTTTACAAGGAAAATTTTCATTAAAGTCATATAGTTATTCTTACGCTAACGGGAGGAGGGTTAGAAAGTGTATCATTTTGTCGTATGTAATAAATATACCTAGATATTTTTCTAGCACGAAAACGGTTTGACATTAGTGACTTCCTTTTGATACTAGTTTATCGATGTTTTAATTGTGACATATCTTGTAATAATACGTAAACTATTATTCAAATATTTTTAGCATGGAGACGATAAGAGTAATTAGGTAATTATGACTTTCAATAGCGATGTTAGTCGCATTTTTAGTTTATAAACATTTTTATAAATGTTTGATGATTAAATAAAAAAATTGTACACTAGCTGTTTTGTTTTCTTCTCGAAATTAAAAAAAAAGTGAATACAATTTTGTTTGCAGTCTTTGTGTGGTACCTAGTAGTTCTTTGTAATATTGAGATAGGAACTATCGACATCAGATTTATCGATGTTTTCATTTTTTCAAACACTTACAGTACACGATGCGTGCTAGAAAAATATCTAGGTATAGTAATAAATGAATGGCCCCTTACTGAACAATTAGCGACCCATATCACTTCTGAGCCATGGCCATGGCCATACTGTGTTCAAGAGTCATTACGAATCGTCTCTCATGCAGGCTAGATGACTTCCAGCATCCCGAAAAAGCCAGTTTCCAAAGAGGCTTTAGTAACGTAGACTATATATACCAGACTGTCCAGCTGTAGGTAGTTCCAACTTCGAGAAAGAAGTCAATCGTCAAATCCGGCTCGGCCGGGCAGCATTCAGGAAGTTAGGGCACATCTTTTCGTTCTATATTACGCAGTGTCTCAAGACGAGAGTCTTGGACTGCTGTGTGTTACCAGTGATGACGTATGACACTAAAAAGTGGTCGCTTACTATGGGCCTCATAAGAAGGTTCATAGTCACCCAAAGAGCAAATAAAGGAGGGGGCTATACTTACTCGGAGTTTCTCTGCGTGATCGTATCAGAAATGATGCTATCCGCAGCAGAACCAAACCTTCAAATCGCTAAACTTAAATGATAGGGTAGTGAGGCACATAGCATGTAGAACCGATGGCCGTTGGGGCGAAAAGGTTCTCGAATGGCGACCACGTCCCGGGAAGCGCAGCGTGGGTAGGTAAGGTAGAATGATGACCTGGTAAATGTGGCGGGAGTCTGCTGGATGCGGGTGGCGCAGAACCGGTCATGGCGCTCTTTGAGGGAGGCCTATGTGCAGCAGTGGACTTCTTTCGGCTTATATGACGGTGATACTCGTAATTCTACGCTCAATAACCTAAACGGGTTGAAATACGATGTTTGTTTGTGGGAGTGAACATGAGCAATATTTGCCTCACTGCTGCCAGAGATGAGGGTTCGAGACTTACTTTTAATTCCTTCAATATTTTACAGGCAGTTGTATCCGGCATTCAGCCGCTGCAAAACGTCGGGCTTAGAGTTTCGTTCGACGACACGGAGCATTATACGAAGTTTGTTCGACATTGGACCACGCGGGGCCTCGAAACGCTTGAAGAGCTACTTTCGAGAAACTCGCGAAACGGAAACTACTGCGTAGACAACCAACTCACCTTGGCTGATATCTGTTTCGTTCCGCAGGTGTATAATGCTATTATAAGGTGAGACCATTTTTATGTATGTAACTATTCCGTATAATTTTTAACTACAGTAAAAATCTGTTCGATATGAAATTTGGACCCGTGACCTTCGCAGTCCGTGCGGACCAATTCAACTATTGAGAATCATACTCAAAGCGAGGGTTATTAGAAATCTAGTAAATTAACAGATACTATACCGTATAAGAAGTTTTCAAACATATAGGAAGTCAACTAGTTTAAGACTTCCATTCATATACATATATACAACTAAGTAGGTATGCTTTGACTTCCACAGTGAGTTTGTTGGTTTCCATTGGTCAAATTGACACCATACTTATTTGAATTCCACTAAAACGAAGTTGACTGCTCACTGAACTAAAGTATATATACGTGGCAGGCATATTGCATAATCCGCCGTTTTACATAACAGCTAGCTATTTGTAATACGGCGTCGGGTTGACAATCAGGCAAATTGAATGCGGCTGAATGAAAATTCGCTGGATTGTCAAAGGCGTCCGTTAGGTACGACGACGAGCGAAGCAAGGAGTAGTGTTAGGGGTCTGTCCATATATGGACTCCTTGCTTCGCTCGTCATATCAGTGGGTTCTGAACAATTGCTCATATATTACGCCATCGTTTTATTGTCGATTTTAGGCAGACTGCGAGTTGCGACCCTACAGCGCGCAAGCCAAGCGAGCGTGCGGCGCGGCGGTAGCGGCCGGCGAAGCGCCCAAACCGAACATATTTTAAGGTCGCAGTTCTGCCTAACAGTACGCAATACAAAATGAACCTGTTTTACAAACATTACTGCTAGTCGTATTGAAGAACGATTAGCGCCGAACACATTCCAGCGAATTTTCATTCAGAGGTATTCAATTCGTCTGATCGTCAACCCGCCGTATTACAAAACAGCGCTGTTTTGTGAAACAGCTAGCTGTTATGAAAAAGGCGGATTATACCATTCCACTGCGACATATGTAAAACGTTTCAGCTGCTTTATATTTTTAAGTCCATCTCCGATCTCTTTTCGCAGGCACAATATAGACATCGACAAATATCCAACGGTCTCAAAGCTTTACAAAGCGCTTCTCAAAGAGGATCTATTCGCGAACACGCACCCCGATAAAGTAAAGGACGGCATCAACTAAAGTGTATGCTAAATATACACATAGGTACCTACGTATAAACGTGATGCTATCATCACGTTCATACGTAGGTATAAATGCGATTGCGACAGGGATATCCCTGTATCTCGTCTGAAAAAACTTAGTTTTCTTGTACTAGCATTTATACCTACGTCTTATTTTTTCAATGAACTTGCAAAACAAAACGAATATATAGTAATTTAATTACGTAGGTAACACATTAATAACTCAAATGAGTTTTCGGTTTATATCAGATGAGTAAGTATTTACAAATAAGATATTAAACGATATTTGTAATGAAATGCGTGTTTTAAATAAAATGAATTCCTACAGGCGTTTCAGTTGGTCTTCCAGCTCAATATCGGATTCTCCAAGCCAGGAACCCTCCGGGTTCCTCATGAGGTTAAGCATAGGTCGTACAATCGAATGCAAAAGTGTGTGGGTGGGTATCGATCGATTTAATCCTCTCATATTAAATATGTCCCGAAACCTTATTCCGCTGACGTAACGGCGATGGGAGATATTTATGAATGAGTTGTATGCACCCATATTTTTACACTTGACTGTACTCGTTTGCAGCCACCGCTTTGTTTATGCTTATGACCACCTCGGGTAAGTATAAGTTCCGTCTCATGCTAGGCTATTCTGTAATTTGTTTTAACCTCACCGCACCGCTCACCCACGTATATATCTTGACGCCGCGATTCGTAGTAACTAAGCATAATCAGAGGCCTAGTTTCGTTACGCGTGATGTGTGAGGTGAGGCACATGAGCACGTTCCGAATAACAGCTGTGTAGTGGTATCGATAGGTATGTCAATATTGCCCTACATTTCCCTCACAAGTAGCCTCAGTTTCAGCAAACAAACTAAAAACATGGCCCGCTCCCACTAAACTAACATTAGTAGGACAATGCGTTCGCACAAAGTTTTCCCATTAAGACAGTTCTAGTACGACTTAAGAATTTAGATATTGGATTGGAATTCGACTGTTAAGCCACCGATATATATTGAGATCTGTGAGGTATTTTGTTGTTAGATTAATAATCTTAATATACTAAGCTCATATATTGATTAGATAGAGAGAAAAAGGATCAAACGCTTTTTTGGGGTGCGAGTACGTTTCTCCATTGTATCACTGACTTCAGGTATTTTCTAATAGCAAGTGCTTACTCCGAAGTAAACCGCCACTTCTTGATGCCATATTTATCGACATAGCTCTTCGGCCGTGACGGGTATGGTATGGTCAAAGATTATATGGTCTAAGAAAGTTTATACGGACCGCCCGGTACGCCAGTCAGACTCGCACTTAACCGGTTTTCTTTATAACTAGATAGATGACAGTCAAATAGCTGAGTCCAAATAAATTGCGGCATAGCGAAGCTTCAATAACAGCCATTCTGCAAAGTTGAGTGAACTTCTAAGCGTTGACATAGGCATAGGATCACGCTCAATGAGCACATCCTACTCCAATGAACGAGGTGCTTTAAGGCCCTTAAGCAATCAATATGCAACAGTTTTTAATTCTAATTGCTGAGTTTACAACTGATCGTATCGATATACATGCATTCTATTTCTACGTATTGCTCCCTATTTGGTACGTAGGACGTATCATTCGGCTTCTCCACGTATGCCTATTCCTACGCCGTATTACTAGTCCAGTGTTATTTTTTAGGCAAGCCTTTAGTTAATATACTCTACGCTTTTGTTCCGGGTTGCCAATAGAAAATGTTCACGCGCTGCCACTGCAAAAGGCATTACTTAATAGTTGCTGATTTTATATTCTTCACAAAAGTTGTAACTCAAACAGATTTGATATCGTAGGAAACAGAGCTATGATGGGGTTTTTAATAAATCATGAAACTATTGAACGATTAATTTATTAGGGTACAAGGGAAAGTGTCAGTTCAGTCAGATAGAACTTGACTTGGTGTTGACGCAATTTTTATATTTTTTTGTCACAAACGGTATCATGCACTGTGTTAGTTGGAGACGTCAAATTATTTCATTAACAGGACATTTACGGTGACGCTAGCAAGCGGGATAGCTTCTGGCTATCCCGACCTGACGGTCAATGTCGAACCAACGAGCAGGTCATCATTTACTACTTAATAACAAAGTTCAGGTCAGGTCAGGTTAGGTTCGCAAGTGGCGACCACGTGGGTGGCTCAGGAGCAGTCATTGTGGCACTCTTTGGGAGAGGCCTATGTCCAACAGTGGACGTCATGTGGCTGATATGGTGATGATGAACGAAGTTTGGGATAAGTAAATATGTTTTAATGCACCTGACTGTATCTGGTAGCTAATACCTATTCTTCGTAAAATAGAGCATTTTAGTTGTTTGTAGCTTCGTTGATTGTCGTAGAAGCGGCAGACTCGGCGCCGCATGCTCGTCTGACCCAAACAAGGATTAAGGGAGCGATCAAGCCAGGGGTCGTACACAGTTATAATAAGCAACACAAAAATGGGTCCAGATAACAATCGGTACACTTATTTGTATACATTGTCGATGTATTTACGTGAACCCACATCAAAGACGGTATACTCAAAATCTGTTTTAGAAAGTTTAATATTCGAAACGTAGGAAGGAACCATTTATTTATTTAAACTAGTTACACAGCATGACAGTAATTACTAAACAACTGTGAAACTATAGCCACTATAGGACAATAACAACATAATTTACATTAGCAATGTTAACATAACCAGTTCTAATAATTAACAAACACGACATTCATCACGCACTACATTCCATCTAATTGCAAACAAATCGCACTCGGGAGCTGATGCAAGGAGCCCATTCAAAAGCTGCAAAGGGCGAACCAGCGGGGAACTCCTATACGCCACAGTTCGTGAAGTTGGCACTGCCAGCTGACAGCGTTCACGAGGGCCGAAACATATCTTGGTCAGCATAGGAGTATATAGGCGTACTAATTGTGCCACCAACTCAGCACAGTCAGACTCGCCACGCAAGATGCTGCAGGTTGTTGAGAGAAGCGCAAAATTACGCCATAAGGCCTCCACCCACCGAACGCGTGTCGTGCGCGGCGCGTGGCGTGCGCGGCACGTGTCGGGCGCGGTTGAAGCGGTATATTCACACCACAAGCGGGCGGCGTGTAGCAACGCGTGTGCAGCGCGTGTGCAGCGCGGCATATCTCTCTCACTACCAACACATCTAATATGTATCTCACTATCTCTATCACACTCAGCAGCGCGGCAGCTGCGCAGCTTGACACGCGACGCGCACGACACGCGGCCGCGCTGCCGAGTTGTATGTGTGTTTGAAGTGTAGTTTCAATGCTTTACAACTTGCGCGGGCCCGCGCAGCACACGCGCCGTGCACGACACGCGTTCGGTGGGTGGAGGCCTTTACTGCTAGAGAGTTATACCCAAGACGCCCAGCAAAAATTTGGTTGGGTATAAAAACGGGTAGTATCCGTACAGTTTCTTGTACAGAAGCCGTAGGAACAACTTTTGCACCCTCTCAAGAAGTAAGACATAGGTAGCTTGATAATGGTTCCAAACAACGGAAGCAAAATCTAGCTTGCTCTCACTAGAGCACTATATAAAAGCTTTATTGTTCCGATGTCCCGAAAACCCCTTGCATTTCTAACAAAAAACCCTAGAGTATTATAGCAGTCACGTGTTAAGAGTTTATATGATCATGGAAATTGAGGTAGGTGTCCAGATTCACGCCTAGATCCCGTATGGAGTTACACGGGCAATTTTTTCCAGACCTAAGGAAGTATTCGAAAAAGAGCGGGTTGCGGACTCTACTAAGTCTTAACGGCACGCTTTGCGGCATCAAATGTTAGTCTATTTTTGACACTCCACTGGTGCACTGGTGCACTCTACTTACGTCCTCATGGGGAGATACACAGTCGGACACAATGCAAGCAATATTGGTGGGCTTCTTAGACAAATATTTTTATTTCTGGTCGCCATTTTCGTATCCTAAGTTACCTAATATGATCAATCAGATGAAAATAGATCGTACGGTTTCCAAACGTTCAACTGATAAAATGTGTCTCTTACTTTAGTAGGTACATATTTAGTTCGCCTATTTATTATGCAGTCGGAAAATGGGTTGCGTTGGTACACACCGAGGAATGAGGCAGACTCATAAATTGTTGAATTAAGTCATATTTAGGTCGCAGCTGGCACAATGGTTCTAATAATTTTATGATTACATATACACGAGCCGAGAGTAAATGTAGGTGTATGTCACCGTATAATTGTAAGAACCGTTAGTTTATAATCTTGAGATTATAAACTGACGGGTAGGGTCAGGTTGATAGTTTATAATTTTAATTTAATAAATTTACATTTTAAAATCATGTGAATGTATTAATTATTATATGTTACGTACAAAAACGGGAACTATTGAAAGTAGCAACATTAGTGTAAGTACCGCAAGAACCCTAAAACGCGCCCTTGCCGTTGAGTGCCACCGACTCCTAGCTATAGGGTTCTTAGCACGTTTCTTTCAACGAGTGTGCAGACCTAGGTCATTGTTAATGTTTACGGTTTGTGAAGGATCGTCGTCTGTGCCTTTTGGCGGAATCCCCAAAAAAATGAATGAATGATGTGTGCGGACCGTCTATAAATTCATTCATTCCGTCGAAAGCCACGCCCCCGAAACACACCTTGGTCTGCATGGTCGTTATGGGAGACGTGTGTACAGCCCATGGGCATGGACGTGTCCTAGCACACCTATGAATTTATTATTACTTCAAAAGAAAGAATGCAAAAAAATATGCCTTATGACGAAAATCGCATTCAAATATCTCAAAAAATTACGAAACTACAACCGTTTGAATATTGCGCAAGATCGTGATGTCACGATCCTCGAGCGTCATAGTAAATGACAATTATTTCATACTAGCTTTTACCGGCGACTACATCCGCGTAAGCTCGTTAATCGGCTTAAAAGATTAATAATACTAAGACTGTAGATCATTTTAGCAAATAATTGCTTCCGCCCGTGACTTTGTCTGCGTGGATCCGGGATAAAAACCATCCTTTATTTTAATCTAAGCTACTATCTTGGAGCAAAATTTCATCTAAATCGGTTGAACCGTTTAAGCGTGATTGAGTAACAAACATCCAAACAACTAAACATCCTAACTTTCACATTATAATATAAGTAGGATGAAGGTGCATTTTGCGGAAAAGGGACTGAAAATACCCTCTCTTAAAACTTTGGACACTTATAACTTTGTTATTACTTAACTCTTGCGTTATTTTTTCCCCTATTTGATTACATTCTTAATCCTTTTTCAAGAAAATACATCATTATTGTTTATTTTATTTAGTGTCTACGCCCCTATTCAAAATAATAATTTTTATTGCGGTCAAAGCGATAAAACCCACTAAAAGGAATTGAATATACCTACATACGTTAAGATGGAATTCAAAGGCACTCAGGGCGGGTTCTAATTTAATTGCATTGTGTCTTATAGGTTATATACATAAGCATAGAGCAAACAGAGTCGAAGGCCAAGCCTTTGCCGCTCCATCGGGCACCCTTAGTCGAGGGCTCGTACTAACTGTAAATTAAGGGGCTAGATCCGGCCTCACTGCGCGTAACAGCGTAACAGACACTTTTCTCCCTTGAGTCTCGTCTTGTGCCAGGTGAGCATTGTCCTGGAATATTCCCGATTTTTCTACGCCGCTGAAGCCCCAGTGCTTGCTAGATACAACGGAGTAAATTGCGTAAATATTTCACGCCCGCATATTTAAAAAAAATATGTCCTAGAAGGATCTAAACTAATGTTATGTAGAGTAAGCTTTATAAGTTTGTATGTTGGGGGTAATCTCCGTTCGATTTAAACAAATCTTTCACCAGTATGTGTAATGGAATTTCAGAGTGGACATAAGCTAGGTGCAGGTACCCATATGATGGCGACATCATCTTTTTGCCCTAGTACAAGCCAAATATGGCGTGGCGCGAGGGGGGCTCCAGTGCATTCAGCATGAGATCCTGGAGTCCCCTGCATGAGAGCGCAGATGCAGGGCACCGTGGAGTTTTAGTGGATAGAAACACCACATAACCCAGTCAACCCCTGGTGATTGATTGATGACAGCACCTGGCTCGCAGAAAAAAACCTAATATATGATATCGCGGGGTTCCGCCAAGGTTCTGTGAAATATACAGGCAAGTAGCTCGCCATGTGAACGTTATGGTACGAGTATGCAGTTCATACTAATATTAGAAATAGGTAAAGTTTGTGATTGTGTAGTTTTATGAAGGTGTTGCTTTAAAAGATTGACCCTACATACATACGTAAAATATGTCCTTCTAAAATGTATATTCTATTAATGTTATGTAGAGGTAAAGCTTCTGTGTGTAGCTTTGTAAGTTTGTGTTGGGAGTAATAGGAACTATTCTTTCGAGTTCGAAAGTTTTTCAAGCTGAGAGCTATCGATACTCGACTTTGCTGTAGGTAACGATTAGTATATATACCTATTCCAATACCTATTTTCTATTTAATTCAAAAAAGTACCTAATTAGAAAGGGTTAACCCATCTTATACCGACAAACGTTTCAACGAATGAATGTTTCGCCGAATTTGAATTTCAGATGAATTGGAGCCAATAAAAATTTGTTTTTAAAGTAAATTATTTATTGACAAATTATTGATAGTCATACTGAACACCTTTTCCCATACAAACAAATTACTAAAAACATCACACCCCTTCTGTGTGGGAATTAGTATAACCTCACACATATCTATATAAAAATCACACGTTTCTAAGAATAAGTAAGTATTCATCAAATATGTATTTCCTATCGTATTCGATGTAGCATAAAATGCCTAATCCAAGTAAGTACCAGCCGCCAAGTTTACCCAATCAATACTTATTATTTTGAGTGTATGTCAATCAGTTGTGATTTTCGTATCCACCTTCCCTTACTCGTAGTTTCCGGAAAGTTGAATTGCTATTTTATTATTTGTTGGAGTGCCTGCTTGAAAAAAGTTATTGCCCCTACCCTACAAACTCTCGAAGGAACTGCTAATACAGAAACTATTGTTTCTTCTTGTTACATCGAAAGAACGAGATGGATCGCGACGAACTCAAATTAGATTTAATCAATGCAAACTATCCAGACGTCATCAACCTTCTTCAAAAAACAAATCCATTAAGAAAACAATAAAATGACATTAATTGCAGTTGAGTCTAGACAGAAAAGGAGACTCGGGGCGGATACTAATGGCAGAAATAGAAGTAATCGGGCTTATAAAAATATCTTTGGTAGGTACGTAAGAATGCTGTATTTTGAATTTGTAGTTTTATAGAAAGAGAGATATGCCGCTGCCTCATGGCTTTAAACATTTCATCTTACAAGAGTTGGAATTAACAAAAGATATTTAATTATGATTCATGGTGAAAAAAGACCCAAGTATTTGGAAATAAGTATTCCCACAGACGTTACATATGCTGAGTTGAAATGAATTAACCAAACTGAAACTCGAACCACCATCACTGACTACCAAATCGAAAACTCCAACCGGGGTTCTGATCCTTGATGCTAGGAAAGTGACTTTTTGTGTAGATCCTTGTAAGATATGATAGTTATAGTATATAGTATAGATATGCACTGGTGCCTCAAAATAAAGCAACACTGTTGTTGCGAACTTTCTATTGATAAACGTGCCGACGGTGGTTTCTTCAAAAGTCATTAAAAAAACAGATACTAAATAAAAGTTAGTCAATAATTAGTTTGTTGTGGACCCCTGATGGTGGTGATTATATTGACACCAATGAGTTTAACAGGCTGGTGCTGTAGCGAGGTAGTACGGGGCCGGGCGGCAGCGGCGCAGTGTGGCCGGGAAGCGACCGCGGGCAGCCGCAGCTCTCAAACGCCAGCTCTCCAGGGGCCCACTTCCTACATTATTCTTAATGCGTCAACCGGCATGGGACATAATGTAAATATCACCCAGCCAACATATTTATTCGGGCCGAAATGGCTCTACAGATGAGAGGAAGATTCTTCTTTTTATTGTTTTGCGCATTCGCCACGGGAAAAGGGAATGGTAAGTAAATATCGCTTGTATTTAAATAATGTTTATATCGTTACCTACTATTAAAGACGCCTGTCTGCGTTTAAAAGCATAGGTATTTTTAATCTTATTTCGTGAAAATGCTTTCGAGATCGAACTGTTTGATTGTCTGAATAATTCTCGGGCGAACGTTTCGCGGCATTAATTATTTGGACTGGTCCCTCACGGCACCAGGACATTGCGATACTACCGTTTTCTAGTGAAGCTAAGCGAGATTATTTGTTCTTTATTGTTTTTTAACACACCTTAGTTTTATTTTAGCGTTTAATGGTAAATTGATATTTGTACCTAATTACATTACATACCTACATATGAATCACTAACGCAGTGGGTAAGTAGGTACGATTAAGCAAGGTATTCAACACTATTTTGTAAACAAGCGTGCACCTACATGCGCGATTTTTGCTGAATATACTTACTAGTTTTATACGTCTAAGTACTTTCTTTTTCAATTACTTAGATAGATAACTATTATACTTAGTTTGCATCAACATTTTATTTCATTTTCCTCGCGTTTTGGACCTAGATACTCGTACTTGCGTCGGTGTTGTATCGGATTAATGAACTATTAGATTTCATTTGACTACGTTATACTGCTTTATTTGTCGTCAAGGCGGCTAGTATATGACATGTAGATAATCCATACCCCAAAATACAAACAGGTATAAAGTTTCGGGGGTTACTAATTAAATCCATAAGTTAATTTGCCATAAATGTAACGTTTGCCATAATCAGTTAATCTTTTGCAGAAACTGTCAACTTATCAGGATTTTCGGTGTACCCTTATTTCACCGACAAATGTTGACATCGCCGAATTTTCGTTTCATCGAATTTCTGTTACTCAGTGGGCGTAGCATGGTTGCCTATTTATCACTTATCGTTGTGGTAAAGACGCCCATCACGCTCTGACAAGTATGCGAGTGCGAGAGTGACGGATGCCTTATCCACAACGATAAGTGATAAAATGGCAACCGTGCTACGCCCGCAGCAACCGCTAACAATGAAGGTGGAGCTAAAAGGCAATTTTGTAGAACACATTAGGTTAGGTTAGGTTTGTTTTATAACATTCCTGAAAAGTTTACTGATTCTGAAAAAAATGGTTTTCTATGAAACGAAAATTCTGCGAATCATACATTCGATGGAACAATTGTCGGTAATACCAGGAACAGCCCTTCTGTTGTTTATTTAAATAACTCAATTGTTGAGTGGTTATATAGACCGTCAATTTATGGATATGTATTAGGGCATGTCCCTTGTATTTGTTTTTGTGGCGCGGCGAGATATCCTATATCCTATACTATTAAACGAGCAATACTTACAAGTATATAAATATATACCTTAATATCATATTTGCGATCACGTTCTCGGGAACGGCTCAAACGATTTAGGTGAGATCTGGTAGTTAGGGAGCTGACGAGCATTTCGGTATATGATTTGCACACGTTTCACGTCCAGGTGGAATGCAGTTTACATCATTACGAATTGATTTGGTCCAATCAATTAAGGTCCTATGTCGCTGCGTTTTCGCGTTACAGCGGATTGAAGTTGCTTAAAAAAATCGGGGTATTAAATCATTTGCACATGTATGCCTCTGGAGTTCATGGTCACAATCATCTTGGAAACGAAGAAAATCGAAGAGGCAGACCAGGACTGCATTATCGTGGGACGGAGTAGTAAAAATGTTAAAAAAAAAGCTCTACCAAGTCATTTGCACGCGGTTCTCATTGCGCCCATTCAATTCACTATGACTCCGTGGATTCGAAAAAAAATGTGGCAGACACTTTGCTCACTGATTTTAAGTGCTCGAACTTGTCAATGACATACTCCGGTAGTGCGATTCGGAACGTTTTAAAAAAAAACAAGGACGAATGCGGGATGTGGTCTCTGATCAATTCAATTTATACCTGCTTGGTTTGGCGCGACCGTCGGGTTAAAAAAAATCAAATGGTCTGCCTTTGGAATATCAGAAGCCTGAACGTCTGCCTCATCGATTTTCTTGGTTTTCATAAGGAATTCAAACATCAGTCCAAGAGGCAGACGTGTGCGCATAATATAGCACACCTTTTTTTAATTTTGGAGCACTGTCAATAGACAACGCAGAGGCAACATGTTAGCAAACTATTTTTCCGTGGTTCTTCTCATTGTTTTTGATCGATCAATTCAAATCTGCCAAGTGTGCACTTCATATACAGTTTTTTTAAATCATAAAAATAAATTAAAAAATTGAATACTACAAAAGTTAGAGCCCTGGATGTCTGCCTTTTCGATTCTTTGTGTTTCCAGGATGACTGTGATCATCAGCCCCAGAAGCAGACGTGTGCGCATAATATAGCACACCTTTCTTTTAATTTTTGAAACGCTGTAAATTTACAATGCAGCGCCAAGGCCAGCGTCAAACATCAAGCGTCAAGCATCCAGCGCCAATGTTTCTTAGAACATAAATATCACTATTAATAACGTCTACCTTGTGTGCTGATCATATCGAAATTTTGCTAGCCAGCTCCCTAACTATGGGGGGGTTTCCGGGGGCGAGAGATCGATCTAGCTGGGTCTCAGGTGTGGGAAATTTCGTTTTATCCGTATTTTCTCTATTTTCACCCTATCAGAGCTCAGTCGCCCAGGGACCATATTTATATACTTATTATTATATTCTATTAAACGAGCAATATTTTTATATATAAATATATGTATATTTGAAATCACGTTCTCGAAAACGGCTCTAACGATTTCAATTAAATTTGGAATGTGGGGATGAACGAGGGCGAAGACTCGATCTAGCTAGGTTTCCTCTCTGGGAAAAATCGGTTTACGCGCATTTTCTCTATATTCACCCGAGCATTCACCCGCCTAGCGGGCGCCTACGCCGTAGGCGCTTTCCGCTACATAAGGGGAAAACAACTGGATCGGCTACGAACGTAGTAAGCAACGATTCGTGGCAGTGAGGTGCTAGTTACTAACCTTGCCTACGAAATTAGCGGTCCTGACTTTTATTGGGTATAGGTGTGTGATGAAGGGTGGCTTAAATATTTGTTACCTATCGATAGAAGTTAGGTATGCGTGTATATCGTCAACTAGTATCTAAAGTTTACTATGGGGCTAGGTCGATTTGTGTAAAATCTCCCGCTATTTATTAATATAAAAGGTCAGAGTCCCCTGCACGGTCGACTCAACTCGACTCTCCATACAAACGTAGTTTAGTTCTCATTTTAAAATTGGAATAACATGAAACTTTTTATACACAAAGGGATCCATCATGGCGCAGGTAGGAAGCTAGTTTATGTTGCTATAGGTACATTATAATAGTAATATTCTAGCCAGTGGTTTTAAAATGAGAAACAAACTACGTTTTCAAAGCGGGTCGAGCGTCCAGGCGCCACTTAAATTAGGGATCGTATACCAGTATTTTTTTCACATTAAGAAACTGGTATTCAATTGCGGTTTATGGTAACGATTGGTCCAGACATGTACATACGTGATTGTTTCCAGATGAGTTAGAAGTATTCGACGTGTTGTCTGTGCTGCGCGACGGGCTGCCGACGGGGGTGTCGCGGTTACGGGGCCGCTGCCAGGCCGCGTCGGCCCCGCACTCCGCCTACCGCCTCAACGAGAACGCCACTATCCAGCAGCAGGCTACGGGCATGTTCTACAACACGTTCCCTGAAGACTTCTCCGTGTTGGCCGTGCTCAGACTACCTGGTAAGATTGATTACTTACTGTAAACATTTACTCAATATTACTACGTTTAGACTGGCCACCATCTTGAGCACAGGCGGCTCTCTGTGATTTCGTAGCGCTGCTAGAAGTACATGCCGTGGTCTACCGGCCCCGGCCGGTATGTTAGCGCTGCTACGGCACGCACTCATTCTATTGCAGCGCGTTGTATGCTATTGCGCTATTGCGATAGAAAGTGATGGCCACGTTTATGCTCATTAGGCATACCTAAACAGAGGATTTCTTAACAGAGAACCTTCTGATCGTAGTATACTACCTATTATTTATTTTGTATATAATATAAGTACTAGCGCCCGCCACAGACTATTTATTTATTTAAATCGGGCAACAAAGGCCCATATCACAATCTTAAAGACTAACACGCATATCAAAATAAACTAATTAAAGACTACAAAAACACACTATTCCTGCGATGTGTTGCGCAATTTTTTGGTGTCGGTTAGCCGACCGCGAAAACGCCAGAACTTCCTCTCTTCGGCCAAAATTCTTTCTTAGTGAAGGTCAATAGATGGTCTGTTAGAACTCTCACCACAAACAAACTATGCAAAGGTACTCCCACTACACGTATTTCAGGTACTTACTTATAAACAGGGCTCGTACTTTTCGTGCCGATGTCAAAAATGACTTCAATTTGCACACAGGACATTGTGTTAAATAAAATAAGTTGAATGAAGCTTGTTACCGAACCTCCGAAAACGGAAACTCGTAGCAATATTCTTTTAAAGATGACATTGCATAGCAAATTTTTATACAGTAGTAAAAATAAATACTACAAATATAATTGTGAAAATACAATAACTAAACCATTACAACGTTAACTAAAGCCGTGTTCACATTTGTGTGTCGTGTAGTGTTGTGAGGCATCAGAACGTCGTGGGCGTCAGACAAATGTGAACGCAACCATATTAAATGTATGAAACCGATTAGCGTTCTGATGCGTCACAACACAACACGACACACAAATACATATGAACGCGGCTTTAAGCCCACATAACACTGGCGCGGCCTGGCCGCGGCGGACCATAGTAAACTTGTCATTAGCTGTCAAATTACTATTGTCCGCCACCGCAGGCCGCGCCAGTGTGTTGCAGGCCTTATTGTTCATCTGAATGACAATGTCAGTGAAAGACCATTTTAAGTGCCAATGTCGTTTAATTAAAGAGGTTAACAAGTAACTATTTACGAAAAGAATATTTGATAAAATAATTCCAGTTTCAGCACTTTATTATATGGATATGTCCAGGGCGTTCGATTTCGTTGTTCATCGTATACTTTTGTACAAATTAAATAAATACCTATGGCGTTAGGGGTTAAGATATGATTTTATTATTTTTACATACATACTTTCGTATGTTAACCAGTTTAGTTTGCCTGCCTGTCACAGAGTAGTCTATGATTGTCTGTCAATACTTTTGAACAATACAGAAGTCGTGTCATGTTGTTAATCCTAGTTTTATTATAAGCACTATCTAAAAATAAAAAGGGGTAACGTACACGGTTTAATTCAGTCATATTTGAGTAATCGTAAGCAATTAACACAAATTAATAGAATATGTCTTCAAACTAAAAACGGAAGTACCTACTTATTCATCGAAAATTAAACAAATTCACTATGGCGTGCCTCAGAGAAGTGTTTTAGGCCCTTTATTGTTTATTATTTATATATATATATATATATATATATATATATATATATATATATATATATATATATATACCTTTTCATTTAATTATAATATGTACTACGGCTTCTTTTCTTTTTCCTTTTCTTCGTCTTTAAAGCCCAATATCTTACAAACGAATTACTGACTTCGAAAATGGTTTAAAAAAAAACATAATTGAACAAGCAGTCCAACGATGCCTCACACTATGTTTTTAACGGAATTAACGAAAAAAAATATTACAGGTACCTCCCCAAAAAAAAAAAGATTAGGATTTTATTCTACTGTTTTGTCTGTGTAATTGATTTATATACCCATGCCGATTAACAGTTTGCTAGTATAGATTACTGAGCTAAATCGCAGACGGACAAACGGAACGACGGCCATGGCGAAATTATAAGGGTTCCTTGTTGACTACGGAATCCTAAAAAGAGGGTCAACGGCGGACCCTCGCTGGCAACTGCCGAAACCTTACCGGGGTTTCAAAATATCTCCCTAACAAATTTCAACTAAATCGGTTCAGCAGATGGACGGAGTTACTTTCGAAATTATAATATTAGTATGGATATTATGGATTGTAGTTACGTGGTTTACTTTATTCGGAAGAGTATTAGGATTAATGATTATGAATAAACTAGCTTCAACCTGCGACTCCGGCTGCGTGGACCCGGGATAAGACTATCGTATATTTTAATCCAAACTACAAACTATTTTTGTGCATAATTTCATCCAAATCGGTTGAACCGTTTAAGAGTGATTGAGTAACAAACATCCAAACATCTAAACATCCAAACATTCAAACATCCAAACTTTCGCATTTATAATATATAAAAAAATATAAAAAAATGCATTTATTTCAGACTAATTTTGTCCATATTTTGTTAGTAAGTGCCTTAAAATAAAAACTAATACTAAGGTTAACTTAAATAATATTCTTATATGCTAGGCTTAAATGCAGAGAGGACCAATGCCGTGTCAGGCCACTGTCCCATCTGTCGGCCACAACGGTCAGGAGACTGGCGGCTGTCGCGCACTCTGCGGAGCGTATAAGTAGGATAGTAGGATTCTAAAATGCATAAGTAAAATTCCTGGATTTACGTTTGTGTACGTACATGGGTTATTTATTAAACAGTAGGTTGTTGCTATTGAAATCATGGGTATATAAAAAACCGCTCATTTTCGCTCAATGGAAATATAAATTCGTTTTTGTTTGCCGTGTGTAAATGAATTGACGGTGATTAAATTATACCACTCATTTTAAACTTGACCTTTCCGTCAGGAGGGTTCATGCTAATAAACAACACAGGGTACATTCGTGGCACGGTGCTCTTAATACTGCTGTTATATTATACATCTATACCTACCAACTGAATGAGCGCGCGGAGGGAACGACCAAAATTATTTTGTATGTCCGGCTGTTCTCCCCAAGAGGTCGCATTTCTCGACCGACTTTTCGAGAAACTTTGTGCGCAGTTTCAATAATTATGTACTTAGGTACATATTAGAATTTTTTGTCGATTCATTTGTTTTTGTTTTTTCTTAAAAGGTTTCCAAAATTTTACAGTATATATCGAAAAAAGACAGGCTCGTGAGATTTACAGCTCACAGATCAACTAAGCAGTTATTATATTATAGAGGTAAGTGTAAAACTAAAATTATGAAGGGAGGCCTACTACTCCCTGGATGCCTTTTTTCGAGTGCCAGACGGATCACAATAGTAACTATAGTCAATTGGAATATATACATAGTAAATAGTAAATTGAAATCTGGTTTGCAAGTCCAATAAATAAATATATGTACATACTTATATAAACAAAATGTCAACACATTGCATGCATTGTTAAAATATTTATGCAACTGTTATGATACCTAATATTATTATTATTTCTTTCTTTGACATTTAAAATGATATTTTACCAATAAATGATTGTATTGTATTGTATTGTGCAGCGTTGTATGTTTGTACTCGTATCTAGGAGGAAGGTAACCTCCGGAACTACTCATCCGATTTCAACAAATCCTTTACTAGTATGTGTAATGGACTAATGGACCTCGATGAGATTATTGACTTGGGCTATGATGTATCCCGCCGCGGCTTTGCTTGCGTTGTTAATCGAACGAGCGAGCGAAGCGAACAAAATTCTATACTTCAGCTTGGGCCGGCAATCGTTTTTCCGGTAACCGGTGTCGGGTGTCGCGCTGTGCGGCTGATATCTACAGGTCGCATTTCTTAACTGATGCTCCTGAAATTTTGTGAGCAGGGACCTAAAATAATTATATATTTTTCACCTCACTGGCTCGGAAAGGCTTGCTTCGTCGCTCAAAATCTGCGCCCAAAAGTCCATTATATCCACTAGCGTGGAAATAGTTTTTGAATTTGGAACGTGACGGTCAATCGCGAGATCCTACATTTTTTTCTATACAGAATGAGAGGTCATTATCCTGCGTTCAGAAACTTATGGTGTTATGCCAATAATTCATTATTGTAATGTTGATAAAATGCAATAAATAATACTTTATGTTTCTTAATTACATATGAAATATTAATAATTAGACTGACTGAAGATGGATACAATACAAATAAATAACTTAAACACGATTTTTTTTTAAATCTTTGCAATGTGTAAATTTGGAATGCACCTTTCAAAAAGTTAATTTAAGAAAAAACTCATATATAGTTAATTTTGTTTTGTTCTAAAGCCACAGAAAAACCAAAATAATGGAAGTGATTTATAGATTTTAGTGCAGAATATACACATATATATCAATTTTAATGCCTGCTAAGGTAGCGGAAAAAGTAAAATATGCATAGGTATTTGAGCCAGAGAGTGACAGACAACTTGGTGGAGGTTGAGTAGTGAGAGACAACAATACTTTGACTTTTTAAATGTAAGTACTTAAGCGTGGAGTTATTTAAAGATACAAAAATGTTTATGTTACATTTAATAATTATAAAATGCTTTGATCTTGATAAGACGTAAACAAACCTTTATTGAAAATGAGTAAAAGGTCCAAATGACTTTCATTGCATTTACCATTTTCCTCGCGGTGGTGAGGTGAAAAGTTGTGTGTTTCGCTCGGCAGCAAAGTTGTTTGGCGTCTCGTGCCTTGAAAGCCTCGCTATGCTCAGGATTGTACTTTTGAACCATTCGCTTCGCTCATGGGTCAATCTTACAATCCTTCGCTAGCTCGGCTTTTAATACAAGCACTTGCGCCAAATAACAACTTTGCAGCCTTGCATAACAAATAACTATTTTTGTCCATCCACTCACTCGAAATAAATACAATGTTTTTTTTTAAAGAAGGACACGCGATTTGTTCATTTCACAAAGCCACTAAATAGTAGGTATATTTAAATGACATTATTACACCAGCATGCCTACTATACGTTATTGTTCAAACGTACTCAATGGACGTAATTGATCTGTGTCGTTTTAATTATATACATACTTACTTGCGACCTATTTGCTTGGAGTGTTCAGTGCTCTGATTGCTGGAAAGTAGAATGTTATTCATCTCCATTCAAAAAATCGGTTAAGTGCGTATCAGACTCGCGCACCGAGGGTTCCGTGCAAACTTTCAAACCCATCACGACCCCATTAATTCTTGAACAATCTTAACAGCTCATTTTAGAAGTTACCGTTGTACCGCGCCATTTGCATTTCGGTACTAATTACTTGCAACCTAGTAGGTATGGTTGGTTTTCAGCGACAATTATTTATCACGTATCCTACAGATTTCTATACTTAATTAGGTTTTTATTTGTAAAAAGAGACTTGAACAATTATCTCGTAAGTATTTATTTAAATGTAAACTTAGTCAAGAAATGATTTTTGATAAATAAATAAAAATACGATAGATGTTCTATTTTTACTGTAATATTTATGTTACTCATAATCATATTCTGTAATCGTTTCAAAATATTCTCTTCGGAGATAAAGAGGGGAGGATGGTATTTATTTCAACATTTAAGTTCATAAATCAAAACTTAACAACTTTAGAAAAAAGACAAACGGTTTTAGAAAGTTCACCTTAAGTCCTTTAATTTGATTCCCGAAATTTTAATGCTTTCGTTCGAAAGACTTTAATTCGAAAAAAAATCAAAGTTTAACTAATAGATCGAGTGGGGCGTTTTACAGGCGACAAATGATCAACTTGGTGTACAGTCAAAGGCACCAATATGTATACGCCATAAAGTCTCAAAAATATGTAGTCAGACCTTATTTCTGTAAAAATAAGGTTGTACGAGAGTGCACATATTTATGAAACTTTGAGTGAATACATATTGGTGCCCTTGACTGTAACAGGTCAGAATGAGTTCAGCGTTAATTCCCTTGCTACTCTCCACGTCACCACGTCACTTGACCCTCGATTTGACGATTGCTTGAAAGAGCAATTTTAATCGATTGCGCGTCCTCTCCGTTGGTTTTGCAATCGAATATTCAGTCCGGCCCGGCGATCAGATAGCTAATCAAACGGAACGACGTATTACGAGTCGAGGTTAGGCAGTCGGGTTTCGAATTTAGTGGGCCACAGATTGCAATAAAAGCTCACAGCTACTTGCTTGAACTAATACGAAGGTGAAGTTTACCTATACGTTTACGACTATTTCATAAGGCTTTTACGCAATGCGACCGAAATATGAGTTAACACGGGTTATACTTGGTTAGGTACAAATTCGACGCATAGCATGAATCCGGAAATAAACAGAACAATGACCAATAATGAACTCGCCTCCGATGTAAAAAACTGCGCATGAACCAGATTAGCTCTTTGATTACATAGATTGTCGAACTTTCGGTCACAATGTTACAAATGACCGCACCACACCGAAATAAAACATGCGAAATCCAACGTGCTGTACTTACATGCATGAAACATTCATTTAGCTTGGAAAGCGTGCGAGGGGTTCTTATTAAAAATTATAAAACGCAACTCCACACCCTACCAGTCGCACGTGCGACCTGTGAATCCTATGATTATAGTAAATTTTGTGAACCGAGTTCATGATGGGCCATTGTTTGGGGTCGGCGTGTGCCATATTTCAATATTCAATGAACAATTATGTGTGGCTGTAACCTTCTTTTTGGCAAAATAACGCTGGCCACATAATAAAAGTAAGATGGCTCAGTTCAAAAAATTTAGACTACTTATACAAGCAGGTGTTCTGAATGTTAGGTTTATTCGAGGAACTCGGGGACGGCTGCACAACCTTTGTGAATATAAAGATTGGGCAGCTACTCCTCATCTGGCCAACGCTGCATTACGTTCATAACATTTAACGCTTAAAGTTGGAACCAGGCTCGGAACAACAATCGAAATAAGTAGTTAAACATATTACGTTCGTCCGCCCATGCTACAATTGTTCGTAGATGATTCTGCTCATAGGCGAGTGGGTTTGATAGATCGCAGGAAAGTATAACAAATAACTTTATTTTTAACCCAAGTGCCTACCCTATCTAGGAGTTCAACTATAAATGGCGTCTTCGACATCTGATGTTTAATTATTTGATGTATATATATATGGAGAAATAATACTTTTTGTAATAATACCTGTCATGTTACATATAGAATTATGCTTTTCTTCCTAAACGCAAATTCACAACATTGATTCACCACATTCGTTAATTTTGACACTCCTAATTTGTAAACAAAAGCTTATAAATGGAGTGATGTACCTAACTAGTGCATTGATGTTGGGATAATTTGCGTTTGTGAACCATTAAGATTAGGAGGAAAGACTTTTGTGTAACATAATAACAATATCGATACACTAGTTGTTACTACGTGTATTTAACCGACTTCGTTAGTTACGGATCATGGTCCCGGGAGGAATTGGGTTATTTGTGCAGTATATATAATATACCTAATTCTATATATTAGCCTGCGTTTGCTATACTGATTCATCATCATTTCATCCCAAAACAGATTCTTCTCGAATAAAGTGCTGAGATTTTTTTTAATCCAGAAAAAACAACAAACATTATGATTTAAAAGCTTTAAGTGTCACCAATCATGTTTATTAGTCAACACAACACGCAACTCTTGTACTCGTACTGACAATTTAACATAGATTGGTTTCAACAGACACGGAACAAAACACGCTGTTCCTGTTGTACTCTGACTCCGGCGACGAACAGCTGCAGGTGATGGTGGGGCCAATGATCGAACTGTATTATGAGGACACCAGGGGGGACCCGCCTGATCACGAGCTGCTCACCTTTCGCGTTGACATCGCTGATCGAAGGTATGAGGCTCGCACTTCGTGCATCCGAAATATCTGAGGCTTCACGCCCGTTCCGTCCTCCGGGAAAAGGGCTCCCAGGGCTTTATATCAGTTTGTGAATTAAGAACAAAGGCACCGTCCCACCTCCAACGGACTACTTCTAAAGAGGGTGCAGCGGTGGAAAATGCCGAAAATATGAAATGCATTAAATACACCATGTACCATTTGGCTTCGAGACCCAGGTCCGTGGGGTCCCAGTGCGCAAAAGTTATTTGCGGAAATCGCGAAACGTCTGGTTCACGTAACTGGTGACCGAAGAGCTGGCGGCTTTCTCGCGCAACGCATCAGTATTGCAATTCAGTGAGGAAATGCCGCCGGCATCCTCGGTAAAGTGCCTCAACCTCAAGGGCCTTTTTTAAGTTAGATTTAAGTTAATTATAATGTAATTTATGTTAATTACTCGTTTCCACCCGCGACTTCGTCTGCGTGGACCCGGGATAAAAACTGTTTTATATTTTAATCCAGGCTATAAACTATCTTCGTGCAAAATTTCATCCAAATCGGTTGAGCCGTTCAAGCGTGATTGAGTAACAAAACATCCAAACATACTTGTATACTCGTATACTTTTGAAAATAAATAAATTTAGAACAAACTTGCTAACATAAATAATAATATGTTGAGCATAATATTGAGTGGAATTAATATTTTTTTAAGATCTTAAAATGTTTCCAGAGATATAGATAGCTTTTTATACTCAGTTTCTCGAAACATTAGACAAAAACTGACTAAGCCGGGTTAGAAACTTGCACTCTTGTGTACCTATTCATTTATTAGTTCACGTGCACAACGTCCATAGACGCCATAACTTATGGCTTACACCTACGACTTCATTGAGGTCACGTGAACTTCTTAATACTTTAATCTGTATATTCATTTCTGAATCAGAAAAAGTAGTTTGTTAAAAAAACAAAGTACACGTCGACACACGTAATAAAGAGCTCTGGCGGCTCATACATTTAATATGGCGCGCAGAGCTCTTTTTACGTGTGTCGACCTGTATCTTTCTTAGATGCTTCTTACCTACTACTACTTCCACAGATGGCACCGTCTAGGTCTCAGTATAAAGGGCAACTCGGCTACGCTACTGGTGGATTGTGAAGTAAGGGGCACTGTACCTCTGCAGCGCAAGCCAGGGAGTACCTTCAACCTTGCCGGCGTACTCGTGGTTGGCGCCCAGTTCTCAACGGACCAGTACTATGACGTGAGTAGTGTAGGTAGACCGGGGACAATAGAAACACGTCATGATTGAAACAAGTCAAATTTCTCGAAAACTATAATACCTACGCGACCGACACAACACTCAGAACACGCGGTCTGTCATGTTTGAATCCTTGGCCAGTAGCATTCGAGCGACGGTGCGAGATAGGAGTGTAAGTACACGAGCCAAATAAGTGTTTCGCGGTAAAAACTAAGTATTTGTGCTGTCGTATATTTTCTTATAACTTTGTTTACTTTTGTATTTTGACAGATAAAAATATGTTAGTATTATATAATTAGGAATAACGTTTATAATGGCTGTTGATCAGCGTTGGAGTCTTTTTTATATGGAATATTTCACCTAGAAGTTAAAAACCTGGTGTGGGGACGATTAAAACGTTTCAATCGTCCTCGCGTTTTAATCGTCCCCAAATGTAACCGACTTGAAAATATAAGGAGGTTCTGTATTCGATGCACTTGTTTGTTTTATTGATATTCACTATTTATTTATGGAAATATTACGTTTTTTTAGAAATCTCCACACTGTTATTGTTTTTTTCATTCGAGATTTTGTGAACATTTGTTTTTAACCAACGTCAATAAAGGAGGTCCTCAGTTTGACCCGTATGATTGTAGGTACGTATGTATGTTTGTCCGCGATTATCTCGCTTTAAGTTGAACCAATTATGATGCGGTTTTCAGAAAAGTATTTGTTACATCTGGAGTAGGTTCTTGTATATAAGACATAAAAAGCAGGATATCAGTTTTACCCGTATGTCTGTATACAATAAAACAAATGGTTAGTAACTCATGCAACTGTTCTCGAAAATAATCATTTAGTGATTGTGACGATAAACTGATAATGGAAACCATAGATAGCCACTGAAACTACTCAATAAAATAAAAAATATATGTCAGTCACTAAAAAGAATTTTAAATAAAAAAAGAACCGCCTTCAATAAAAACTGAAAAACTTAAAATAATCCGTTCATGTAGGTACAGATTACATTTGAATCACCTTTTGAAGTCTGTGCCAAACCTCATGTAAGCTTTTTTATCGAACAGGCACTGCCTTCAAAGTAAAGAGTAAAAGTAAAAAAGTAAAGAGGTCGACCACTGCAAAAATATATATCAGAAAGAGAAAAGGGACATATATTTAAATTTAATTTGGCATATTCCTATTTTTTTGTTTACTAAAACAATTTAAACTGATTCTTTATTGCGTCTATTATTTCATTTTACATCCCGTCGTTTGCAACACTCTTTGTCACAGGGTAGGTACACGGAATGGTTAAATATAGTTGAAACAAGCACTTATGTATGAAACATTATTATGCTTGTTTTTTGCAATTCTATATCGTTACATATTATAATTGCATTAAAACTACTTTGGTTAAGATAAATGTATAAGGTATCAGGAACAAAGAAAACTAAAAGTCGTATACTTTTTTTTCACGCGCGTTTTTATCGAGATGTTCAGATCAGCTCATAAATTAAAAAATGTTTATGATATGCTTGCGAACTTCTGATGAGCTCATTGTATGCCGTGGTAGTGATGAAAAAGAAAAAAAAATATATATGTACTTTCATTGTGCCGAAGATATTAGACACATAGTGTTTCAATTGACCTCACAGTGTTTCAATTGACACTCATGTGAGGTCAATTGAACCATACTGCCCCATTCTCTTTATTACATTATTATCAAAAAACTATGAATTACAAACCAACTAAATACATTTTATTTAGGAACCAGATAAGTAACCTTGAAATATTTTGGGCATTCATCTTTTTACTCATAAACATATAACGGTTACAGGCGGTTAAAGGCAAATTGTTTCAATTGTTCCTGGTCTACCCTATATACAGATTAAAGTAAATAGTTTAGCACTCGTCCCTGATTCTGTGTCCCCGTAATAATTCAACTAGATTCGGGCTTATGAAATATGATGAGCCTGAGATTTGTTTAAAACGTTTCATATTGCAACACTAATGGTCATTGTCTAATGTGTCAAACGTCTTAAATTCTTATGATGTCCTAATCTTGATACTTGATAAGCTAGCTAAGAAAAAAACTGTTCCTTAATCATTTGGACGGTTTATGCTTTTTAAGAGAATTAAAGAGTGATATTATTCACATTAAACAATATCATGGAGAAGTTCAATTACGTCTCGTCCAGATTGAAATTTTGGATAGTGATTTTGATTATTCTTCTTAAATATAAAGTAGAATGAAGTTAATCAGTTTTATTTCATATACTTTTACTTGCTTACTGATTTGTCTGATTGCTTTAATGCGTAGCGTGGAATCTAAACGAAACAAATTGGTACGTAGTATTTTGGGCTGGCATAAGTTTGACTTCTGATTACGTATAGGTAGTCGTTAAAGTATCTCGATATCAAGATAGTTGCTGAGGGTTACGCCTGTGCGTAAACACGGCTTTAAGCAGCAACGTGCTACGGCGTAGCACTAGTAGAATTGCATGTATTATGTTGTTTATGAAACGCTGTGTCACTATATTTAAGCTCTAGTTGCTAAACGTTTTATCTACATATTTTACAGTCCCGTTTAACAGTGGTTTTACGTATGGTTGTTCCAAATGACGGTTTTGACTTTCCTTTGTTGGAGCGGATTACTTAACTCGTAGTCGGGACGAACAAGAACGCTTGTAGGCCCGCCAACGCACTCAGTTAAACAAGCAATTGCTACTTAAAGCTAAGTTTGGCAAAACATACGCTTTGTATGTCCGCTTACGCATAGGTGCTAACGAAATTAAATGTTGTGATTTTTTAATTAACTGTCATCCTGTAGAGAGAGCGTGTACCTCCATAATGAAGATAAACGGGGAGTAACTGACATACCTACCCTGGGAGGGTTTTCGGGGTTCAACACCCCCTCCCCCATTTTTACCCGACTGTCGAAGGAGAGGAGGGTTACATTTTTCGAGCGTATGTATGCATTTATGTAAGTATGTATGTATTTGTGTGTCTTATTCTTTGGCACGCCCAGCAGCCTCAACTGTTTGACGGATTTCGACATATTATGCGGTGTCGTTGGATTCCTCTTAATCGTAGGAGTGACATTAGGCTATAAAATTTGTAAAAAAGCAATTGTTTTTCGAAAAATCTTTTGATTTCACTGGTTTAATATGACACTAAACTCAATATTGGTGTCATTTTATGCAAATTTTTGTTGCTTAATTTTTTCTTGAACCACCTCCGATATCAAAACTTGGCTACGCCCGGGACCTACCTGTAATATTTTTTTCAAGTACAAATTAACAACAACAAATACAAATACAACACAAATTTACAAATTATTTTTTTTTTTTTTTTTTTAATTTACAAATTAAATCCAATCGTAAAAAATATCTTTGATTGAATACCAATAAAACTATAACAAGTAAAATTTTATTTTACAGGGTGATATAGAATTGTTGCAATTTACCAACCGGCCGGACACAGCGTACAATATGTGCGAGTCTGTAGCACCCAACTGCGGAGGCAACACTTTGCACGAATACGGCGTTGCAGCCGGTGTTCATAATGTCAGAACGATCACTGCGACCAACGTGGATCAGACAGATGAAGAATCAATCAGCTACCCGGAATCCTTCGAGAATAACCTAGATTTGGACGAGGAAGGTCCTAGAGTGTATGGTCACTTTGGGAGGGATAGGTCGGACGAGAGGAACAGATCCGAGGACCCTTCAATGGGGAGAGCAAGCTCACCAACACCTTTGTTGGCTGCCAACGACTACACTTACACCAGACAGTTCCCTACATCTACTGATTCAGGTGAGTACTATCAACAACGCATGTTTCAAATTAATTGTCAGACAACTAAACCGTTGCGTGTACAACGGATATTATTTATTTAATACTTGCCAGGTAAGGTTAATTAAGTTATTGTTTTTAGGCGCAGCCACCATGAAAAATTGATTGGGCCGGTAAGTCCCATTTAATTGAGATAATGTGCGAAAATTGTGCACGTTTAATCAATATTTTAATGATTACTAGCAGTCAATAATATAATTACATTCGCTGTCATTTGTCAAGCTCAGCACCTGCCAAGATGGGTTAGGGTCGTAAGGACTAGGCTAAAACGAACTAGGACTGTCTAAAACGTCGTAATTTAATAATACTAAGTATAGTAAATACAATTACTTTTTGACTACTGGTATGCAGTATGTCTTGGTTGCATGATAGTCAATTATAGCAGAATGCCTCGTTGCACAATGACTAGGTAGATTTGGGGTCATATGCTATTATGCCTTGCTTGTAAAATGACACATTATGAATTTTGTCTAGATAGTACAACGTCTTGGATTTAAAATATCTACGTAGCAAAATGTCGTGGTGGCCAGATACTGACGTTTGAATTTTCTTTATCTAATAAAGAACCTCTCTGTTATTTCCTTGTCATTAATTACGTCATCAAATTAATTATGTAGGCGCTTTGCAACTGCTACTTAATATCCGGCTTTATGCCTACTCTATCATGGCCGTGTCAGGAAAACCACGGGATCGGCTACGAGCGTAGCGCGTAGCGATTCTTGACAGTGCATGTGTTAAGAAATACAAATAAAAAGATAATATTCAAAATGTCACTACAATACTACAAAGTGGAAATACATAGTATCTCCGAAAACAGATTGTAATTGTTGGATTTTTGGCAAAACCGCCCCAACGTGCAACCAAATATCTTCCCATTTTACAGTCGTCAGAATATTTTATATGCATCATAGTAACCAATCAGTAATATTTTATTTTTACTTACCTATTAATTTTACTAATAAATAGTGAAACAGTATAGGCACTTGAAAAAAACTTTAAAAAAAACTAAAATTAAAAACTAAAAAACTAACACTAAAAACTAAAAAACTTAAATTATAACTAATGTCAGAGGTCAAACTATTACAGTCGATGGAGAAACCATAGAGTATGTCTCAGAATATACTTACTTGGGTCAAACTATTCCATTCATGGACCAGACGGAAAAAGAAATTAATAGAAGGATAGCGATTGCGTGGAAGAAGTATTGGAATTTAAAGGAGATTTAGAAAAATAAAGACATAGACATAAGAATAAAAAGCAAACTATATGACATAGTGATTCTACCCAGTTTGACGTATGGATGCCAAACATGGACTCTACGCAAAAAAGAGAAAAATAAATTAGCTGTACATCAACGCAAAATGGAAAGGAGTATGCTGAGCATAAAAATAACAGATAAAATGAAAAATGTACAAATAAGAAGGAAAGCAAAAGTTACCGATATTCTTGAAAAAATAAGAAATTTAACATGGAAATGGGCAGGACTTATATGTAGAATGCCATATGATACGAGTAGATGGGCCAGAAGACTCGTAGAGTGGGTACCTAGAGATGGACAGAGAAACAAAGGTAGACCAAGAAAAAGATAGGAAGATATATTTAAAGAAAAGTGTAGACCAGACTGGAGAAGACAAGCTAGAGACAGGGACAGATGGTGGAAATTGGGGGAGGCCTACGCCGCAGAGGCGACTTACACATATCAATAGAAATCTAAAACAATAAATTCTAAAAAATATTATAATTACAATACTTTAGTTATATATAATTTAATAATTTGATATCTACAAAAAATATATAAAATAATAATAATAATGTATAACGAATATGATGAAATGTAAAATAAAGATATCAAAACTAAGCAATAATATTAACAAAGATACATTGCTATTGTCTTGTGAAGAGATAAGAAATGGAAACTATTAAATTAAATTATTATAAGAATAAGATATTATGAGGATTCATGTGTTAGAATAAAGGCTATTATTTTTATTTTTATTTTTTATTTTATTTTATTATAGCCTTATAGGCACTAAAAATAATCAGAAGTTATTATCATGGGCAGTTATCATACCAATTCTTAGACTTATTGATCAGCCCTTGTATCTTATAAGAAATACAAAAACAATAAGATCTCACGGCCTAGTTTTAAAAAAACCCTGCCTTTTTTATAAATGGGGTTGAAGTTGTCTTATAAACATACAAAAAGTTTTATTTTCAAAGTGGCCAAGCTATTTTTCGTCTTATTTCGATAACCAGATGGAATAAATATGTTGCAAAAGTGTTCTTCTGAAAGTTTTTGCTTTTTTTTTCAAAATGGCATGCTTAACCTGGCAACCTTAAGGTTTTAAAGATAGGTTTATTAAAATAGTTGGTTTTTAAAACGTTTATTTTTTTTATTGCCTAACCTGCCAACATTTAATTTTTGTTTTTGTATTTTACTATAGTGCTCAATTTTGGGTCAGTTTTGATACAATATTTTAATAAGCTGCACAAAATAATTATTTTTCGAAAATAATTACCGACCTTCTTTTGATTTTAAGTGTGCGGTGACGTTTAATTTCCTTGCTTAAAACTCCCGAAACCATGTCCATGATTCAAAAGCTAGTAACTCTTACTTATTTATTTTATCAATGGAAATAATGTCGTAAAACGTGAGACGGCGAAATCCAATGACAGGAAGCGTATTCAAGAAGCGTCAAATAATTTTATTCAAATTACGACGGTATGTCAAAGCAGCTTATGCATGTTATTCCTCCAGAATATTGAGATATTTTTTACTGACTATCGTATCAGATATTTATGCTGTCTTTATGTGATCCGATGGTTATGCTCCTACAGCGGATAGATAATTTTGCTGGTCATATATCACACCATTTAGATTTTGAGGAGTATCAGATATTTTTAATCGGTCTGATCGATCCGATATTTATGCTGTTACAGGCGAATTATTTTTATGCCGGCTGTAAATCATCACATATTTTTTACCGCCTGTGTATATAATATATACCTTCAGTTGATAATCAGATATTTTTGCAGCGTTGCCCATAGTCATATATTTATGCTGGTGACTGTACCTACAACTAAGTCCAATTTTATACTCGATCATTTTAATATTATGGCATTTTACATGTTTGGACATTTTACCACCGTGACCGATGCAAATTAGACCCTAAAGGATAATTGCCACCTAACGGCACGCATCGCATCGGACCGGGACGGATTTTACAATCCTTAAACGATATTAAATCATGTACACAGTATTGAAAGTCTATCCCCCTTAAATAATCCTGCTCCTGCTAAATAATATGTGCTCTGTCCCTTTCTTACGAACACAAATGTCAACGTGACAGATAAAGACAAACGATTTTATCGCCATTTTAGTTAAAATAGGCTTGTAGAACGTTTATGAATACGGCCGTATATATTTTATACCAAGTCGCGCGTCGCAGCATACTTTCGGCTACGATCGCGTGTCGCGAAAGACGCCGGCTGCTGTGAAGCCGCTGTGCGCGGCTTGGTAATAAGTATAGACTTTAAATACTGTGTACATGATTTAATATCGTTTAAAGATTGTAAAATCCACTCCGGTTCGATGCGATGCGTGCTGTTAGGTGGAAATTATCCTTAACCCGGCAAGATCATTATTCATTATATTGCCGGACACTGCCGGTGCTAGGCACGGTGTACTGTCAATCATCCGACGATATGGATCATAGGTACACTAAAAAGTGAAGTTTTATACTGTCTTTTTCCTCACACCTGATATGAGGTTCACCCCCATTCAACCCTTGCCTATTTAGTGACCTGCGATGGCCTTATGCATAAAATTTACAATGCATCTGTTAAATAAAATGTGTTTGGGCCCTTTCTTACGGATACAAATGTCAAAGTGACAGATAAAGACAAACGATTTGCTGAACGTTTATGAATTTATAGTATCTAGATATCGCTTACGACTCTCTTCTCTTTTAGATGAAAACAGCATATTTGGAAGATTCACTGACGACGTAGATGGCGTTATTCGAACAAACATCAACAGTCCGGAAACAACGGTACAGCGTTTAGAATTCACAACTCCTAGGGTAAGTAATAAAAAGTTCCATATTTTGGCAATGGTGCCAGGCGACTGAGACAATATTGTTTACTGTGTTAGTAGGTAATCAGTTATTACGTACAGTTGTCATATAATACGAGTATAATATATCGTAGGGTACAAAGTGCTCTCAAAAATCTGAACTTGGCTCTGAGACTTAGAGTGCGTGATCAGATTTGAGCAACATGAATTGTACAGACATATTTGATAGCGACTTTTAGAGGCGCTTGTTCCTATTAAATTTATTTCATGAATTCAGATTCAATCCAAACTATACCATTAAATATCGAGCGCTTATGACATTAAAAATCGAGCGTTAATCCCCATGCGATTTCACGGAAATTTTGAAACACTAAAACATTAGTATTGTTATGTTTGAAAAGCAGTTTAATGATCGAAATAAGTAAAACGGGTCTGTACAATATTTCCCTTTGATATCCTAGGAACGTAGACGAATTTGTCCGTTAAAATTCTAATGTTATCCATATGGAATGAGGTTAGTACATATATTATAGCAGCTTTAAATTTAATGCTAAATGCAGAACAAGTTTGTAATATTTGTACATATACCCTGTACTTAATAATTTGTCGCTGTAACTGTAATTGCTATTTCGAAATTAAATATAGTTCAAAGGAAGGCAAAAGCCCGAGCACCCGACCTATAGGCGGTAAACCGTCAGTAACGGGTTTCTGAGAGGGTATCGTAAGGTAATGATGGTAATACGGCGGTAATGGTTCCAGCCGAAGCGCGGCGACGCCGACGGAGCGGATGTACTCACTACCGACAGCTCGTTCACACGTATGTCGACTACCGAGGACACAGATTGGCTCACCCACCCCCCGGACGTCCAAGTGAGATAACGTTGTAATATTAAACTGGGTCGCACTTCTTTCACATTACAACACATTCATTTTTAAAGAGATAACGAACGGGTGCAGGTGATGAGAGGGCTAAAAATAGGGACCTTCTTGTTTAGCTTTAAACGTTTTCACAGAAATGTGTACCTACCTACACGGAAAATGTTTGATTTACTGTCATTTGGGACAAATGGAAAATCAACGACACGAAATGGCCCACTAATACTTTCTTTGAAAATATACCCTCTTATATATTCATAAAACTTAATAAACCTCCGTCAACTAAAATATTTTTTGTCACAAACATAATAATCAAATTAAATTTTAGTTACAATAGGTATGACAGACGATTAAGAATGAGGGCCTTTACTTTTTATCCACAGGGAAACTCTTCTTACGATTCAACCGAAACCGATTATGACTACACTTATATGGGGCCGCGAGGCTACCCTGGCCCCCCGGGGCAACAGGGGCCTAGGGGACCGAAGGGGGAACCGGGCAAACCAGGAGCGGAGGGCCAGCAAGGGTTTACCGGCGCACCAGGGCACGTTTTTGTTGTACCGGTAAGAAATAAAATATCAACTTTACACACTAACACACTTAACACTTAACTTTAACAGTAGTTCTGTATTTTTTTGTAAATAAATTCAACTAGAAATTCAGAGATATGTATGACGCGCCTGACTACAATGTGGCTTAACAAATATTAATACTGTATTAAAACTTACTATGTTGGAAAACAAGGTATCAAAAATAATAATTTACTTTTCAACACATTTGCTCGTAACGTACCTCTTATTATGTCGCTTTTAGGCTCATAATCCTGGGTACTCGTGTGTTATGATTATATTCCGATTAAGTCACGTTGGCACCTTGCAGCAAGATGAATGCATGAATAAACACGGTGCATTCCTTAATTAACCAGGTTGTACAGAATGTACAGCTATTTTTTAATTCTTGGCAAATGGATTCTTACTCGACTAAACAAATTAAATCCTTTTTGT
This sequence comes from Epinotia bilunana, assembly GCA_947049275.1. Taxonomy (NCBI): domain Eukaryota; kingdom Metazoa; phylum Arthropoda; class Insecta; order Lepidoptera; family Tortricidae; genus Epinotia; species Epinotia bilunana. Next base: position 10,330,568 of record OX346252.1, read on the forward strand.
TAATTAATTGACTATTTATTTTTGGATATGATATAGAAACGTTTAATTTAATAGAACTATTCACCTTTGATAACATTTTACATGATTTAATAAAGATAACATTTTAAAACGTAAATATTTATTTTATTTTGTATTGGCTGTTTAGAGATTTCATCTAAGTCTGGTTTAATACATGCGCGCGCTCTTATTTCACAAATATTTGTAAACATTTTTAATGCGTGTTTGGTTATTATCAAAAATGTTGACTCGTAGTAACTAGAAAAGTGACAAAAAAAAAGTTTTTTACTCGCAAAATGTGTTGAATAACGTCGTATGAAACGCGTGAGTTTTGATAATTACATCTTATCACGCTCACCTGCGGTTCGCTTGAACAATTCCGACTCTGATGATGATCAACATACCTCACTTGTATCACAATTTACTATTAAAAACAAAGTTTTAACCGACTTCAAAAGAGTACTCCGCCAGGTTACATGAAAATTTACATATTTCTTATCCACTTTGTCATATGAACTGATCTCAAATTTAAAACAAATCGCTGTGTGTGGACCGATAATATTTGAGGAGTCCCGTCAATTCATCAAGGATCCCAGAATCAACTTTGTGGCACTTCATTAGTTGCTATTTCACTGGAGAATCAGAATCTGTAACGTACTTTTACGTCACACCTGGAGATAATGCGAGTTTTACTGCACGCTGCGCGTACGGTAAAACTCGCATTGTGGCCAGGAAGACGTAAAATTGTGTACACACCACGGGCGGTAATTCATAAAGCCCCACATCGCATATTTATGGACCTCAGTTCGGGCCACAAACACCTGTGATCTGGGCCTTTCACTAATTCACCGCCCTTGGTACGTAATGTACTATTATAGCTTTACGTACATAATTGAGAAGTTCCATATGTCATTTGTGGTCTTCATAATCAGTTCCACTTCACCAAATTCTTGATTTCCGGGTGTAAATACACGAGTTATAAAAAGTTGAGTTACGAGTTGTAAATATACGAGTTAGAAAATAACGAAATACTACATGCGTGCCTAATATATTCGAGGAGTTCCCTCAATTCTTCATGGTTTCCATCATTCAACTTGAGTTTCGATAACAATGAGACTAACCGGGAAGCATACACTTTCAAATAAAAAAAGAATTGTTCGAATCGGTTCAAAAATAACGGAGTTCCGCACTAAGACACACTACAAATAAATATTACAAAAAACTACCGAATTGAGAACCTCCTCCTTTTTGTTGAAGTCGGTTAAAAACCAGAAAGAGCAGTGGTTTCATTCATGGGTTTTAAAGTTCCTAAATTATCAAATAAATACTGCGTCGAGAAGCATAATACAAATACTTATCAAACCAGCGTAACATGCTATCAGTAGTTGAACATTGTGCAAAGAATTACCTGCCTATTATTTTCACAGCTGCACCAATCTGGAAACGACAAAGGCCCTGATGCTCAGTCAGAAGCGCTGCGTCAAATGTTAACGCAGCATATGGTAAGCGACCGATTCTTACTTATACTTGAATCAATAAGATTTATTGTGTGATAATGCAATCACACAAAAAAACTAAAATCAAAAGTCACAACATCCTTTTTTTTTTTAAACCTTTGGTTTAGCTTAAATGTCACTTCATTTGACTTGATAAATGCATATACAACTTACTCGACAGGCGGCCATGAGAGGCGCCGAAGGACCAATGGGGCTCACTGGCCCATCGGGCCCAGAAGGCGATATTGGCTCAGAGGGTCCTAAAGGAGAACTTGGTGACCAGGGAGAACCGGTAATATTTTATTACAAAAGTAACGAGAGACTTCCCTACCTAGGTTATTAGTGTCTGCTAATTTAAAGAGAATAACTCTTTCACACTGTAATTTAAGGTTCAGAATGCCAATTTTCATGACGGATGAATTACTACTCTTTAATTTTATGTGCGACTTTCGTAGTACGAATTTATTGTGCAATAAGAAACTTCGTCCCAATATTGTAAAGCAACATACCAAACGCAATACATTTCAGGGACCTCCTGGGCCCAGAGGCCTTCAAGGGCCACCGGGTAGGGCTGGTCGCCGTGGGCACGCAGGCAGGGACGGGGAAAGAGGATCTACAGGTGCTACGGGCACGAAGGGTGAGCCTGGATATTCCGGACTGATGGGGCTGCCGGGGGACAAGGGGGAACGCGGCGCCTCCGGGCTTCAGGGTGAGCCGGGCCTACCGGGACAAATAGGGCCGCCAGGAGACGATGGGCCTCCTGGACCACCAGGCTTAAGTGGAGAGCTGGTAAGCAGAAGACTATTAAACTATACGTATGATAAAATAATACCTGTGTTCTCATCTGATTGACCCCAAAGTGCACTTGAAGTTCCTACACTACCTATATATTGTAAGCATTTGAACCATGCACTCATCCATACATACGCCATAATGTTCCGTCACACATGTTAATTTATTGTAAATACGCGTCTTTGAAAGCAATTGTTTGTTTTTTCTAATTTGACCAAGACACTGAGGTACACGTTGCTCCTACAACCCGTACCCAGCATTATAAATTGTATTTACTATAAATAAAAACCGGCCAAGAGCGTGTCGGGCCACGCTCAGTGTAGGGTTCCGTAGCCCGTTCCGTGAACCGAATGTATGAGCAAGAGAGTTCAAATTCCCAAATCAAATCGACCATGTATTATAGACAGACACAATACAAGCAATACTTAGCGAACAATTTTATTATTAGACAACGAACGACCAAAGACAACTATGATAATTCAGGCACGACAAATTTTCAAGTATGGGCGCACCTGCTCCGACCCGATTAAATCAGGAAAAATCTTAACAGCGCCATGTACAATGTGAGCGTTCCGCGTACAGCGACATCTATCGGCAAATTAAGTAAACTATTGCGCGCGAGCTTAAAGTATGGAAGATGATTTTTATGGGATAATTCTTTATTGCGTGAGCCGATTTTCACCGTTTTTTTACTTTATTTGAAAGCACGTCATTACATTGTGATTTTGTAGAAATTACAGGTACAATAAACACCTGCTTATACGGTTAAATAACAAACTTAGTTCAGAAATTATTTTGTAATTTTTTTCAAAAACTATTCAACCTATCTAGTTCAAAATAATTTTCCTAGAAAGTTTTTGTAAAGTTCTACTTTTGAATTTTTTTTCATATTTTTAAAACTTAAGGGTGAAAAGTTAGAGGGGGGGACACATTTTTTTTAACTTCTGGAACCATTATCTCCGAAAATATAAACATTATCAAAAAATGATTTTAGCAAACCCCTATTCATTTTTAAATACCTATCGAACAATATATCACACGTTAGGGTTGAAATGAAAAAAAAAACACCCCACGTTACGTATAGGGGAGGTACCCTAATAAAAAAAACACTTTTTATTAGACCACTTTGTCGGCGTGATTGATATACATATAAGTACCAAATTTCAGCTTTCTAGTGCTAACGATTACTGAGATTATCCGCGGACGGACGGACAGACAAAGCGAAACTATAAGGGTTCCTAGTCGACTACGGAATCCTAAAAAAACGCATACGACTACGGTATGAGGGAACTAGTTTTGATTTTAAAATTGGACAAAGTTACATATTTTAGAAAAATAAATGACTGACTAAATTTCGTTCTTTTACAGGGTCCGAGAGGCTTAATGGGGCTAAGAGGATTCCCCGGACCGATTGGTTATCACGGAATCCCTGGAATAGAAGGATCGCAAGGTTCCAAAGGAGCTTCCGGCCAACCGGGCCCGCCAGGCCAACAAGGTCAGCCAGGGCCTATGGGAGCCACAGGGTCTCCTGGACCACAAGGACCTACTGGATCTCCAGGCATACAGGCATGTAATCAAATGAGATGTAGTAAGTATAAACTATAAAATTAACGATGACCAGAGGCCATTTATCAGCCACTTACTTAAATATTATGGCACCACCGAGCTCTGATGATGCAAACAGAAGGTGGTCATACTGCCTCCTAAGCAACACAAGATAAATCCGTCGTCTTTTTGTGCTCATTGGAACCCGCTCGACCAGTTGATGATAGTGCAAAAAGGCCGTCCTTAACGACTACATAATTTATTTTTTAGGGTGCCCAAGGGAAACCGGGAATATCAGGCCTCCCAGGGCCCGAAGGATCTCCTGGAACTCCAGGCAACCCTGGACAACAGGGCCCCCAAGGAGAGTCAGGTCAACAAGGAGTACAGGTACACGAGTAAATAAGTGGTTCTTCCCTTTCTAAGATATTCTACGGGAAGTGATTGTTAAGTGGTGTCCATTTTCAGGGCATGTTGGGTTTTCCGGGTCCTCGAGGCCACAAAGGAGATAACGGTCCGCGCGGACCACCTGGTGACAAGGGTGATAAAGGAGTAAGAGGTAATTCTACCTGATATTCATCTCTTAAAGCTGTTCTTGTTTATAAACACAAAAAATACGGGCGTGCCCCGGAAAATGTGAAGATAAATATCATAAATTCATAATTAGAGGTTCAATTAAAAAAAAAATCGCTAAGACGTTGGTACCTTCCCTATCTGTGTATCCAATATCTATTTATGTTCCTATAGCCAGTTTAAATATTACAAATAAATTGTATTAATATGTCATTTAATGATAGGGTTGGAAGGTGAAAAGGGAGACATAGGGCCGAAGGGTGAACGCGGCTTTATTGGTGAACCAGGACCGCCGGGCATCGAAGGAGTGGAGGGGCAAAAGGTTCAAATTTTAAATCAAATTATATTGGTGACTCTTTACGTCTTTTTATATATTAAGTAGACGAGTAGTCAAACTTCTAAATTCAATTTTCTTTAGGGTATGGAAGGTCCAAGAGGGGAAACAGGGTCACTTGGCCCAACAGGCGAGAAAGGTGCCACTGGCACCCAGGGCCCATCGGGTTATCCAGGCACGCAAGGTGAAAAGGGTGACAAAGGAGCTTCTGGAAGACGAGGACGTAGAGGGGCTAAAGGCGTCATGGTAATACCAATGTACAAAATACGGTCATTTCTTTCGTTTTGTTAAATAATAGGTTGGTACTAGTGAAAGACTGGCTTATTTATCAAATGCTTCAATTGTTTTAGGGTATGGTGGGAAACGCTGGCGATCGTGGGGAGAGTGGGCCTAGAGTAAGTTAACACTTCCGAGGTCCGGATACAGTGCATCTTCCATACGATCCGAAATTTTAACTAACGATTATTTTAAGTTCTGTTAACAGTTTCCTCAGAATAATACAACAAAAACCCTTCACAAACCGTAAGTTTTAGTATTACTTCGCTTAAAATTTAGATTTATTTGGAAGACACACACTGTAGGTATATATACGTATATATTCTGCGTAATTAACTTAATTCGTAATTTGTCTTAGGGGTATCGTGGACCACGAGGCCGACGCGGTTCCGACGGTCCCCCGGGGTCTAAGGGAGACACTGGACAGCCGGGTCCTCCAGGTCCAATAGGCGAACGGGGTCCTCAGGGTTTGGAGGGCGTCCGTGGTTTCCCTGGCGCGATCGGTCCCCCGGGCGCCGACGGCAAACCTGGGCTGCTGGGACCGCCAGGAGAACGCGGTCCAACGGTCAGAATCTTAATTGCTTACGTAATGTATTAGTTAGGAAAGGTATAACCATAATCTCCATGTCACACTAGCTATAAGGTAGGGATAATAATATTCTATTATTATTTGACGGCCGGTTTAGCCTGGTGGGTAGTGACCCTGCCTGAAGCACGAAGCTGACGGGCCTGGGTTCGAATCCCGGTAAGGGCAAATATTTGTGTGATGAGCATGAATATTTGTCTCTGAGTCTTGGATGTTTATATCTATTAAATATATTGTCGTCTAGTACCCATAACATAAGCCTTACGCAGGTTACTATGAGGCCAATATTTATTTTATACATATTTCGTCTAAATTACCGTTACCTTGCCTATTAAATATCTCAATGTAATATGTGCCGTGCGATGACTATTCATAATTTGAGTATTTATTTTGTGAGTAAGCGGCGCAGCGGAAGAATGTAACGAAAACCCCGCGTGTCTCGCTATCATTTATATTGTTTTTTTTAATTATATAACCTAGATCTACGATAAAAACTATTTCAGGGAGAACCAGGAGCTACAGGACCACCAGGTCCTCTGGGCCCTGTCGGGCCTCAAGGATCCAATGGCGATCCGGGTCCGCCAGGGCCTCAGGGTTCTTCGGGCATACCCGGAACTCCAGGAGAAATAGGCGCACCGGGTGATATGGGTAAAGAAGGGCCGCCGGGCCCCCCAGGCCCTGAAGGGAAAGCGGGCCCAGTTGGTTCACAAGGGCCACAGGGTAGGCAGGGAGACACGGGGCTACCTGGGCCAACTGTAAGTTGAAGATTCATAATGTATGACTTTTTCTATCCTTACGATCATAAGCAGTAGATGGATAACGTAACCGACTCGTAAATAATCAAGATGTAGGATTACTGTAACTTCCGTAAAATAATATAACTAAGTTGTAATAATACAACCCCAGTGGGTGCTCAATAAGATCTTAGATAATTCACTGATCCCTAATAATATAGTGTTTCTATGCTAATCTTACATTGATGCTATTTCTTACAGACAGACTTAGCAGATATTAGGTAAATGTTCTGTAGGAACAAAACTAGTAAGTACTAATATGATTTCAATGAATAGGGAACCGCGGGTCACAAAGGCGATTTAGGTCCCCCTGGACTAGCCGGGCAGAGAGGCGAAAAGGGAGAGCAAGGAGAACTCGGTCACGACGGCCCAATAGGGCCGCAGGGCCGGGAAGGACAAAGAGGACCCTCTGGGCCCGGAGGACAAAAGGGAGAGGTCGGCGATCCAGGGCCGACAGGTAACAAAACACGTCTACAGCCAACTACCGACAATATACCCTTTTTGCACACAAGTTTTGTTATATCGTATTCTACTATAATATTATTCATCCCATCTTTAGACATGTTAAAGAGTTTTTGTTTTAAATTAAGTTGCACTGCCCACATGTTATCTGCTTTGCCTTAAGGTTGACTGGTAGAGAATGCTTTATAGCATTAAGTCCGCCTTTTGAACCACAAGATATTCTTTAGTGCAATAACATTTAAAAAAAAGTTTGGTTAATAGATTTTCCTTATAGGTACGTACGTAGGTAACATACGCACCTGCAAATATGCTGCCCAAAATATTTTGACACCGAAATATCTTAATGGCTATAGAGTGGCGGTAGGCAGTTTCACAGCTGGTTGCTGGTTTACAGTGTACACTACACACCCCATACTTAAATTTATTTTTCGGAGAAAACCATAGCGAATCTCTGGATGATTACGCTGATTACTTACATAATTTGGCCTAATGGTGCTCCTACACTGGCTGTTATATAACATAGTGTAACAAGGATAACGCTATGTAACACTAAGATGTTGAAAGGAAATAGTTGATGTTATATATATAACATTTATAACAGCCAGTGTAGGAGCACCATAAGGTGGAGTCTTGTAATTGCAATTAAATTAAAAAATGCCCCCTAGGATTATTGAACAACGACAGGCTTTTTAATGTTCTTCTACTAAAAATCTCCATGATATTTTTTTGATGGTGCTGATAGGTCAAGAACTGTTTGATCCACAGGGCTTTTTGTAAAATCGGCATTTTTTTCGGTACGACATCTACTAGTACACGCGGAGCGTAAATTAAGCGGTTTTTCGAAAGTTTTTTTACAAGACAAGTGATTATCATCCACGATTATTTACTTTTTACGTACGTTTTTGTTTCATTCTACGATAAATCTACTCAAAGTTATGGGTACAGCTATTTTTTAATTATTGGGTTAGGTAGTTGAAATTATTTATAAAAAATAAAATAAATATTAGGGGACAACCCTAAATTAATGAATGGGATGAATTGTGGCAATGCAAGTTATGTGAAAGCGTAGTAGAGCATACAGCAGCACCATTTATGTGTATGCTCTAAGTGTGACAGTGTGAATGACTAGTCAATAAATAATATTTTATTGAAAGCGGGGTACCGATACCGACAGGTAAATAGTAGCAAATTGCTGCTAGCAATTGCCCGTCCCACGGCCAAAATGTATTTATGTGCAAAATTGGAACACACTACAAAGGTATAGCGATTAAATTCTAATGGACTATTTAAACAAGGCATGCTTTTGAAATTTGACAGTAGCAGCACCCATAAATAAAAAAGTAAAACAAGCAATTAGTTGCTAAACTACTGTTGTCTGCGTCAGGAATTTATGAAATAGGTTTTTATTCTTTACAGCTTCCCTTTGTTTATGATGGTTATATAAATGTACATTAAATTTACTTACTTCTTCTTTGGGCTTTAGAATAAATAAATAAAAGAGATGAAGTAAATACTTCAAATAGTATTGAAGTATTTACTTTTGTTAGTTGCAATTTAGAAGACTCGACCTTATAATATAACTTTACTGTACACTAGCTGCCCGTGCATCTCCGCTCACGTATTCCAAAGAACGCAAGCGAAACCGCGGGATCTTCCATCTAAAACCCTATGTCCAACCCGAAGGTTATTCTATATAAGACTGCGAAAGATTTTTTTGTAATCGGATGAGTATATCCAGCGAGACACAAACATTACATCTTTATAATACTAGGTATAGTAAATATAAGTTGAACTCACTTTATACAGGAGCCATTGGCAGAGATGGTCCTACTGGCTCTCGAGGGTTTACCGGCTCTCCGGGGCCAGTCGGAGCCCCGGGCGAAGATGGCGACAAGGGTGAAGCTGGACCACCTGGAGAAAAAGGATTCAAAGGAGAGGCTGGCGAATCGGTTAGTATGGAAAATTGAACAAAATATATTAGTCTAATGTATTTTAAAGATACTTGACCAAGACAACTTTAACAAAGTGATGGGGATGGATAGGACAGTTGAAAGGGGAAAACTTCGGCGAAATTCTATGGAAACATCTAGTCAAGAGTAACTAATCAAAGATAGGTTGTCAAGATCTCAACAAGTGGAAATTCGTATTCTCTGCCTAACCCTTCGGGTTACAGGCTGGGTTATATGTAACTTAAATCATAATTACAGGGTCCACAAGGTTCACCAGGCATCCAAGGAGTTCGAGGAGAGCCCGGCCCAGTCGGGTTGCCGGGCGAGAAAGGGCCTCAGGGTGAATTAGGACCACCTGGAACCCCAGGGGCGGACGGGGTCCGGGGGTCACCGGGCCCGCCCGGGGCTCGCGGCCCTCAAGGAACCAACGGGCAGCAAGGCATCAAAGGCGATAGGGGAGATATTGGCCCTAAAGGTAAGAATCAGAACAAGGAACAGTATTTAGCAGAGTTGAAGTCTCTTAATGCCCATTAGATTATAATCAGAATCACCTGTCATTAATTTCTTAATCAGTTCAGCACACAGGGTAGGAGGGAACAGGGTTTTTTCCCGGAGTATGAGACTGTATCATTTAAGGCCACTATCGCTTTCCCGAATTTCATCTTACGTGACCGTACAGTCGACGTCAAAGAGATGTATACATTTTTCGCCTTAGTTATTACAATGGAATGAGGTTCAAAAGTGTACACATATTTTTGAGGTTGACTATACCTTATAGCAATTTACTTTGTTTCCGGTACTTTTAAAGTTTTAATAAGCTCAATAAACTACTTACCTGAATCCTTACCTCCACTAACTCATCGCTTTGTCGATCCAGGACCTGCCGGACCACCTGGCGTTACGGGCCCGCAGGGTCAGCGCGGTTCCAAAGGTGTGCCGGGCGAACCCGGGGCACGGGGTGCTGAGGGGCAACGCGGGGATGTCGGCAACCCTGGCGCCCAGGGCCCGGTGGGGCCACCCGGCCCTGAAGGCAAAATGGTAAGTAATCACTTTATTTTCAACTGTAATATAAACGAGGTTCACATTAGCCAATATTTTTGAACAGTCGATGGAGAGCCCTAAGATTGGACAGGGTTCGCTGTGGTATTGGTTCTGTACTGACTTACAGTTAATATAGCAGTAGTGTTATCTGTTGAAAGAAAGAAAGAATTATCCCAAAGTTATTCATAGCACAATTCTATATTTTAGGGTCTCAGAGGTCTCGTTGGACCAAAAGGAGACGATGGGCCTATAGGACTTCAAGGAGAACCAGGACCCAAGGGACCAGCGGGTCCTGAAGGGCCTAAAGGCGACACGGGTCCAGTGGGCTTCCCGGGCGAAAGGGGGGAGCCAGGTCTACAGGGCATTAAGGGCGAGACGGGGGCAGACGGTCCTGAGGGTAGCCCCGGGTCCCCAGGCCCGCCTGGGCCTATCGGTCCGGTGGGGAAGCCTGGAGAACTTGGCTTACCAGGCAGCCCGGTAAGTCAATATCATTTTTATAATTGACCCAAGGTAAATAGAACTACCGGATATATGGTTATACTATGTAAAACATACCTACTTCTTATGTGTCTGCTGCCATAAAAGTGACAACATTTCTAAATGTACTAAACTACTTTTATTTTACAGATTTTTTTACTACAAATATCGTATAGCCGCAAAATGGAACTCATTTTGCGGCTATACCGGCCTGTTCACGTAGTGTACAGTCGGCGTCATATAGTTAGTAGCAGCCAAGGTCGCCAAATATTTCGGTATACGTCTTTATTACTGTAAGAATAAGGCTGTGTTACGAAATAACAGCCACCACCATGCTGCACCAACAGGCCTGCACCATGCTGAGTCGGGGCCTTTTCGTGGCATACCTTTTGTTTTTGTTTCTGTGTTCACTTTTGTTATTGTTTTGTATGTGTCACGAATAAACGTTTTCTATTTCTATTTATTTCTATTTTTAAATATGTGGCTTCTCTGGCTGCTACTAACTACTTATATGACGCTGCTTGTACACGTCATAGCCTTATTTTTCAATCCAAAATTACCAACCGGTGTTTTAGTGCGAGTAGCACGAATGCTTTTCATCGGATATTTATAAACGCAATCAATCGATCATGCTAGCTCAAACTCATGGAAATTATCATATTTAGCCCCATATGTCACTACCTATGTAAGTTTTTGATATATGGATGCTTTTTGAATAGGGTTCAGATGGCAAAGCCGGAGTTCAAGGTAGTCCAGGAACCCCAGGAGATAAGGGCGACCACGGATTCCCAGGGCCCCCGGGTGAAACGGGGCCTGCCGGGCCGGCTGGGCCCCCCGGGGAAGAAGGCCAACGGGGCTTACGGGGACTACCGGGGCCTAATGTGAGTATACTGTAATGAGATATGAGTGGTCGTTTTGACTACAGTAACCATATGTAATCTAAGCTGTATTTTATAAAAATCTAGTCAAGACTAAAACTACAAATCTTCCGAGGTCTTTGTCACAATAACCCAGTGATCCAGCGTAAAGTCTACGTCGTTGCGTCAAAAAAGTACTCTACCCAGTAAACGAGATAAAATATTTGAAATCAAACGTGCCTCAAGAACTGGTCGTTGCGGTAGAATATGGCTTAAACTGTTGGGGATATACCTAATACAACTATCGTATCACGGGTAGTAAAAAAGTTAAACAGTTCTCGAAATGTACCTTAAATATTCGAGTGAACGACTAAAATATACGAATTCCTAAGATAACTAAATAAGATATAGATAGGTTTTGATACATATTTGATTTAGGGTGAAGTGGGAGCACCGGGCGCTACTGGACCGGCAGGCCTAGTGGGGACAACGGGCCCTCCCGGAACACAGGGGCCGAGGGGAGAAAAAGGAAACACCGGCCCTAAGGGCCACATTGGCGACACCGGGCCGATGGGCTTGAAGGGCGATCAAGGAGACCACGGGAAGCAAGGGCTACCCGGACCAGTTGGGCCTTTGGGGCCTAAGGGAGTCATGGTAATTTTAAATTAAATACATATACTATTATCATCATCCACGTAACAGTAGGTACCTAACACCCCAGCTGAACTGCATTCTGTAACATTATGTGCAACGGTACCGACGTGTTATTACGAGTATGACACCATCAACGAATTGTCATTACAAATAAATAAATAACGTTAATTACAGGGTTCTGAAGGGCCTCAAGGTGCAAAAGGGGAAACCGGACAACCAGGCCCCACAGGCCCCGAGGGGCCTCTCGGCCCCAAAGGCGCCCCAGGCCCCGAAGGCAGACAGGGCCAGCCAGGGCCCCCTGGAACACCTGGGCCCCCAGGGCCGCCGGCCCCTGTGCCTCAGCTACCTGCGGAACTATTCGCATCGCGACGTCGACGCAGCGTCGAAGACGATTCGACGACTGAATTTGATATCGAAGACGGTAATTTTGCTAATCCCAAGTACTACACTGCTACATACATAATCGATCAGGCATCTATTTCTTCCGAATAAGTAAAGAGTTACAAATAATTTGAGTCCCGGTAATCTATTACAGAAGATATCGACTGGGCTAAGGAAATAATGAACGGAGTGCTGGCCGCGCGCACGGCTCTTGACGCAGCGCAACGGCCGCGCGGCTCGCGGGGAAACCCCGCGCTCACTTGCCGGGACTTGAGAGTCACGCATCCGAACTCCACTGATGGTAATAAAAGGATGATGACGACCCGCTCTCTTTGTCATAGTTATGCTTGGTGCAATGTAAACGAGCCCGGAGTTCGCTAAGCTCGCTAAGCTAAGCAGCATAGACATTCGTTTTTGCGAGGGAACACGGGCGTAGCCAGGGGTAGGAAATGTTGGAATATTTTATACACTAGCTTTTGACCGCGACTTCGTCCGCGCGGAACTTGTTTATATCGTAACGCTATACAAACTTTCTCCTCCGTTTTCACGCCCGGTGAGAAATATCGCGATAAAAACTATCCTTTAATCCTTCCCCGGAATTCAAAGTATCCAAAGTAACCCTTGGTCGACTATCTACGATACGCGCCACATAAATCTACGTCTCTGAAGATAGCCTCAAGTGGTCGCATACTCTAGTAGCTAATACACACACAAACTTATGTGACGCGTCCTGACCCCGTAGCATGGACGGCCTTATCACACGATAAGTGACCAGATAGAGCGTCCCTCACTGGCTGACACCGTTCAATAGAACGAGACGGACGCTCTATCTTGTCACTTATCGCGTGACAAGTCCGACCATGATACGGGGTCTGTGCAACCCTCAGGGTACTACTGGATAGACGCGCGCGGCGGCAGCCAGCCGGTGCGTGCGTACTGCAGGGGCCACTACACCTGCCTATACCCCGACGCCAAGGAGCCCGCCACCTACAGCGTCTACGGCTCCGCGCAGAAGTTCTCTCAGCTCGACAACGGATACCGGGTGAGTACCTACCCGTACCCGATGCGTTGGAGGTTTAAATGAACCTCCAACGCATAGTATAGTAGATTGGATTTTAGCGCGCTCGTACGTATCTGAACGAGCATGCCAGCCTTTGCAACAGCCAAAATGGGTATAGCTCGGGTTCGACCCCGTGTCTGTGCACGTGGGCGTTTCTGGTCCGCGGTTCATCGGTGTTCCGTTTTTTACGTGGATCTATTTCAATTTAAGCTCTACGGGAGCTATGACGTATGAAGCGAAAATTATCCGCATATGCGTGCTGAGAGTTATGGATGACTAATCGAGTCGAGCTTACTCCGGGTAACAATCCAACGGCGCATTTTGAAGTCCATGTATTAATGATACCCGACGCTTAGATATGATACCTAAACACCTTCGTAACCCTCGAAAATAATTTTGTAACTAATATCTAAATCATTTCTGATTACCTGATTAGTCAATATACAGTGCGTTACCTACCAGCAAGTTGGCTTTTATTAAAGTAGGGTAAAATTACGTAGTTCTTGAACTAAGCTATAACCTTAATTCAATTATTTAATAAACTTAGTACGTTGAAGGTTTGCATTTTGGAAAATTTATTGCACAGTTCATTTACATAATTATGATTCGCTGATGTACCTATGTAAACAATTGCTAATGGAACATATTATTTTATCAGTTTAATAAATGGCTGCGTGCCGGTGACACACTGTATTATATCTATGTAAATAACTAGAAAGATAACTCAATGAGAAATATGTTACAGTTAACGTACGAAGGACAGGGCACTGGCTCTATACAAATGAGATTCCTGAGATTGTTATCTATCGGAGCCAGACAGAACTTCACGTACACATGCGTCAGAACAAGAGCCGAACAAAGGTAATTTTGTGTTTGTAATGATAAAAAACCGGGCAAGTGCGAGTCTGACTAGCGCCGAGGGTTCCGTACAAACTTTCATACACTATATACCCGTCGTGACCCCTGCATTATTTTGAACGAATTTCGATAATACGGATAGACTCTAAAATTATTATTCCAAACGAAAGAAGGCAAAAAAATATGCCTAGTGACGAAAATCACATTCAGGTAGCTCAAAGAATTACGAAGCTACAACCGTTTTAATATTGTTTGTTAGAGAGAGAAAACGCAAACAGTGTGTGACGTCACATTACGCGACGCTGCCTGCAGACAGACAGACAGACAGACAGACAGACAGGCGGACGGACGGTCGGACGGACGGACGGACGGACGTACAGAGTCGCACCATAAGGGTTCCGTTTTTACCTTATTGGTCCGGAACCCTAAAAATAATAACATAATTATAGGTACCAACTTACCAACCGATTCAGTCTTGAAATAAAAAGCATTAGCATTAGTCATATATACCTACCGCCCGCCCGCCAATTTGACGACTTTAGCCTAGTTGGTAGTGACCCTGCCTATGAAGCAAGAGGTCCCGGGTTCGAATCCCGGTAGGGGCATTTATTTGTGTGATGAACGCGAATATTTGTTCCTGAGTCATGGATGTTTTCTATGTATTTAAGTATTTATTTATCTATATAAGTATGTAAGCAGCTTTGCTTAGTTTGGGACTAAGTCGATTTGTGTAAGATTGTCCCCTAATATTTATTTATTTATAAGAGAGTCACAGTGTACGCATAATATGAATGTTATCTTGTAATAATTACCAGTCTAAATAGGTAAATACATTATTTTTCCAGATCGGATATTCCTGCAGACTTGACACTGATGAACAACATTAAACTGATTGGTCAAAACTCGGTCGAATTCAGGGAGCCATTGCTACTGAAGGACGATTGTAAGGTAATTTAGAGATCCTCAACTATTAACTACACTACGAAACATCATTTATTTACCACTAGCTTCTGCCCGTGACTCCGTCTGCGTGGAGCTCGTCTGTATCGCAGCTCCATACAAAGTTTCTCCTCCTATCTCCCGTCGCAAATACCGTCCTATTTATTATGGAAGTTACCTTCTTAATTAGCTGATCGAGTACTAATTTAGGATATCATACAAATTTAAGACAATTGACTGATTTGAATGTAATATAAAAAAGAGGTAGATAAGTTGTCTATACGAAATTCAGTGTTTAAAAACTTTTTAACAAGTTACAACACATTAAACCGCCGAAAAAAAACTGAAAAGCAAGAAATAATAAACCCTTTTTTATTTAGTTTAATAACTAAGTTCTTAAACTATTGTAAGTATTCTGTGCCTTACTTAAGTTAATTACTAGTTACATGCAAATAAGGTATTACACAAACCTCACGATGAACGAGCTTTAGCAGAAATGCAGAGACTGAGAGGTCTACACACAAGACTGCCAGGTCTAAAGCTTATTCATCGTGAGGTTTTTCACACGACAACACAACACAACACACACACACACACACACACACACACACACACACACACACACACACGCACACACACATACACACACACACACGCGCGCGCGCGCGTGCTCGTGGTCATACTTTTCAATCAGTAGGTGAACAATCAATCATCCCCTGTTTTCCTACCCTTAGGGTTGAAATTTTTATTTAAAATTTATGTGGGACCAACTTCAAGGTATACCCTTTCTAATAAAAAAAGAACTATCAAAATCGGACTACTCTGTAAAAAGTTATGCGTGGTCATACATAAAAAAAATATATACGCGTTGACTTGAGAACCTCCTCCGTTTTTTTCGTCGGTTAAAAATGGTCACCAAATCTGACAGCATACATTTCTATTGACGACGCGAAACTGAGACAAGCTGGTGCAATTGACTCAGTTTTAGTGTGCACTTTTGGAGCGCTTTATAACCTATCTACCTCTTTTTTATATATAATTACATCATTAGTTGCCATTTAAAAAGTTTTGAATAAATCTCAGGCTCGGAGAACAAGAGTACAACGTACAAGATATTAAGATCACTCCTACTCCTACGATTCACTAATCTAAATATATCGGGTGGGCTAGGACTCAAATTTCCCTATCTGTCACACTTATTGACATTTGTATGCTACCATCTCGCTAGGACGTGGTATTATTTTATTATCATAGCTTGTCCTGAGTATTATTGATCCATGCTACCTAAAATCCTGGATTCGCGCCAATGCTAAAGTTCGACCGACCTTGTGTTGGTCCGACTTTTTTTAAGTTTTTGTCCCGTGTCTGGCAGGCTGGCACGGGCGAAGTGGTGCTCGAAATCAAGACTTCCCGGGCAGACCGGCTGCCGGTCGTGGATTTCCTGCCGCGGTCGTTCACGGACGCCGAACACGAGTTTTCCTTCGCCGCGGGCCCGGTCTGTTACACGTAACGAGGACAACTCTATATTAATATGTACTTAAGAACCTTTGTAAATATTGTAAATAAATTATTGTGACGACTGAGCATCATCCTTTTTTATTTAATTATAAAGAATGACCCCCTAATTAAGTAGACGAGCACGCGTCGCCCGAACGTGCGCGCTCAGTGGTACGGTGGTACAGACGTGCCTCGGCGAGCCACGCCGTTCGGCAAACACAACGATGAACGGTCCACATGCTAGGCCGCGGCCGCACGCGTCTCCCGACCCCATGCCCGGCTATTGAAGTCGCCATTTTCTTTACATCATTCCTCTCATCCACACTGCCTGATAATGCCTGTGAATCTTTCGGTCCGTATCCAAATAAAAAAATACATTTTAGTTGTGTTAACTTTTGCACATGGTTTGTAACAAGTCGACTATTACAGAATGACCCAGTAGCCCGCGAGCACAGATCAAAGAATACAAGTACCGCGAGCAACTGTTTGAGTTTTTGTTTTACCAATCACCCCCCTTGCGATAAGTTGTGAGAAGCTTCAGAAAGTTATAGGTATCATGAATCCCCGTGGACGTCAGCTGCGGCTCCGTTGATTGGTTGACCAGCAGCCGCCTCCCAAACACGTAAAAAGTATTTTTTCGTAATTTCCCCCGATTTATTCTATCATCATAAAAAACATGATAAAAAACATTAATTTCCCTTTGACTGCGGTTTTGTCTGATGACAGTTTATATGCTATAATAAATAAATAAACGCGTCAGCTGGTTCTATCGGGGTGGAAAACTCGTCAGCTGATGGCCTGGAACTTTTTTGCCTCGTACTTTGAAACGCAGTAGGTATAGGCATTAGCCCGCAATTTTCTTTAGGAAAGATATTTACCTAAACCTTTTTCTAATCGTACAAGATATGACGTGTAGCGGACGTCCACGCTATATACTTACTTTACTCTTTGCGTCCATGGGGCTTCATGATACAACTTTCTGAAACTTCCACAAGTTGTTGCCCGGAGAGCATTTTTTAGGGAGCGAACACACCGGTGCTTAACGCTGCGTATAGGTACGCGTTGACGTGTCGTATGCGTCACGTATTCTTCATACATTTTGCTGCGTTTTACGGTGCGTTAGCGTATTATGAGCAGCGGTGTGGTCGCATCTTTAGTTGATATACTTAATTAACATTTTTTTTATTGTTTAGTTGACGAGACGGACGCTCTATCTTGTCACTTATCGCGTGATAAGGCCGACCATTATACGGGGCGAGTTCGTCACTGTAGCCACCCACAGCTTTAGACTTCTCTAGACTTGACTCGGTTTTTTTGGCGTCCAATTGGTTACTTTCACACGGTACCTAGGTAGTAGCACGGTGCGAAGGGTGGCAGCGTCAGCGAATCAGTCACACAAAGACCTCTTTCGGTATGTAGGCGGGCTGCATCTTCAAAGACTGACAGTCTTCTATAATTAACAATAGAATATTGGGAACAAATGCAAGCTAGGGTTGCCAACCGTACTATATTATATAGTAGTGTACTACATTTTGACTGCTTCAACTCAACAGTATATAGTAACATACTGTTGAAGAAATATATTGTACTTACGCGAAAATACTATTTTTTGGGGGACCTCAGGAAATGCATCAAATTGCCAAAGTTTTTACTAAATAGCAACATGGCACAGACAAGTACAATATTTTTGTAGTTTTTTTTCTGGAAAATACTATATCAACCGCGTGGCGCCGGCGGCAGCCGAACGCTTTTATTAGAGTGCAGTAGGCAAAAGCAGGTCAGACGCGACGACAGCCGAGCGCAGCCGTCCACGTCCATGCGGAGCCGTCCGGCCGCAAACCCATTAAAATATTAAATGTAACGTCTGTATTAAAACCTCAAATTCCTTTGGCAACTTGTAAAATGCGAATGAGAACAGTACATAAGGGCGCGGCCACGAATTCGAGCGGCAGCGGTCCGCCATACGTGGAGCGAGATCGGAGCGCTGTCTCCCGCTCCCACGTAAGGCGAGCCGTAAGGGTGACTATCCACCAAAGATGTGCCTGGGGCTTCTAAAAGGGCAATATTTTTTCGGCAATGCGTTGCCGGCAAGTATGTGCATCTCGCTCTAGCGTACAAAGTCAGCGTAACCGGCCAGAAATTGCAGGATAATGTGGCCCTTTTAGAAGCCCCATAATCCTCCGTGCTACCAAGTGCTACTGAACGTATCTCAAGCGAATCACACTAGTAGATAGCCTATTCTTATAACATGGTAAAAAGTAAAAAAAAATCGCATAGCAAATAAGTTTATTTCTTAAGATTTAAAATGATTATGGATACACGAATATAATAACCTATTTTAATTGTTACAAGTAAGTAGCTAATTTATTTTAATAAGTTTATCAATAATTGTTGATAGCGTGTAGGGACGCTCGCTGCATGACGAATTACATATTATTGCATCCTGCGCATTCGATCAAGAGCATGAATACTTAATGAATGTGGTTATTTTATTCTTTGATACTTATATAAAAAAAAACCTCGTACGACTTTCTCTTACACATGTAGGTACGTAGTTTACATGTTTCTAGTTCATGAAGGAGCCAATCTGGCATGATATTTCATGGATACTATGATCTTGATCAATGGGGATGTTGAGCGACACTAAATGTAAAAAATCTCGAAACGAATGTTCTCGAAACAGGATTAACATTATAAGAAAATGGAGAACAAAGTAAAACAAGAGAATAAATAATGACTTAATGACATACCTAGTTATGATAATAACTATAATAATATACTGTTCCTTTTCCTCGAAGCTGTATTGTAGGTTCGTATTCATAGTTTTTGGTAGTTCTTTTGGAGTCATAATTAAATTCGAGTCACCCTACTTCATTCCGTACCCGTGATATTTTTGCCTAAACGCTATCAATCAATCTTAGCGGCAGAGAGGACCACATAAAAAACGACTATGTAGACATTCGGAAGTTAATTTACAGTACATATGGTGCTACTTTCCCGCACTAGTGCGGAAAGAGCACTTTTCGTGCATATGTCGAAGCTTTAAAGAGCCATAAGAACAGTATAACGTTGTACGATACACGTGCGAATAGGTAATTCGCAACTCGTGTCGATTTAAAACACTCCCTTCGGTCGTGTTTTAATTTATCACCACGCGAATTTCCTATTTGTGGCACTTGTATCGTAAATAACTATTACGTCTTCATCTTGCCATAATGTGAGTTTTACCGCAGGCTACGCGCACGGTAAAACTCGCATTATGGCCAGATGAAGACGTAAAATTGTGAACTCACCACGGTCAGTAAAAAGAAAGCCCTCTATCGCATATTTACAATCGCATATTTACCTCGCCTGCGGCTCGGGTAAAAAATACCTGCGATTTCGGGCTTTCTTTCTTTTACAGTCCTAGGTAAGTAATTTACTATAATTGGGTCCCTCTGCCGCTGCTACAATTTACGAGATGTATAAAAATATGTCCGTAACAATTTAGTATTTCAACTCCGAAGGCACCTCCTAGATTTCTTCATCCCTCTGGCAGTTATCCAATCCAATGTTATTAACAATAGGTACTGAGCGAATCTCCAAGCGTTTGAACCGCTCGGTTTTAACGTCATTCTCGGCTCAAGATTATTACATCAGAGGTAAAACGTACCGCAGAACCTTTAATCAAAAAAGATTCAGTACTGGTATTGGCTAACATCTTCATCAAAGTAGACTCTGATACTCATACCTTTTAATAGTATTTGCTGTCTACGACAATGACGAAAGAAAAACGCCTTAGAAACGCTGAATATTCGCCCTACTACCCTAAATCATATTTCGACTACTCACAAATAGTAGGCATAGCGTCAGTTCTTGTCACAAAACTACGTTAAGGTCTCAGTAAAAAAAAAAGGTTCGAGCCAGTACATAGAATAGGCTCCGCCTTTTGGGACTTGTAGTGGAAGGATATATGTCAAGAAGATATAATTGTGCCAAGGTTGCTTGTGGTTCAAAGCAACCGTTTTTACCGGCCAATGGTACAAACGTATTTTTCCGCAAGTCGTTTGGTACCGTACAAATGATGATATAATATGACAAATGTAAAAATTCTAAATTACCTTATAATCCTTATGCGTCTCAAAAATAATTTAACGAGGATGAAATTGTTCATTTCATATAGTACAGTCAGCATCAGAAGTTGCTCAACAGCTCTAGTGCTCAAAATTATCCACACACGAACTCTAATGTCAAGGGAACAAGGATCTGTGCAGGTCATTTTAAGCGTGTTATTTTGCTTAGCTACTTCTGATGCTGACTGTAGATCATGTCTTCAAAGACAGTAACGAGATCATTTATTATTATTAGTGCCATAAGTATCAAATGTCTGCCTCCAATCTTCATTTCTGCCCACATCTCATCAACCACACATCAACAACGCTCGAGTGACGCAACTATTACTGAATACATGGAGCCGTATAATAAGTACAGAAATAAAAATAATTTAATATCTAAACAAAAACCTGTCTCTAATAACCAAATAAAAGTTTGTCTTGGCTTTTCTATTGGACGCATATGTATTTCAGGGAGTGTTTTTGATCGACACGAGTTGGGAATTACCAATCCGCACGTGTATCATACAACATTTTACAATGCATCATGCGAGAAAATTAAAAATTATACATAAAAGGTGAAATTTGAAATCTCATTCTCGCACATGTGTGGGAATATTGGCCCGAAATCCATTCCCGCACAGCCGCACCCCGGCCCGCCCCGCCGTGCGGGCATGGAGGACTTCCCGTGTTTATGACCCATATAAAGGCGCACTTTCAGAGCAAGCGCATTGTCAAAATATATACAGTGTTTTTTTTAAATGGGACAGTATGGGGAAATCCGAATCTAAAGGAGATAGAGGAAAAGTGTCCAAGGAGACATTAGGTGTTTTTTTTATGTAAACAAATTTGGCTCGTTAAAATTTTTGGTCAAGCGTGAGTTGTTCTTAAAAAATTATAAAGTTGGTCAATTTTTTTTTTGACGCGGGTCGGCTCTGTTTCATGTAAGGATTATTTCATTCTATGGAAAGAAAAAAATCTGAACAGCAGAAGTTGGTCAAATTTAATGAAAACTAATCTTCATACAGTTGGTTTATTACTTGAGTAAATGTTAAATTTGACCAACTTCTGCTGTTCAGATTTTTTTCTTTCCATACAATGAAATAATCCTTGACCAAAAATTTTAACGAGCCAAATTTGTTTACATAAAAATACACCTAATGTCTCCTTGGACACTTTTCCTCTATCTCCTTTAGATTCGGATTTCCCCATACTGTCCCATTTAAAAAAAACACCCTGTGTAGTATTAGATGTATACTCATGGACCCTTATCTTACATAGGTACTGGCCGTTAAAATAACACAATTTTGGAGAAGGAATTGCAACATTCAAAAACTTTAATCCACGAATTATGACCAGCCAGTACGTCGGTTCAATCGACGTCAAATATTATATGTTTGTACCTGATGCTACTGCAATTAAGCGAAAAATGTAAATAGTATCCGCTTTATTAATAAAACTTAAAATGCCTCTGCTAAATAAAATGTGCTTTGTCCCTTTCTTACGAACACAAATGTCAAAGTGACAGATAAGGACATACGAATTTTAACGCCATTTTAGTTAAAACAGACTTGTAGTACGTTTATGAATACGGCCGTATATCTTTGACGTCGACTGTACGGTAATTAAAACCAAGTTATCTAACCATTCTTCTTTGTCTATGACTATAAACAGTCATCGGCAAAATGAGATACGCTCACGAAGTGCTGTTCTGTGCGAGCTTTGACAATTCAGTAATGTGCAAACCATTTAATAAAGTACTTCGTGAGAGTTGCCATTTCTGCTGGTGTAAATGTAATAATTATACAAGGTGGCCCCATTCATTTAAGCCATTTCTGATACTGAAAAGTATTTATATTTATTATAACGTCGTCTAGTACGCACAACTCACAAGCTTATGGCCAGTATGGGCTGGTCATTGATATACATTTGACATATTTATTTGTTGGATAACATTTTATGGATATAGTTGTCATTTGATTATCAATTGTTAAATATGGATTTCAAATGTAGTTGATTAATTAAAAATAAAATGGTTGAAAGAAGTCCAAATGGTATCGCACTCTTCCTTCCTGACTATTGACAACTTCGCTAATCCACTGTTCTATTAACGTTAACTTGTTTTCTGCTAACTCGTTTCACCCTGAAATCATTATTGAAAGTAAATAATATTCGTAAATGCACAAATGAATGTCCCACCCTGTATAACGCCATGTCCGCGCAGTCAGGATGGAGTAAGAAAATAAATGTTAAGAGCACAGAATTCTTTGCAATATAATATTGTGGATATACAGATACATTTTTTGGAAACTAATACAATTAAATCAAGCTTGATACTTTTAACATGTGGACTAAAATGAAACATGGGACTGTTACAATGGGTAACTGTGACAGTATAAAAAAAATACATTATTGTATTGCGCTTCGAATCCCAATTCATGATTAGTATAGTGATAATAAAACAATGAACATAATTCCTATAATAAATATTTTTTGCACATCCTGCTAATCAGAAAAAGAGTAGTTGTTGATTTATTTTCAGAGGACAGGTTTCGATAGACAGGAAGCAATTTGTACCTTAGCACAAACATACTGACGTGGGGCGCGGTTCGTTTCTTATTTTATGTTTTACAAATAAAATTCCATATTATCTATTATGCCTAAAATCGTTATATTAAATTATACACTATGAAATATAAGAACATTCCATATTAATAATAATGGCATTAATTGCGTAGGATATTAGCCCCTCTGTATGTCAAATACATGTTTTAGCATAAGTTAGTTATAGATATACATATGTATATACAATTCAAATAACTGTTGCATTAGTGGACTATTGAGAATTGGAGGTCAGAAGTTTTGACGATAAGGGTTGTTGTTCTTTGTACACCCTGTATATGATTATAAAGAACCCGCGAAAAACATTATTGGGTTAATCAACTTTGTCTTCTTATTCTATCCTGGTAAGCCAAGAGAAATACCACAAATTGGACTCCTAACATGCTAAAGGAGGTGCCCCACCATGGAATGGGTTTACCAATATAAACACAAACACATGTTTAGTGGACTTAAACCCCATGAAATCATAGTTTTTAAGGGTGACCCGGGAGACGTCACCATGGCAACGAAACATAAAAAATAGTTGATTGGTCCAATTAATATACTACACGCGCTGAAATACACATGACAGCAATAAAATGTCAAATAATAATCTTCACTTTCTGCACAGTTCAAGAGCTGCCTCATAGATAATGTTGAGGAAAGAGCGAGTCCAGTATGGGCCAGCCCCTATTTTAGTAAATGCAGCATCCATGCTTACTTAATACTTATTTAATGATTCCCTTCAGTATTTTGTAAACACACACTAGAACCTGTCCTAGGAACCGCTTCCTCGTCGTAAGCTCCTTTCTCAGACGACTGTAACTGGCCGCCAAGTTTTGGGCTCGAATTCGTATCACTGTCAAGTAAATCGGTAATATCCATATTAATGTTCAAATTTCTATTGCTGATTAGTTCACTTCCATTGGTTCCATCGCTATTGCGGTCTTCGGGTTCGTTGTTGGAATTCAACATTTTCATAATTGTTTCTCCTTTTTTTTCACTAGAATTTTCTTGGGACTCTTCATTGGTTTTAAGTAGTTCAATATTGTTCCTATCAACATTCCAGCTTTTCTTACATGTCTGATCTGTATCATTAGTATTACCAAGAGAAACTATTTTATTAACAACTTCTTCGCTATCTATTTCCTTTGCCTGTTGAATATTACAAATACCAATATCTTTTGCTTGTGTAATGTCTGCCCCGATTTCTGCAATATCGATTGTTTGAGTCATGTCGAGTGTAGATTCATGAGTCAACGCGAAGCTTTGAGTTGAAGCATCAATTTTTGTGTCAGTATTAAATCCTGCACATATATTTTCTGTGCCAGAACTACAGGCATCATGTAAAGTTTTCTCACTATGTGCTATATCCATCCCTTCACATACGTCTTTCGAGAGTACAGAACTAGAAGCATCAATAAATTCAGATTGTTCAGAAAAATGTACATCGACGTGAGCGACATCCATGTCTTCAGAGACATCGTTAATACATTCAGACTTGGAAGTATCTGTTGTATCTTTCGAATCTTCAGCAGAAGCTGTCACACTATGAGCAACATCCATTTTCTGCGATAAATCTTTCATACTTCTAGAACAATCAGGTGTCGTATCTTCGAGTTTAGTGTTGTCACCTTGCGCGCTATCAATTCTTTCAAATGTTCTTTTTGTAGATTCAGGACTCCGAGTATCAGTATCTTTTGCTTGAGTGGCTGTAATAAACTCACATTCCGCGATTTCCATTTCATCGAAATCTTCATTTTTGGATCCATTCTTTTTTGTCAGCATTGAATTATCACCTGTATTATCATCGTCAGCAGAGCTCACGGACGAACATTCATCCTTAAACCTCGGCCATGATTTAGTCTGTCTAGCCAGATTGACTTCCTTTTCCAGCGCAAATGTTACAGGTGACATGACATCCGCCCTCAAACCTAACTCTCGATCCAATTTCATCATAAGATCATCACTGCTTTGAGATCCATCAGATTGTTTCAATTTATCAATTAATTTATCAACTACTTGCAATGATGGTGAATTTAAATTTAGAAGTTCTTCAGTATCCACTGAAGTTTCTATCAAGTCTTTCTTGGCTTCTTCCGCCGTTTCGGGGGGGATCGTGGACAGGGTATCCGAGTTAGAGTTCTCGGGATCATCCCCGTTGGATGAATCAGAGCCCTTCAGGTGTTTCTTAACCAAAGGGTCGTTATAATGTTTTATTACAAGACTATCATAAAGTTCATCTGTAGGATCACGTGGAATCAACTCTGGACGCTTTAAAAGTGGATCAGAATTATGTTCCTTGAGGAGTTCCTCATACTGTCCTGATGAGATGGATGACCCTGGGTTATCCATAACATCCGAATTCATACTCAGTTCATCTTCAGCATCACTAGGTTTTTTAACATCATTCATGTTGATACAGAGTTCAGCACTTTCAGACCTGATACGGAGTCCAAAATTTTTGTCTGATAAGACTTGCACTTCTTTCGAAGAAGATACATTTGCTGAAACGTTGATTTTTGCGGAATTCGTGTTCTTATTAAGATTGCTATCGTCATCGTCCGATGAAGTAAGGGCCGCATTAATTATAGTAGTATCATTGAGGCGTGTATCCTTATCAATTGAAGAAGAATCTTCAATGTCTGGACTTTTTCCTACTAATTCTCCACTCGCCGCAGTGTCCTTTTCGTTTTTTTTGAGTTCAGTCCGTCTTTCAGAATTGGATTCATCGGAATAACTAGAATTTTCAATACTGATAACGTCAATCTCCTGCTGTTTAGTTTGTTCTTCATCGTCAGAACTGGAATCCAGCGTATCGGAAATGGCGATAGGAGTTTCAGAATCTGATGAGGATGAGACTGTGTGTCTCTCACAATCAGAATGTAATTTCTGTAACAAGTGTAATTCATCCATATCTGAACCAATTTCGTTACTGTCGTCGCTTAGGCTTTGTATTTTATCTTCTTCATTTTCTATTTTAGATTTCTTTTCTACGTTCTCAATACTTTCTACGACGCATTTTTCTTCTTTATTCGTGTCGTTCTCAGTTTCCAGAACTCTATTAGGGGTGTTCTTCTTGGATTGCTCTTGTATTAGCCTCCTTAGCCTGTCTTTACGTCTCTGTTTGCTTTCTAGGGAGGAATCCTCATCATTATCTTCGTCTTCACTTTCGACCGGAGACTCTTCCGCATCTTTATCGTCGATCTCTTCCGCCTCCAGTTTCAACAGACTTTGTCTGTCGCAAAATCTGAAAATACATAATACACAGTATTATTAATTAAGGTGGTGCATTGGAAATTATCGCGTGCTTTGAAACGGCGTTCTGACTAGATTAATAAAAGAATAAGGTCTGATTTTTAGATTCTTTATGATTGTTTATCTGATTTAATCGATACATGTTTGCTTCAAATTTCGTCGATAGAAAAACATTCCAAAGTTGGGTCTGTATTTTCCTTTTTTTACTCAGCCTACTCAAACGATACATTATTTTACGACACAATCAAGTTAATACTATGGTATTTTATCTCATCTAAAATCTCACTTGATGAAATTTAAATATAAACTTCACTAAGTTAGGTATATATCGAAATTTGACCAAAAATGCCATTCCAGAAGAGTGTTACATCTCTTTTTCTCGTGCGCGGAAGGCATCAGCGTGTCTCTGCCTAGGGGGCGTGTTCGACTCAAATCAAGGCATTCCCTTAAAGCGACATAAGACTAAGCTTCAAATATAATTACAAAAGTCTACAATTTTATTTAGAAATTTACTTTTTAGGGTTCTGTACCCAAAAGGTCAAATAGGAACCCTTATGGTGCGACTCTGTCCGCCTGACACAATTTTAATATCTCAGGAACAAATGCTATTAATTTGAAATTTGGAACAATAGTAAACAAGTGTATGGAAAATGAAAAATTAACATATTCATTTTTATTTTTTGTGAAAACTTTGAAATTGTGACATATGATTAAGAGTAACATAAATATTACAGGAAAAATATAACAATACCTCTAATTATATTTATTTATCAAAAATCATTTATTAACGTTTGTAAATTCATTACTTTTAAATGTAATTTTTTGTCTTCCAATTCCTATGAGATTAATATAGTTAAAGTCCCTTCTTTAAAATAAAAAAATAACTAACGGAATTTGTACTGTGATACAGAGTTATCGCTGAAAAACAAACAAACTAGGTTGCAAGTTATTCGTAATATGATGCATATGGCGCGGTACAACGGTAACTTCTAGGATCTGTTTAGATTGTTCACGAATTAATGGGGTCGTGCGTGACGGGTATGTGTATAATGAAAGTTTAAACGGAACCCTAGCCGCGCGAGTCAATTGAGAGTCGCACTTGACCGGTTTTCTTTACAATTGATGATGTCGATCCAGAAAGAGATTAATTAATCTTGATTTTCTTGCCATCATGGCAGAATATAGGTAAGTTTAATTTGACTCACTTATTAAACACTTCAGTTTCCTTAGTGCTTGCCAGGCGGCGATTAGCTTCCAATTGGCTACTCAGCTCATCACTCTGCTCCGCAGGATCGCTGTTAGCGGTGATCCGTGAGGTAGCCAGTCTCCATTCATTCTCTTGTCTGCGCCTTTGTAGCTTTCTACCACACCGGACGAAGAGATCTCTAGCTGAAAATGTAATAAACAATATTAGCGACGACAGGCTAACGGCGTGATATTTTAAGAAACTTATGTAACAATCTTTCATAAATTAGCCGTTAGGCGAATGTCATAAAACGTTTTGTATGGTCGTCGAACCACCTTAACATTCTTAGAGAAATGCAGATAAACTATAATGTTGTATTTGGTAAGTGCGGCTGTCAAGACATGTAGGACACTAAAGTAAGGTAAAGTAAAATTTTATTAATAACATCATTATATATGTCATCACATCATCTACACTAAAATTATAAAGAGAAAAGATTTGATTGTTTGTATTGAATAGGCTCCGAAACGAATGGACCGATTTTAAAAATTCTTTTACCATTAGAAGCTGATATTGTCCCTGATAAACATAGGCTACTTTTTACCGCGGGAAAATGCTTCATTCCTACGGGAAAACGAGTAATCCGCGCGAAGCCGGGCCGGGCAGCTAGTTGTATTATAATTACATTCATATTTTTTATCATATTCATAATATAATATTTGTTTACTTATACAGGATGTCGCAAAAGTCCACGTCAAGCCGCAAACAGGTGATATCCATGACAGTTAAAAAAAAACCTTACTTGATGGGAATTGAGCTTTGAATTTCTTATGGCATATTATACAAAAACAACAGGCATCTCACACTCCTTTAAAAGAAACACTATATTTTCATTAATAATCTAGCAAGTGTTATACCATTTTGCAATTCGCATTAAATAAGCAGTATTTTGAAGCTACTTGGCAAATTTGTGTAGTACATTTTTTTTGTTCAGTACAGACAGTTAAACTTATTTAGCCTAACGATTAATTTTTTTTTTTTTGGAAAAAAGCAATTACGGATGCACATGCGTTTTAACTATAGTATTTAATTTACAGAAGGAATACAAGAAATATAGAAGAAAAGTAAAGATCTGTAGCCGTAGTAGTTAAAACATCAGGGTGTATTTTCTATTATTTTGATAACTGTTACGACTTGCCATTTCGGCTTGACGTAGACTTTTGGGACACGTTGTATGTAAGTATACATGTATTTATGTTATATTGCATAATTCAGCTATGTCATAAAATTGTGGTTGCGCATTTAAGTCCATTTTTAAACATTTGTGAGGAGGAGGAAAATCTCTGATACTGCTCGGCAAATGGGCATAAACCAGAGGATCAAGAACGTAGGCCAACCGTTTCGTTTTCGCTAGCTAAATTATATTTCTAATCTTTCTTGCGAAAACATCATACCTTCCTCCATTATACAGGCCTCATTCCAGCCTAGGTTCTCAATTTCGTTGGCTTCTCTTACACAGTGCAGTACATCGTGAAAATCAGGAAATGTAACAGCATTTTTTTTGTTGATGAACGCCTCGAGGCGCTTCGCAGGAGCAGAGGAGAGCCCCGGCCGGGGTTCTATTATAAGCCGAGGTTGTGACGGCAATTTGGTGTTTGTCAGCTGACAGAATTTAGCGTGCACTCGGACCATTCTCTCTTTGTACCTGCAATGGGAATAAACAGTTTATAAGTTAATCTTTACCAAATAATATCGATAGATAGTGAATGCAATGGATACATGTCATTAATGCCATGTCATAATGTTTATAGGAAACCTTTTTAAGGGTTTACTTATGTATACAGGGTGTTACAAAAATAGCCCTAAAGCCGAAAGGGGGTTAAAAGGTCCTGTGTAAAGAGTATATTAGGAATATTAGAAAACCGTTGTCAACAAAAAAATGAGTGAAACATAAAATAATCATCTTTGAAACGCAGCCCTGAAAACGTTAAACTAAAGAGTAGACTTCCCAGAAAGTTATGTACATTTTTACCTAATTTCCTCGGAGTGGTAAATGACAACAGCCATAACCGAGTTAGAGTATGTGTGTGCATGTTTCTCAATTTATGATGAATTGGAAACAAGAATACGAAATAGTCTTTTAGTTGTGAAAATTAATATTCTGATGAAGATTTAATAAAATGACGTGTATTACACCAAATTTTTTCTCCTGTCTTTTTAAGTACTTAATGAATAATTAAATATTATATATATGCATATATATATGTATATTATATAAATTCCTATTATTAATTCCTTTTATTGAGATTGCAAACCTTTTTTTAATAAAATGGGTTAATTATGATTAAACTAGGTACAAATGATAAACAGTTACGGCCGTATTCATAAACGTACACTAGCCTGTTTTAACTAAAATGGCGTTAACCCTTTCACCGCCACAGTCGGCCATAGCCGACAACGCAAAATCGTGACTACGACGCCACAGTCGGCGCTGGCCGACAATCATTTTTTCATGAATACCTATTGAAAAACAGCCTATTTTTATGGTGGCGTTATTTCTTTACCCATTTTAATTTTACCCCCGTGGCGTCAGTGGCACAGCGTATTGCTTCGCCGTCGGGCGGTAAAAAGGTTAAAATTCGTTTGTCCTTATCTGCCACTGTAAGAAAGGGACAAGGCACATTTTATTTAGCAGAGGCATTTTAAGTTTTATGAAGAAGGGGGATAATCTTTTGTTAAATAATCTATAAACTATAAACATTCAGTTTGATTGACGTGACATGTTATTAGGGTTGGCTTTTTATTCGGTCAAATATATTGTTGCTTTTTCATGGAGAATTAAGTAACACGTGGTATTATGGACCAGTAGCTCGCGCGTATGACACAGGCCACAAGCAAAGCCGCTATCCCAAAGTCTAATATACTTGAGAAAGATTTTATGAAATCGGTTCCTAATATTACTACTTGTATAGAAACTTAGTCCCACCCTCACAATGCTACCCACTAGCACACTTTACCTCTTTATAATATTAGTATATACATCATAGATTAAACGTGCATGACTGATGGTGGTAAATGTCAAACAACTAGGCAGAACAGTACCCATGGGCGTATACAGGGTGTGGTGGCTACCCTGGGATGCCATCTAGGCTTGTTTGCTAGGCCCCCTCTGGCAAACAAGCCTAGACACGCCAATGATAGTAACAACTAAGGAAAATGTTTGACTAACTTCTCAGTGAGTAAATAAACGGAGTCCTCTTCATCATCAAAATCTACTTCTTGCTCCTCCAGTTTCTGAATGGCTCTATTTAATTTCTTAAGCGTCTTTTCCAATTTTCGAATCTGTCTCTGCTTGTTAGGGTCCAACTCATTTTCTTGGCCATACAGAAAGCTGTCTTGATCTAGAATAATATCAAATAATTAGGTATTTATGGAACAAAATTTTTTACTTGTTAATAACATGCACAGTAACTTCTTAAACTACGGGTTACAGAAATGATAACTTCCAAATGAAATTAAAATATTGTTATCATAACCAGAAAGTAATTTTACCTTTGGATTTATTATTTTCTAGTAGCATTTGCTTCATATATTTTCGTTGTATATTCAACTCATCCACGATGTCTTTAATGTACATGTATTTGTATTCAGGAGCAGCTGCCATAGCTGTTGTTTTACTGGAAACCATATCTAGGAATGCTTCAGATTCTCTATATTCTTTTGACACCTGCCTATAATATGGTTTGATCTTTTTTTCAATTATCTTTTCCATATCATTTGAGTTTTCTAATTGGATACACATGCTAATGAAATTTTGATAAATGGGATTAAATTCACTCTTCATCCCAACTTCTCTTTTTGGAGGTACAGGGGAATTCTGTTTTGGCTGTTCAGGTTTGAGTTGTACAACTGAGACTGCCCCCTGTTTGTTCTGAGCTATCTCAACGGATGCTTCTTCTACTTCCATTATGTCTGGTGTTAAAGAGATGATCTTATTTTTATTCATCTCAATATTTGATACATCCTTGTGCAACGGATCAATGGATTCCATTGGTTCAATTTCGATTTCTAGTGTTTCTTCAATGATTTGAAGATTGCCAGGGTAATTTAGCTTTTTCTTACTCTGTGGAACCTTCTTTGTGGTATTGGCTTCATTGTCACTGTCTTCGCTGCCAAGGACATCGTCGCTAGTGACGGTACTCTTATTAGGACTATCATCGATCGTAATTACTCTCTCAGTACTTAATTCCCGAGTTCGTTTTGTTTTTGCTGGTTTAACGGGGCTGTCTTCTATTGTGATTTCGATATATTTGGGGGCCTCTGGTTCTTCATTGTTGGCACCCTCATGTGAAGTTCCTGCTTTTTCCTCTTTTGAAGCTGTATGTTCCTCAGTTGACTGGGTCTGCTCTTCAGGTCTCATATACCACTGAGGACTTGAAGTTGAAGTAGAAGTCTCTTCATCATCCAGTTCAACTGTTTGCACTGGGTGAAGAAGAGGCACCTCTATTTTTCTCTTTTTACGTATATTAGTCACTTGTATTGGTATAGTTCTCGGGAGTGGTCCCGACGTATTTTTTGACTGTGGAGTTGCATTGGAAGGCTTCACTGCTGGACCAGTCTTCTTAATTATGATGCTGGGTGGCAATCTTTGTAAAGGTTGCGGCCTAATCAGTTCGGGCTTTTTGATCTGAATTGGTTTTTTTAACCTTGTGATGGTAGAGTTTCCCACAGAATGCACTACAGGTGTATTTATTTGGCAAAGTGGGTTGAATATTTTTCCCTTGGCTTGAGGCAACTGGTTCGGCTTTTTACCTATGATTTTCTTTTCAACGGGAACAGGATTTGAGAATAGTTCACCAGGTCTACCTCTGCTCATTGGTACTGAAACCGCACCACCTGTTGTTTTTTTGATGGTTATATTCTTTCCAAGCTTTGGCAGAGGTGTTAAGTTTGCCTTGACAGGTTTAATTGTTACTCCACGGAGATTTGATGGAATGTGGACCATTGCATTTCTTACATTCATCTAAAAAATACATAACAAAAATTAAATAAAAGTGCATTACACTGTAAAATTTAACAAGCTTTTTCTAGGATTTCCAAACAATAGTTCTTATATTTAGTCAGTCTCATTACAAACAATCGCAAAGCAGCTGAAAATAATGAAATGGTCATTGCTATTGGATGTTGAAAATAATTGTTGACTGTAAACAATATACTGTGATAAAGCAATAATAAAAAAAAATGCTTGACTGACAAAAAGCCATCTTTGTTTCGATGATTGAAACAGTGCAAAAATATTTTCATAACTCAATGACTTTAGTCAACATTAATTTTCAATTTCCCTTTGTGGTGTTTGGTTAGAATAGCACTATACCTTTTCCTTTTGGGTGTCGTAAGAATCGATAATAGGGAAAAGGTTGAAGTGTGTTGTGGATGATGGGCCGACCCATTACTGCAAAATCACGTGTTCTCAATATTTAAATACCTACTCGGACAATTGCAGAAGTGACGATTAAAATGAAATTGCATGTGCTCTTCCTACCACTTTTGGGAATAAAGGCGTAACTTGATGCATATATGTTAAATTACTAAATATTGCTATTCGCTGGGCATTTCACACTTATTACAAATATTTATTTAATTGTGACAACATGCATATTCCATACAAAATACTGTACCACTAGTAAATGATTTAACTTTATTGTAACGTAACAAAGAACTTTATGTGACCATATGAAACTGGAATGCTGTAAGATGACAAAAAAATAATCTCAACATAGTTTATATGCATTAAATTTAAGGGGGACACACAGGCATTCATGGCTATCTACACTGCGACTGAGTATCGGAACAATCTGTCTCGGCCATTTTTCCTTTAATTTAAATTTATAATTTCGTTAGCAGCATTACTGCCTAATACATAATTAATATAGTTTATATGCATTGCAAGTACAAATAAATTAATAATGTTTATTATTGGAATAATTAAATCCCATGCCAAGGGTCCATTCCTTAACAATTTAGAACTTATAATGCAAGCTGAAGTGTCTTTGTTATTGAAAAAGTTAAAAAGAGGTTTCCGGTTACAAGTTGTTATGTATTAGGCCCCAGATCTCACAATAGGGGTTTCACGAAAAAGGATTAATAACATAGTCAAATAGACAAAAAAGTAATGCAAGAGATTAAATAATTACTAAGTGATATGTCGAAAGTTTTAAAAAGGGGTATATTCTGTCCCGTTTCTTCAAAACGCACCTTCCTATGAAACAATTGTCATTTCCTATGATAGTTGAGTGTCGTGACTTCACGTTCCCCGAGCGCTTTCTCTCTCTACCAAGCAACAGTAAAACGGTAGTAGCTTCGTATTTTTTGAGATATTAGATGACATTTTTGTCATTAGCCATATTTTTTTGCCTTCTTTCTTTTAGAGTAATAATAAATAATAATAATAATACATTTTCAGTCTACAACCCCATTACTCTTTTATTTTA
Source organism: Epinotia bilunana (assembly GCA_947049275.1). NCBI lineage: Eukaryota > Metazoa > Arthropoda > Insecta > Lepidoptera > Tortricidae > Epinotia > Epinotia bilunana. Next base: position 10,364,760 of record OX346252.1, read on the forward strand.
TTAAATTACTGTCTGGGTAGAAAACACGTTGGCCAATGATTTAGTAGATAATATAGTATGAAAGTAGGCCCCACACACACCAATAACCAATACAAATGAGCCTACAACTACAAGAGAGAGAGAGAGACTAAAGTCTCACTAATATGGCACTATTCAAAACTAGGGTAGATGCCCAAATATTTGCATGTTCGGATTATTGGATTATACACATATTTATAGGTTGGCTCACCATTTATTCAATTTACATACATTACAAATTTTTGCTTGACCAGCGTGTATGGCTATAGAAAACAATAACATTAAACTGATGCCAGAGAACAACCGAAGAACGGAGGGAGGAGGAGAAGAGAGGAGGCGCAGACGGAAGGTGCAGGGATTATTGGATGTACTGGTCTATTAAAGTGCTGGAGTTAGACTACTGTTTGATGATGACTTTGACCTAATTGATAGTGACAAAGCCACCAAGTCTTTTCCTCTATATAACATAAGAATGAATAGATTAGTCTAGGTCAGGGATCAGCAAACTGTAAGTAGATCTTCACAAAAACAATTGCAGCCTTTTTGAAATTATTATTGGCCTTATTGGGGCTCTTGGCTTCTTCAAATTATTACTCAGTATGTTAGCTCATTCTTCAACTTTATTTTCCCGCCTCCTTTGTATGAGTAAAGATATTATAAATATGACACTCAGCCGGTTCAGAGGGACCAAGTCATTCATACCCTAATAATTTTCCCTAGGTTTATAAGAACCATATATTATAAATAATTTACTCAGTATCTTAAATTGAGTTACATTAATTGTGCTGGTACCTCTTTTAAGTATACTACCTATCTATGTACATGATACATGATGGCCCAATACAGTTCTCATTTCCTCTAGTCTATGAGAGCCTAGAAGAGGTCTGTGTTCAACAGTGAAATGTGACAAGTAGAAAAAGAAAATTTCCATCTCTTTTTGATCTGCAATGCAAAGCAAATTCAGAAACAGAGTTAAGTATACTTAAATGTAGTAATCTCAAAAACATCGGCAGACATGCGCAGTGTCTCGTCTTACTTATACAGAAAATCTTTTTCTAAAGGAAATACTCTTTGTGCTCATACAACAGAAAACATACTCTACGTATTATACATTTACCTTTTTGGGGGGAGGTGGCCCGGGTTCTTCGTCTGAAGACCCTAATTCTATTATGTCTTCAGGTTCCATACTGATTTCGGCACTATTGACACTGGCTGTATTCTTCAGATTTTACTACAGTTATCAATTGGGAGAAATATATTCCATTCGATACCATTTACAATGTACTTATGTTTTCATTCTAAATTGAATACCACAAATACATTTTAATGTTATAGGCGCCATAATAGAATAGATAGAGTCTAAACCAGAATCACAGACTACAAAATACTGCACTTGTCAAATAGCAAGAATGACTAGCGTCGTAATGCCATGTTTACACTAAATGGTGTATGGCTATTGGCTACGGCCAGCCGATAAACCACTTATGCACAGTTTAGGGTATGCACGCACGAGCAACTTTGTCTCCACACGCACACGGAGTCGCGTCGCTACGTGTTCGCACTTCTATACTAACCCCTAGACCAGCACGTCTAGCACACGACGGCCGCGACATACTCTCGATTTTTATCGCACTATACCTCTTCTTCTGAGTGTTCTAATAAGAGAGAGCCGGATAGTGCGAGAAAAATCGAGAGAGCTCGCGCGCCGTCGCGTGCTAGCCGTGCAGCACGTCTAGCACACGACGGCCGCGACATACTCTCGATTTTTATCGCACTATACCTCTTCTTCTAAGTGTTCTAATAAGAGAGAGACGGATAGTGCGAGAAAAATCGAGAGACCTCGCGCACCGTCGCGTGCTAGCCGTGTTGATGTGAGAGACAAAATAGTCGCGGAGATAAAAGTTGCTGGTGCGCGCATACCCTTAGCCGCATCCCGATGTCCGATGCGATTCGTGATTGGGGCCTGTGTGGGCCGTATTTTATAATTTCATACATCGCCCGCCATGCTCGGCATGGACTCCGAGCATACAACTAAACTGTAAAGTATGGAGCCAAGGTTGAGAAATGAGGCACTGGAATGTGGATTAGCAGCTTGATATATTTGGCACAACAATACTTTATAACCGGCTTACACTAGACTTTACTAAAGAATAAGAAGCAGGGCCTTATTTTACTAAGACTAAAGCAATCTACGCAAGTCTCTGACGAGGGTCTAGCGAGTCGAGGTCAGGTTACCAGATAGTGCCAGATAATAGTACTCACTCTTATCTGGCACTATCTGGTAACCTGACCTCGACTGTGTACTGCTGTTGAACGTGCCACCTCGTGCAGTCCTAATGACCACGTAAAGCAATCGTCCCACTCGCAAGGTAAGCTTTTGTCTCCAACGACGCGCCGTGCAGCCTGCCACTGTCCGAATGCATGGCGGACTACCATGCTCGCTCGTGGGGATGCAACTATCGTGATCAGCCTAGAAAAATTTAAAGACAAGGCATGAAGACAGTAACTCGCTCGGTCTTTGATATTTTTACTACCTAGGTCAAGTATGTACACTGTCTTGCAATTGCACTCCTGTAAATAAGTATTAACCTGTTCAAACAATGTCAACCATGTTAACGTCAAAATTGGGCCGTAGAGAGTTTGGGTGATTCCATGCTAGAGGAACGAGGGACGTATACTTACTTTACTTATATGTAGAAAAACGCGGACGTGGGTACATAATTTACCTTGTACCTATGTAGCGAGCCTAAATTCATCTTCACTATGAGCCGAAAGCCCGAAAGACGACCTCTGCTGGACCAATGTTCGCTCCAACGATCACACAATCCCAAGCTAATTATTGATATGGTAAGCAATCGTTTTATATTAGAATTATTAATGAACGTAGCCGCAAAAGTCGAATAAGGCTCGCTGCTACAGATAAACTCCGCCGACGAATGCGTCCACCACCTGTGGGTAGGGCCATGGATTTTGTACGAAGTAGCTGTGGTTGGAATCGGCCCATCGGAATTCGGCGACTGAATTCAATCGCGGAATTCAGCCCATTTGAGCGTGTTCACATTGTCCGTTAATATCGATCCGATAAGGAGACGCTACGCGAGCGAAATCCGCAGTCCTGCAGCGTGATTCGGCCCGTGTGCATACGTGTCGGAAGCCACGTGCTTGGGTCAGTCCCGCTGATTTCGCTCGTGTCGTCTCCTACACTGGCTTGGCCAGTAAAGGGTTCTACAGATTATTTGATTTGTCCCCAATTTATCACATGTGATTTGTTGAAGCATTATTCCGAGGTTGAAGCCAAGTTGGGGCAGTTTTGCGTAGATACAACACAACTTAGTGATACTAATTATTAAAAATAATGTTGCCATTAGTAAATAATGGCAACATTATTTTTAATGCAAAAAGTAATTTTTGCACCATTTTTTGAAATGTGATGATGACGACGAGAAATATAAAAACACCAACGCGTGGCACAATCCGACTACAAAACCGACTACAAATACCGGTTGCGTTAATAATAGTGTCTCAATTAATATAATACCTTAATTTACGAGAAAACTTTCCATAAGGAGACGCTACACGGGCCGATATCGGCCAGTCTGCAGAAAAATCTAGTATGGAGTGACCTTGATTTGGTTGGAAGACGTGCTTCCGACACGTATCCACTCGGGGCGAATCACGCGTCAGCCTGTATGCAGTCCGGCCGATTACGGCCCGTGTAGCGTCTCCTTATGGAAAGTTTTCTCGTAAATTAAGGTATTATATTCAGAGTAATGACATTTCTTTTTCATACATTGTTTCTATTTCCGCCCCAGTCCAAGTTGGCTCAGTTTGGGTTTCACAGGGCGGGTCCACAACACTTCGGGAGCCCAAATACCGCGAGCCATCCGGTTGCCTTTCGGCCTGACAAGTTCCTATGTAGCCCTGATATAGTGTCGCTACAAACAGCTTACATATGGCAATAATACGTGTACGTTATGAATAATCGGGACAGTGTGTATTGGCACCGTGCAAGAACGAGTAAGATATACAATTATGTACTAGATTGTGAAACTATGTTTTCAGGTAATCGGAAGAGCATGGCTAGTTGATAATTAAATATGAATAATTACCTATCCGTCAAAATCCGATTGTAAATATTCGACATCCATATATACATCAACATCTATATCCGTCTTCTATTTTTTTAGGGCTAGGGCACAGTATAGAAGAATAATACAGTAGTTAATCAGAGGCCGTTTAGGAGCGTTCGTTACCTACTTTCATTCGATGCGCAGGGCTGTGTCACGTATGCAAAGTATTTCTGTTACAGTTTAATAGACAGTATTGTATACACAAAGTAATAATATTATAGATAGTTAGGTATATGTGTTTTTAGTTTCCCACTTCATCGAATATTTTAATACCACTGTACTATGCCTAAAATATTTCCTAGTAAGTATAATAGTTGCTAAACTGCACTAGGTTGGTAGGTGCTTAGTTACAAGCCTATTCAGCTCCTTTTGTTATCGTGGTACTGGCGGGTCGCTGTCTTCACACCTACGAGGCGACTTCCTTTGACGTGGCGAGTGAGAGCGAGCGAACACGGCAACGACGCGGCCTCGATTGAAGCATTCTCCATCATTCCCGAAGGCTATGTGTGTGTGCGTACCGAACACGCGCGCATGTGTGCAGCCGTGCGATGTACCTTTGTTCGAAGTTTATCTACTGTTCCTATACTGTGCCTCGCAGCATTTAATCGCAAGTACTACCGGTAAAACGACATCTTTTTTCAATTCGGTAAGCAGTTTTGAGACTTGGTACTTGCTTTCGCACAGCATAGAATGCATGAATTTTGTGCCTTATGGCACATTTGTCGAAGTCTATATATTTGTATTCTTTTTTAACCGACTTCAAAAAAGGAGGAGGTTTCTCAATTCGACCGTTTTTTTTTATGTATGTCCGCGGATAACTTCGTCGTTTATGAACCGATTTTGTTTATTCTTTTTTTGTTGGAAAGGGAGTATCCCAAGGGTGGTCCCATTGTAAGGAAACCAGGATCTGATGGTGGAATCCTGAAGAAATTGAGGGAAACTCTCGAAAAAATTGTCTTTCCGACTAGTGTGTTCCTTAATATTATTCAATATAAAGAATTTTAAAGCCCTATTATTTTCCCTAATAATCAACGCATTTGCTCTCGAAAATCAGTTCATGTGGTAAATTGGAAAATAAAGTGGAAATGTTCTCGTGGCTTGGCGGAGTACTAAATTGAAGTCGGTTAAAACTTTGTTTTTAAAGTAAATTATTTGGTAGTTTCTTTTTTGGTATCGGTGGAAATGGCGGTAACAGCTCATTGTTTTTGTATATATTTTAGATTGTAGCACTACAGACGCCTTGAATGAGGAAAACAAATTAATTTAATAATTAATATATATATTGAGTACCAAGCTAACCAGTTCATTACAACCGCACTATGAATATCAGTACCCGTCATGTCAACAACTAATTTCAAAACATTGTTTATTGGAATGCTGCTGAATCCTTCGTCCTTTTTACGCCGCAACCATTTGAATGTATTTAAAATGTTTTTTTTGCATCGGGGTGAACTTTTGTTGGGCATTTGGATTGCAAAATCGATTATATTAGTCTGAAATATGAAGAATTCTTTTCGTTTTTTTTTTTGTTTTTTTTAATATGGCAACCGTCATAGGACATTTCTGCCAGCATTTTTACATCGGTGACATTCAATGACTTCCAACGTCTGTTGTCAAAAAAAACATTGCCATTAAAATAAATTAGTTCCACTAAAAATCCGCAACATAGCGAGGGCTAAATAGGAACTTTTCAGGCTAACCTTATTGAAATTTATGGACAAAAAATGGTCCGATTATAAATTGGGGCAACTTGTTTGGCAGCTGGAAGTGAATGACTGAATGATTGCTGTCTCTTTCTAATTATAGCTGCGTGTCAGAAAGTTGGCCTCACAAATTGCTAGGTGTATAGAACGCCTAATACGAACTTGTAGAGTAGAACCTGCGCCAGACAAACGAGCGCGGTGAACGGCTTTACGTTAGGCTAGACTTGGATTTGCCAGCTACCGTGCATCCGTCATCCAGGCTCTTATTCAGATGGGCCGAAACGAAATCATGCAGCATATGTTTTTCGCATTCTTATGTGATTTGTACAGGAAATTACAGGCGCTCCCATACCGTCGCCGTCAGTCCTCGCAGCAATTTTAGAATTTTACTCGCTATTTTCGTGACACGATACTTGTCATGAATAAATGTTTTTTTTCTTTCTTTCTTTTCTTTCTATTTTTTTTTCATATTTCATTGCACTTTTTGAGAAAAGCACAATTACATTCCTTGTCCGAACTAAAGTGGTTACGAGATATCTCATATCGTATCTAACTTATTGCGGCGTCCCTCTCGGCAGTGACTGAATTCCGGACAATGTAATAACCACTTAAGACCGACCGACCTTGCTTGACAGTCCTGCCGATTTCGCTCCTGCACGGCTAGCACGCGCCGGCGCGCGAGCTCTCTCGATTTTTCTCGCACTATCCGTCTCTCTCTTATTAGAACACTCAGAAGAAGAGGTATAGTGCGATAAAAATCGAGAGTATGTCGCGGCCGTCGTGTGCTAGACGTGCTGTATGGTCTATTTAAGGACCGATATTATTGTCTAATGTAAACACGCCTTTACTGAACTCTGGGGTTCACACGTCATGATTTGTTAGCCCCAATTTATTAGAAGCTGACTAATTGCTATCGTCTGGAGGCAACTGGAGGCAACCAACCGAGTTGTCCAACTGTCAAACGAGTTGTACTGAGAAATTGCTTGTACATGTGTTAATGACTTCGACATGTTGTACTGACAAATTGGGGTAAAAATCACATAATCCATCAGTTTGAAACGTTTTGTAGTTCAATCGTGGCTTTATAAGTCTTCCATGGCTGTATTACTGTTATACTATCTGTGGTCATAATTGTCTGAACGACTGTCTCGTTTGTGATTGGTCTAAAATATACCTTTTAATATCATTAGCTAGTTACCAATCAAATCCACACAAAAATATAATTATTTATTATTTTACTAATCGCAAGAAAGTTGAATTGTGTGTACAAAAATACTTTGTGGAAATAAATCGCGTAATTTCTGTTATATCGATTAGAATAGGACAATGATTAAACTTTTTTCACTAAAACAGCAAAAGAAAGATGAGGAGGGTACAGCGAGAGCTGGTGGATCACAAAAGAAAGCATCGGCGGCCCAGTTGCGGATTACTAAAGGTAAGAGAGAGAGTATGAATCTAGACTTGCGATCTTAGAAGTTAACACTAGTTCGCTGAAATCTCAGGCCTGCGGTGACTAAAGCTTGCCGTGCCAAGCATAACCTACGTCAGCATCTTCATTAATTTGCATTCATTCGTGTTACTCATACCACCCCTGTTTTTTGTTTTTCAATACTATGTTATTTCTTCGCAGATTTGAATGAGCTGAATTTACCTAAGACATGCAGCACAGAGTTTCCAGATCAAGATGATTTACTCAATTTCAAATTGATAATATGCCCTGATGAGGGCTTCTATCGAGGAGGCAGATTTATATTTAGTTTTAAGGTAAGTTTTCTGAATAGGGCTGAATAAGCAATCCACTTAGCTTTATACCAGTCCATCAGGTACAAATGCATTACACCTTGCCAGAATTGTTTTGTTTCTGAGGTGAAAGCATAATAAAAACTTAATTCTTAATATTAGATTATAGAGCTATGTCTATTTAATGAAAAAGGAATAAGAAAGTTCATTCAAATATCTATATTGCCAACTGGTTCATTTGAAATAAGTTTAATGAGCTGTCATTTAGCTAGGGAAAATGTGCAATGTATATTACAGTGTACTAGATGAATCTACTATTTGTACACCTAGGCTAATAAGCGAACAATTCATTTCCTAGTATCATATTTGCGCATGATATACGCGAATATATGTATGATTCACATTCATATTATGCATATATTGATCATTGTGTAGTCTATTTCATCATGTATGTGCTCCAAATGGCTGTTTGCTTCGGATCTTTTTCCACCATCTCATTTTGCTCTATTACTGTGTGATCTCCCAGTTAATCTTAACACGGGCTAGACAAAGACTATTTTCCTAGGCTTGTGCCCTACAGGCCACCGTATTATATGCTCATTTGTACTATAAATAGGAAAAACGAAGTCCCTTGTGTATTTAGTTGTTCAGTAACTGCGCTAGAAGTCATGGGCAGAACCTTGTCTTGCCCGCTAGGTTATGATTTATGATACGCTAGGCCAGGGGGATGATGATCCATAGATCAAAATTGCACACTTGGGGAGTTTAAAAAAAAATGGCAGGTTAAAGTTAGCAAAAGCGATGTTTAAGTCACGTCTAACCTGTCGGTTTTGTTTTTTTTTAAGTATGGCTTTTACCCCTTGCTGTTTTAGCAAGGTGAATTTGCCAATATCAGTTTTTTGACATATTTCCAGACGAGGAGAATGTTCGGTTTGCTTTTGGCGGTTTTTTGGGGAACAATCAGTCCGGAAACCTAAAACAAATAAAAATTATGAACATCACAGACAATCACATGACATTTACAAATGTTATGAAAAATGAAATGTTCGGTTTTGTTACTAAACATATGGAATTGACATTGACTGTCGGTTTTGTTACTATCCGTAACTATCCGTTTAAGGGACATAAATTAATGAATATGCCCACTTGTGTAGTTTATAAATGATTTTATGGAGATGTCTATCCTGTAAGTAAAGGATGACTCATGTTTAGACCCCGGATTGTTGTGGCACTGACGTCACAATAGGGTAATTTGGGGAGTAAATGGAACAGTATTAATTAATACGGATTTATTAAGATAAGATAATATAAAAAATATCATATAGTGTTAATGAATACGAAATTGTACTTATTATTTTTTGGTATACATATTATTGCGAATAATCCTAGAAATAAATTGTCAGTTAATCAATTAAAATATCGGCGTTGCTCTTTCGTTAACGAACTCTCCGTAACAGATCAATAGTTGTTCTAAATGACTTGCGGTTAGGCTACGTCTTCTAGCAGAATATATCCACTTCAAAAAAGAAAAGCTTCTTTCCACTGAGACAGATGTTATTGGAGCATATTTGAAAAGCTTGCGGTTGTCAAAGCAATATTTGTAACGATTGCTTGGATTTATTTGTATTTCTTGACCGGTATTAAGTTTGTTAATGTCACGCAATGTGTTAAATCCGTAATTAATTAAAATGTAATATCGATCGATTCACTGGGAATTTTTTATTGTGACTTTATTAAATTTTATTCGATTACGTACCGTAAATGAAATTATGTTTTTATCTGGTGAAATGAATATACATTTTTATCTTATCTTATAATTTATGTATCATTTTGTTCTACCATTCCATTTACTCCCCAAATCACCCTATTGTGACGTCAGTGCCACAACAATCCGGGGTCTACTCATGTTACACTCTGTTGTGGTATTAATCGTGAGCAGAGCCAGATTTGTAAGTCTGGAGGCCCTGGGGCAACAAAAGAGCGGAGAGAGAGGGACAATAGAATAGAATAGTAGTTTATTGCCACACAACATACCAGATATAGACAAAACATACTAAACAGAAAAATAAAAAACTAAATCTAGTATATCTGTGGACAATAGGAATATCTCTATTGTGGGGATCCACCCCTGCCTGCCCTCCCCCAAATCCGACCCTGATCGTGAGACTAACCCATTATCTATTCTTTTGAACTGTTATGCTACAATTCGCCTAATTGACGGCCCATTGGCAGCATCATTTCAATTGGGCAGGCCATACATACAAAGTTAGAGTCTGGCTAGGGAGTCCTGTCACAAGCATTGTTTTCTATTAATTCGTTTTATAGAAATAATTTTACCTACAAAATAAGCTGTGAGTTATAAGTACTTATTTAATTACGCTATTGCGCATTTCATGTTACCAGCATATTTTTTTTTAGGGTTCCATACTGAAATGATAAAAAACGGGTCCCAATTACTAAGACCGCTGTCTGTCTGTCTGTCCTTCTGTCACCAGGCTGTATCTCATGAACCTTGATATTTAGACAGTTGTAATTTTCACAGATGATGTATTTTTGTTGCGGCTATAACAACAAATACTGAAAAATAGAATAAAATAAATATTTAACGGGGCTCCCTTACAACAAACGTGTTTTTTTTGCCGTTTTATAGATAATGGTACTGAACCCTTCGTGCGCGAGCCCCACTCGCACTTGGCCGGTTTTACTTGTTTCATAGTTTGCCGCATTTTTTTGAGAGAAAGACAAGACATTTTCTGTTAATATGTTCCTGATATCCAAATTTAGTATTTCTTATTTAGTTTTCCTTATTTCTTTTTGGTGTCTGCTTGCCAGTCTGGCAACCCTGCTCCAATGACACTAGCAACAGGCCTAATGTTGTTGTCCCATCTTTTGAGCTGCCTGCCTCTTTCTTTTGCACCCTCTCGGGTACCACTGGGTTACCTTTTTACTCCACTTGTCCATGTCCACTACAACTGCCGTCTGGCCTGACCACTTCCATTTAAGCCTCCTAATTTTGGTGACAGTGTGCTCCACCTTCGTTTTACGTCTTATGACTTTGTGCTCATCTGATCAGCATTTTTTACTCCTAACATACTTCATTCCATGGAAACTTGGAGATGCGAGTTTGTTCAAATGTTTTTTTGTGAGTGCCCAAGTTTGGCTTCCGTACATAAGTATTGGGCAAATTTGAATACCTGCAAATGTTCTGTTTATTTAGAATCAATTCTACTCTAAACTGCAAGAGACTTTATTCCAAAATCAGCCCACACAGCTAGCGTCAAAAGATGCTAAGTTAATTGAATCCGGCCTTACTCAACTCACCTTAGCCAGAAGAGGAAAAAGAAATTCTAGCGCAACTATGTATCTAAAGCCAGTATTTTAAGAACAGAACAGCAATTGACTTGTTTTTCCATGCACAGTTGTATGAATTCAAAGTGGTGAGGTGACATAATAATTGGCTGTCATTATCTGATTTTGACTCTTTTTACAAGCTTTATATATATAAAACTTTATTTACTAAAGTATACATATACAAAATGATATTAAACTAATTATAATAAATTACAATTAGAAAAATGTATCAAAATTTTGCCCTTTAGATAGGCAGGGTGCCCATCACACAGGCAGCATTCCCGCGCTGAATAGCAATCGCTATTCTTTGGGCGAGAAAGCTGCCTGCCCGAGGGTCACCCGTAGCCTCCCTTAACCGCTTACTGATCTCCTAATGCTTTATATTATGTTCACCCGTTTAGACCTATGGTATACAAGTATAAGTAAGCTGTCCGTCCAAATTTGCAATCCATTTTTCAGCCACTTGCCGTTATCCGATTGAGCTGAAATTTTGAGTAAATGTTTAGTGTGGCTGACAATTCAATATTATGGTACCATGGAGCTGATCTTATGACGGAGACAGAAGGTGGCCATGGGATGACAATTCAGTACTTACCAGACGTAATCCCGTCGAGTTTGGGCTCGTTAGAATCGAGGGTATACAGAAAAGTACAGTTGGCAACAAAGTGTGTACCATAAATGAAATTTTGACAGAAAGATTCTGTCTGATTTGTTGTGCTTTTTGAACCTTGCTAAAACTGGTTGGGCAGGCATCATGAATAAAATGTAGGAAGCTAGCCTACTTACTATATTACTGGCTCCGCCCGCGTAATGCAAAGAACGCAGACAACATTCAGTGTCTGTGACGACCGCTTTAACCTAGTTGGTGACCCTGCCTACGAAGCAAGAGGTCCCGGGTTTAAATCCTGGTAAGGGCATTTATTTGTGTGATGAGTAAAGATCGTTATCAACGTGTACTTTTCGTAGCACAGGGTATGGTTGGCAGAAAAAGCAAATACATTTGAATATGCACTTTTGTTCTTAACTATAAAATAAATACTTACCTTCTTAGGTTTACACCTCTAGATATAACTCTTTACGGTACAAAACCTAATATCGGCCCTAATATTTTTTTTAAACAATGTACGTCAAATGACATTAAATATCATAAAAATACAACTAGTTATAAGTGTTTATAAATATGTATATAAATATCATAATTTTTGAAAGATACATCTAATGTTTATAAATTATAATACTTGTGTATTTATTTTTTTGTCAGCCATTCTTTGCTACCAATGCAGCACGTTGATAACGATCATCACTGATGAGCACGAATATTTGTTTCTGAGTCATGGGTGTTTTCTATGTATTTAAGTATTTATTTATCTATATAAGTATGTTTATCGTCGTCTAGTACCCATAGTACAAGCTTTGCTTTGTTTGGGACTAGGTCGATTTGTGTAAGATTGTCCCCTACTATTAATTTATTTATTTATGTCCTGTGTCCATCTGAAAAGTCCATATTCACGGGTGAAATATTTTTTTTATCGGATTAATGGTTCCGGAGATTACCCTTTCCATAGTACTTACAAATCTTACAATCTCACAGACTTCCTTTTTATAATATTAGTATATAGATAGTACATATAAGCATTAAGTTTGATAAGATTTGTAACGTAGCTCTTACCAGCGAGTTTGTCAGACATTATGAAGGGAAATAAATCTTTAGATACTGTTATTGACCACTAACCATTCGGCAAAGAATAAAATGTGATCAGAGGAGTAGCAAGACCAATGGCCCTGGTGCAAAAAAAGTCTGGGGCCTACGCTTCTCGGACCTTTGGAGAGTAAACAGTTTGGTTCTGACCAAACTGTTTACTTTCCGAAGCTCGAAGGGCCGAGAATCTTTTGATAGTTCAATTTGAGGCTTGCTGGTCAGGTTTCGAGGGCCCTCTGGGCATGCTGGGCACCGTCTAGCCCTCCAGTAGCTACGCTTCTGGCCGTGACTTATACTTGAGCTTATTCGAGTTGGCCGAATTGCATTAAAGTAGTCCATTCAAGAAGCAACTCTACCGTGCACGGTCGAAGGTTGCAATTCCAATGGAAACTTTATAAAAAGTCGGCCACATTAAAATAATCTCAACCATACACGTCTGATGATGAATTATTAATGTATATATTTGTATATTTGTTTGATTCCAGGTAGGGCCAAACTATCCGCACGAACCTCCCAAGGTGAAGTGTGAGACTGCCGTATACCACCCCAACATAGACCTCGAAGGAAATGTCTGCCTCAACATACTAAGGGAAGACTGGAAACCAGTGCTGACAGTTAATTCCATAGTCTATGGGCTACAATACTTATTCCTGGTAAGTTGAGCAGGTTGCGAGGGTGCTTCGCATTCTTATAAGATAAAATGTGTAATGTTAATGTGAACTACAATATGCCGCCGCTGCCGGCCATAGTCGCCAGTGTCGCGTGTTGGTACGCCTGTACGGTCAGCATCGTATAGTTAATAAGTAGCGAAATACATCGTAACGTAAAGCCAAGTTTGACGAAGCCAGTGCTGGCCGCCAGTGAAACGAAATTGTACGTAAAGCACTGGCTGCCAGCACTGGCGGGAATAGAGCACCGGCTTATTTTTCAAGCCAGTGAGCCAGCACTAGGTTCGTCTAAACCTGGCTTCACACATCGTTACTCTTACAGAAATAAACACGTGTTGCTATAAATTTGCTGCCTACTTACTAATTATATGATGCTGACTTTACATAAACGTGGCATAGCCGATGCCTTATGTCTGAAACGGCCAGTCCGGCTCGTAAAATTCTTTCGCAAGACATAGATAACCATGCGATTATGTGAATTTTATATATTTGATATCTCGCAAGCTAGGTGTCAAATATATGAAAACAGGTGCGAAGTTTGGGTGGCCATCTATCGTAAGAGTGGACATCTTTCCTAGACTATTGTTATACCGTCAATAGAAAACAGCTTTTGTGGAACACAAAACCCGAATAGTAGTTTACCCCTGTTCACACTTGTCGGCTGCCCGCCCTATTTTTTGCGCCTCATAAACAAATGTTCTGCGTCATATAAAATGTTCTGCCACTGGAACGACCGATTAAAATCCGGACCGACATCCGACATAGTGGGAACCAGCTCTTAGTGAGTTTACATCCTAAGTGACTAACCTGAATATTTTACGTCTTTATAATAATAGTAGAACTTCCGTCTCACTCTAATGTTTTCATTTATTGATCTGAAACCATTAACACATTTTTACTTACTACGTAGTCGGTCCCAAAGTTCTGTCACTGGCATATTATTTTTAAATTTAGAAGATGATTTTAAGAAAATCTTATTGCATTCCATTTTTGAATGTTTGACAATTATTTTAAAACAAAAAACAGTCATTCGTTGCAATTTCTCACGATGGAGTGGACATTGAAAGAAAACCGAATAGCTGTTTTAGCATTGCACCGCTGTGGGCACTCGCCAAGTACCATTTTCAAGTTGCTCAAAAATTTTAAAATAACGCTTAGGTTTGTGTACCGTACTATTGATAGGTACAATGAAGTCTCCAGTGTTGAGGACAAGAAAAGAATTGGCCGGCCTCGCTCCGTACGAACACCAGCAGTGATCAAAGCGATCAAGGCGCGCATAGCAAGAAATCCTGTCCGAAAACAGAAATTGATGGCTTTGCAGATGGGTGTCAGTAGAAAAACCGTCAAAAAGGTTTTAAACGAAGATCTTAGTCTACGAGCATACAAAAAAAGCGTGGGCACTTACTTAATGCCCGTCTAAAAACAATAAGGCTTAAAAGATCCCGGAAGTTGTTAAAGCGGTACGCGAAACATCGACACCGTGATATCCTCTTTACAGACGAAAAGATTTTCGATATTGAAGAGAAGTACAATAAACAGAATGATAGAGTGTACGCTAGGAGCTCTGAAGAAGCAGGAAAAAGAGTTCCGCGGGTGCAACATGGGCATCATCCATCATCAGTGATGGTCTGGTTGGGTGTATATCTTATTACGGGCCAACTGAGGTTCATTTTTGCGAAAAAGGTGTCAAAATCAGTGCGAAAGTATACCAAGAGACAGTTTTGGATAAAGTTGTCAAAGATCTGCCCAACACGCTATTTTCGGGACATAATTTTGTGTTCCAGCAGGATTCTGCGCCAGCACACAAAGCCAAGACCACTCAAGCCTGGTTTGACCGTCAAAAAATCGACTTTATAAGACACGAAGATTGGCCTTCCTCTAGTCCGGACCTTAATCCTTTGGACTATAAAATTTGGCAGGTCTTAGAGGGGAAGGTCTGTGCTAAACCACATAAAAATTTGGAGAGCCTAAAGTCATCTTTAAGAAAAGCAGTCACTGAGATAGATATGAAAATGGTGCGTGCTGCGATAGACGACTGGCCGCACCGATTAAGGGCCTGTATTAAAAACAAAGGAGGTCATTTTGAATAATTTTGAGTAATTTTAATTCTTTATTAAATGTACTTTAAATCGGTATATAATTTATTAAAAATTGATAGCTACTTTTGTTTTTATCATTATTTTCATTTGTGACAGAACTTTGGGACCGACTAGGTATAGCGAATAATATCACGTTTTAATCCTCCTCGCTCGCGCAATTATCAGAACATTTTTAATTTTTACACGATTGCCCAACGAAAAGGAGTACATCAGTGTTGTTTCGGTTTGATTACCATCTCCGGGGCTCTGGCTGCGACGAGAATTAAACAAAAATGTAAAGTAAAAGACGTGGTGTATATCCGAATACTCGTTTCTAGTTCACTAGTCTATGCATGCTGGAGCGGCTCGGTCTAGCGCTGACCCACAACACTAGCCACGGTGAAAGGTTTGCTTGTACAGAACTACGATTACGTTTCTGTATGGTGGGGACATAGTAACGGGTTTGTGTGATGCAGGAGCCCAATCCAGAGGACCCGCTGAACAAGGAGGCGGCGGACGAGCTGCAGAGCAACAGGCGGCTGTTCGAGCAACACGTCCAGCGCGCCATGCGCGGCGGCTACGTCGGCTCCTCCTACTTCGAACGGTGCCTCAAGTGACCCATGACCCAGCTGTGAATACCCTAAACAAAGCATTTTTTAATTTCCCTAGAAACTTACATCACGCTTTTTTATCACATAGGTCAGTGTTTTAGGTAATCCAATCTATTTATGCAAATAAACTTGACATGTATTATTTTGAATACTCGTGGCTCTGCCGCTGCATGCTTTGTACGCTTTTTTATTTGATTTCGATGTTGATAAACAGATGATAAAGTAAAATTTTAGTTGAACGCTGGAGTGCAAGCACTATTAGTTTCTATTGGCACGTCGCGCTACTCGCCATCTCCCGTCTTTCACGCGCTCTACTAAACAGAAAGAGATGCGATAGTCCTTATTTATGGCATAGAACATTTTGGCAACTGTATAGCTCAAGTGGAGTTATGGAAGATCGAATGAGTCTATCTAAATAGCTAGATTACTCTTATTATTACAGGTGGATAATATTTATGGTAGCTCGGTGCCACAGATATCGGAATAGAAGAGTTATTGTCAGCCGTAGCATAAACATATAAACGGCATTCCCCGTAATTGAATCAGTTATTTATTTTCTTTCATTTCTTGTAATTTGGTATCTCTGTGCTCGGTGCGCGCACTGCTGCATTGTGAATCGTTCATTGTTAAAGACAAATATATTGTAAACCCAGTTATGTATTGTGTGTAGTCGACGACATCGTGAGAAGATCGGTTTTTTATTGCTCGAAATTCACTTGTATGTTACGACTGCTCGTGATCTCATATGCGATTGTACCGACTCTGGTCGGTGAATAAGTGTTATGGGACCTATTTCATAAAAATATATTACTCTGATGTTATAATAAAATTGAGTCCATGTAAATTTCCATATATACCTAATACGCTAATATTTTATTAAGAACCAGGCCCCAGAAGTTAGTTTTCGCTTGCATTCATTTGTGGAGTAAACAATACTGACTATGTTATATTTAGGACCGTTTTTTTCCTGCAGTCGGGGTTTGCCTGTTAAGTGTATTTAACATGCAGGACAATATTTTGATGACGACTATTTTGACTATGACTAATATCCGTGTAATGCTTATAGTTTGGCCGCCAACTATATCAATAGTGATGAAATTAATCCTCATCCGTAGGGGTTAAAGCAGTAGTATAAGACAGAGATATATTGGCCTCTGTCTCTCTACAGTGCTACAAATGGTTAACCAGACTAGACATCTTCATCGCTATTTATTACTGTGGGTTACAGGTTCAAAAACAAGATCAACACTTAATCAAATCTGAATTATTAAGAGGTATTCTATAATAAAATATATATATATTTAAAAAACGTGCTTATTTCATAAAATGAAGCTCCTTTGGTAGGTCAGACTTACTCTTGATTTTAGGCACCGGCAATTTGGATTGCATTTTGTTTATTGAATTAGTCGCATTTCAAGATATTTGTCAACCCATTAGTAGTGCAAAAAAGTGTTGCTTACTGTACTGCGTCACAGGGGGCCTAGACAAGCTTACAATCGACAAGCGCTAACGCCAATATAAAACTAATAAAATGTATGGGAATGGCAGATGTCAACGAAAAGTGTTTCGTCGGCATCTGTCATTCCCCTACATTTTATTATTTTCTATTGGCGTTAGCGCTTCTCGATTGTAACCTTGTCTACGGCCCCCTGTACGTCGGCGTCAAAGATATGTATACACTTCCCGTCCCTAACGCCTGGGCGACACTTCGCACGAATGTAGTTGCCGTCCTTGTCTGGCTTATTTTATACGTTAGACACGGACGGCAACATCATTCGGGCGAAGTGTGGCCCAGGCGTACAGAGGAATAATGGCGAAAGTGTAAATATATGTTAGACGTCTGGCATACCAGTTGGTGGCCAGTCTTCTCTACATGAATAAGCTTATTTATTTATCTAGAGAAAAAAATATTATACTCTATCTTGACTGTATAATTAAAATTGTAACCCTAGTTGTCCGTTTAGTCTTGAGTTTAAATGTTTTTTTTTTATTTTTATTCTCAACTATGTTCTCCACATTGTTGCTATAATGTATAATGTTATATATAAAGTGCTGAAAGGGTATATACGCGATGATACTTCTCATCATTAGTTAACATATTGTGAATTGCGAAATCCTCCTAAGAGGTAGTTACTATATAAGATTTTAATGTAACATTATGAATATTATGTATAATTTGTAATCATAATTCCCGAGAAATCACTTTTCCCAATAGGACTTACCCAATTTCCAAGCATTTTAATTTAAATACAATTCTATCACTTTAACTGTTACGCTCAGCTAACTAAATGTGAACAGCAAATAGAACAACTAGTTAATATATTTTTGGTCTGTAAAGTATGTTTAAGATTTCTTTTGAGAATAAACTGTGAAACAAATTGTTGTATTTATTACCAAAGCATTTTCGTGTTGTTTACATTTAGTTAAGGTTCGGTATAACTTACATGATTAAGTTGTTGTTTTTAGGGTTCCGTGCAAAGAAAAAAGGACCCTTATTATAGGAGTTATTTAAATTTATCCAATACTCAGGTCTGCAGTCCCTTGCAGCTGTGAAGAATGGTGAGGTAGGGCACAGCGAAATGTCATCCCGCTCGTATTTGGAGCAGCCCAACTGGGGAAAAACCTCCGCCTTGCAGAAGACCACAGCCATAATAACACTACTACTTGCTCTGCACTACTACAGAGTTGTGTTCCTGGTGGTGAGCAAGGTCGCCAGAGCTCCCAAGGATGCATTGTGTTGAGAGCGAGGGAATTTGTTCCTTCAGCTGTCAACACGGCGAATCCTCAAACATATCGAGGGTCGGCAACGCCCATGTTACTCCTTTGGAGTTGCGTGCGTCTATATCCGATCTGCAGTGTCCGCTTACTATCAGGCGGGCCGTACGCTTGTTTGCACCCGTCGTTGTATACAATAAAAAAATATTTTGATCGGATACCTATATGAATCAAAAGTTCCTATACAGTTTTTGGAATTATTCCTCTACGGAACGGAACTACCCTAGGTTTTCACTCAACAACAAACAGTCTTACTTCAAGGAGTTTTACATTACATATACTGTTTCAATGTAGGTAATCAGCGTAAACAATTCGTGACAGGAGCTCACGTTACACTAGACTTACGGGTGAGTACGGAACCCTCGAGCGCGTGTCCGACTTACACTTGACCGGTTATATTTTGTAGACATACAGTTGCCGCTACAATTCGTACCTAAACAATTGGAAAACGGGTTTTTCCATCCTTTTGGTTTAAGGGATTTTTTCCCCATTTTGTGCAATAAGTATACTTAATATTGTAACAAACAATATACTAAACATCCAATCGCAACCGTTACGAGAAATTCAGTTAAAAACGGTAGAAACTAAAGTTACCGGTGCCGGTGACAGCAAGCGCGAGCGACGCGAAGTGAGCCATTATCCGTAGGCCGTGAAGCGAGCTGCGTGCGAGTGACAGTCTTCTTCCGCCTGAGCGTGAGTCAGAGAGCCCGAGCCTGTCTCGCACCGCGCCGTCCACTCACCGCCAGTGTCACTCCAGCCGTCGACCGGACCACGCACTCGTACCCGCGCCCGCGCTCACCACGCTCTCTCCACACTGCCGTGTTCATAGCATAGATAGGTGTTTCGGTTACGCCACTCGGTTGCGAAAGTTTGCGCGATGATATACAAGTGAGAGCCGACATTGGACGCCAGGGTAACGCTCATCGCGCACGGTGAGCCAGTTTATTCGACGAGAGACATTTGAAACGCTCCAGCTGTGAGGGACGGGGGGCGCGACGGCGTCGGACGCACACGCGGGAGCGGGAGCGACGTTTCCTAACACATTTACTTTACTGTGAGAGAGCTACGAAAACCAAATTTTAATGTGTCAAGTCAGTATAGCATATTGCTGCTACGTCAGATCGCTGAACGCCTCGAGCAGGAACTACAAGGTTATGCAAATGAGTTCTGAACGCTTCTATACTAGGGGTAATCAAAAAACCATTCACAACTTCAATAAACTTTAACGTTCAGGTTTTACCGTACGGTAGTCTAAGTGCTTATCTATCGTTTCTCTATTATCGGTCGGTGTCGCGATCGCTAATTGCTAATTACTGTGAGTCGAGTGATAAGGAGTCGGCGCGTTATCTGCGGACGAGGGCGAGCGGAGCACCCGCAGCACAGCACTCCGCAGAGTGCCATGGCGGCCGCCCAGGAGGAGACTCTGCTCTCGCGCTGCGAGATCCCAATCATCGACCTGGCGCACATAGGTGAGCTCTCACACTTTCGCGAGCGACTGCATTCACTTTGTTAAAACCCGGTCAGCGTCGACCAGGCCGCTGCCTAAATCTCACTACAAATACCAATAACGGTCGATCCCAATTCTTTACAAGACTTACCTACACAAATGACAAAGCGATGGCGAAACTTTTTGCATGCGCGCATCCTTATTATTATACTATAAGTTGGCGGACCAGTTCCCGCGCAGGGTTGCGTGCATAGCGGAGCGGCAGCTGTGCCCCGGCCCCGAGACTCCCTACCGGCTACGATTTGATTAACGTCCGACACAAATTGCGCTCGCGTTCATCCCGCTCGAGTTCAAAGACCGCACACCAGTTGTTTAGAAGTCAGTCGAAGAGTTCAACTCGGTTCGTGCACCTAGATCTGAAATCATCTTAAGCACTAGCTTTGCCGGCCTACATATACACTGGATCTTACAGGTACACTGAACGTAAATAAGCAGGTCAGGTTGTAATAGAATAGTAAACAAAGGCTGAAATTACTGAAAGGATATGTAACCGACAGGCGCATGGCGCCGGCGCTCCTACAGTAAGCCAGCATGATATGAGTCAACAATCATCCTTCAAAGAATTTAAACAATGCGGGTTTTGTGAAATTATATGTAAAGATCTTGCCGTTTTAAAAAAGTACCTACACCTACACCAATAAATTCCACTCGAACGAATTTGATTTATCTAATCAGTGTCGTTTATATCTCGTAGATTAGTTAAAAATAATATTGTTATTTGGCGGGGATGAAATTCGATACGTTAATCTGACACGCAATACATCAAGTAGAGCTCTGGTAGCCGACCGAGTCGTTGCTACACAAGTCGGAAGCCGTAGCTTCTAACTTAGGGAGCAGACACAAAAAAAGGAAGCTTTGCAACTGGGGGCAACGGCCGGCCAGTCCCTCGCGTCTCCCTTCCACATGCGACTGCGCTTCCCGATTCGCACTCGTCCCTAGTCTACGAGTATGTACCTACTCGTATACTGGGGACGAATAGGTACATTTATCTTTCGCTCCCATCTCGCATTTTTTGTTAAGGTATGTATATATCCATGATCTACATTTACCTAATCGGTTCCTGATTTGAACTGACAAAGCTAACTTATGAGTTGAACACGTTATAGAATTCCGGTGCCTACCAAGATTTGAAATAGAATGCACTTCATCTCAAAATGCGTTTAACCGCTCCAGCGCTAAGTGGTAATTGGCCAGACATAACCGTCTGCCAAACGAACAGTGACCCACATTTTGTACAGATTCATTCATCAGTTTCATCATTCAGTTGCGCCCACGTCAGGTTGTTACACCCAGACTATTTAAACATTCAGTGACGGAAATATGAAACGAGTATTTCAATGGGAACACTCATATTTACAAAACCTCTTTAGATACCAAGAATCGTTTGAGTATTATATTTATAGCGCATTTATTTACAAATCATTAATTAAAAGTATGTGTTCATGTATCTAGTTAAATTAAAACCCGTATAATATTGTCGATATTGAATTATGTTATTAATTTCTACCTACTACGTCTGTGGACACTGCCGAAATAGTTAACTGGTCATAAACCACTTGTTTATTTACGTTTCCCGCTGCGGGTGATAAATCTACCGTTACTTAAGAGTCCGCAGTAAGCTCGGCCGAATTTCACCTTCCCATACAAACGTAGTTACGCTCTCATTTTAAAAATATGGGTTGGATTGTGACGAAACTTTGCATATACAATGACATGAGGTATATCTATGTCTGTAATTAGTTTATATGGTTCCAGTTTATAAAACAAACGAAATACAGCAAAAACAAGTTTAGTATAAAAAACTTAAATTTGCTGTATTTTTTACCATGGTATCTGAAGCTTCATAAACTAATTACAGACATAGATATACCTTATGTCATAAAATCAATAATAGAAAAAAAAAACAATAAATTTTGGGGGTTCCCCATACTTAGAACTGATTAAACTCAAAACATTTTTTTTCATCAAACCCATACGTTTACTTAGGATAGGATGGATGGATAGGTCGTTAAAAATGATATTGAGGTTTCTAATATCATTTTTTTCTAAACTGAATAGTTTGTGCGAGAGACACTTCCAAAGTGGTAAAATGTGTCTCCCCCCCCCCCGTAACTTCTGAAATAAGAAAATGATAAAACTAAAAAAATATATGATGTACGTTACCATGCAAACTTCCACCGAAAATTGGTTTGAACGAGATCTAGTAAGTAGTTTTTTTTTAATACGTCATTAATCGTAAACCGCAATTTACCTTTCATTCGACGGATAATGGTACGGAACCATTTGTGCGTGAGTCCGACTCGCACTTGGCCTGTTTTTATGTTGTATTAGCCGTAGTAGCGCAATATATAATTCCCATAGGATTGCCAAAGATAAGTTAAGAGGCAGACACGTTCTCAATGAAATATAATATGAATGGGTTTGAGTAGTTAGCAGATTGCAACAATGTACCCAGCTATACGTAGAATAATATGGTTCAATAACCTGTAGCATATATCCTTACCAATCATGAGTAAATAAATATGCTTCTAACAGTGCATCCTGAGGGCCAATACTATCTAAAGGCTATGTAAGTACCCCTCGTTGCAAGTACCTGAGTTTGTATATATAAATTCCGTGTGGTACGACACACTTCAACGCACCTCCGTCCGGCGAAATTTGTATGCAGAGGGGCTACCGCGAAACGAAAACGAACTTCGTTCGTGTATCTCCCTCTCTGTCGCTCGAACTAGCAAGTGCGACAGAGACGGAGATCGACAAACGTAGTTCGTTTTCGTTTCGCGGTAGGCCCTCAGCTCCGCACCTCCGTCCGGAGATGCGGCGCAGTGTGACATCCGTCTGCCTACCCGGGTAGTCAATCTGTCAATAATATGCCTCAGCATTTGTCAAAATCTTTTGTTTGTATATAATTTTATTAGACGTCCGTAAACCAAGAGCTACGATAGTCTAACTATGGTTAACCATTTGTTAAAGATACTCGTAACGACCGATGACTATAAGTATTCTTACTCGCTTCCGAAGTGAAGACTGAGTGTGCTCTTACAGGGAAAAGTCAGCAGGCTTATGTGTGTGTGACCAGAACCGTTATAATAATCGAGAATCTGGGAATAATAATTATAGGTATTAGGTTGAGTCCTGGTGAACAATTCAAGGTAGTGCATTGCAAGCAAAGAAACGATTCCGAAAACTGAATTTGTAGTTATCGCATTAAAATACTGTTTTAAATGTAATTGGCGTAAAGGGACACCCGGTACCTACGCACTATGTGACGGAGCTCGAGGTAGGAACCCTCGAGCGCGCGTTAAATAGCGAAATATTTACAGTATATTTAGTATTAGAGAAAAAAAGACATCCGACTTATGGAAATGCAGAGCCTTCCTCTAATTCTTTAAACATGGTGAGATACCAAATATCTTTGCTAGAATTCGCGAGTATTGCCCGCTATCGAATATCACGATAAACATAATTACATTCCTTACATACGAGTAGGTAGTTGTTTATCCTGACACACCGTTAAATAAATAATAAATGTATTTATTGAAATGGCGATTAAATTTTATTCAATAACTAAATGCCCGGCCTGGCTTCGCACGGATTACCCGTTATCCCGTAGGAATTAAGCATTTTCCCGCGGTAAAAAGTAGCCTATCATCAGGGATAACGTCGGCTTCTAATGGTAAAATAATTTTCCAAATCGGTCTAGTAGTTTCCGAGCCTATTCAATACAAACAAACAATAGTTATTTGTTATACAAGGGTGCAAAGTTGTATTTTACCCGCGAGTGTGGAATTGAAACATGAGCAAGCGAAAGGATGCTATAGTTGAACCACGAGCGAAGCTAGTGGTTCTAAAATAGAATCCAGAGCGTAGCTAGTGTTTCAACACACGAGAAGTAAAATACATCTGCACCCGTGTGTTACACAAAACTTTTCTCCTCACTTTAGCGAGGAAAGTACAACATGCAAAAGAACTTTATTGAATTGAAATAATATATTTAAAAAAATTTGAACAGTAATAACGTTAAGTAATGTCAAGTAGAATTTTGGTCAAGTGCGAGTCGGATTTTAGTTTTCCCATATATTTTGAGACCCAGCGCCTTATGATTTAAACAAATATTTAAAATTTCTTAAATATTTATTTTATTCTGTTTTTTAGTATTTGTTGTTATAGCGGCAACAGAAATACATCATCTGTGATTGTTTTGTATTATGAGCGGTTTACGTTTTGTTATACTGTCAAAAGCTACTTGAACACACTCCAAGGTCAAATTACTTTCCCCTCTAGTGGATAAAATGTGTTTTTGCTCACTGGTTTTAAAGGATAAAAGACGGCTTTCCGAGGCATTGAGGGGAAAACAATCAAATCTTCCCTCTTTATAATATTACTAGATTTACTAGCTTCTGCCCGCGACTCCGTCCGCGTGGAAGTCGTTTATATCGTAGCTCCATACAAAATTTCACCCCCCTATTTAGGGAAGTCGGGGGTTAGAAAGATACAAAAAGTAGCCTATGTCACTCTCTATCCCTTCAACTATCTCCACTTAAAAAAACACTTCAATTCGTCGCTTCGTTTTGCCGTGTAAGACGGACAAACAAACACACACAAACACTTTCCCATTTATAATATTATAGTATAGTATGGATTATTCAATGTTCTTCTCAGACTAGGTTTTTACAATCTTCTATATATATAAAAGAAGACTTCCTGACTCATCATCGCACAGCCGAAACTACTGGGATTAGAAACATGAAATTTACACCAGGACTTCCTTTTATGACGTAGGCAAGGGATAAGACGGGATTTTTGGAAATTTTACCCCTAAGGGGAAAAATAGGGGTGCAAAGTTTGTATGAGGGAAACTTTTCTGTTTGAGCTAGAAACTTGAAACTTTGTAGCCAGATTACGTATATGAATACAAAAAGAACTTTAATCGTTTTGGAGAAATCCACCCCCAAGGGGGTTAAAAAAGGTTGCAAGGTTTGTATGGGAAACACTTTTTTTTGAGGTAGAGATTTGAAACTTTGTAGAAAGATTACTTATTATAATATTAACAATTACTTCCAGCATTTTAGAAAATTCTATCCCTAAGAGGGTTCAAAAGGAGTGCAACCTTTGGATGAGAAACACTCATTTTTGAGCTGGAGACTAAAAGCTTTGTATAAAGATTTCTTATCAGAATAAATAAAAGTTCTTTCAGCGTTATGGAAAAATTCCACCCCTAAGGGGGTTAAAACGGGACTCAAGGTCTCAATATGGAAACCAAGAAAATGTTATAGTAAAAGATTTTTAACTCCAGTCTTAGCCTGTATGACTACAAAACTAATTTCAGAGTTTTTTGAAATTCATTCCCTATAGGGGTTAAAGGGGGTTCAAAGTTTGTATGGAGAGCAAAACATTTTTAAATATTGGATTTGTAACTTCTGTTTTAGACTGTTTTAAATTGATTCCATAAGGGGTGTCCCCCTTATGGAATAATCAATCATCCCCTAAATGGGCTAAAAGGAGTTGGATGTTTGTACGGGGAACAAGACAATTTTAAAGTAAGGGATCTGTAACTTCGGTTAAAAACTAGGAAACTAATTACAGCGTTTCTTAAAATTCATCCTCTACTGAGGTTAAAAAGGGTTGGAAGTATGTATAGGTCATACATAATCCGACTGCTAGCAGAAAAGTAAGTTAAATTAAGTTAGAACCACGACCCTTACAGAACCGAACAGCTAAGTACCAGAAATGTAGGTTAGGTTAGAACTGGAATGCTCCCAGAACCGAAAGGTAGGTAAGCAGTGGTAGTAAGTAGGTGCTGATTATTTTGACAATTTAAAATTTATTTTTGGTTATCAGAATAATATTATTCTCTAACACCGTTAAACGGGGACGGGGGATGGAGATGGAAAGTTCTACGTATTTTAGCATTAGATACGTTTGCTTTCAGAACTATTTTCAGTAATGTAGCTTTGTTTAATACATTATGAAAAATATACAATTTAAGTTGAAACGTCTGTTGATGATTTTTAAGATATTTATATGTGTAAAAACAGAGATTTCTATTTTAACTAATGAATTCATCGCACTGTTAACAACCTTTTACGCTTTACGGATTTAGATGAAATTTTCCGTACAGATAATTTGAGACCCTAAGTTGAGGATATAGGATAGTTTTTATCTCAGAAATCATCACTTAATATGGTAGAACTTTGTTAAGGGCAGCGATAATTAAGGTTCCGCCTACAATCATTTAATAGCAATCATTTTTCTAAGACGGTAACAAGTTCTACGCGGACGAAGTCGCGGGCAACAGCTAGTAATTATATAAAAAGTAAAATATAAAACTACCTATGCATACAATACACTATACATATATTATTATTATTAGTGTAGGTATATTATTGGAATTGTTCTGAATGACTCAATTTCCAGCCCTTGACATCGTTAGAAGTGCGGGTGATCGATCATTTGTCGGTACCCATGGGCACTTATCTATATTCTTTTTAGTAGGTATACGAGTCGCTGTCAAAGCTGTGCCTTATAGCCTTATAGGTAATGTTTTAATATACCAATCGCAATGAAATGAGTGAAAAAGTGTAAACCCAACTTTTACGTCGATTGTACCTACTTACACGCTTTTAATTGGTGGCTGGTCGTTCTTTAAGTTTCAAATTATCGTAAATTAGTTAACATAATTTTTACATTATACCTTAATTCTGTCAGTCAACACCAAGGCGATTTACATGTTCACCAAGCGCACAGACTCGGCCTTCCTCACCCACCTGCCTGTGATTTAAATCTCAGATTTCCAAAATATGGAAGCAGCCAGTTTATGGAGGAAGCAACCTACGTGGCCTGGTTAACTAAGCATTTCATTAATCCTCGCACATAGTGATGTGCCGGGGAATATTCCCGTATGGGAATTTCCCGGGAATATTCCCCAAACAGGGGAATATTGAAATACAAATTAGGAAAATTAAAGTTGTAATAAAAGTAAATAAAATGAATAGTGCCCCGACAAATAAAGTGTCATTCGCCAAAAACTGCATTATTGTACTAATTCTGACTTTTTATCTCAATTACCATTTAATATGTAAATATTTTCATATTTTGTATGCCTATAATATTTTATTGTGATCTTTTAATTAACTTTGTATCGTTTTTGTTACTTTCAGAAGTACTTTTGTAAAATTTGTTTTTTTTCTGATGGGGGAATATTCCCATTGTTCCCGGGAATATTCCCATTGTTCCGGGGAATATTCCCGGGAACATTGGGAATTTACTTTTGCGGGTAAATTACACTGGTTAATCTCTTGGTAAAAAAAATCAAGGGCCCAAGTTATCATGGAATCCCTAATAGCAAGATATATAAATATACACAATTTCAATATTCCCGTATATTCCCTTGTATGGGAATATTCCTGGGAACGGCACATCACTACTCGCACAGCATAACAATAACAGAAAGGGTTGATGAGAATCAAAGTGCTTTACTATTCAATTTAGGAATAAGTACCTACCTATTAATTTTATTTTAGAATACTACTCAATTTTCTAAGAACGACATTTTCACTTTAGTAATCTGTAAAAAGTTACTTTGACTTCTGGTAACTTTTGTCCTCAGTGTTCGTTGGGACTTTAATATAAGTTCTTCCGGTGTATGTTACATAATTTCAAATACTTATAGCGACGACACTTAGAAAATCTATTTAGTTTAGAGGTGTAGCTAGGACGTGAACTGACTAGATCCACAGGCCCAGATTTCTTTCTTCCGCTGCGAATGAAACCACTACCTATATCCACAATATTGCCCCAGCACAATATCTTAAGCCCGCATTTCCCATTTTAAGCTCAATGTTAATGCATAATGGTAATGTTTTGAATACAATGACATGAACAACAATTATGGCTTTAAAGCCCAATATCTCGCAAACGAATTACTGATCTGCAAAATGGTTTTAGGAAAACCATAATATTTGAACGAGCTATCCAACGATACCAAAAATCCCTGCTTTAGGTGTAGGGGAGGTACCTTAAGAAAAAGGTTTTTCAAGATTTTATTGTATTGTTTTGTCGGTGTGATTGATTTATATACCCATGCCGAATTACAGTTTTCTAGTAGTGTAGTAATGGTTACTGAGCTAAGCCGAAGACGGACAGACAGACAAACGGACATGGCGAAACTATAAGAGTTCCTTGTTGACTACGAAACCCTAAAAACGGCACTAAAAGAAAGTTTTTGACAATATTTCCGCTATATCACGATCGGTAAGCACAAGATTAGCCTATATTCGTTATTTTGTACATTCATAAAGACTTAAACGATACGTAAAATGTGTACATTTTAGTTTGCATCGAAAAGGTAATGATGTCCATAGTCATTATCGATAATCAGGAGCACTACAGCACTTCTACCCCGTTGCCAGACACCCACGGGAAGAAACTTGATTGTGAGTGAGACTTGAGTGTGACTATTCAAATCCGACACCATACAGCATACAGGCGACTTGACTTGTTAAACACTAAGTGCTGTGAATAAATGTATATACTATTCTTTTATTGTTTCATTCCTTTGCATATTAACTATAACTTAGTTTTTCAAAACCTGAATGGGTTACACAGGGTCAACTCGTCTAAAAATATGCTGAGCTAGGCTAACATGCAGCCAGTCTTTGGCATACTTTGCAAATACTCACAAATGCGTGCGTGGGAATGGATTATTTGCCTCGGCTCCCGTAAGTTCTTAGAAGCTTCTATGGATACATACCTCGTTTAGATCTATTATGCCCTGCCAATGCGCGGGAGCACGAGCAGCGGCGGCAGCGAAGGTCATTTTATTAACATTCTTTTTAGCCACAGTGTAGCAAACAGATGTACACTTTAGGTACCCTTATTAAAGTCCGACCAGGAAAATAAAAACCTTCGCCAAATTGCGGAAAACTATTGGAACTAATTTCTTCAACTGGCAACTGTAACTTTGAAGACGTCATTAATGCCATCTGCCAATTGCTGTCAAATTGGGGTGTCGTTGGTGCGTGTTGTATTGCGTTAAAATGCCGAAAACTATTAAATGTGACTTAAGTAAAGTGATTTACAATATGACGAAGTATTTGTCGGAGAGAAAGTCTGAAGGATTAGACTCATTTCCCCTAAATAACATCCCGACCTTGTTGTCAACATGACTGTTAGGTACGTCATATAGTATTTTTTAGTGTTGCCATAGTTATTGCTAATTTAGCGCCCCCAGGGGGCTAGTACGCTAAGTTTTATGTCAGACAGGAAGCATTCGTCCCATTCTGGCAAATATGCGAGTGCAAGAGGGACGAATGCTTTACGTCGGACATAAAACCTAGTGTGCTAGGGGGGCAGAGCAGAATTTTTATTTTCCTGGTTGGGCTTTAGTTAACGGGCTGTTCTAATTAGTCAAGGGCGTTATATCTAACCAGTCGAGTTAGGTGGAGAACATCAGATTCAAACCCCAAATGTTAATAACTGGGGTTTCAATCACATGCTCATGTGAAATCTTCTTAGTGCAGTGGACCCACGATGTCCCTGGCCGTAATTTATCGATATCGATAACATTTTAGTACTACTTCCCTATCGACCGTATCGTCTTCGTTATGTTGGTACGATCCCTGTCGCGTTAGACGTTTATTTTTAATTGTATTGTGGAATGGCAAAATAGCTAAATCATCAATGAGTTATCATGTCAAAATCAAATGACAATGTCACTGTCATCCAAAACTTAGTTCGAAGTCCCGTCTCTTAGAACGTAGTGGTTATATTTTCTATGCTTTAATGTTATAATTATAAATAACAGTATAGATTATTGTAACGTTATGAGTTTAAATTTGGAACAGCTGTCAAATCTCAAGTGGAATCCATATATATTAAAATAGTTATCGATACGAAACGTCAATTCAGTATGTTTTTGTAATATAAACCGCACGACATTTGATCTCGAGTGACTTGAGTATAGGGACTTCATTCGTTTGTCTATAATTTAAAAAGACATTTCTCTTGACGGAGGATCGAATTGCCGCCATTGCTGTTGTCGTAGAATTGTGAACCCATCTTAGAGTACTTATGATATGTGTGTAGATAAAGCAGTGTATGCACTATGCAACTGTACATAATTAAGCCTTAAAACGCTCGTTTGATCCTTTCATAAAACCACACTCGTATTTTAAGGCTTCTCATTATGGATAAGTTGCATAAACTACTATTACGTCACACCTGGCCATAATGCGATTTTTTCTGCACGCTGCGCGTACGGTAAAACTCGCATTGTGGCCAGATGAAGACGTAAAATTGTGTACTTACCACGGGCGGTAATGTATTATTATGTGTGTGTTGTCATAGCAGCCAACTGTGGCTGAGACGAAGGTCGTATGTTAAGACCATCATCGGATCGTTAAGTGCCAAAATGTTTGCGCCCCGCAGTGAATACAATAACCCAATTAGATACCTATCAACAATTCTGGTTTCCTTAAGCCTATCAATTGCACAGTGTTCAATTGAAGGCCGCCATAATACTGCGAAAAAGGGAATAGTGACCGTGACAGAAAATACACAGGACGTTAATTTTATTATCTATCGACAGAGGTTATACGTAAGTATACATCTGAATTTAAGTCCGCATTACGGTCGAGCAGAGTCGGCGTTCCTTAAAGTGTATTTTTTTGAATACCATGACGGTGGCAAACTGTCTGAGTCTAAGGAGGCAAAATAGGGGGCGAAAATTTGTATAGAACTACGATATAAACGAGTTCCTCGCGGACGATGTCGCGGGCAGAAGCTAGTACCGTCAAATGGTCCAACATTGCCCGCTTTTTTTGGAAAACGATGTTTTGTTTTTTTTTCTATGCTGATGGTAGTGTTTTTAACCCCCGACGCAAAGAGAGGAGTGTTATTTTAGTCCATCGATCGTAACAAGTATGATCATATAGGCGTGTACTCATTTCGAAAAAGAATTTTTAAATGCATTTTAAATCAAGATTTCGGCCGATTTTAGAGGCGGGCTACAAATGAGCAAAAGTTTAAAAAAATGTGGGATACTTGTAAAAATTATGTCACAGAAGTAGATGTACAGAAATTGATGGAAGGTGTGAGAAGAAATGTCAGGGCATTTTATCAATCTTAATGTGTTGAGCAGATCATTGTTTATATGTTCCAGAAATCTAATAAAACTGTGATGTAAATATATAATTAAGTTGTTTTCATTACTTTTTAAACCTAATTTGTCGTTAGAACGCCGACCACTTTTTTTCGTGGACAGACTTTAGTAGATATACCACAGCACTGAAGCGCTACCTACGTTTCTCGGACTTCTTAAATGGCTGTGTATAGGTACTTAAGTCCATATTATGCAAGATCCGTCAGTAATCGCATCACATTTCAACGCCTAAGCAAGCACCGGGGACTTATTTTTATGTCAACATCAAGCTTCTTAGAATTATGGGCAGCGCTAAATATTTATAATCAATTCATAAACATGCAAAATTTGCTGTACCTATATTGAATTCAGAGGTAGAGTAGGTTCTTGAATTTATTCATCAGTGTCCTGTCACATTAGGGTAGGTACAGTTTTACGTCTTGTTTGTGTCGTTACGTCACCCTTGCCATTTATCCTGTCTCATACTATAATTCTTGCAGGATGATGACCTCCTGTAACTATTTATACGAGGGCTGGTAAGCTATAGCTGGCTAAGTATAGACAATCTATTAGATTATTACCATTTATTGTTTTTCAAAGAATTCTCCGCGATATTTAATACACTTTTTCATCCGTTCGAACCAGTTTTTAAAACATGTATTCCACCCCGAAGTGTCGGTAGTCAAAATAGCCGATTTGTATGCGTCAACGGCTCCTGGTGTGCTGAAACTTTGACCACGAAGACTGCTTAATTTCGGGGAACGTAAAAAAATCTTTAGCACTCGAAGTGAGGGCTGTAAGGCGGGTGACATTTCGACATTTTGACTGCTCATAAACGTCTTTTATTGGCGGGCGGTGTGCGAGTTTGCATTGTCATGGTGCAGTATCATATCTTGAGTTGTTTTTTCGTAACTCTGTGATGATTTGTGGCAAACAAACAGTGCTATACCAATCATCCTTAACCGAAACAAACCGCCACAGTTTGACGGCCACTTTATATTGAAATACTTACGCTGCTAGTGACACTCAGTCCGAGGGTAATATGTACCTGCCACACTTTCCTTATCGCCATGCACACTTTCCTCTTTACGGCGTGGGTTAGGGTACCCAGTAATTTAACTTTGTACAAATACAAGCGTGAGTACTTTCACTTGTCGCACGGTTAGGTGGAAAGTGTTATATTACCTATATATTGCGCTACAAAATTATGTAAAACCGGGTAATAAGTCTACGTGGAGATAGTTGGGGACCAACGCAGATAGAGACAAATACTTAGATTATATAGGTCCCTTATGTATGCAATCTCGTAAGTTTGTAAGTAAGTAGGTGAACTCTTTCAAAAAATATTTGAGCGATGATTTTAACAAGAGCGAGAAATCAGGAACTCTTTGTAATAGTATAACAAAACGTAAAACGCTCATAATACAAAAACAGTATTTCTGTTGCCGCCATAACAACAAATACTAAAAAACAGAATAAAAGAAATATTCAAGAACTTTTAAATAATTGCTTGTTGCCTTCATCAAATCATCAGGCGCTGAGTCTAAAAATGTATGGGAAAACTAAAATCGGACTCGCACTTGACCAAAATTCTACTTGATATTAATTTAACGTTATTATTACTGTTAAAAAAAAAAGTTATATAAAGTTGTGTTTCATGATGCACTTTCCTCGCTACAGTGAGGAGAAAAGTTTTGTGTTACACACGGGTGCAAATGTATTTTACTTCTCGTGTGTTGAAACACTCGCTACGCTCAGGATTCTATTTTAGAACCACTCGCTTCGCTCGTGATTCAACTATAGCATCCTTTCGCTTGCTCGTGTTTCAATTCCACACTCGCGGGAAAAATACAACTTTGCACCCTTGTATAACAATAGTTATTTGTTATGCAAGGCTGCAAAGTTGTTGTTTGGCGCATGTATTGATAGCCGAGCTAGCGAAGGATTGTAAGTTTGAACCATGAGCGAAGCGAATGGTTCGAAAGTACAATCGAGAGCATAGCGAGGCTTTCAAGGCACGAGACGACATTGCTGCCGAGCGAAACACACAATTTTTCACATCACCACCACGATGAAAATTATAAATGCAAGTAATAAAAGTAATTTGGACCTTTTACTAATTTTCAATAAAGGTACACACATATCATCAAGATCAAAGCATTTTATAATTATTAAATGTAACATAAACATTTCTGCATCTTTAAAACTCCACGGTTACCTACATTAAAAAAGTCAAAGTATTATTGTTGGGTACTCACGGATAAACTAAGGGTCAAATACGCATATTTACGTTTGCCGCTAACATAGCAAGCATTAAAATTCATATTATATGTATATATATCTTCTGCGCTAAAATCTCTCTCTCTCTTGATTTTACTGTGGCTTTAGAAAAAAACAAAACAAAATTAAATGTAATATGAGTTTTTTATTAAATTAACTTTTTAAACGGTGCGTTCCAAATTTGCACGAAGCGAAAAAAATTCAAAAATAAAACGACATTTTAAAGTTATTTATTTGTATTGTATCCTTATAAGTCATTCTGATTATTTATTTCCTATGTAATTAAGAAAGAATAAGAATTATCAATTATTGACTTAACACCATAAGTTTCTGAACGCGGGATAATGACCTCTTATTCTGTATAGAAAAAAGTTCCAAGACCGTCACGTTCCAATTTCAAAAACTCTTTCCACGCTAGCGGATATAAAGTTGACTTTTGGGCGCAGATTTTGAGCGATAAAGCAAGCCTTTCCGAGCCGGTGAGGTGAAAATAACTATCTCGAATCTCATTAAAGTTGAAAATTTTAAGTGATCTCTAGCATTTGTAGTGGCGAACTGTTCGAATAGGCAATTTTTTCGTTAGTGTAACCAATTTTAAGGGTTTTGTAGTCACCAAGGAACCCTTATAGTTTCGCCATGTCCGTCCGTCTGTCTGTCTGTCTGTCTGACCGTCTGTCTTCGGCTTAGCTCAGTAACCCTTACAACTAGAAAACTGCAATTCGACGTGGTTATATAAACCAATCACGCCGATAAAACAGTCGAATAAAATCCTGAAAAAAATAATTTTGTAGGGTTCCTCCCCTACATGTAAATTGGTGATGTATTTTTTTTCTCGTTAAACCTATAGTGGCGGGTATCGTTGGATAGCTTGTTCAAAGTCATATCCCCCCCCCCCCCCCCTGCCGGCTAAATGGCTACTACTGGGGACGTGAAAAAATTCGTGGCAGTAGTACATATAATGAATTTAAAAGAAAAACTATCACAGTTAAGTAGACATAACTAGTCAACTGGTAAGAAATGCACTTAATTTCGGGTGCAAATACATTGTCATTGGAATTTTAACCTTTTACCGTGGACGGTAGAGTTGCTTTTTCACGGCACGGTGCTTCTTGCGGCTAGTTGTGATGTGCGGCTTAATGCTGTTCGAAGATTTTCGTAAATATTTTACGTAAATAACCTGTTGCTGCTAAAAGTTTGCGATCTGCGGTTCGATTAGTTTTAAAGTTGTGTACCTAATTACCTACATATCGTTTGAAAAACTTAATGTACCTACTGACCTCGTTATTTCAATTGAAAAGTTGTAGTCCCTAACAACCGAGTGGCCGCTAACCGGCACATGAAATTAGGTGGTCGCTAACCAGCGAAATGACCCTATACATTGGTGTGTTATAAAAATAATCATATTTACGATTATTTACGAGCGTAAGCAATACTAAAAACCCCAAAAGCCCCTTTTAAGGTCGCATACTGTGACAGACGGGCAACTACCGAACCCTACCCTGCGCGTGGCCCGACACGCACTTGGCCGCTTTTATTAATATGTAATGTCTATTCGAACAGGACACAGCTTCATATAAGAGGGGCCTTAGGTGCTTAAGAGTTCTCAGCACGGTCGACTCAAGACATGGCGGATCCTATTATGTCATCTCTTGTTATTCTGGCATGTCGTTTTAGAATGAGAACCAAACTACGTTTGCACTGAGAGTCGAGCGACGAGCGACCTAGCACCCCTTAAGTGTTTTACTTATATACCTACAGTAAAATAATTACGCCAACATGTTCGGCCAGTTCGAAGGCGATCGATGGGAAAACGAACAGTCATAATTGGAATCACACCAATAAGGAAAACTGGGACTAGAAACCTTAAGAACACTCGGAGCCGGTTTCATTTGTGTAGGCAGCCTGTGATTTCCTATGAATAAACTGTATTCGTAATAGTTTCACTTTGGTACATACCTACGTCTCTACCCTTATATTTTTTGTTCACAACTTTTATTCTTGATTTGACCTTTGTATTTCACAGGGACGCGTCTATAAATATTCTCGTATTCGCGACTGCACGGGCTTGAAGTGTCAATTACAATGTTATAGGTAACTGTTTGCTGACAGAAAGAGGCTCTAGACAATCAACTACATATAGGTATGTTGGTAAATGCCTACGTACTGTAGGTACTCAAAAACACGCTGTATAGATATTTGTTTGTAAATGTGTTCTCGAATACTAACGATTTTGATTTAGCGAAGTATTTCTGGGATAACTTGTATTTTCGTCAAAAACCACAAAGACGCCGAGCAAAGCTACGGCTGAGACTATAGTGTACGCATGTTTGCATTGGAGCCGGAACAAATTTACGTTTCTTCTTGTTCCTGTTAATAATAATCCTACCAAAAACATTACATGTAAAGTGATGCCAAGACTCCATAGCTCATACAGCTTTCAGCGTGAAAAAGATATCAGATCGCAATTAGCGCCAAGCTTCCTACTCCACACGGCATAACTCTATCACTACCAGCCACGCTCTACAAATTTCTACATCTTGACTAAAAATAGATTACATACCAAATTTCAGCTTTCTAGGACTTCAGAAAGAACCTTAAGAATATTGATGATCATCAGTGAGTCGGTGACGAAAACGGGGTATTTTAGATATCAATAAAATGTAAAGTATGAGCTATGCAATCGAAACTTTATAGTTTTAATAAGTCAACCACTGACATCAAATCCCGAAAATTGTGTTTATCTGGTATAATCCGAACCCAAGTTAAGAAGGTTCAAAAATACGACGAAGCGCTTCGAGAAAAGGTAGGTAGTGCCCTTGCGCTTCGCTTGGCTCGTCTTGGCGGGGGCACTCCCTTGCCCCCAGCTCTTGAAAGCCTGTTCTGGTGTTTATTTAAAGATTTTATCCAGGTTCTGTTTACGATATCATTGCTTATGGAAATTACTACGTTATACCTATAATTACCTACTTAGTTTAAATCTCGTATATAGGGTTGCTCACCTTGTCTTGTCTTACAAAGTTTTTCAAGATAATCCGGTCAGCAAAGTGAATAAAATCACAAAATAAAATACAGTAGACGTTGCGATACAGACAAAGAGACTAAAGAGAATAGGTACACAAATCGCGTACACATCACGCTCAACTTTTTGTGAAGATTTTTTCTGCACCTGCTCGTAAACAATGTCAAAGAAAACACTTGCGTTATAATTACAAAGCAGATAATGCAGGAGCCGGTTTGTAATTACATTCGTCGACTAGCTACCTAAGTATAATTATGTTTATAAATCCCTGCAGCAGTCTATTCGTTGATGAATGGTCGTCAACATCGACTAATTAATCGAAGAAAAACACTGTATGCTTAGTTTTAGCTTTAATTTGTACCTATAATTTCTCATGTAAGTGAATTCTTGTAATTCTTATCTCTCATCTCTCACTTATTATAATAAATCTCTGAATTAAAAAAAGAACCAGCCAGTATCAAACTAAGTATTGTATAGTCACGAATGATCTCGGCTTCCCATGAACGGAAAAGCATGAAACGTTATTTTAAAAGTAGGTACATTATTATTCTAGCTTCCGATTAGGATATTTTCCGAAACATTTGACCTCATACATTTTTCATTTCTTCTTGAAATTCTAGCTGCCATATCTGTCAAATGTCAGTGACGTCAAAATGGCGGGCTTACTATTGCTATCCAACATTAATAATTTTAATTAATTCGTATGGTCTAATTTAAATAAATGTATCGAAAAAATAACGTCAACGTCAAACAAAAGTCTGACTTCCATCCTCTAATTTAAAGGGTGGGGGGTGATTTACTGCGTGATTTGGCAGAATGTGATAGTGCGATCTGAAACATTGCAATATAAAGAAAAAGAAGTATCAAGTACTTTAATATTTTTAATAATTACCTGTATTAGAAAGGGACACGGACTCGCGTTATGTTTGTAGAACTTACCTAGTGGTTATGTATAGTTTGGAAATTATAAATTGGCCGTCTGTTGTCTAATTAAAAAGAGATCTTTACCTGAGAGTCGGAGTGACTCAAGTGCATTTCAGTCATCACGTGTTTTGTTTATTTAATATAAAACATTGAATGCTGCCTGTGTCCTCCACCTGCTGGATCTATTGCCACAAACCATCTACTAAGCTTTTCCCCCTTATTCATACAACTTAAAATACCTCTGATAAATAAAATGTGTTTTGTCCCTGTCTTACTAATTTAAATATTAGTGACAGATAAACGAATTTTAACGGCATTTGAGCTGAAATAGGTTTGTTCAATGTTTTACTTGATAGGTTAAATTAGAACTGTATGTGTCCTATGTCCAAGAGAAGAAAGGCGTTAATTGCCACCATATTACCATGCAAACGAAGTCGCAGGTACACCTAGTGGGAAATAAATTTCTTTAAATCTAAGAATAAATATTTTCCGTTATAGATATTGTTACTCAATCACACAAAAACGACTAAAAGGATTTGACTACCATTATCATCTCGACAATAATGCCCCATATATAGGGACGAAATTAGCGATGGGTGAGCAATTCATGTTAATATTCAGAGCAATGACGCGTAGTTGCAGTGTCCAAGAGGCAACCGGACGGCTCGCGGTATTTGAGCTCCCGAAGTGTTGTGGAACCGCTCCGTGGAACCCGAACTGAGCCAACTTGGACGGAAATGGAAAAAATGTATGAAAAATAATTTACTTGAAAAACAAAGTTTTAACCGACTTCAATTTAGTACTCCGCCAAGCCACGAGAACATTTCCACATTTATTTTCCAATTTACCACATGAACTGATTTCCGAGAGCAAATGCGTTGATTATTATGGAAAAAAACCCAATCGCTGTATGTGGGCCGATAATATTTGAGGACTTCCGTCGATTCCACAAGGATCACCTTTGGCACTTCATTAGTTGCTTATCAGAATATGTGACGTACATTTGTACTGTTAAGTACATAATTGAGGAATTCCATAAGTCATCTGTGGTCTTCATCATTAATTCCACTACACCAAATTTATGATTACCAGGTGTAAATACACGAGTTCAAATAGAAAATACCAAAATCACTACACGCGTGTCTAATATAATTGAAAAGTTCCCTCAATTCTTCATGGATCCCATCATCCAATTGAATTTTTGAAAAAAATGGGTCCCAGCTGGAACTACCTACATACGAACAAAAAAAATGTACGAATCGGCTCATTAATGACGGAGTTCTGAGGTAACAAACATTGAAAAAAATAAAAATAAAATAATCAACCGAATTGAGAACCTCCTCCTTTTTTTGAAGCGGGTTAAAAATGGTCGCGAGGCAGCCGATTGAAAAATGAATGCGTGTACGCTGTTTATATAATGAAATGCTTTTTCAGTGGAATACCAGGCGACAGTTTATTTTTTCAGTCCCCCTCCAATTTCCGCGGCTCCCTCCAATCTGCCCTGTACGCAGTTCCACAACACGGCTCGGCGCTCGGCGCGGGAGCTCAAATACCGCGAGGCATCCGATTTGCCTCTTGGAAACTGCAACTACGCGTCATTGCTTTAACGAATACGGTATAGTTCACGCGATGATATCACGGGCAAAGGATCGTTAAATAGTTGTATAACTAGTAGTGAGTGGCTCTGTGAGCTACAGAAATCGCGAGGCTGACGAACTAACATTTGTTTTTTATTTCGAAAAAGTTACTCAAGTACAAAATCTATATAATTCACGAACCTGCTCTCAAAATTTCACGAGAATCGGTTGAGAAATGCAACCTGTGGAGAAGAACAGCCGGACAGACAAACGATTTTCGGACCATCAAACTTGAGCTACTTTCGCTTCTCTCGCTCGTTCGATTATACTTTTATGTTCTCTAAATATTAAGGAGTCGAGAAGGAATCCAGTGTCCATAACCGAGTAAAAATTTAAAACACCCCCGACATAACAAATATAACTAGGAACCATCTCGACAACAACGATTAAACCGCACTCAAATCGGTTCTTCCGTTTGGGAGCTACGATACAGACACACATATACATGTTAACTTATATTATAATACCCTTTGTTTGCGTCGGAGGTTAAAAATCAAATAGCTGTAAAATAAACTTTATTTTTCGGTTACTTAATTAATGAATATTTATTTAAATATAACTCTAATTGTCACATTCAAAGTATCTAAACCTGATAGGTTTCATATTACAAAAGAGCAATGAGCAATAACATTAACACCTAACAATTCTAGCAGTGTATCTAGTAGGTAATAAATGGCTTAGGCAATAATCCGTACACCATTGTGTTCGTCACTACAGGCTGTGACTTAGATTTCAATATTGACATAAAGCTTGTTTTATGTCCTGTATGACTGTAATGGATATTATAGTATGTATATTATTACCGGAACATGTAAGTCACCTATGACAAAGGAGGCGTTCAGAAATATCGCCTTCAACCCTATTTATTCGTAGAACAGTGTCAGAATACTATTATATACTTACTTAACGAAATAACTATTTCAAAAGATAATGGAATCGTGTGTTTAACTTGCGTCAACACGAAAATAACTCTATCTGCTTATTTATTAACTACCTTTTCACGCCTCAATTTGGTACGGTAGGTAGTTCTTCCTGTATTTAGTAAGGCCCAGAATACTTTCTATCTCGAAAATCGTCCCCTAAGGGCTCTCTTAGTGTTACTCCTCAGTTTTCGTTTAGAATACACCTAGTTAGGACTTTCACAGAGCAGATTTGTTAATCTAAATGTGTTTTCATTAGGAGCACATTCGCGTTTTGCACCTCACCGCGATACCACTAATTCCGCCTCGAGTCTGATGATCAGCATTGCACACTTTCATCATGATGTAGCCTAGGTAATATTAAGGCACAGACCAAGGCATATCCAGGAAAATTAACGCA
Organism: Epinotia bilunana; assembly: GCA_947049275.1. Classification (NCBI taxonomy): domain Eukaryota; kingdom Metazoa; phylum Arthropoda; class Insecta; order Lepidoptera; family Tortricidae; genus Epinotia; species Epinotia bilunana. The sequence goes on from OX346252.1 coordinate 10,405,360, forward strand.
GGTGTCAAACGAACTATAACTATATATGTATTTGTTAGACGCAATTTTCCACATCCATATGATACATTACTATCATTGATAAGTTAGTGATATCATTTCTCGTAGGTACGTGCATATCTACTTATAAACAAATAATGTATCTTCTTGGTATTTGATAACAAATATGACAGGTTGATATCAATTGAATTTACACTGACACTAGGCGTGGGCAACGGCAAACAGCACGGCTATCACGCGACGGCGCGCGATCTCTCGATTATTCTCGCACTATCCGTCTCTCTCTTATTAGAACACTTAGAACAAGAGGCTACACCTCTTAGAACGAGAAAAATCGAGAGTATGTCGCGGCCTTCCCATGATAGACGTGCAGAAGTTACGTTACCCTTCCACTTGTTCGATTTGCGTCTTTGCGAAATTACTTAGAATTACTGATTCCATTCCGCGTGGATTTGTGTGGAAAATACAGATAGGTAGACAGTGCGCAAACGTCATTGCCTTAAGATAGGATGTGTGTTTGTGAATTTTGTTATTTCTCATTATATTATACGTCAGCAGTGGGGCACGACGTGATTCATCCAAATATACTGTCCTTATTTATGCTCTTAATTTCGTTTTGGAAAGTGCTCTTTATTATTCAGATTGGAAAATCTACGATTTGTTTTGAAGTCGCTATCCAACAGATCTGTAATGGTCGTGATTATCGTGCGATAAAATAAGATAAAGATTTCGCGCCTTTCTCACATTTCTTGGATAATAAACGATAAACCCATAGGTATACAGTGTGAGAGGGCAGAAAAATATAGGTTACTTGACCCCGTTGTCGTTGTAAATAACAAAATACTTGTGCAATGTAATCTAAAAAAATATCAGTATTAAATGGTATTCGAATGTCACAAGTAGCGTCGAGTATCTAATCAAGTAACAAAAAATATAATATTCAAATACTATGACCAAATAGTAGTAGCTTTGAGAAACCGCAAACGCCAAAATAAAGGACGAAATGTTTTTACAATTTCTTTTTGGAGACATCAGTCATGGAGGCTTTTTAAGGAGCTATTTAATCGGTCTCCCTTTTCTAATTATGTCTATGGCAGTCTTTCCCATCGGCCACCCTGGGCAAATGTCCTCAGGTTGATGAGACCATGGATGTCTTATTGTCAAGGACTTAGCGTGTTCAGATGTTTTTGATGACCCCTGCTTATTTGACGTATTACATTTCCGTAACCACAAAATTATCTTGCGATAGCTACTTTTTTACATAATAGGTAAAATAATTTGATGATTTTGAAGTGAGATAAAAAAGAGCGACGCAATATAAGATATACATATTATTATTATTTATTTATTTAATAAACAGAATAAATAAACTTGATAATTAACAGGGTCCCACAAAACTGTCGGAACATTTTGTCTGTGTGATCACTTCATAATAGTACAGAGTTAACTAATATCTGTATACAGAGATAGGTACTGCTTCTACTTTTAACGTGGCGCAATAAATGCTCGGTACAGTTTTCGTTCGACATACCATGTTTTTAAGCACAAATGTACTTATACGGTTTTTCTTGTTCGCAAGTGTACACCAGCCACTGGCAACGTGAACGCTTATCAATGGTTTAAAAGTAGTCGCGTATCTTCGTTCTTTTTAGGGTGCCGTACCAAAAAGGTAAAATAGGAACCCTTTTGGTCCGACTCTGTCCGTCTGTTTTTTCTGTGAAAGATCTTGTTAAATATTTTCTTCTTTTTCGAAATTTCGGGCATAAGTATTTAAAACTAGTCAATTAAGTATTAGGTGATGTGTGGTGTCAATGATAGGGCTTGCGTTGCACATTTTGAATCATTTTTTTGTCTAAATGATGTGATATTATTTTCAATAGGTAGCTAACAATCCCTGTTACAGTGTGTTGTTAGCTTCATGGTGCCAATTGCTGTTGATGTGAGAACTCGCTAGTTTTTAATTTCTATATTATTTTAAAAGGCCCGTAACTATTATACGGTATTGAAAATACAAGTATAGGAGTCTATAATAAAAGAAACTGTGTCGACGAATATTACCAATTATTATGTATGCCTAAACGCACGTAGTTAGCTTTACAAATGAGTGGTGAAAGTTCCGCCATTTCTGTGTGTTTGTATCTACGATGCCCGACTTTGTAATTTCGTTAAAACGGCATGTTGACGCAGCAAGGATAGAAAGCGAAATCTAGTTCAAGCGTGATTGGTCTTTAGCCCTAATTTTTGTTCGAGTCAACTGTCCGCTACCACGCCGTCTAAACAAATGGCTACTGGGAATATAATAAATCTCAGCAGTAGTACAAATAATGAACTTATAAGAAAAACTAACACGGATAAAGTCAACTCGAATGGCCAACTTTCGTGCAAAATTAGTTGGCGCGCGCGTGTCGTTGTAAATTTTGTGATCCGTTTGCGTGATTGGTCTTTAGCCCTAATTTTTGTTCGAGTCAACTGTACGCTACCTCGCCGTCAAAACAAATGGCTACTGGGAATATAATAAATCTCAGCAGTAGTACAAATAATGAATTTATAAGAAAAACTAACACGGATAAACTGATAAAGTCAACTCGAATGGCCAACTTTCGTGCAAAATTAGTTGGCAAGCGCGCGCGTGTCGTTGTAACAAAGACAGACAGGCAACTACTGCGCGTAGACAGACACCCAGTTGGCCGGTTTTTTATCGTGGTCTATCTAAACCCATGCGATTACACTTAGTGCCATCGATCAGAGAACGTCGCTAAGAATTGCAAGGAGAAGACGATAATCATCAATCAATTTGATATCGATTCAAGACGTGTGGTCCCGATATCGGTTGTTTATTAATTTTATTATTCTAGATTCAACCGTCACACTTGGTAGAAATGGAAAATTGAAACAAAACCCTATTATATTTTATATTTATTAATTTTACTGCATAGTGCTTTCGAAGCTTGACCTGATTACCTACAGGAGCCAACGGGCAACGACCGACGGACCGGCGGAGCGAATATGTACCTCATAACTCATAATGGCCGCTCCACACAATGGGCCATCCTGACCCATCATACAGGACGCAACTATGCGGTAAAGAGAGTAAGACATATTTATGTCTCGTTCTACCGCATAGCCGCGTCCTGTATTGGTAGGTACAGTCAGCATCATATAGTTAAAAGCAGCAAAAGTAGCCAACTATATCGCACCACTTCCTTATTACTATACGAGTAACGATGTGTTACGATTACGATATATTGAAATACGTTGGCTGAAAAAAAAATTGAGAGCAGGTTCATTAATTCAATGATGATTACATCATTGATGCCATACGATTAAATAAATAATACTGCGTTGAGCACTCGGACGTTTACCTTATAATTAATGAACCTGCTCTCAAAATTTTGACGAGAATCGGATAATGGGAGTAATGGCATCCGTCGCTAGGTCGGAAATTAGACTACGTTGCCACAAACTATAAAAGAAATATAGCAAAAAATTAAAAAAGTTTTTAGATAGAGGTATCGAGTTGAAATTAAAACCATATACTCAGGTTTACAGTCCCTTGACGGCAGTTTATGCCAGCAAAAAACGTATATTTCGACTGACGTATATTTGTACGAAGAGCCGAGCATCTTAAATCGAGACAAATGTACAATAGTACGAAACGAGAATATGATTAGAGGCAAAGTGTCTCGTCTGATTTAATAATACTCTTTGTACATTCTCAGCCAATGTCAGTCCGTCTCGGTATGCTATAGTAATTTCTGTGGGAGAAACAGAGACAAGTATAGTTTCTCTGCATCGTACGTTACGACACGTACTTACTTGTCTCTTTTTCGCTCCCGGAAATAAGCATACTGTCCTGCTCTCAATTGATACCCATTATTAGTGTGTATCTGCAATATTCGCAGCTCTTTTAAACACAGAATTTCATATAGACAACGTATCTACCTCTTTTTATTTTACATCATTGTATGGCATACTATATTTCGCGTTTAAAGTTATGTAAGTTGTAGTATATGGCATTAGTAGGGCCAGTTTCAGGTGATAATGTGGACACACTGGACAAAAGCACCAATTTTTTTTTCAGGTACTTGTTAGGTCCATGGCTTTAAGTTTTTGATAGGAACGAACTCCTCCGTCTGTCATCTTTAATTTTATGGCGGCAATTTTGAATTATACGTACCTTTATCATTAATATCTCGAATTCTAAATGACGTAGAATCATAAACTTAGTGTCTAAATATACATATTCGGGGTCCAGGAATTCAACTACATATTTTTTAGTCGAGTTCCCAAAGGATATCAAACGGAACCCTGTTCCTAAGCTTCCGCTGTCCATCCAGCTGTCTGCGTATCAGCAATAGCAACCTTTCAAATTTTCACAGAAGTTGTTTTTCTATTGCTGCTTTAACATACATTCATAAAAATAAAAAATAAATTAAATTAAACAGTGCTCTCATACATGAAACGTAATTTTATGGCGTTTTTTGTCCGCCCATAACAATCGGTATATCTTTAGAACCGTAATATGTAGACGCTTGAAATTTTCGCAGATTATGTATAACTATTATAGCCTCTATAATAACAAGTAATAAAAATATAATAACGTTAATAATTGGTTTTAGGGTTCCGTAGCCAAATGGCAAAAACTGGATAGGTCTTCAAAAATGATATTGAGGTTTCTAATAACATTTTTTCTAAACTGAATAGTTTGCGCAATGTCCCCTCCCTGTAACTTCTAAAATAAGAGAATGATAAAACTAAAAAAAAAGATGTACATCCATGCAAACTTCCACTTCCAAATTGTTTGAACGAGATCTAGTAAGTTGTTTTTTTTTAATACGTCATAAATTGTAAACCGCAATTTACCTTTCATTCAACAGATAATGGTACGGAACCCTTTGTGCGCGAGTCCGACTCGCACTTGGCCGGTTTTTTAACATACTTAACTTAAACCAACTAAGAACGAAGATGTTTTGAAATTAAAATTATTTATTCCAGGCAGAGTCCATACATGTATATGCAGTGTTATATAAGTATGCGGTTCAGCATATACTTAATGGCCGCATTAAAATTAAATATGGCCGACGGAAGAGTTGGTTCCTGTCAAAAACTTAAGCTATGGATCTAATAAGTGCCTGAAAAAAATTGGTGCTTTTGTCCAGCGTGTCCACGTATACGAAAATTTGTTCGAGCACTCTGCCCCACTACATGGGCAGTCTATGTCAAAGCAGTATGGGTTAAATAACGAACTAGGAGGACTTTTCTTCATTCGAATTTAAGCCATGTCTCTTTGATATAGAGTGCCCATGCCATATACTATTACAGCGTCGAGCACTGACGTTTACCTTACCTACTCAAGTTTTTTTTTTCAAGTTACTTTTTCAATATCTCAAAAATATAAAAGATAAAGAACAGGCTCGCTAGGTCACTACGCACGCAGTGCCAAGAGCAATCCTGCGACGCCCCACTTTACAAGGCGGAGCCGGATGTCGTTGGTGGTTTTAGACGGTAGTCCGAGGGGTAATCAATCACGTAACGTTTTGAACGCGCATTGGTACAATTTGACATTTTTTCATATAAAAATTGACATGTAGATCTACTTAACATACGTACAATGCGTTAGATGATCGCCCTGCAGATTCGGTTAAGTCCGCGATACCCCCCCTGCCTCCCTGGACAGGCCGCGGACGGCACGCGTAATTAATTATAATATTTATGCATTTCCCCAACGATAAAAAAGGGAGGGTACTATTACTACACTACCAACTAGGCTAAACCTTTCTTCATAAGTGTGTTAGGTATTGAAAGTGTGCATTGTATTGAAACTGCATCCAATACAACAAGAGCAAGTCCCACTGTTGGTGATTACTTGCTACATAGGTACATTGCACGTGCCGGGTTGGCGTGAACCAATAAAGCAATGACCGAGTTGAACAATCACAGTCGTGCACGTGAAACATACTTTCGCGATAACCATTAACAATCCGTGTTATTATTTTCACAGACCATGCACTTATGAAGCAAGTTTGTTCAGTCGCTATCAGACGCGCTGGATGTTTTCCAAAATAGGTGTGGCAGGAAATTAGTTCATAATAACTTCACAAAATAGAGATGCGCCGAATATAGGATTTACGGAATACGAATATTCGGCCGAATTATTCGTTTCAATCAAAGTCATGCCCTATGCTTTCATCAGCCATTCCAAAACGGACCAATTTCCAAAAAATCTTGTTGATTTTAAAGAGAAATATTTACAACTAGCTGTACCTGCGACTTCGTTTACATGGTAATGTGGGATTTAACGCATTTCTTCTCTTGGACATAGGACACGTGCAGTTCAAACACTCGTGGGGAAACTATATTTCTATGGAGTCAGAGGAAAAGCGCTGAACTTGTTAAAATCTTATTTGGATGGGAGAATCCAAAGACCACTCTTTGGATTCTCCCATCCAAATAAGATTTTAATTGACCCAGGGGACCGTTTTCCATTCACGTCCACACGTGAATGGAAAACGGTCCCCTGGGTCACTGGTTTCGATGGGCGTACCACAGGGCTCCATATTGGGGCCTTTCCTGTTTCTCATTTACATAAATGATTTACCGTATTTAGTTAAGGATCACCATGATATAGTACTGTTTGCTGACGATACTTCTCTCATCTTTAAGGTCAAACGACACGAAGATGCCAACGTTCATGTAAATAGTGCTATATCAAATGTAGTGCAATGGTTCAGCGTCAATAACCTGTTGTTAAATGGGAAGGAAACGAAATACATAAGGTTCGTAACTACCAATGTCAAAACTACGCAAACGACTGTCACCATCAAAGATGAGTAATTAGAACCAACCAGCAGTACAGTATTCCTAGGTTTAACAATGGATGCCAAGCTGCAATGGGGTTCCCACATAAAGATTCTCGCAAACAAGCTCAGTTCTGCAGCGTTTGCAGTATGTAAAATACGTCACCTAACAAATGAAAAGACAGCTAGATAATATTAATACCAGAAACAAGGACAAACTAGCAGTGTCAACCACACGACTGCAAAAGATCAAAAATTCTTTTAAGGGTAACTGTGTACTGTTCTACAATAAACTGCCATGTAGTGTAACTGCACTAACATTGAAGAGATTCAAGAAACATATTAAGAGTAGATTAATTAGTAAAGCTTATTATAGTATCAAGGATTATATTAATGACAAAAATGCCTGAGACTGAGTTGACCTATGCCTAACTTATGCAATTCTTATATTTATATTTCATTGTACTGACTCTTATTGCTGACTTATGTATGTATGACATTGTCTTTTTAATTATTGTTAATTGTTACCAATTGTTTTGTTGTCATTATTATTATTTTGTATTAATTAATTATTGTATTCTTACTTATACTTTTTTGGTTTTGTATGACTTATCAAAAGTGCTTATTAATTTATTATTAAGCCTACTTAAATAAATTATTTTTGAATTTGAATTTGAATTTTGAATTCAATTTTAACCTATCAAGTAAAACTTCGAACAAACCTATTTTAGCTAAAATGCCTTTAAAATTCGTTTGTCTTTATCTGTCACTCTGATATTTAAATACTAGTTTACGGGGTTTGATTTGATTCCTACTTACGAGTACCTATGCTATAAGACATAGCTTCTTGCCAAATTTCGATAGTAAACGAATGAAGTCAAGGGGACTACTGGGACTTTGGATTCCTTGTGAGTTTCGAAATGTACGGCATAAACGGACGTATCTTCTTTTGATTGCGTTGACTTAAAGCACTAATTCCATCAAACGGCCCGCAATGGATCGGAACGGAAAGGGTTTTTAAAGTCTTGGATCTCTGACAGGTAAACATTATCATAATTTGCCTGTTGCTTTTATGGCTTTTTTTTACAAACCTTTGGGTAAGTTTCAATGTAACAAAAAACTTGCAACGTTTCAAATTAAGAGGCTGTCAAGACCTACTTTTGTTGAAATTTATGTTATTTATGTTATTTAAGCAGTTTTTTTAAGAAAAACTAGTTGTTCTGCACATCAAAAAAATTTTGTTAATATTCATCATATTTCAAAGACCGTGGACCGACTCGATATATAATTGGACGGAATTGGTCTTAAAATCATCATTAAACGGATCCATGTCTTTAATTTTTTGACGTATGGGTCTGCAATTAAAAACATGAACTCAACATATTCACACCTAAACCGCTAACAAGTCATATTTCACAAATAATCCAAACTTTTTTATTAGTATATTTATTTCTTTATTCAATTTTAATCTTAGGCTAGGTTTACAATAATTATATAAAAAGTAAAATATAAAACTATACATACAAAACATAAAATCATTATAAAAACCTAACCTAGGGTACCGCCGGCAGCGAGGCGGGGCCTAAGCTGCCGGTAGTCAGGGCGTCAGAGACAGGAACCTCCTGACTTATTGAATATTTATTTATTATTATCTTCTAAGACCTACCCCCCTATTCTGTAACTTGTTTTAAGCTCACCTCAACGCTCACCCACAAATATATCTTGACACCGCGATGCGTAGTAACCAAGCGTAGGTAGAGGTCTAGTTTCGTGACGGGTGAACGGCGGGGTGAGCCGCATTAACACGCTTAGCGAATAACAGCCCTGGCCGCCCAGTAACAATCGCTCTCGTTTACTCCGATACAAATAGACAGTGTGCGCCGCGCCGTATCCCGAATCCTCAAGGGCATTTTGGTGTTGACAGACTCTTAAACAATACCGAATCATATATGTTTACCAAGCTGCGCACAACAGCTTGACCGCCGGCGTCTTCCACGACATGTGATCGTAACCGAAAGTATGCTGCGACACGCGATCGGCTCCGTTCGCTGGCGATCGGCCCCGTTCGCTTGTCGTCGTGTGCGATCGGAACCTTTCGGCTGTCAATGCCGTCGCGTACGATTGAGGCCGTAACTGGGCGAGCCCATTATCAGATCCGTCATTCTCGAAAGTGCACACGCTGCATAGACAATTTCAAATCATTATGAAGTGTATGGAATTCGCCAACCTTACACCGCTTTTGCTACAAATAATCAACCCAAACTTTTCCTTTCCTCTTTTGTGTATTATGAATATTATGATAATATACTTCTTCTTATAATGCAATAGCCAATAGTACTACCATTTTTAAAAATTACAACACGTCAACGTGGTAGAAATGAAACTATTTGACTGGGTGCGGAATTGCGGATAACGTTCGCAAGCAACCTTACCGTGCCGATCGTGTGCGACTGTGCGTCGACATCCTGTCGGCCGCGAACAGCTGTTACCGCCCGATCGTATGTATCGTTGTCGCCGCATCCGTTCGTATTCTTTCCGATCCGAGCCGATGCGGGCCGTTTGCAAAGAGAATATAACCACTACGTTTTAAGAGGCGGAACTTCATACATTGTTTTAAGATTCTCTTATGTCTACTACCAACGTAAAAAAAATATTGCCAATATATTATATTGTGTATTAGAGTATATATTAGGTCCATGTATTCTGTGTGTTTGTTAGGTTGGCTGCAATGGGATTTCGTCCCCGTACATTTTTAGGGTTCCGTAGTCGACTAGGAACCCTTATAGTTTCGCTTTGTCTGTCCGTCCGTCTGCGGATAATCTCAGTAACTGTTAGCACTAGAAAGATTTGGTACTGATATGTACATATATCAATCACGCCGACAAAGTGGTAAAATAAAAAGTGTTTTTTTATTTTTTATTAGGGTACCTCCCCTATACGTAACGTGGGGAGTGTTTTTTTTTCACTTCAACCCTAACGTGTGATATATTGTTGGATAGGTATTTAAAAATCAATAGGGGTTTGCTAAAATTTTTTTTTTGATAATGTTAATATTTTCGGAGATAATCGCTCCAGAAGTTTAAAAAAATGTCCCCCCCCCCTCTAACTTTAACCATAAGTTTTAAAAATATGAAAAAATCTCAAAAGTAGAAATTTATAAAAACTTTTTAGGAAAATTATTTAGAACTTGATAGGTTGAATAGTTTTTGAATTTTTTTACAAAATAATTTCTGAACTAAGTTTGTAATTTAACCGTATAAGCGTTCATGTACCTGTAATTTCTACAAAATGACAATGAAATGACGTGCCTTCAAATAAAGTACCTCAAAAAAACGGTGAAAATCGGTTCACGCAATAAAGAATTATCCCATAACAATCATCTTCCATACTTTAAGCTCGCGCGCAATAGTTTACTTAATTTGCCGATAGATATCGCTGTAAGCGGAATGCTCACGTACATGGCGCTGTTTTCAGATTTTTCCTGATTTAATGGGGTCGGAGCAGGTGCGCCCATACATTAACTTACTGTGACGGACGAAAAACTACGGAACCCTACACGCGTGAGCGTGGCCCGACACGCTCTTGGCCGGTTTTTTTCATTATAAGCGAGTTTCCAAAGGCTGGCCGTTTGGTGGAAATAGTGCTTTAGAAGTGTTATTTTTTTACAGCTTCGAGCGTTTGCATACCTGCGTAATACGAACTAATTTAAACTTCATACCTCCACCTCCTGAGAAAAAGGGTTCTAGACAGACACACGGACACGAAGTGATTCCACACTAAAGGGTTGTTCCTTAGTTTCCGTCGTTCCTGTGTTAATTACGGACCCCTAAAAACAGACGAATTGAAATATCTCCACCTTGTTTAGAAATCGGTACCTATAAATAAATCAATGCGAGGTAGCAAGGACGCTACCCAATAGTCTCGGTGTTCTGAAGTTTGTCCTTATTCCGTTAATAGCCAATCCCAAGAAGCACTCGCAGGTATAAATAAAATATTCATACTATTGTCCGATGGAGGCGAGACGGCGTCCATGGTCGATCTAGTCGTATTTGCATAGTTTTATTATTCCCCTTGTTATGCGCTGTTTGGTGTACACAGATGGCGAACCATCGAGGAGTCGCACAATGGACGGCGAACGTCATTAGGTTTAGTTGAGGACAATAGCATCAATACGAATGTCATACGATGTCTGTCAATTTGAATTCCACCAACATGGACGCGACGCTCTTTACAGAAGCGTTTAGCCACGCCGCCTATGGTCAGCAAACTACCCAATGGACGATCTATCTTTACATCTACTTACAAGAATGTCCTCGTTTGGCACAGTGTCGGCCAATTAGTATGTTTGGTGAAGTAATTTTCCATTGACACATTGCTGATTAGCCATTCGCTGCTAACCCAGTCAGATTGAGTGGGTTAGTACTAGACTAAAGTCAGCCCCTACAGATTGGATAGTATACATATACCTAGTGTTCACGCCAGAACCGATTGCATTTTTAGTTTTTCTAACACAAGAACACGAAAGAGTTAAGTATTTTTGTTTTTGGACAGGTGTGTGTGTGATTGTTATTGCAATAGGTACTCATGGTATAGCAAGTGGTAATATATGACTAAATCCCATAAAACGAGGGCTCTACAAGGTAGAGCAGATTCCCCATGTATATTTTAAAGGAAAAAGAATTGCAATTAACACAAATCAGTCGGGAAACTATCCGGTCATTATACCTAAATGAATGTAAAAATCAATTTGCTTAAATATGGACCTTTCACTTTTAATACAAATTAAGGGTTCGTAATATGGACCACAGTAATTGCAGAATGATGATTATTGAAGAGTTCTCGTTGTATAAGTAGCAGTCTTAATAATAGGTATTTTTATTGAAGAGTTCTCATTGTATAGCATTCTTAATAATAGCTAGGTCTTTATTATTGAAGAGTTCTCGTTGTATAAGTAGCAGTCTTAATAATAGGTATTTTATTGAAGAGTTCTCGTTGTGTAAGTAGCAGTCTTAATAATAGGATTTTTTATTAGAGTTCTCGTTGTATAGCAGTCTTAATAATAGGTTTTTGTTACATTTTGGATCGGCTATGTTGGTAAACAAATAAAGTATTATAGTTAGTACCTATGGACTATTAGTCCATATTTCAAACCACACTTTGGTCCTCAATATAAACCAACCCATTTGACAGTTAATGTAAACCGGGGTTACTTAAGAAAAAACTGTGGCTACCGTCAAATGGTCCAACATTGCCCGCTTTTCTTGGAAAATGATGACTTTTTTCAATTTTTTTCTATGCTGCTGCTAGTGTTTTTTTAGCCTATCGCAACAAGTATGATCATGGGCGTGTTCTCATTGCGAAAAATAAAAATGTCGTAGTAAGTTGACGTAATGTAACCGAAATGATAATGATGAGGTGAAGATTTATTAAATTAAGTATGTGTAATATATACAGTAGGAAGTAGAAAATAATTAGGAGAAAAGTAACAAGTGTTGTCAATGTTGTGGTCATATGATGTGCCAAAATATGATAGCCAAATAATGATAGTAAACGAACGTTTATTTTTGAATTTTGGGGATGGGCTTTGGGATGGGATGGGGAGACATGTCTTGTAGAACATAAACAAGGGGTGATATTTTCTTAACAACTAAACATTTTATAAACTTGGGCGCAAGTTTAGTAGAATAATATTTAGATTCATTACTAATTCTGCAATTACGTTTCCAGACGATGTCGCCTCCATTGAATTCATAATGTTGGCGATGTTTATTATATGAGGAAGAATTGGTTTGGTGTGCTCTCCAAAGTCGTTGTACTTGGGAGAATACTGGTTGAAGAAGACCGATATTGTCGGCATATATCTCTGGGCGCGAATATAATATTTAGTGAGGTCAGAGTTATTGTATACTGAACCGCACGTGGGTAATACGCGGCCAAATACAATAAATGCCGGAGTGTATTTGGTAGTTTCATTGACAGAAGTATTCATTGCGAATTGTATTTTATATAAGTTGACATCCCAATTCCTGTGGTCATCTTCTACGAATGATGAAATTGCTGTAGTAACAAGCTTATTATATCGTTCCACAGGATTTGGTTGTGCACAGACAATAATGTTTTGGGTATTTGGTATGAATGGAATAGGTCAGTTATTTGTTGGCTAATAAATTGGGGACCGTTATCACTAGACCCCGGATTGTTGTGGCACTGACGTCACAATAGGGTGATTTGGGGAGTAAATAGAATGGTAGAACAAAATGATACATAAATTATAAGATAAGATAAAAATGTATATTCATTTCACCAGAGAAAAACATAATTTCATTTACGGTACGTAATCGAATAAAATTTAATAAAGTCACAAGAAAGTTGAGATTCGTATTGAAAATAAATACGGATTTAACACATTGCGTGACATTAACAAACTTAATACCGGTCAAGAAATACAAATAAATCCAAGCAATCGTTACAAATATTGCTTTGATAACCGCAAACTTTTCAAATATGCTCCAATAACATCTGTCTCAGTGGAAAGAAGCCTTTCTTTTTTGAAGTGGATATATTCTGCTAGAAGACGTAGCCTAACCGCAAGTCATTTAGAACAACTATTGATCTGTTACGGAGAGTCCATTAACGAAAGAGCAACGTCGATATTTTAATCAACTGACAATTTATTTATAGGAAGATTCGCAATAATATGTATACCAAAAAATAATAAGTACAATTTCGTATTCATTAACACTATCATATTTTTTATATTATCTTATCTTAATAAATCCGTATTAATTGTCCCGTTTACTCCCCAAATCACCCCATTGTCATGTCAGTGCCACAACAATCCGGGGTCTAGACTTATCACTTATCAAGAATAATAGTTTGTGGGATACCATAAACCAGGTCCATATTTGGGGCTTTTCCTGGTTTTTTATCTTTGCCATGGGTCTTACGAGGTCAAGAAGCGGCCAGACTGAGATGTATATACATTATTGTAAAATATTCACCCGCAATCAATAATACAGTAGGCAATTGCGTTATTCAGACCCAGATAGCACCACAAAATATTTAAATGCAGAAAACTGTATACAGTATGGAAACTCGACTAAACGGAGACCCATATCGATATAAGATTTTTCACATATGAGAAGAATACCATGTTCTCTGGAGGTATCAATTGCAATTGCTAACTCACATTTTATACATAGTAGGTAAGCGTTTACTTCTTCAGCATCGAGTTTCACACTACGTTACATATTTAGGTGGAGGACAGGATATTAAATATCACTAAACACTGCAAACCAAATAGGTAGACAGGCAAGTGGACGGTTGACACGTTTCTTAAATAGGTGCCTATTCAGGACTGCAGTTTCAATTAAATTAAACAATTGAAAATGTAGTATGGCAATCCCAACAGAACTTGATCCGGCGACAGTTCCACTACAGGACTGCTGTTTTACCAGCTGAGTTTCGAGGAAAAAACTAAAACAAATTAGTAAACAAGACGTATGACGTTAGCTGCAGGGTGTATGTATAGTTGATATCTAAGTATTTTAGTAACTGCATTCCTAAAGCACGAAGTGCAAAATAAGTGTAACTTGGTTAACGAACACTGCCTTAGGTATATTTATTAATTTGATGTACGATGTAGGTCGGCTAAATTACGTGGGAGGTTAATCTATGCAACAATGAACCGAGAGTACCTTGGTTAGGCTAACTCTGGCTCTAAAATTCACGTTCTTCGTGTCTTATGATACGCTGTAGCTATTGTGTACTAGTATAAAAGTACAATTAAGTACCACTTAACTGTATCCTGTAACGCGAGCCTTTACTGTTAAGACTCGAGTTGATTCCCAGTTAACCCTTTGAGTGCCATCTGACGCCACAGCATAATAAAAATGATGAAAGTGCAAAATATCTTCCTATCATTATTTTAATCACGTGTGAAGTAGTACATAAGCTGATTTTCATTTCATGGGAATTTTGACAATACCTTCATAAAAGCCTACTGAGGTAAAAAAGGTTAATTTAAGGGGATGTAGCATAAATATCATTATCGTCTGAAGATTATTAGGTCTTAATCACAATATATTATTTTACTAGCTGTAGGTACCTGCGACTTCGTTATAACTCGTTCTCTTTATCTGTCACTCTGATATTTAAATCCGTAAGAAAGGGATAAAACATTTTATTTATCAGAGGTATTTTAAGTTTTATGAATAAGAGGATAAAAGTTTAGTAGATGTTTGTGGCAATAGATCCAACAGGTAGAACTTAGGCTGCAGAATTTAATTTTTATATAGAGCTTCTATTGTTATGTAGAGATACATAACAATTGTTTATATAAAATAAATAAAAGACTGAAATGGACTTAAGTCACTGCGACTCTCAAAGATGTGTTTAGGAATTAGTAATATATAATCCTTTCGAGTGCTGCTATTATTTGAAGTTCGCGCGCGCGGGGCTGTTATTCGCCACGTGCTAAAACGGCTCACCCCGCCGATAACCCATCATACGAAACTAGACCTCTACCTACGCTTAGTTAGTACGCATTGTGGTGTCAAGACATATTTATGGCGAGTGTTAAAGTGAACTTAAAACAAGTTACAGAATAGGGGGTCTCGTTTTAAAGCGAGACAGATGAAATCTCTGCGCAGTGGGCAGTTTCAAAGCCGGAGTAATGGGGCTTGTTCCGGTCCGGGTCATTCCTAGCTGTGGCAAAAGTTGTCGATCGCGATTCAAAGCAGCAATGCGGCGAGCGTGATGGGCGGCACCTTTGCACCTGGAATGACAAGGGGCTGGTTATTTGACCAAGTGACACGTGTAAATTTTCTTTATTAAAATAAAAAATAAATTCGTATTCGATACAAATTCATGTAAAATGGAACGTTTCTATATCATGTCCAAGAAGAAATAATCAATTCATTCACAAAAATGATTTAATTAGTCTAGTCGAGAAATCCATTTGTCGTGAATAAAAAAAATCATTACGTCACACCTGGCCATAATGCGAGTTTTACTGCACGCTGCGCTTACGGTAAAACTCGCATTGTGGCCAGATGAAGACGTAAAATTGTGTACTCACCACGGGCGGTAATTCGTAAAGGCCCAGATCGCATATTTATGGCCCTCACCTTCGGTTCGGGCCACAAACACCTGCGATCTGGGCCATTTACGAATTCACCGCCCTAGGTACGTAATGTACTATTAGGTACGTCACTGGGCGGTAAGTGAGATTTACCGTCCACGGGCGCAGCGGCAAATCTCACTTCACTTCACACCCAGGATAAGACGTAAAATTGTGTAGGCACCACGGGCGGTAATTTAAAGCCCCATATCGCATATAAACATCTGCTATCTGGGACATTCACTAATTCACCGCCCTAGGTACGTAATGTACTATTACAACCCGGTGAATTTAATGCACCGTATTCATACATACACCTTGCTGCAAGGTGCCAACGTTTCTTAATCGAAATATAACCATAAAACACGAGTGCCGTAATGGTAAAATATACACGGCTGTTTGATACCCATGATCACGAGCCTAAAAGCGGCACGTTAAGAGCAAATGTGTTGAAAAGTATTAACTTTGTAATTATACAAAGGTACCTATCGTACCTAAATATAACAAAAGAACATCTGTTTTAAAACATAAGGCATCCTTAAAGAAGTAGTGCAGAAACCCTTCTGCACTACTTCAACTTCAGGGGCAAGGACTAACATATTAGGTACACCCGTACCTAGTATGTTAGTCCTTGCCCCTGACACGTGGAAGTCGTGGAATGCGGCGGATGGCATGTCATGTTGAATTAACTCCACGGATGTAGCTGTTGCAATTCATTATCTCGCGCGCTTCCAAGGATGCGCGTGACATCAACTGACTGTCAATATTCAGAATACAACTGGCCATTTACTTCATTATCTCGCGTGCTTCCAAGGATGCGCGTGACATCAACTGACTGTCAATATTCAGAATACAACTGGCCATTTACTTCATTATCTCGCGTACTTCCAAGGATGCGCGTGACATCAACTGACTGTCAATATTCAAAATACAACTGGCCATTTAAATCGTCGCGTTGACAAATAAGATAAACGACCCTATGTTTAGACTTTTATTCGTAATAGTTGACGCCTACTGTTCACCTCTTCTGTTATGAAAGTCCTGTACCATTAAGTTGGTTACATGATGCGGAAGGTCTCATCAATTCAACTCATCAATAACCCATGTTGAATCCGTCGTGTTTGGAGAAGAAGGACTGTCCACAAAAAGTACAGTGTGCAACATAATGTTGTACCAAAACTTTAATGTTTGACAGATATTATATCCTTTCGTCCTTTGTCCACTTAATACCTAAAGCTAGGTTTTTACCGGTATGGTACCTAAAATAGAATACTTTACAAAAACCTAACCTAGCCGCCGCCATATTTATCTCTGTAATTAACAAATAACAAATATGTTTCAATTACCAAGGTTAATCGGTGGTATGGAAATAATCCGTAACTGCGATATTTCAGACTTTTCCAACCATTGGGTAGTTAGGCATATCTTTTTCCTGTTTAAAGTAATACGTTTAAAATTGCGCAATTCAATAATGTTATTATTAAAACAGGGAAAGTGACTCTCATTATTTTTATGCACGCGATTAAGATTTAGCGATAGGTCGATCAATTACGGTATGTGTAGTGATCAATAAAATTAATCTTGAGACATGTGACACTTCCAGAGATTCAACTTGATACAATCGATTAGTAATATTGCAAGTATATATATTAGGTACATATGTACATACGTGTTTTAAAGCAATCAGTTACATTTCAGTCGCTTGTGTAATATATAACTAATTCAGACAAGTCATTACTTTCAGATTACTTGAACAGTGTATGTAGGTATAGTAATTATATGAACTACTAGCTTCCGCCCGCGACTTCGTCCGCGTGGACCCGGGATAAAAACTATCCTATATTTTAATCCAGGCTATAAACTATCTTCGTGCAAAATTTCATTCAAATCGGTTCAGCCGTTTAAGCGTGATTGAGTAACAAACATCCAAACATCCAAACATCTAAACTTTCGCATTTATAATATTAGTAGGATTTTTAAAACACATCTGAGTATAGAAAGTGGGAGGCGGAATACGAAGTTTCCTAGTGCATCCCCTCCCCCGGTTGTACGGACGGGTAATGACGTCACACCCAAACGAACATGACCTTATTAATATTAACATTAACCCGAAAGTTTTTACCGTTGTTTGTACTACTCGATATTTAACTTTCCAGTGGGCAAATTGTTCGTAGAGGACACGTAACCCTGAACCTCCATGATTGACAGTTCAGGGTAAAATTTGAATAAACTTTAATACTTATCATGATGTTTGTAAACTACTTACCTTTAATGTATTTTAAGGATATCGTATGTAGATATACTACAAATTGTATATTATACGAGTATGTCTAATCTATTTCAAAATGGATATGGTGTACCAATTCTTTTTTTTTACCAGCTGTTAATTTTATTTTAGTACATTATGATACAAGTGAGGTATGTTGATAATTACATCGGAGGCGGAATAAGAGAGCCGAGGATGTAATTATCAAAGCTCACGCGTTTCATACGTTGTTTTTCATCATATTTTGCGAGGAAAAAGTCCTTTTCATAGGATAAAAATTGTATAAGCCTGCCAAGTTATTTTCTTTACTTATTTATGGCAACAGGTTTTTACTCACATATTTGTATACATCGCCAAGAATTTCCAGTGGCGTCCATTCTTTTTATCACTTTTCTAGTCACAACGAGTAAACATTTTTGTATCTGTGAAATAACCTATAATAGCGCGCAACAGTTTTTTTTTTTCGATGAAATCTCTAAACAGCCAATACAAAATAAAATAAATATTTTCGTTTAAAAATGTTATCTTTATTAATTCATGTAAAATGTTATCAAACGTGAATAGTTTTACTAAATTAAACGTTTCTATATCATTACTATCCAAACAGAAATAGTCAATTAATTAACAAAAAGGATTTAATTTATTTAGTCAAGTAAGAATCCATTTGCCGATAATTAAAAAAAAAGCTGTACATTCTGTACAACCCGGTTAATTTAAGAATGCACCGTGTGCATGCATACATCTTGCTGCAAGATGCCAACGTGACTTAATCGGGATATAACCATAACACACAAGTGTCGTAATGTTATAAAACATGCGTGTTTAATATCCAGGATTATGAGCCTAAAAGCTACACAATAAGAGGTACGTTACGAGCAATTGTGTTGAAAATTAATAAACATGAATATAAATATATAGAAAAACAATAACAAGAAAATATAAACTTAGACAATGACAAATCTCAATATTACCTACTAGGTGCAATAGAGCAAAAATAACTAGAAAAAGAACAATAAAAGAAAACAAATAACGATAAGATTATAAATAAAAAAATTGGCCCAGATCGGCTCCAGGCTGCCCAGAAGGCTGGCGGCATTGCCACGTTGTATAGCAATGCTAATACGTTGGGCTAGGTATGAGCCAGCCTTCTGGTCACAACAGAAGCGTCGACCTGGCGCTTAGATAGCATTTTAAAATGTTATTAATCAATTTGTAATTCGACTCGGGTTTTAAATTCTATTCATTAGTCAATGATAAAAATGTGATTCCAGTTTTGCCAAATATACTTATTATCATCACCGTAGCGTACGTAGTGCTCGTAGCAATTTCACAAAAACATTTACTAATGGTTTAATGGACAATAATATTGTGATTGTGACTATTTCATGGTCATCTCATCAGTCATCACATAAATAGTCACAATGCCTCTTGACAATTTGCCTCCGTTTATTTGCATACCTACCTTCTAAATTACAGGTATTAGATACCTAGAGATAGTTTCGGAGTTGAAGTATATCTATAGCAGGGTTTCTTAAAGTGTGGTCCATGGACCCCTTAGGGGTCCGTGACATGATTGCTAGGGGTCCACGGCTATACTTCGTTCACTCTAGGTAAGACACATGAAACATGATATATTAAAAAAAAAACAAAAGGGGTCCGTGGTATTTTTGAAGTTTGAAAGTGGTCCATGCCTAACAAAAGTTAAAGAACCCCTGATCTATAGGTACATACCGTGAAACATGCCTACTTTGCCCGCTTTTTGACGAAAAACACAAGTATCTCATATTTGTTATATGGTAGGATTATTTTTTTTTGCTTAACAATCGTTCGTAGTCATACGCATGTGCTCATGAGGAGTTTTTTTTTTAATAAACACCTATTCCAAACTTTTATCGATTTTGATCGCGGGTAAAGTTATATGGACTTTTGCCAACATTGACCATGTCGAATTATTGACGCAACTATAGCTCTTACGATGTTGTGACAAGACTCAGTTCAAAATTTTGGGCAAACATGGCGTTCCATTTTAAAATCTTGGTCTTAACTACGAAAAGATTTACACAGTACAGATGGGCAATGTTACCTAGGTATTTTCAACTTCCAACACAAGCATTGCTATGCTTACTAGAAGGTGGATACTTGCCTTTGTTCAACATGTGTAAAAGCCCCACTAAACTATTTTTGATTTGGTTGAGGGATGCAACGGGTGAGGCTCGCGCAGGCAGCTTTCGCGCTCAAACAATAGCGATTACTATTCAGCGCGGGAACGCTGCCTGTGTAATGGGCACTCTGCCTAAGACCCAATACGCACTGTCGACTAGTCGCCGGCGACTTGGTCTCTCGGCGACCAAAACATTAGGCGGGCGACCGGCGACTAAGTGCGTAAACGCCCATTTAAGGCTCCACATTCGAAATTTTCCTGAAAATGAGTTGTTTTGTAACCGTTTTATACAGTATAACGTAACATTTTTATGGTAGGAAAAAATATATCATAATCTGCAAGATATGCGACGGGTCATAGTTTTCGTAGAAATCCATTTTAACAATAAAAATGAGAGAAAAAGAAATCTAAAGTCACTCCTATTTTTTCACTTGTAACCATTTTACTGCTCCATTTTTTATCAGAATAATATGAAATTTTATAACTTTCTTCATAAAATAATAAACAAGGGCCTCATTTTCTTACTTGCTTTATTTTCTTAAAAATTTATCTCGTTTTCCGAAATATTCCGCCAAAGTTCCTACGCCTCCCCGTTTTCGTCCATACGGTCAGTGCGGGACAAGACACGTTGCATGACTGACCTGTGTCAATTTGCGCTGCGCCGAAATTTTTAAATATTTGTGGAAATTGTGGACTATATTTGTTGCATAGAGTGGACAATCCGTTTTGTGATTCGTATAGTAGGTAACTAATAAACATTTGCGTCTAGTTTAGTTTTTAGTGACAGATAATTTTGTTGCATAGAGTGGACAATCTATTTCGTGGTTTGTAAAGTAGTAGGTACTATAGACAAGACAGCTGACTGACCATCCGTGCACTTTATTTGCATTGTAATAAGGTTCTTGTATAAATACAGGATGGTCAGTTAACTGTGTTGGCGTTTGTACCTAATTAACATTTACGTAGGTATAGTTTAGATTTGGTTTTGAGTTCAAGATGGGAAATAATAATAATAATAAATTCTTTATTTCAGGCCAGTTTGCCTATAGATTTTTAGTAACATACAAACTTACGATACTAGAGTCAGTACGTCTTTGCTTAGGTCTAACAAATTTTTCAATAATTATTTTGGGTCTTTGGGGTTAAATAAGCGCAGGAGGAAAATACGTAATATCAAGAAATTTTACAAGAGAAGAGGAAAAAAATACACAAGTAAATACCTATTCTATCAAATATCTAAACAGTATCAAAATTGGGAAATCGCTAAAACCAGACATTTTATTAGTAAATATATTTACAATATCTATTGCTTAGGAGCATGAACAATTATAGAAACAATATTGTTTTATCTGCTCGTATTAATGTAATGACTGTCAAGTGTTAATAGAATAAGTTCTAATAAAAATAGTGGGCTTGGCAAATATTGTAAGTACCTACCTATGGGTTGCATGCCAACTCCAAGTTCGATACAGAGTTATTATTTGATATGAAACAAAGTATGGTTAACGTACAACTAATCTATAAGTATATATTTACCCGAGGCCGATTTCTGTACAGTCAGCATAATATAGTTAGTAGCAGCCAAGTTAGCCAAATATATCGGAACGTACATTCATCGAAATAGTCTTTGTTACTATAAGTAGGAGTAAGGAATGTGTTACGATATATTTGGCTACTTTGGATGCTACTAACTATCTCATGCTGACTGTACACGCCATCATCATCAAATCAAGGAAGTAGAACGTAATAAATATACCGAAAATTAGTTTAAAACTTAACAACCTTACACTTACACAAAAGGTAACGGACAGACAGACACACTTTCGCATATATAATATTAGTATGGAGTATGGATATGGAAGTATGGATAGTATGGATTATATATCTTTCCCGCTCACGGGACAATGATGTCCCGGACCTTTGGGAAGCGTGCGTGGAGCTCTGAGCCAACACGTAGAGGCCCTTTTGACAATTTAATGAAATGCAAGGAGTACACCAAGCGGATGCTGTCTCTGCCCGTGTCATGGGACGCACACAGAAACAGCACCCGCTGGGGTGTAAGAGTCTATTGCTAGTTGATGGAATCTAAATAAAACGGGTTATTGGGTGAAAATGATGGACTAGTAGCTGGGCTATTGGATGAAACATCGGACGCCTGCCCAATAAAACTGTTGCACATTTTATCTCTGGCAGACGGTGACTCGCTAACTGCTAGATGGGCCCCTATTAATAGCGACATTAAAAAATGGCCTAAGGGCAACAGTAGGTATGGATTATTCTTATTACCTTTATATTTTTTCGCACTATCCGTCTCTCTCTTATTAGAATATTTAGTAACAGAGGTATAGTGCGAGAAAAATCGAAAGTATGTCGCGGCCGTCTAGTGCTAGGCGTGCTTAGGGCGTACCGCGAAACGAAACCGAACTTCGTTCGTGTATCTCCCTCTCTGTCGCGCTTGCTAGTTCGAGCGACAATGAGAGTTATTCGAACGAATTTCGTATTCACTAGCACGGCTAGCACGAGACGGCCGCGACATACTCTCGATTTTTCTCACACTATACCTCTCTTTCCTAATGTTCTAATAAGAGAGAGAGAGATAGTGTGAGAAAAATCGAGTGTATGTCGCGGCCGTCTCGTGCTAGCCGTGCTGACGGAACTACACTAATCGTAAGTAAATAGTATTATAATAGTAGGGACATAATTTTTGAACTTAATCAATGATGTAATTTATGTATGACAAATATCACGTTTCAATTAAGCATGACGAATATCACCCACCCACGTCCGCCCTTGCATTGGTAACGATGCGCGATGACGCGTCTGTAACTTAATCTATGTAACGCTTAATAAACGACGGCGGGTTGTGCGACTTGCGCGGGGAGAGGGTCGAGGCTCCGCCCATACGCTCAAGGACTTTAGCGGGTATACAAGCCTTAAGTTATAAACTGTGGAAAGTCACGGTCACCGTCGACTGAGACGCCGGTGACTAGTCGACAGTGCGTATTGGGTCTAAAGGGCTAAGTTTTGATACGTTTTTTAGGGTTCCGTAGTACAGGGAAATGGCTGCTACTGGGAATATGAAAAAAATCGTGGCAGTAGTACATACGAGTTGTACAATTTAAAAGGAAAACTATCACGGCTAAGTAGGCATAACTAGTTACCGAGTTACAGTCGACCAACTTAAAATGTACTTAGAAAGGCCAACTTTCGTACAAATTCGGTAATAAGAACAATTAAAATGGTTGTATCGTAATTATTTGAGATATCCGACTGGGATTTTCGTCACCAGGCATATTATTTTGCCTTATTTCTTTTAGAGTACATTTACATTTTGAGTCTACACCCGTATTGCTTCTTTCGAAATTATCAGGATTAGACTTGTTTTTTTTGGTAAATAAAAAAACTAAACGTACTCGACAAAATATTTCGTCGAAACGGTGTTACGGACAACAAAGGCTGATTTAACTCGTACAAGAAAGAACACAGAGGCTTGAGCATTAATCGATAAAGGTCATACTGAAATATGTGGGAAACATGATCCCAGACCATATCCGTTTGAATTAATGTTTTACCGCCGGATTCACACGTTGAAACGTGTTGCCTCATCAGTCATCATAGTACAAGGCTGTAACGGCATCGAAAGTGTAACGCTCTTAAGCTCTTTTATTTTGGCATTCTAAGTGCATAGTGTAGGCATTTTTATTGACGTATATGAACGGAAAGACCTTGTTAGAGCGGCGCTAAAGTTTAGCATCTGCGGATAGTCTCACTGAAGGTCATTATGCACACCACGGCCGCAGCTAACCGTGTAGTCTAAACTAGGTCAAAATAGATGCTAACGTTGTAAAAGAACATATGAAAAACGTTGTTCATATGGACATGCTAAAACTATTGTAGGAAGGTATGCTACCTTTTCGAAATGTATTGTTTGGAACATCCAAAACTATTATAGCGCGACTAGAAAGTTTCTAGGTAGTTTTTATCATGAAAGTACTGTTTTCAGGGTTACGTAGGTACCGAAAAGGTAAAAAGGAACACTTATGGAGCGACTTTGCCCGTCTTCTGTCTGTTACAACGTTAAATATCGGAAGAACTACTTATGCTAATCAATTTGAAATAGTTGTAAACCAAATGAAAGAACTTTTACATTCTTAGCAGTTTCACTTTTTTTACGGCGTATAAATTTTTATTTATGAAGGAAAATGTTGAAAGAAATACCCCCCCCCCCCTATCTCCGACATTACCGATCGAAAATTTTAAAATTATTGCATAAGTTTAACATTATAAATATTACTGGAAAAATATAACGGTATCTCTAACTAGTTTATTTTTCTTTTAACTAAATTTGTAATTTACCAAAAAAAAATATTAACCACCTTTGTATTTCTTTTTTATCTTCAAATTCCCATTATATTATTCTAAGAGCACCTTCTTTCAGATGAAATGAAAAATATTGAAATCAGTTCAGGTGAAAAAAATAATATCACAATCATACGAGTACCTACGGAGTTCTATGGTCCCGCATGTTAGTACCAAAATGCACCGTCAATCGAATGGCGCTGTACTGACTCGCACTTGATCGTTTTTTTTTATTTGAAGTCCCTACTCATCTAGAAGTGAAATGGAGAATGTTGATTGATGTTCGATATAGAAGGAGAAGTGATGGGGGTCTGAAACTCTGATATGATACACACTAAAAGCGCTTCCTGCCTTTGATAACCCGCTTTACTTTCTTAGAATACTGTGTACCATTTATTTCCACGTATAGTTAGTCCTTCGCGATATATTTTATATTTACTAGACTGTACATGTTGCGCAAAATTTTAGCAGGAATATAGAAAACTTATAAGCTACGTTATATTATACACATATATGTTAATTACTTGAAATAGTTCGCATCATAAAACTACTTATACTTAATTGAAACTTGAACCGGCCGCACATGACAAGGGTGATTTTCAAGCTTTAATTTGAAACACTAAATAAAAAATTAAAACTATAATTTGTACTATTTAAAACCTTTGTTACATACATAGTCTAATATTGAAATTAAAAAATAATTTGGAAGTTGCATAATATCTGTGAAAAAAAACGCCAAACGGTAAGGACCTAATATAAACAAATGCAAGTTTTGGACATTTCGACAGTGGAAATCAGACGATAAACCATCTAATTGTAACCATGCTAAACATATATCGTGGTGTTCCAAGCTCCTTTAACGAAGTTGTTTGTCACTCAGGTACGGACGTGTGTCCTATGAAGTCAGTGGTTCGGCGCATCGGGCAGCAACTGTTCACCGCGCTCAGCAGCAAGGGCATGGCGTTGCTGGTTAATCATGGTGTTGCCGAGGAGAAGGTAATTACACTACGGTGTACCAACAAGTCTATGTCTATTGCCTAGCTTTACTGTATTATAGTCTCCTAAAAAGCAAAACAGGCTCGTATATTTATGACGTCGAGTTGCGGAAACCTAGCCCGCGAAAACCTATAACCTAATAATACATAAAGGACATTGCCGCGAATCCAAATTCCGTTTGTACCAATACAAAACCTTGTGTATTTTGAGGACAATAATTTACACTTCCACTACATCGTCAATTTTTTTTATTATACAAGGAATACGTAGATGCATTTGAAATGAATTACACAAAATTTTATTTTTAACCCCCGACGCAAAGAGAGGGGTGTTATAAGTTTAACGTGTCTGTGTATCTGTCTGTGGTATCGTAGCTCCCAAACGGATGAACCGATTTTCGTTTAGTTTTTTTTAAGTCATAGATAATTTTATCCCGAGTGTTCTTAGCCATGTTTCATGAAAATCTGTTCAGCCGTTTTTGAGATATTGGACTTTGAAATATATTTTTTTAAATAACAAACATACAAACATTTAATCAATAATCATCCAAACATCTAAACATCCAAACTTTCGCATTTATAATATTAGTAGGATAACCCATTTGAATGTACTTGACAGTGAAAGTGAGTGAAGTTCGCGTTTACCGACAATTCACATCAATGCAAAACCAGTGAAAGTTTGACCTCCGAACACGCAGTTGTTATGACTCGGAATTGTTATACATATTGGTTGAATGGTGAGGTGGGTTGGGAAAGGGTGTAAATATTATGGCTGTCAAAAGGTTGCTTAAATATAAATAAAAACCGGCCAAGTGCGTTGCAAAACATATTACATCACCACCTTTTGTGTCTAGGTAAGGAGAGGTAAAATAAAAATAAAAAGAGTTTTCTACCATTTTGTCGGCATGATTTATGTATACACCAACGCCGAATTACAGCTTTCTTGTAGTAAGGGTCACTGAGCTAAGCCGCAGGCGGACGGACAGACGGATATGGCGAAACTATAAGGGTCCCTTGTTGACTAGGAGACCCTAAATACAAGCCCAGTATAATTTTAATAAGGGATCCAAAAAAGGCAAGGATCATTGCTTGCCTGTTTCGGTACTTTAGCTCATTATAGATCTAACTTGACACTTAATTACAGCTGAAAGCAGTGTACGCGGACTTGGACAACTTCTGCGCGCTGCCAGAGGGATGTCAGGCGCAGTACCTGCGCAATCCGGCCAACAACCACGGATACGTGCGCCCGGGGACCGAGCAGTTCGATACCACCATGACGGTAAATAAAATCTGGGTCCAGCTGCCCGGTGGCAAGCCAGTCCCGTCAAGCTGGTCTTAATTACAGCTGAAAGCAGTGTACGCGGACTTGGACAACTTCTGCGCGCTGCCAGAGGGATGCCAGGCGCAGTGCGCAGTACCTGCGCAATCCGGCCAACAACCACGGATACCGCCCGGGGACCGAGCAGTTCGATACCACCATGACGGTAAATAAAGTCTGGGGCAAGCTGCCTCGTGGGAAACCAGTCCTGTCAAGACATTTAGATTCACTCTATGAGTAACAATTCCAAGGACAATACATACAAGGCAAGATTTAAAGAAACGGTTTACGTAAAGTTTGCAGGAGCGACCTGACAACAGGATCAGATCGGTTCTTGAAACATTTCATAGGCACCATTTTTAATGATTCAACGAACTCTCCTTAAGTGAAGTTCTATTATAATTATACGATTGCTTGTCCGAAGAGGTTAGCATGATTAGCATAGCATCCCACTCTCCCTATGTTAACCCCCGGCAAAAGTAAAACAGGTACTTAGTGAATGTCTCCAAATTATTTAGAAATTATGAATATACGGGTAAAACGCAAGAACCCCAATACCCGCAGAAGAAATCTCGTAAATAACTGAAATAAGTAAAGCGCGCGAATGGCGACCCCGTAATGTGTTACTTTTCTGGATGGGAAAAATGTTAACCTCAAGGACAAGCTCGGGTATAATCTATTACACCAAAAGCTATGAGAGCACTTAAAAGCTATTGGCACGATATCATGAGCCTTGCTTTATGATTGTCAGTTTGGGTTTACAAACATAAAGCGACGAAACGCGTTATTAAATATAACCCTGCATGCTTCCCACATCTCTAGTGGATATCTACGGCTTACATCGTTCATTTTGCAGGAGCTTCGGCACTTGTTCAACATAACGACGCTCTCGGCGTCCTCGATGCCCGCGACGGAGATACCGGAGTTCACGAAGCACGCCGTACCGCTGGCGCAGGACCTCACCAACCTGTCCAGGGTGCTGTTGCAAGCTCTCGCTTACGCATTCGGTAAGTATCTTCGCTATGCTATTCTGTATATCCCGTCATCTGTATTCCCGGACAAATATGATCTAGGTGCCTCAAAATCAAGAGAGGATAAGCTTTCACTGGACCAGTGATTCTTCTTCCAGTGAATCTTAGGTCTCAGGTGATATTAGGGGCCAATCACTGGTCAGTATTTTATAAAAATACAACTTAGAAATGTTGAAAAACCCCCGACATTTTCATTTCAAAGTCTAATATCTCAAAAACGGCTGAACAGATTTTCATGAAACATGGCTAAGAACACTCGGGATAGAATTATCTATGACACAAAAAAAACACATTCAAATCGGTCCATCCGTTTGGGAGCTACGATTCCACAGACAGATACACAGACAGACGCGTTAAACTTATAACACCCGACCCCTCTCTTTGCGTCGGGGGTTAAAAATAAAGTCGGTTGCAATCATTTACGACAAGTCAAAGCGTTCAAAACAAAAGTATCTGACAAATTTTGACAGTTCTCGCTTGTGTACCCTAAGTAGCTTAAATGTTCAAACCAAGAGTAAAGATTCGACTGTTTCAACCTACTGGACTGTTTTACATCTCATGGCAGTTTATTTTATTGTACCTAATGCTTTTGTGTAATCTAAGAGCCATGTGTAGCACTTTAGCTTCCTAGTTAGTGTATTATTATTACACGACACGTTGTCAAAACGGTCACTTAAAAATTGTTTAATCAATCACTTATTTTTTTTAATGTAAAACATTACGTGTATAGGCTGGCAAATATACTAAACACTGAACTGACTTGATTGAATATGTATCGCTGACCTAGTATTTAATGTAATAAACGCGAAAGTATACTCTCTTACCTATCCGTAAAACTTTAGTAAGTAAACAAGCTTCCGGTCATTATCCACAGTGTATTTCTTCTTTTCCGATAAATCGATACATTTGCTTGGTACAATGAATACAGTTCAAAATACAATTCTAAAACTCACGCGCGGAACCGCCATTAGTATATTATGTGTTATGTGTTTTATAAACACAATTCTGGACGTGGCTGACAAAGACAAACTAATTTAAACTAAAATAGATTTGACTTTTATGAATGAGGGCATTTGTTTTTTCGGAACCAGGTTAACAGATTTTAATTGAAGTCATTGCACTGCAGCCATTGATAATTATTATTATATGTATAAAAGCACTTTGACTTAATTATAATCGATAGGGTTCAATGCCTGTCAAATAAATCACAGAATGACTACCGTCGCGTATACAATGCAGTCTGTTCTTATGTTTCAAGCTACGTTTTACTAGCTACTAATACGTTTTACGTGCTACCAATACGATCAAACTAGAATACAAACTACCCAAGGATTTACCCTGTGATGAAACATCTAAAATATCATAGAATAATATCAGAACGAAATCTATTAAGCATATTAATGAAACGAATGTTAAACTTAACATTAGTTTCACTAATATACAAAAGGAAGAGGCGGTTGTTCTTATGTAAGAACCATGGACATATTCACTGCCAGATTTTTTATAGCTAGTTTGAACCAACTGTGTTACGTGTGTGTTGAAAATAAGGAATAAAATAAATCCAAGGCAGGTTTTTTTCTTTTGTTTATACTCGTAAGTTATGTGTAAAATAACGCAATGCGAAATCAGCGTGCAGCGATTGTACAGTTCATTATTGTCTCCACAATCCCATCATGCAACACTCGTGCACATTTTCATTTCCGTTTAACTCAACTGCGGGCGTAGCACGGTTGCCATTTTATCACTTATCGTTGTGGATAAGGCATCCGTCACTCTCGGACTCGCATACTTGTCAGAGCGTGATGGGCGTCTTTACCACAACGATAAGTGATAAAATGGCAACCATGCTACGCCCACTGGGTTCACACATAGTACAGTGTGAGAACCCAATACGTACATAAAGATCTTTACACGGATTTGTGATATTGACCATAGAGTCCTGTACAAATATTTATGTACGTACTAGCTTCCGCCCGCGACTTCGTCTGCGTGGACTCGGGATAAAAACTATCCTATATTTGAATCCAGGCTATAAACTATCTACGTGCAAAATTTTATTCAAATCGGTTCAGCCGTTTAAGCGTGATTGAGTAACAAACATCCAAACATCTAAACTTTCGCATTTATAATATTAGTAGGATATTAATACCCCTGACTGTACATGCAGTAGGTTGCAATATCTATTAATTATAATTATTATATGGTAACTACGACCCGCCAGCGAGAAAAGTATTGGAAAGAGATCAGATAGCCTTGTTTCTTACGCCGTTTTTTGACGGTCCTTGTTGCTCCCTCAACAGTGCGATCCGTATACACACTATGATCTCTATTATGCCGAGTGAGTGTTAATCTGTGGACCGTTGTCAGGTCTGCCGCCGACGACGCTGCTGACGTGCCACTCGGGCATGCTGGCCGGCGCCGGCAACCCGTCCGCCATGCGTCTGCTGTACTACCCGCCCGTGCCGCCCGAGGACGAAGGTCCGTGCTGCGAGTCCGACGCGGTGCACTACACCCGCTGCGGCGCTCACGCCGACTATGGCACTTTCACCCTCCTTGCGCAAGACTCCGAAGGCGGCCTCGAGGTATTTTTACTTGTGAACCCGTTTTTATCGACAATGACTAATGCGCAAGAGAGAGAAAAAAGGCGAACGCTTGGGCTTTAAATATAATTTGTCAATGGCTGTTAGAAAAAGTCTGCAAATAGCTGTTGTCGGTATTTTTAGTGATAGTTTAGTTGCACTACGAGGTCATCTGAATAAGTTTCCGCGTTACGTCAATTACGAGTAGGTATTAAGTATACTACAGCAATCATTTTATAGGCATCTTACAAGCTTATATATAAATATAACTTGCTGTGTTAGTTAGTAGGTATGTTGGTTTGGGTCCAATATTGGAAGCTAAATGAAAACCCCTTGGGCTCAAATTGGGTACACTTGAATATTTTTGGTGACAGTGCAATAATATAGAACCGTAGAGGTAGTCTGATGATGGGGTCCCCCCACTTAGCCTAATATCGTTAGTGCCAATTTCATTACACCCACCAACGTTCGATATAATTTTCATTAGCCCTAATATTCGGATATCTAATCTTGAATGCCATAATTATTTGCTGAGCCTAATTTCATACCTCCTAATCTTACCTACATCAAGTGTGCTAATATATTGAAAACTAATAATGTTGTTTCCTAATGATTACTAAGCCTAATGATTAATGTGCCTAATGATTACGATGTTTAATGAACACTACACCTAGTTGCGTCATACCTATCTGTCACTTGACATATTAACTTTTGCTCTAATGTTTCACTGGACCTAATACATTTTTCTTCAAAACAGTAAACTTTTTGGGTTATCTTTGAATATCATCAATTTCTAGGTGTAGGTACGACGACGAGCTAAGCGAGGAGGAGTGTTAGGTAGAACTGCGACCCTACACGCTCGCTCGGCTCCGCGAAGCGCCAGAACTGACTTTATACGTAAAAGTGAAAGTTATGAGACATTAGTCATTATGAAAATTCGGAATAATGAAGGGCTAAAATAGTTAGGCAAATTGAAGATTCGGGTTTTTGATTTTAGAGACATAGATAATAAGGTGTGCTCATTATTAGGCATTGACATTTTAGGCCTAGGAAAAATAGTTTTTTATTGTCTGATTTTACCAGAAAGCAGTTCCCGCGAAGGATACGGGCGCCTTAATCCGCGATTACTGTATGGTAAATGATTTCTAATGGAATAAGTGATTCTGTGTATGAATGATGTATATGGTTGTAATGGATGATGGTTGAAATGAAGAATTAACTATGTGCCATTGAACTTTTTCAGGTTATTAACTATAGAGGTGGAGAGTTTGCAAAAAAAGGCTATTGGAAAAAAATGGTTTTATAAAATTAGTTTTAGTGAGAATTCGGTCATGACAAATTAGACATTCGGGATACTGACATTAGGGAATGAATAATTAGGAAAAATTAAAATTCTGGTTGGCGCTTTTAGGGTTCACAACATTAGGACTAGTGAAATTAGGTAGTTATGAAATTCTTAGGCCTAACTGAGGGGACCCCTGATGATGGAGTCAGAAGGTGGCCATAGGAGCTCCTAAACTAACTACACAAGATAAACCCGTCGTATTTGGGCTTATTGGAACGCTCTCAACGAGTAGTTAATAAATGACTGTACAAAGCATCAAGTCGGTAATTAACTTACCCTACCAAAAAATAATAATGTGCGGGAACTTATTTTCTTTTGAGTAGGTTGGAAGGTAGGAAAAGGAAAAAGTTACACGATCACTTTGTTGCCCGTCAGTTTCTCTCAGCCACTCGCAGTCAAGCGGCTCAGCAATTTAAATAAAATTAGTTCTAGTAAGAATAGGTATGATGACTAAAACTTTTTTTATGATGTCATTCGAACCAGTTTTTGGACAGGAACAAATGTTTGTATGGGAACAACTACAATTAAATAACATAAATACCCAAAAATTTGAGACAAAGATTGACCTCGCTGGCGGCAGCGCAAAACACTTCATACTGATAGACGGACAGGTATGACGTCACAACCGACATTTGTTAGTACAAAGTACATGTATCGAGTAAGGATTCTATTGGTAACTTTAAATTTACTCACGGACAACTAAAAAAAATGCATATTTTTTCTAACTTTCAAGGTTCATATCTTTTTACGTTTTTAATTATATTTTATAATTTATAGTTTATTACGATTATTTGATGGTTTACTATCGCCATTACCATTTAGCATCTCTACGTTATCAATTTGAACATGAGGCATCGTGCCTATTCGGTCATGAGAAATCAGACATTATAAAAATTTGGGATACGGGAAAATGAAAATTCGGGTTTGCGATTTTAGGGTTCACAACATTAGGGCTAGGGAAGAGATGTGAGTTGAGTTGGATAGTTGATTTGAAGTTTTTATAATATAAATAAATAGCTTAATGAGTTAATAGTGAGTTCTATTTCTGAATACCGAAGAAGGCGGAAAGATTATTCGGAACAGAAATATGAAAAAGAAACAACCTTTAATTCAACGCAACCATAAAGATCACCGTATAAGTTTAATACTCGCAAAGGAACCAAAACCACACTCCAGGAGTCGCTTTCTGTATCTTACCCACATCCCTGGCTGGAGTCCCTCAAGTGATCGAGACTCTTCGTTGTTCATATCTTCTTATTATGGTTTTCAGGTAAAACTGAACGGCAGCGAGAAATGGCAGTCCGTCGGCCATCTTCCTGGAGCCATCTTGGTGCAGACCGGAGAACTTCTCGCCACTTGGACCACAAACATTCTGCCGGCTCTGGTTAGTATATACAGACCATACTCATACCACGTAGGCTTTAGATCTAAAGGGTCAAATTAGCTGTTTAATATCAAACAATCCTAACCCTGTGACACATTTATACAGCATTCGAGTGATACTAAAGATCAAATTAATAATACCGTGATTCTACTTCTTTCAAACTCCATAAGTCTGTCCATTATTTCAGTTTAAGACAACTTCCCACTTAATAACTTAGTTCCTAAGGGTAGGGCACTTGAGTGTGCATTAACCCTATAAGTACTTATCGTCTGAATACAAAAACATATTTAAGTTTGAAGTTTTATACATATGCTCGCAACAATTAATTACACATTCAAGCTTACATAATGATAACTTACTATAAAAACAAAATTTGAACTGAGTAAATCAATTCAATTCAATTGAGTAGGTTCCAATGTGGCTATAAATTGAGAAGAGTTCCTTCGATTTCTTCAGGATCTCCTGGTCAGATCCTGACCTGATGATACTGGAACCGTCTGGGAAGGATACCCTTTGAAACAAAAAATAATTTTCCAAATCAGTCCAGGCATCTTCGAGTAATCGGGGAACATAATACATGAAAAATAATACCTCCTCCTTTTTTAAGTCGGTTAGTGGGGGGGCAGCGTTATCCATCGAGTATATAATAATATATTGACAATATGGTTGATGCTCATTTTAAGTTTACATTACAACACACATTATCAACATTGTGAAACACTTCAACTTGCCCAATTCTAATTATGGTAACACCGCCATTGTTATTGCAACATTCATACCACAATTCATACAAAAGATCAAAGACAAATGGATAACTTTGCATGCTCGTGGATCCTGTTCCTTGCGGGCCGGCGGTGGCTAATCAGATATGGATTGAATACCGCTTGCTTCAATTAAGGATCTATGCTAGACTTGAAAAGGTTTTCAAAGAACCAAGTTACAAATCGAGTAGAGTGGTTACTCGGTGATCTCCCAACTTTAGGTATGAAAATAAAGAGTTTTACCTGACTTCTAGCTAGCTATGATGCTACATTGAAAACATGTGTATTAACAATATTAGCTATGCCGATGACATGGTGCTGCTGAGTCCATCTATCGGGGCTCTTAGGCAATAGCCGTGATCTGTGTCACCCCGCGTTTTGATTTGTTGTATTAGAATTTTAATTTAATTTTATCTTTTTATTAATGTGTAACTAACATAGATATAAGTTCCTAATGTAACTAACTCGATATGGATATTAATCTGAAATAAAGAAATTGAATTGAATTGAATTAAAGTCCATCCTAATAAACACTTAGTAGCTATGAGCTCGAGAAGTTCGCTCCGCTCGCTCGTTCGATTAAAATATGACGAAGAAAATGTTCTAATTAGAAAAACATGATTCATGGTAGAGGGTGGGCAGCTCTCAGATTCACAATTTAATTTGAACGAGCGAGCGAAGATCTCGGTTGTCTACAGGAACAATTCGGCGTTTGTATAAAGCATGTATGTATTAATGTTCGTTCGACGATAACTTGAGTATCGTCGATCGGAAAGTCGTGAAATTTTATAGGCGAGTTAATGACTATTTTTTATTTCTTTAAATTTGATGATAACCCAAATCGGTCACTTCGTTGCCGAGACACCTAAGAGAAACGGCGTTCTGTAAACGTTTCGTTCAGTAAATACAGATTTATTTTCTATTAAGCATATTAATCTTTCTACCTCTTGGTATTCCAGATGCACCGTGTAGTTGTCCCGGAGGGCACATACGCGCGCGCCCGCGGCCGCCACTGCGTCGCGTTCTTCTGCCACCCGGACAAAGACGCGGAGCTCCCGACCCTGCCACTTCGAGCCGTGCCCGCACCCGCGCCGCCCGTCTTCACCCCTCATACTCACCTGACCTTTCACCACCGCCTGCTCAACGCCGCTCACCACATCCAGAAGCGCTTCAGAGAGACGTACGCGTGACTAGCGCGTACGAGGCACAAGCACTACATCGTGCCGCTTGAACGACGACATACGGCCCCGTGAATACCTTTATGAACCATGCAACGGGCGCACAAACCCATCCACGTTCCCTCTTTTACCACTAGACTATGGGCAATTAGTTCCAGAGAAACGTGAATTGAATTGGCAAAAGTTAAATTACTTCTAATATGAAGTTGCGCCAACAACAGCGAAATGCCAGCATGATGATAAGCGACAGTCGTTGCCGTCAACCATTGGGTACAACACGTATTGTGACGAGGTGATAAAGTGAACTTTAAACACCAGCCTACCGACTGATATTGCCGGAAGTCCTTTTTGCCCTGTAATTGGGGAGCTAGTCCCAATTACTGGCCAAAACGGACTAAAAGATCTTATAAAATAAAGTGATTGGTATGTCAAAGACAGTAATTTGTAGGAAATTGGGAACATGTTACTTGACGCGATAATTTTAAGTAGGATCACGTTATTTTGCTCGCCACAATTACAGTGTTTAAGGAGTGCGCCATTAGTGAATTATACGAGCCTATGGACTATAAACGACTGCTACCAAGAGGAGCTTCGTCAAAGCGTCACGTGTGCAACCCAAGACAAAGGCGCGATCAGTGTTTCGGAATGCAGTCTCTGAAGATTTGCAAAGGATTAGTTAACAGCCGTCGAAATTAACTAACCTATTTAAACAAACCACATTCGCTTGCTAAAACAATTAGAAAATGAAACCCTTTATGGGAGATATATTTAATTATAATTAGGTTTCAGCGAGGACAGCAGCAATGTCTTCTTATATTACTACCGAAATGTGTTCTGCTAGAATTTATACGGTTATATTCGTTAACTATAGTAGTATCTTATTCTAGTTGATTTTTATCGTATTGTTTATGCCTACCGTTTTGTTTTTGATAAGCGTTGACGTTAAGGGAACAATCTATAGTTCAAATTAAATGATTATACATTTTAATCCGATTACAAATATATGTTTTTTTAAGAGTGAAGATTTTGGTTCAGCGTTACACTAACATTCAACCTAGTTTATATCTTCGCCGCTATAATAACTAATAACTCTTAAAACTAGGTAGGTACTTATTTTATTAGTATTGCTTTTTTGTGCAGTTAAAGGATGTGTTAAAAAACAATGTAATAAACAAAACACGATAAGTACAGGGTACCTATAGTTCCTGTGAATGCAGGAAGCAACATGTTGAGGTTAACGGGAATCAAAAACATCACGGTGTATATCTCAGCTGAGCCTGGCTTTGTTCTCTATTTAGTATATTGTATAGTGTTTGTACTTAAATGAAACTATCAAGACCTTTAGACATCCAACATAGATATTTACTGCTGCTGGAAGAAATAATACCTTACCTACTTTTTACTTTCCTACTTATACATTATGTTCAATACGAGTACTTACTTAATGTGCCTTTTTTAAACCCATTTAATAAATTGCATTTGTTTCCGAGAAGCATTGGTCTACTCTCTTGATACAATTATTTTCGCTCCGTAAAAAGCGTTTACGTACTAAGAAAAGGACTCTATCGACGAGACCATTTTTATATGTAGATAACTAGCTACTTACCCGCTACGAGTTCGTACGAGTGTAATACTGCGTATACATTAAGCAACGTTAATATCTGACATCTGTACACTCGAGGTCAATCATAATCTCTATTGTCATCCTCTTCAGGGCTCTTCCTATACAGATATTGGTTTTTGTACAAATATTAACGTGGCCGACTTTACCTACCGCACTAGTTCACTACGCATCAATCAAATTCAACCCAATCGGCAGTCCTTCCCTTTTTTTATTTCATATAAGAATGCCTTGTGGAGTATATCCTTATTGCTTGACTGACATTGTGTACCTACTTGTACTTAAGCAACGAATTCAGGTCTAGGAATAAGTATCTATTCCTATTGACATTGTATTGCGGTGATTATAATATACAGTATTGTTGTCTTTTAACCAGTATTTGGTTGCTTATAATATAAACCTATATATACATAGGTAACTACATATGTATTTGTTAAAAATTATTTGTTCGGTTTCTATAGGCTATTCATATTTAAATAAACGGGTATTTATTTGATTTGAATATAAAAAAATGGTAACTTAAAAGTCAAAAGCGTATTCTTGCCCGAAATTCAGATTTAAGATGAAAAGGAAATTATATTATCATATATGCTACTATACTTAACTTTACTGTTCAAAGGGTCTTATTGTCTTATCATTCCCGAACCAATGGGCATTTCATTAAATGTGAATGTGATGTCTATTTATATACTTAACTATTATATATCTAATATTTACGTGATTTAAGGATTTTGTGGTTTTAGTATTAGCTACTGTCATTAAATGTTTTGACTTTTGAGAGTCGGCATCTAGTATGTATTAGTACCTAACATAGCAATTAGCAGTTTGGCGTCGCGACCAGAACTACTAGTACGAGTATTTAGCTTTTCTTCCCTGTGTATTTTAAATGTGTAAACTCGGATTCTTGCTTTTGCATTTTAAACGATATTAGTTTTAAAATTATATTATAATATGTATCGTACATATTCCAGACAATTGCTAATTACACGACTACTCATTGTTTCAAGTAAGTAAATCGTGTCATTGCACCGATAGCTCAATTTTTGCACAATTTATTTCAACTTTTTAGAGTACCTACAAACTATACATAATATATACTGCTGTAACTGATTTTGTGTTAGAACATCGAATTTATAAGAGAACACCCACTTAATTGAACAGTACTTAATATTGATCATGTATACTTATGTAATTCAAATGGATGTAGATGTGAATATTTGAATAAGAAGGTAGGGTATGAGGGTTCACAATGTTCTGGAAATCTGATTGTCTAGATACTCGAAAGCTATGTTGACTTATTGAGGCCTCTTATATGAAGAAACTTGTTAGCCGTTAAGAGACCAACAAGCGTTCGAAGATTGAAATCGAAAGTATTAAAATGTATCTACTTACTTACTAATTAAACACAGTCCATTGAGTGAATGTCTATATAAGTATAACAAGTGCATATATCATCGAGTTGAATGGTTTAAACCATGTATTTGCAAATGGACATCTTGTTGTACAGGACTTGTTACATTTATATTATTACACAAGCCGAACCGAATACGTAGGTAGTCGACTAAATGTACTTGCTCGTTACATTTTGTACGAGCGAATTCATATTTAATCGTTATATTCATAAACAAAAATTAGTTTCAATACCTTACCTATACCTACGAAATATTTTCTTCTGTTTTATAGTCTACAAAAATGTACTTAATACCAGTAATATAATTATCCCTGTTTTAGTATCAGAGCAACAATGTAAACCTTTCCCCCAATATTCTAATATTACTAGAAATAAACCTCCATGTCTATCTATAAATAAAAGAAACGGTTTTTTATTTCACCTTATCCTACACAATTGCACTGGCATCGCGAACGAAACGAAATATAGTCCTAGCGGTACACCCCGGAATTGAGTAAAAACCTGCAAATGGTGTTAAAAGCATGAAAATCGGAACGATTGATCTTTAGGCCATACGAATCAATTTGACCAGTAGCACGAAAAAAACAAAAAGGGAGAGGGGTTATGACGTCATTTATTTATTTATTGACAAATACATTTACGTGACATTACAGTAATAAGATAACTAATGCGTCACGAAACTAAAAACAACAAATAATACTATGTAGGCGACGAAACGGCGTGGCCCCGTTGCATCGTCATCTCCGGTGTAGGATTCGGCAGATTGCCCCGGAACCGACGAAACACGACACCCTTCGGCCAGAATTCAGCACATGCGATGGTCTCCTGCAGCGGTCGCGGCACGCGCACCACAAACGAGGCTGAAGTGCACATTGTGGCGCGAACGCAGCTGGAACACCCTCAGCGAGAAGCCGGTCTTCTGACGAACGTACTCCACCACATCATCAGCCGTGGCGGTGTAACGCAGGCGCGATACATATAGCGCCTGGCTCGGTGTGGCAACCCGCAGACCGGAACCAACCGGTACTGCAGTACCACACTGACTCTTGCGCGGCTTGCGCTTCCTCGACACCGTTGTAAAACCCTCCTTATCCACATCAGTGCGCGGGGGCTTCTCCTTTGGAGGAACCTGAACTTCACGCTCTCTTGAGGGCGCGTCTCTCCGGTCGGCTGCGACAGACCGACCAGCTACGGCATCAGCATAGCGATGACGTGATTTAGAGGATGGGGCGGGGGGAGGCCCGGCGCGGAGGGGGCACGCGGGCCGTGGAACGGCATGCGCAGTGTCAGCAACATGCAAACTGACAGAGTCGACATTTGACGCCCGGTCATTAGTCTTGAAATTTGACCCCGCTGGTATTGTCGTACCTTTATGCCGGCCGAGTATTTTCTTGGTCTGAGCATGTGTGGTATCTAATGAAAGGGCTTACTAAGCACTTCTGCGACTTGTAAAAGTGAAGAGTAAAGCCTATAGCAATAAAAAAACCGGCCAAGTGCGAGTCGGACTCGCGCATGAAGGGTTCCGTACCATTATCTATAAAAAGGGCAAAAAAATCACGTTTGTTGTATGGGAGCCTCCTTAAATATATTTTTTCTGTTTTAAGTATTTTTTGTTATAGCGGCAACAGAAATACATCTGTGAAAATTTCAACTGTCTAACTACGGAACCCTAAAAATTAAGAATACGTGGAAAACGTTAGGCACGCTACAATCGATGCAATTTGTCACACCAACTTGCTATGGTCGGAATGAAAACTATGTATCTCTGTCTCACTTCAACTACAAGAGCGGAACACAGGGCCACGATTCCATTTGTCTTATTTGACAGAAAAGGCCATCCCTAGAATATCGCATTTGATTGATGTCTCTCATTTGAAGGATAGATACTTAAAAGCCAGACATTCTTTTGATCTAACCTAGTGTAATTTTCAATGCTTTTAACTTGTGGACTGTGGCTGGCTATGAGTGTGGATAGCGCCTATGATGAATAAAAAGTATTAAGTAAGTACTGTAACTCGCTGAAAGCGTGTTAGATGCGTGTGGAGACCGATTCCGATTCTGCAAGTTCACCTACGGCTATAGTTTGGTGGAATATAGCTGAATAATTTCGTATAGACAGCATAAGCGCGTTAAAAAACCTAACAAGCCTAGCTTTCTCTCAGTAGAAAAGTCATATGGCAGTCGCTTTTGAAAAACTAGTGCCTACGCCAAATCTTGGGTTACAGTATTTAAGCGGACTCCGAGCTCTTTTATGATAGAACTGGGAAAATCGTAAAGAGGATGATGAATTAATACAACTGACGATGGTAATAGGGGTGTAGACACTAAATAAAATAATCAATTTTGTCATATTTTCTCGAAAAAGGATTAAAAATGGAGTCAAATGAAGAAAAAAGCAACGCAAGAGGTCACGAAGTTATAAGTGTCCAAAGTTTTAAGTCCGCAGTAAGCTCGATTCTCCATACAAACGTAGTTACGCTCTCTTTTTTAACCGACGAAAAAAACGGAGGAGGTTCTCAAGTCAACGCGTAGGTATATATATATATATATATTATGTATGACCACGCATAACTTTTTACAGAGTAGTCCATTTTGAATTCTTTTTTTATTAGAAAGGGTATACCTTGAATTTGGTCCCACATAAATTTTAAATAAAAATTTCAACCCTAAGGGTAGGAAAACAGGGGGACAAGTAAGCCACAGAAAATTGAAAAATAAAAACTTTTTAACAAACAAATTAAACCGCCGAAAAAAAATGAAAAGAAAAAAATAATAAACCTTTTTTATTTAGTTTAATAACTAAGTTCTTCAACTATTGTAAGTATACCTAAGTATATATTTTTGAGTTTTTAAAATAAACCTTAATAAACAAGTTCTGAAATTAATCTAAGTGTACCTAAGTAATTTTGAGTCGGCGCCAAACAATGGTTTGGCAAGAGGTTAATTAAAAACTCAAAATAATTACATAAATATATACTTAGGTATACTTACAATAGTTTAAGAACTTGGTTATTAAACTAAATAAAAAAGGTTTATTATTTTTTGCTTTTCAGTTTTTTT
This sequence comes from Epinotia bilunana, assembly GCA_947049275.1. NCBI lineage: Eukaryota > Metazoa > Arthropoda > Insecta > Lepidoptera > Tortricidae > Epinotia > Epinotia bilunana. The sequence goes on from OX346252.1 coordinate 10,446,744, forward strand.
CGGCGGTTTAATTGTTTGTTAAAAAGTTTTTATAAAACTACTTGTTGGAGTGTAACGAAACTTTGCATATCTGGTATATCTATGTCTGTAATTAGTTTATGTAGCTTCAGATACCATAGTAAAAAAAATACAGCGAATTTAAGTTTTTCGTACAAAACTTGTTTTTGCTGTAAATTGTGAAATTCAGAGTATCTCAGTTGTATAAATTTTTTTTTAAACAGGTAGACAGAATTTCCCGAAAAATTGTGGCTATTCCGTCTTACAACATGTTTTCCTAGCATAACATAACCAAGTTTTTCAAGTCTTTGCTAGTTGAAAATAAACGAACGCAGATTTCTATCAAATAGGTATGTGCTTTAAGGCCTTGGCTTGATTCACAATATTTATCGGCAAAAAAGGTTTTTACAAGCTTTTATTTAGTTTCACCTGTCCCGTTGTTTGTCTGTCTGTCTGTAATCAAATCTTGCAAGTTAAATTTAATCCACTTCCCTGTTTCCGATTGAGTTGAAATTTTGCACGAATATGCAAATTGCGTGATAATGCAATATTATGATGACGTGGAGCTGATCTGATGATGGAGCTGGAAGGTGGCCATAGGAACTCCGTAATAAAACCACATAACCCCATCGAGTTTAGGCTCGTTAGAATCGTCTCGATGAGCAGTTGATGACCGTATACAGAAAGTACAGTCGGCAATAAAAGCTTGTACCAAAAATGAAATTTTTGACAGAAACTTTTTGGGGTTATTGCAATGTTATTATGTTTTGGCAATCAGATGAGCTCAACCTTTTCAAGATTTTTTTATTATATTATTTTTTCATGGCTAAATCTATTTTTAGGAGTAATAATTAGCCCAAGCCATCGTTAACGGATCGATCCACATACTGCGCAGTGTTCATTGACATAATAATCCTTACAACAATAATCAATAGAATAAAATTGTCTCTGACAATGCATTTACTATATTGTCGTCTGACACAGAAACCATCCGCAGACTTTTCAGTTAGCTAATATATATATCAGTTTGTATATTGTATAAGTAATATTAATTTGCCGAAACAAAAGAACCATACTTACTTACTAATAATATTAAAAGTATTAATTTTTTTTGAGAATTTCATACTATTTTCGTAATTATTACAACTCTAGATACATTCTAGAATTATTATTTGTCATAAAGAAAATTAATCAGCCATTATAAATTATTTCTTATATTAAATTTAAACCTAAAAACTTAGTTGACGTCTGGAATCGGGAAATACGTATAACGTACAGATTTTCCCACTTCATCATTTTGAGGTTCCTAATTTTACACGGTGAATTACTTAAAACTAGCGAGCTTTTATCTACATTTGATTGTTTGTTTGTATTGAATAGGCTCCGAAACTACTGGACCGAATTGAAAAATTCTTTTACCATTAGAAGCCGACATTATCCCTGATGAACATAGGCTTCTTTTTACCGTGGCGCGGGAAAATTCTTCATTCCTACGGGAAAACGGGTAATCCGTGCGAAGCCGGGCCGGGCAGCTAGTGCATAATAAACAGGCAGATACTTTTAGTTAGACATATCTTAAACATATAATAAGCACAGAAACAAAGTTTGAAATCTTGCTGTTTTATATTTACCTTTGGTAAAACTGCATGACAATGACACTGCACTCCAGTTTCGACTTCGGAATACAACTGACCTTCGAAAGCAAATATATTTCTTCGTCGATTGCACAGCGCCATCTGTGTTTTTTAGTTCGAACTAGAAAACCCTGCTGCTTTATGGCTTGGATTCAATTCAACGTAGGTGTGTATATGACGGCATAGTCCCGTAGACGGAATTGGTCTCATTGACCTTATACGAATGTAATAATAAATTTATTAGGTATAGGTATATTTACTAATATAAGTGACCAACTCGGCTAAGTGGTCGGTAACCGGCGAACCGACCCTACAACTTCCATTGCAAACGGACGCTTTACGCTCGAAGTTGTAGACGAATATACCTAGTATAGACTTTCCAGTTCCATTCCTGTCGACTTGGCTGGGCAGCGTTCGGGAAGCTACGGTACATGTTTTTGTCTAATATTCCGCAGTGTCTCAAGACCAGCTGATGAGCCAGTGGTGACATATGTTACTGAAATGTGGTCGCTCACTATGGGCGTCATTAGAAGGCTCAAAGTCTCCCAAGGGGCAATGGAGAGGGCGCCAGGGCAATATGCGCCATAACCTACTCATACATATTATAGAATCAGATTATTACGGCTTTTACGGCACATGATAACTCTTTATACTAAATCGTAGCTTATTAGGGTTCCGTACTTCAAAAGGAAAAAACGGAACCCTTACAGGATCACTTTGTTGTCCGTCCGTCCGTCCGACCGTCTTCCCGTTTCTCAGGAACGCGTCATCAAGCTAAAAGTTTTCCAAATACTCAGGTATACTGTCCCCTGGAGCTGTGAAAAAATCAAACTTCTAAGCCAACGCAATTGAAAGATACAGCCGTTTATGCCGCAAATTTCCGCAAATTTTCGAAACTCGCAAGGGTCGAATCAAAAAAGTACCCTTTCCGTGAACTCAGAATCTGAGATTTGGTACGAAGCAACGTCTTATAGCACAGATAAAGTAAAAATTGCGAAAACCGTAAATTTTTAGTTAAATCATATAATTGTAATAATTTTAAAGTTATTACTTATATACCTACAGGTTTGTACGGAACCCTCGGTGCGCGAGTCCGACTCGCACTTGGCCGGTTTTTTTATGATAAACTAGCTGTTCCTGCTACTTCGTTTGCATGGTAATGTAATCAACGTATTTATTTGAACGTAGGAAACATGCAGTTCTTAAATAACCTATCAAGTAAAACGTTGAACACAGCTATTTTAGCAAAAATGCAATTAGAATTCGTCTTTATCTGTCACTCTGATATTTAAATCGGTAAGAAAGGGCCAAAACACATTTTATTTATCAAAGGAATTTTAAGTTTTATGAATAATAGGATTAAAGTTTAGTACATGTTTGTGGCAATAGATCCAACAGGTAGTACATAGGCTGTAATACTAATAGGCATGAAATAGGCGCATAGACTGTAATAAAGTTTATATTGAGCTTCTCTACATATTTTTAACATTTTATATCAAATAAACAAAACACGTGATGACTGAAATGGACTTGAGTCACTCCGACTCTATTCCCTAATACACAATAATTAAAAAAATAAACGCCTCTGACTGACTATAGCCGCGTCCAAACGTTCAAACGTTGTTGACTGCATACGTGACATAAGCTATGAAGATTGAGCGGGATAGACTGCTGTCTATCTCGCTTTATCGTATGCCCTGAGTATGTTGTCCACCGCGCTCGGCCGTGTAGACGCGGCTATATGACGGTCAGAGGTGTTTACATATTCGTGGTGTCATTGTATCTGTGAGACCGCCGTAGTCGCTTTCCACTACATACGAGGAAATCACGGGATCGGCTACGAGCGTAGCGCTACTAGCGTGTAACGATAAAGCAGTTTCTTAAAAATAATTGCGCCAAACTGAAAAATCTTTTTGCCTTGGTATAATTGTTGATTGTAGATGGATAATCTTTGTTTTTACTATTTTCTCGCAGTCGAAGTGAAAAGTAGTGTATAACTCTGGTCTAAAAGCCATATTACCCCTCGAACTATTTCCTTAGATATACATACTATCTACTATTATCATGATATGCCTTTGTATACACTTTACTCTCGAATAAATGAAAAGAAAAAACAGAGTAGTAATTATGACAAAGGCGCTCGGGGTCGCGTTATGATTTTAGAACTTAAGTGGTTATTGGTTTACAAAATATAAATTGACCGTCTGATATCTACCTAATTAATAATAATAAGTTTCTGACAAAAAAATCATTTTTGGTACAGGCTTTTAGTGCCGACTGTACTTTTCTGTATACCGTCATTAACTACTCATGAGACGATTCTAACGAGCCCTCACTCGATGGGGTTATGTGGTTTTATTACGGAGTTCCTATGGCCACCTTCCAGCTCCATCATCAACTCAATCGGATGCAAGATTTGTTACAGACAGACAGACAGACAACGAGACAGGTGAAACTAAATAAAAGCTTGTAAAAAGAGATCTTATGTTCCGCGTAGTCTTACCGGTCAATTGGTACTCGAAAGTATGTGAGAATGTTTAAAAAAAGTTTGTATAACCGGGTTCTGAGCTCCAAAATCTGGGGTTTTTACGCTTCTTGTCCTGATTGTCAGATTTTAGAGATGGCAACCCTAATATTAATAGTATATAAATTAAGAACAAAGATGAAAATGATTATTAAGTAATATTTTTTCCGATCAATTCTATGTCTGATATTTCGTAGGAATTTGCCTCTATGTACTCTATGTATATTTGTTGTTTAAATGATGATATATCCGTTACAAAGAAAAAAGCGAATGTTACAAATTATTTCCAAACTTGCAATTTTTCCATATTTATACTAGAACTAGTGAAAATATATTTACTTTAGAAAGAAAATTTTAACCGACTTCAATTTAGTACTCCGCCAAGCCACGAAAACATTTCCATATTTCTTTTCCAATTTACCACATGAACTGATTTCCGAGAGCAAATGCGTTGATTATTAGAGAAAAAAACCGAATCGCTGTATGTGGCCTGATAATATTTGAGGACTTCCGTCGATTCCACAAGGATCACCTTTGGCACTTCATTAGTTGCTATTTCAACGGAATCTTATCAGAATCTGTGACGTACTTTTGTACTTTTAAGTACATAATTGAGGAATTCCATAAGTCATCTGTGGTCTTCATCATCAATCCCACTGCACCAAATTTATGATTTTCGGGTGTAAATACACGAGTTATAATAGAAAATACCAAAATCACTACACGCGTGCCTAATTTAATTGAGGAGTTCCCTCAATTCCTCATGGATCCCATCATCCAACTGAATTTTTGAAAAAATGGGACCCACTTGGAAACATTTATACTTACCAACAAAAAAATAAAAATACCAATCGGCTCATCAATGACGGAGTTCTGAGATAGAATAATAATAAAAAAATACAACCGAATTGAGAACCTCCTCCTTTTTTTGAAGTCGGTTAAAAATGACTGGAATTATTCTATTCTCCAATATTCGGACAACCCCGTCTGACGTAACGAAAAGCAAATCAATAAATCATATCATCTTTCATACCACGTGAAACAATACAACACTGGTAGCCTACTACTAATCCTATCCCATGAAGCGATCGTCGTATGCGCGCCTGTTTTAATTCCATCACGGCATAATGGCAGCTATTTTGGAATTTTTATTTTGGCGCAGTTCGCGTGTGGTCGCACGCGCCGCTTTTGGCGGGAAACTCGACGTCACAACAGCTTTGATTGCCGGCGGCGGAGGGACTCTTCAAAAAAAAAATTTGACATCGTTTAATTTCGTGACGGACTAATATGGTAAGTGTTAACCGATTTAAACGAGTTACCTATAACCGAAATTAAGCAATGTTGACCGAGTTTGCACTGTGCCTATTAATATCTTACCCAAAAAGAAATACATAATTATACGACTTATACTTATTGTTTGTACTTAAGCTTGAAAAAATATTGATAATTTGATTGTATTATATTTTAAAACGACATACTTGAATAACATGAAACTGTATGTCTATATCTGTATATCTCTCCACAGAATAGGATCCGCCACATCTAGGTCGGAAACTAGTTTCTCTTGCTAGAAATTAATATGGAAAAATAATAGGGGGTTTTTCATGCAGTCTCTAATCGCTTAATATTACTCTCTTATATTTCTATTATAATTATAACATTTATAATTTATAGCAATAGAAACTTGTTTCCGATCTAGATATGGCCGATCCCATTATGTTTAAAAAGTTTTATGCCATGTTATTTTAAAATGAGAACCAAACTTAGTACGTTTGTATGAATAGTCGACTTGGTGCTTAAGGCTTCACATTCGAAATTTTCGTGAAAATGAGTTGTTTTGTAATCGTTTTATACATTATAACGTAACATTTTTTCTGTAGGAAAAAATATATCATAATCTGCAAGATATGCGACGGGTCATAGTTTTCGTAGAAATCCATTTTAACAATAAAAAATAGAGAAAAAGAAATCTAAAGTCACCCCTACTTTTTCACTTGTAACCATTTTACTGCTCCATTTTTTATCAGAATAATATGAAATTTTATAACTTTCTTCATACAATAATGAACAAGGGCCTCATTTTCTTACTATCTTTATTTTCTTAAAAATTATCTCGTTTTCTGAAATATTCCGCCAAAGTTCCTACGCCTCCCCGTTTTCGTCCATACGGTCAGTGCGGGACGAGACACGTTGCATAACGGACCTGTGTCAATTTGCGCTGCGCCGAATTTTTTAAATATTTGTGGAAATTGTGGACTATATTTGTTGCATAGTGGACAATCCGTTTTGTGATTCGTATAATAAACATTTACGTATAGTTTCGTTTTTAGTGACAGATAATTTTGTTGCATAGAGTGGACAATCTATTTCGTGGTTTGTAGAGTAGTAGGTACTATAGACAAGACAGCTGACTGACCATCCGTGCACTTTATGTGCATTGTAATAGGTTCTTGTATAAATACAGGATGGTCAGTTAACTGTGTTGGCGTTTGTACCTAATTAACATTTACGTAGGTATAGTTTAGATTTGGTTTTGAGTTCAAGATGGGAAATAATAACAATAATAAATTCTTTATTTCAGGCCAGTTTGCCTATAGATTTTTAGTAACATACAAACTTACGATACTAGAGTCAGTACGTCTTTGCTTAGGTCTAACAAATTTTTCAATAATTATTTTGGGTCTTTGGGGTTAAATAAGCGCAGGAGGAAAATACGTAATATCAAGAAATTTTAACATTTAAATAATAACAATAATAAATTCTTTATTTCAGGCCAGTTTGCCCATAGATTTTTAGTAACATACAAACTTACGATACTAGAGTTAGTACGTCTAAAGTATCAAATATCTAAACAGTATCAAAATTGGGAAATCGCTAAAACCAGACATTTTATTAGTAAATATATTTACAATATCTATTGCTTAGGAGCATGAACAATTATAGAAACAATATTGTTTTATCTGCTCGTATTAATGACTGTCATGTGTTAATAGAATAAGTTCTAATAAAAATAGTGGACTTGGCAAATATTGTAAGTACCTACCTATGGGTTGCATGCCAACTCCAAGTTCGATACAGAGTTATTATTTGATATGAAACAAAGTATGGTTAACGTACAACTAATCTATAAGTATATATTTACCCGAGGCCGATTTCTGTACAGTCAGCATAATATAGTTAGTAGCAGCCAAGTTAGCCAAATATATCGGAACGTACATTCATCGAAATAGCCTTTGTTACTATAAGTAGGAGTAAGGAATGTGTTACGATATATTTGGCTACTTTGAATGCTACTAACTATCTGATGCTGACTGTACACGCCATCATCATATGTCGTCACGTAACTTAATCTATGTAACGCTTAATAAACGACGGCGGGTTGTGCAACTTGCGCGGGGAGAGAGTCGAGGCTCCGCCCATACGCTCAAGGACTTTAGCGGGTATACAAGCCTTAAGGCGTCTGTCACATTGGGGTCGGGCGAAATGTCCGATTTAAAGGGTCTTAAACTAGTAGAAACCAATCCAAAATGTAAACTATAAAACATATATTGACATGTGGCATTTAAATATTATATATATTTCCTGTGAGTTCCTTTAATTGGCTTTGTATTACTATGTAAGACTTATATCATGTTTTCGTTCGGGAAAAGTTATTTTAGGCCCTTGTCATACAATCTACTATTTTTGATATTCTTCTTTTTATAAGTATTAGGTTACTTCAAAACAAGCTTAAAACCGACCAATTACATAGGCCGTAAACAAAAGCTAATTACACAAATCCATTTACAATAAGCGCAAAAATCAAAACAGTCCCACATTTAATATTTACTTCCCGTTCATTTCCCAAAATTTTGTAAAAATTGTTTTTTTACTTAGGACTTTTAGTCTGAGCTTCCTTATCGCACAGATTTTTGGGGCGGTAACTATCTGGTAAATACGTACACAGACGAAATAGTGATAGGCAATTGTGGATACTTAAGGTCGATATCTAAGTGGTGTGAAAAGTCATCGATATCTTCTTTATATATGCCCTTTTATGAAAAGTATATAAAGGGAAATTCACTTTTATTATTGATAGTACTCGTAAGTCAAAAGAAAGTTTTATTTAGAATATCATAATACCGTAAAATACCCTGACAGATAGTCCAGGTCTGCTGAGCAAATTAATACCCATTACCCAACAAGGGCAATACTTGGTTAATAAATGTGTATTAAATTGTGAATTAACCCGTTAAAATTGTTAGACGATAGTTAGGGTAAAGTGACTAATAGAACGACAACTTAGCAAATCTTGTTATACCTATAATACCAAACCATATTTTATGTTCGTGACTTGAACGTGACTATTTAATAATAATTATTTTGCTTAAAAAGTCAGTTATTTTTAAGCGTATTTGTAAAATATCGCCTAGTGTCTGCAATACGGCTACATCTCAAATGTATTTTACTTTCGAGATGTGACCGTATTGCACTGTGCAATAGAGCCACATCTCAAATGTATTTTATTCTTGAGATGTGGCTGTATTGCAGTCACTAGGCGATATGTCGAAATGTTAAAACGAACTTAAATACTTAAAATAGTTTACCAATATGAAGATTTGCTTAAATATGTGTATAATATTTATTTTTATAAATACCACATTTAATTGAATTCCGGACGATTATATTCAACTTATAAACATGAAAAAAAAGCACTCCTTCTGAGGGGGAATCACGTAACGTTTTGAACGCGCGTTAGGTAGATCCAACTGTCATTTTTCTATATAAAAATTTACATTTAGATCAACCTATCGTGCGTACAATGAGTTATGTGATTCGTGAGCTGGGATTCGAACCTGACACCCTGTAACTCAGAAATCAAACGTTTGCTGATCACGCCACGACGTGACGTACATTACTACTCGAATTATACTCTTATTTGTGGCCCTTAAGTTTGACAATGTGTCAACAGCGGTCTTTCAACAGTGTCAACATTGCGGAACTGAGACTGCATGAATTCCATAACATGTGTGACGACCGGTTAGCCTAGTGGGTAGTGACGCTGCCTACGAAGCTGGGAAGGTCCTGGGTTCGATCCCCGGTAAGGGCAAATATTTGTGTGATGAGCATGAATATCTGTTTCTGAGTCAAGGATGTTTTCTATGTATTTAAGTATTTATATCTATTATATACAGGGTGTTTTTTTTAAATGGGACAGTATGGGGAAATCCGAATCTAAAGGAGATAGAGGAAAAGTGTCCAAGGAGACATTAGGTGTTTTTTTATGTAAACAAATTTGGCTCGTTAAAATTTTTGGTCAAGCGTGAGTTGTTCTTAAAAAATTATAAAATTGGTAAATTTTTTTTTTGACGCGGGTCGGCTCTGTTTCATGTAAGGATTATTTCATTCTATGGAAAGAAAAAATCTGAACAGCAGAAGTTGGTCAAATTTAATGAAAACTAATCTTCATACAATTGTAGTATTCGCCTTTTAATATTGTTACAAGTGCCTAGGCGTGTAAAAAAATATTCAAAATTATTCCATTTTTAAATTTCGATAATCGATAAGAGCTCCAGATGATTCAAGAGAAGAACATTTTTTTTAATCTTCGTAAACATCATGGCACGCGATAGTCTTGAAATTATAAAAAAAAGAATTCAAATTTGGAACGTAAGTTATTTCTGCAGCAAAGAATTCAAATTTGGAACGTGTTATTTCTGCAGCTGTGATTTTGATTTTTATTTTGTTTTTTTTTTTGATAATCTGCAACAAGATGGTGCACCAGCCCACAACAGTAGGGCAAGTAAACTGTGTTTGGACGAGCAGTTTCCAAACCGTTGGATGGGTACATATGGACCGATAAAGTGGCCGCTAAGATTAGTTTTCATTAAATTTGACCAACTTCTGCTGTTCAGATTTTTTTCTTTCCATAGAATGAAATAATCCTTACATGAAACAGAGCCGACCCGCGTCAAAAAAAAAATTGACCAACTTTATAATTTTTTAAGAACAACTCACGCTTGATCAAAAATTTTAACGAGCCAAATTTGTTTACATAAAAAAACACCTAATGTCTCCTTGGACACTTTTCCTCTATCTCCTTTAGATTCGGATTTCCCCATACTGTCCCATTTAAAAAAAACACTCTGTATATCGTCGTCTAGTACCCATAACACAAGCCTTACTGAGCTTACTATGGGACTAGGTCGATTTGTGTAAGATTGTCCCCTTATATTTATTTATTTATTTATTATTATTTATGTGTGCGTGCGTGCAAAAATGCTCGCGAACGGCCCCGCTTCCGTCAGAGCGACATAATATTGTTTAAGAATTCTCGAATCTGAAAAATGCCTCAGGTAATGTACGCTCTTCATCTATCATGGGACGGCCGCGACATACTCTCGATTTTTCTCGCACTAAACCTCTTATTCTAAGTGTTCTAATAAGAGAGAGATGGATAGTGCGAGAAAAATCGAGAGAGCTCGTGCGCCGTCGCGTGATGCAGTGCAGGCTCCCACCAGTCTCGATCAGACGTCAAGCTCGTCTCGCCATCTCCGACGTGGCCTACCGCGGCGCCGTATTCGATTCTGTGGGACCCATTGATTGTGAATTAGATACCTAACCTATCACCAAATAATCAATTTTCAGAACCTGTGTTAATTTATCAACGATATATTTATTGTATAATATTAAAGTACTCGCGTATCTGTGGCTGCACGGCGCTATTATTTTGCAGTAGCTTATCAATTATCATTATCAAACTATTCAAACTTCACTCAAAAAATACCCCCCGACACAAACCGCCTTCACGCCGCTTCAGTAGCCCGATGGTCCCCCGACGCGACGACTCTTGGAAAATAAAAAGATTTGATCTTACATAAAATTGTGACGATAATAATTATAATAGGTTTAAAATATTATTTGTTAGTATTTAGTTTATTTTTGGTGTCGGAGGGTTTTTTAAATTTTAAATTTTTCTTTTATTTTGTCCTTTTTAAAATGATGATCTTCAAACGGCTGATTAGGTCATGGTTACCTTACCATAATATAATTTCAATAAAGTTGAAGTAACACGGTACCTCGAATCGATTGGACATAAGGAAGTTAGTCAGATCAACATCAACTAGATCAAAGTCCAATATCTCAAAAACGGCTGAACAGATTTTCATGAAACATGGCTAAGAATACTTGGGATAAAATTATCTATGACGCAAAAAAAAACTAAACGAAAATCGGTTCATCCGTCTGGGAGCTACGATACCACAGACAGATAGACAGACACGTTAAACTTTAAACCCTCCTCTTTTTGCGTCGGGGGTTAAAAAAAGCAATTCTACAAACCCGCGACAGTTTTTCTACTAAGGTAGGTACTGTGCAAAGTGTGCAAGTGAATAAAGTCTGAAGTGAATCTAATTTACTTTTCACGCCACTGCTCGGAAATGTGGCAAAAGATGGTCAGAAAACAGGCTTCAAAGCTGGGGTTAGTTGGAAAGTGTATGAAATTCCTTTACTGTATACTTTTTTACCTTTTAACTATATGCTTTGACTAAGACAAATCACTACAAACAGCCAAGTGCTCGTACGTTTCAAGACCTTGCAATTTATCACAACAATTTGCCAATGCAATTTGTTAGACTGGTTAGTAGTGTACAGAGAAAGTGTGGAAAGAGACAGCTCTCTTTCCAACTATTGCAAGTTGCTGTGACCAATTACGCCCGTTTGAAGCCTGCACGGCTATCAACCGACGGCGCGCGCGTTCTCTCGGTTTTTCTCGCACTATTCGTCTCTATTTTAACCGTCTTCAAAAAAAGGAGGATCTCAATTCGGTTGTTTTTTTCAGGTGGGTCCTGTTTTTTTAAAAAAATCAGTTGGACGATCGGTGCCATGAGGAATTGAGGGAACTCCGCAATTATATTAGGTACGCGTGTAGTGATTTTGGTATTTTCTATTATAACTCGTGTATTTACACCCGCAAAACATAAATTTGGTGGAGTGGAATTGATGATGAAGACCACAGATGACTTATGGAATACCTTAATTATGTACTTAAAAGTACAAAAGTACGTCACAGATTCTGATAAGATTCCGTTGAAATAGCAACTAATGAAGTGCCAAAGGTGATCCTCGTGGAACCGACGGAATTCTTCAAATATGTGGCCCACATACCGCGATTCAGTTTTTTCTTTAATAATCAACGCATTTGCTCTCAGAAATCAGTTCATGTGGTAAATTGGAAAAGAAATGTGGAAATGTTCTCGTGGCTTGGCGGAGTACTAAATTGAAGTCGGTTAAAACTTTGTTTTTAAAGTAAATTATATTAGAACACTTAGAACAAGAGATATACCTAAGGCGAGAAAAATCGTCGCGGCCGTCGCTTCATGATAGACGTGCTGCAAAGTTTTGACGAATTTTCTTTTTAGTGTTCCGTACCAAATTTGGTCCAACGGAACACTTATGCGATCACTCGGAGGCTGTCCGTCTGTCACAGCCAGTTTTCTCGAAGACCGTTTGACATAGGAAGCTGAGATTTGGTATAGGTATAGAAATTTATGGCCTAATTACATAAATAAAGTCAAAAAGGTGTAAACCCCAATAAAGGGGGCAGTTTGGGGGTAATAAGGGGTTTCGCATTTTTTTTTGCATTGTAAGGAACGTGTGGGGTATCATTCGAAAGCTCGTAAAATTTTGGGACGGTATACATATTTTGAGTTCTTTTATGATAGCTCTTACTAGTGTAAAATATGACCAAAGTAACTTTTTTTCCTACAGTGCTGTCCCCAGCTCTATTTCAAAAACTATAGCCAACTAAGAATTGGAAATACACATGCATAACGGAAATTGTGTGTAGACGGCGGGAAAATTATCAACATGACGCTAGCTTTAATAGTTTAAATTATATTTACAAATTAAAGTAAATAAAATCAGTATAGCGTCTCATTTTACGCTGGTTCTTCAGTATAGCCGTGCCTGGTGACGTACATTGCAGTTTGCACTTCGCAGTCTGATAAATGAACATTGATATAATGAAAACACAGCATTGTATTTCGTGTTTTTTTTTATATTTGCATCTAGTAAAAATAAGATTTATTGTTGTCATAATCTATAGCAGTACAAATTAAGTACTCCGTACTTTATGAATGTTTGTTTATAGTGTTCCATATGTAAAGCTGATACATAGACCAAAGGTTAATAAACCAAATAGAGGCGTCTTAGTTTTCACATTATTTAGTGTTCCCATATTCAGTTTTGTGCAATTTCTTTGTTTGTATAAGTGCGCGTGAGCGTGCGTTAAACTTTGGCTTGGATTGGAAAACCGGATTTTCGTAATGCTCTGTCTCTTTTTTCTTGGTCTGAGGTTATCGCTCGCGGATTCGACAAATTTAAAGTTATCAATACAACACAGTAAAGTAAAGTAAAGTGTAAAGTAAGTGGGTAGACCCCCTACAAAGTGGACCGATGACCTGGCCCCGTATCATGGTCGGCCTTATCACGCAATAAGTGACAAGATAAGAGCGTCGTCTCGTTCTATCGAACGGTGTCAGCCAGTGACGGACGCTCTATCTCGTCACTTATCGTGTCATAAGGCAGACCATGATACGGGGCCTGGTAAAGGTCGCGGGAGTCCGCTGGATGCGCGTGGCGCAGAACTGGTCATTGTGGCACTATTTGGGGGGAGGTCTATGTCCTGCAGTGGACTTCCTTCGGCTGATATAATGATGACGCATCAATATCGATGAATATTTTAGATTTTGTAATAAAACGATTCAGTTGAGAACTAAAAAAAGGTTTTGTTTGAGTTACTAAAACACACAAATAATACTATGCTTAATAATGGCTTCAGATTTCAACACTACAAGCAGCTTTTGGTGTTCTATATTTTAACAGTTCTACATAATGTTGACTCTATTTGGTTAAAATCTAGAAACAAAATAGTATCAAAGTACGAGGTTCTATATTTGATTTAAAATTGGAATACGGAGCTGTAGTGGTGAATCGTATTATTGCCTTGCTGCAAAAATGTTGAACCCGAGACCTAAAAAAAAGGCGAGGACCTGAAACATTAAAATGACTCGTTTATCGTATGTACTGGGAAATGAATATATTGAAGACGAGTGCGTAACTTTGCATTTCACAGGATACTTTCAGAAAATTCAAGCTACCGTCCGCGCGACGTGCTTTTAATGCACGCTCTGCACTTGATTGAGCCTGTGTCTCGGGGAGAAGACCATTTACAAGTCATTTTCCGAGAAGCTCCCGGGAACCGACCATTTAATGACGTTGGACACTGGGCTTGTGTTCACTTTGTAAATGGTGAATTAAAAATATATGATAGTTTCTACACCGATTTGTCGCCAGTGCAGGAGCAGTTTCTGTCGAAACTTTTTCCTTATAAGCCCCGGAAATCTTTCCCAGTCGTGCAGCAACAAACGAACACATACGATTGTGGAGTTTTTGCAATAATAGAAATATAATTTTTGTTGAACTCCATTCAATAAATCAAGCATTTTAGTTGGTAGTAGTTAGATTCAAAATCAGGAGATAAAGTATGAATCATTTAAAATAACTGAATGTACGGAACACTAATTGCCGAGTTCAGACTCGCACTTGGCCGATTTTATTTTAATGGTCATAGAGAAAACGCGTACTTTTGAAAGTGAGTTTGAAAGTGATCGAAGTGACGTTTTTAAAAATGTCAAATAGTTTTAAATAAAGAAATAAAAATATTTGTCGAAATAAAACTCACAACGAACTGAAATGCATTTCGATTGCAATCCCGTTTATATTTAATAATTTGAATTGCATAAAACATTTAAAATTGTGACTGATTCTTGGTTTATATTTTTCTATGTATGCCTTTGAAGATGGGTACATACTTAAAAAAAACAAGTTAGGCGGGAACTTGATAGGTTATTGGCATACCACTCGCTATTTCAAAATTATTGAAAATATTATTTGACTTCCTCACATTTTTGGAGAAAAGCACAATATCTGCCTTGGAAGGAACGGCAATTCGTGAATTCGTCTTTCCTTCATTCAGCTCTCGGATTCAGCTTTGCTTCGTCCGACAAAATCAACTCATCCACGAATTGCTACTTCCCGGCCGCTGCAGAAATGTACTATTTTCATTGCCTTACTATTAAGTACTACGTATAGACCGGCAACCCAGAACATTTTTCTTGAAGTCTTCTAATCAGGCCGCCATCTTGGAAAATCAAAGAGTATGTAAACGTGCAGTAGATGCGACCATTTTCTGAGTTCGGATAAAGTTATGGCCATGCACAGTGTGGGATTTTTCTTCAATTTTGTTCACTACCTTTTTATGGTTTTAATCGCTGTTTAATACTATTTTAAAGTCCATAGTGAAATTCCTAGCCACCTATCACGTTTAGTTTTCAAGTAACTAAAAAATTTAAACACCAGGTCAATGACGTCATTAAAACATGTTTGTGTTTTTATTTTCGTAATGAATGACAATAATGCCCTAAAGTTTTTGTCTCCAATTCCAGGAAACAATATTCAATAACGTAAAGAAAATACATGACTTTAAAGTTAATAACCCAGATGATATTCAATATTTTATTATTATTTAATAATAATTATTTTTTTTCAAAATTTAACATTTTATTTTAGCTCTAAAAGACGTATGATGAGTGTAGGTACCTACCATGGTACCATGCCTCAAATTTTCACGATTTTAACTAATGGGATTTGGGATTTATAGCGTTTCTAAGTTTTTGTTCCATTTCTATGGAAATAGGGTTATCAGCACACACAAACGAAAATAATATCAGAGTTCAGAGGCGAGGGTTCTGTTCTGCTTACTTGACTGGCATGAATTCTTCATTCGTCTTCGTTATTTTCGGGCATGAATGCAGTATGTGGCTCAGTAGACTTTATAAGTGATGGAACTTTAGGCGGTATAGGTGATCGTTTTTGTTTACTATGGCGGTCTTTTAATGTCAAATATGAAACAAAAGGGTCCGAAGATTCGAGTGTTTTTTGCGACTGCGATGTGTGTGATGTTCACGATCATAATTGGTTCGAGATTCACTGGCAAAGAACTCATCGTTTTAGTATTTTGTGCATAGTGACATTAGTGACTGACATCATATTAAACCAGGCATATGATTGTACGTATACGTTTCAGCCAAATATGCACAAAAGACACGAAATTCGTTTGTGTCGATTGGCAAACCACTTGAGAGAGCCACCTAAATGGTATGAAAATCGTCGACAAGCCACTCTTTGATATAAGAATAATTTTATTAGCATAGTGAATATTCTGTTATTTTTTCGTTTTAATTATTGAAACATGAAACCGGCCCTTTATAAAATTTGTGAGGTGAACAAATCAGAGGGGCTACCGCGAAACGAAAACGAACTTCGTTCGTGTATATCCCTCTCTATCGCTCGAGTTCCTCAGTCGATTATTTCGAATATATTTCTATTATATATTATTTTTTTGACATGTATGCAAATCTGTAATGTAATTTTTTATCATGAAATAAATAATCTAATCTAATCTAATCTATTCACCGTCGAAATTTTGCCTGAGACTACTACTTTTCCATGAATGTGTACCTATATCAATTATAAGCAATAAACTCATGCGCCCCCGAATATTTCTATTTTATAACACACTGCGATTTTGCAACAAGTAGTGACACCAAATCCCAATTGCACATAAAGTTAACCTACCGAGTGTGTGACAAACTGAACTTGAATATTCAAAAATTGATATCTCGCGGATCCTGCGATATTTTCATTTACTTTTTTCCTAGTGATAATGCTTCTTATAAACTATTAAATAGTTGTTAAATAAAATGCGACCGATGTAAGATTATCGAGTTTTTTTTTTATCGATGATATCATCCTCTAAGTTATCAATTCAAACTTTTAGCGAATCATATTGGTATATCAAAACTACCTTTATATTAGCATATAAGGACCATTATAAAAAGAGGCATGAAATGTGAGTAATTAGTTTTCATGTTTCTATGGATTTCTATGGCTGTTTCTCGATTTATCAAAAACTATGGGACATAGAACTGTGGGAGTTTCAATGTTCGCTATCATTTGATAAGTTCATAATTTAAACATTTGTAGACTCGCAAAATTTAGTAAAAATCCCACACTGTGCCATAGCGTGATTTAATACACTCGTATATAAAAAAAACTAAGTACTTATTGATTTAATCACCGACATTTGGTATTTGTAATTTTTTTTATACTGGACATCTTTACCGAGGATGCACTGTGTTGATGCAATTTGTCTCAGATTTAATGACCAAGTCCTATTTAAGGTCCATGCGGATCCTCAGATATATATTTTGAAAGCAATTGCAAATTAATATAATAATTATATTCTCCTAAATTGCTAATGGGTTCATATTCGGAGACCATACTTGCGTCGCGTACATTATTTATATAAGAGAATTGACCTAAGATTTAAATGAGTAAAACTTAAGATCTAGATAGCAACTAAACGTTGTCAATAAAATTATTCTTAACAAGTTTCTGTCAAAAAAATCATTTTTGGAACAAGCTTTAATTGCCGACTGTACTTTCCTGTATATCATCATCAACTACTCATTGAGACGATTCTAACGAGCCCAAACTCAACGGGGTTACGTCGGTAAGTACTGAATTCAAATGACTGGCTTCTGTCTCCATTATCAGATCAGCTCGATGGTACCATAATATTAAATTGTCATCCAAACTATACTTATACCCAAAATTTCAGCTCAATCGGTCACCGGGAAGTGGGTCAAATTTAATTTGCAAGATTTTATTACAGACAACGGGACAGGTGAAACTAAATAAAAGCTTGTAAAAACGATTAAATTAAAAAAAGCAAATGGTTGCTGCTATTTTGGCTCAAAAATTAAGCATCAGCATATTTATATACAATCAGTAAGTCTAGTAAGTTTAATATTCTACTAATAAGGCAAAATAGGCTTAGGAAATTGCCACTTCTACATTTTTAGTCTGAAATAATTCTTTTGAAATAGGGGTAAGCGCGCCTTAGCCAATATTATTCTATTATATATACCAAGTATTTTTTTTATACTCGTCGACTATAATCTTTAGATTAGAACCTCGCAAACCATAACGCAATTGAATACTTTTATTCTGATGCAAAAGTTTATGCTCTATGGACAATCGAAATAATAATTATTCAATTGTACACAGAACTATTTTGTTTGTACGAGGCTCGATTTACAAAGACATCAACGCGTTTTAAAAAAAAGCGGTTGGCTGCACTTCGTTTCAGCAGTACTCCAGGAAAAATACGGTTTTGAAAAACATTAATTTATAATAGCGTTTTTTTTCTTGATTTAATTTTAAAATATTATTCTAAGATGCTTTATTCAAGAATCCGACAAACTTTCCACCCTTAAGTAATTATGTAGGTAGCGGCCCGAAATAATCAGTTGTATCTATAACACAATCATCTTACCCAGCCAGAGTGCTATACGGGGCTGTAGTATGGTGGCATAGGGCCCGTATAAAAGAATATCAAAAAGAACTGAACAAGGTGCAAAGACTAGCATGCCTGATGGTCTCGGGGGCTATGAGAACGACCCCGACACAGGGCCATGGAACAGTGGTACAGAATGAAAGCATGTAAAGAACGGAGAGGAAGCTGTATGGACAGAGGACACGCGCTGATACAGGAGGAGGTGCTATCGAAGTTATACATGATGATAGCCAGGAACGACCTTATAAAAAGACAGGAGTAAGAGACAACTGAAAGGTAGACGTTGAACACCCAATGACGGTCTGCTTCACAGATGGATCAAGAAAAAAAGGAAACAAAGCTAGCGGGAGCGGGTATATTTATACCTAAACTGCGTGAAAGAGTATCTATCCCACTGGGGAGGTATACCAGCGTTTTTCAAGCAGAAGTGTGCGCGATAATGAGTTGCGCACAGATAATAAAGGAGACAACACAGCAGACTGGAAGGGTAGTGATCTACACGGACAGTCAGGCAGCATTGAAGGCACTAGGAAAGGCAACGGTAACATCCGCCTTGGTAAGAGAATGTAAGGAGGAGCTCAACAAGATAGGAGTATATCCAGGTGTCACGGTGGCATGGGTGCCGGGACATCAGGGGACAGCGACTGGCTAGGGAGGGAGCGGATAGGGAATTTATGCGCCCAGAACCGGTCCTCCCCTTCTCAGCTCGTCACAAAGGGTGTCATAGAAAGGCTAAAAGAACAAGACGGGGAGAGAGAATGGAGGGAAGCATCTGGATGCAGACAGACAAAGATGATGATAGAAGGTATGGATCACAGAAGAACCAGGTATCTGCTGAAACTGGGTAAGAGCAATCTGAGATTGCTGACTGGTATCGTAACTGGTCATAATACTCTATATAGACACTTGAAGGTAATAGGTATTAGTAACGATGGCTCCTGCCCACACTGTGGGGCGGAAGAAACAAGTAAGCATGTACTAGCGGAATGTATTATGTACGAGGAACCGCGGTATAACACATCGGTAAAGATGTGTTAGAGGAGAGGGAATTGAGGGATGTCAACCTTAAAGATGTCCTTCTGTTCTGCAGGAAAACGAGAAGAATGGAAGAGTTTAATGTGGGAACGTCGCCAGGACAGTAACCTGAGGCTCCAAACTTAGGGAATGGGGAATGAACGCGACAAGCGATCGACTGCCCGCCTGTTATCAACAATGATGTAGATTTAAATGTAGCATGCATTGTCTTTTTTTGTATGATTTATCTTGAATATTATAGAGCAAATTTAAATGAACCAAAATAAAGACAAAAATATATTTATTAATATTTTTTCTGACTTTTCAGAAGCTAATTAATTTATAATTTTTTTGATGTCTGAAATTTTGTCGGATTCTGTCGCTGGTAACTATTTAATTGATTATATATCCGTTACACATAAATAATAAGTCATTATAAATAATTATTATAAACGTGGTAATCGACTGAAAAAGCATACATTATATAACCATTGCATAATACTATTTTAAAAGCATGTTAGTTGGAGCAGCACAAATAACATAGGTAGTTAATGAAAAGCTATTTATAAATGAAAAAATACAGGTTGGTATTCGGGTGACAAAAGTAGTTGATTTTGGGGATAAGAACGTGTAAGAGCAAGCGACCCAAAGCTTGTTTCAAGCGTTACTTAAACATATTCCAAACCCGTCGATCTACCAAATTTTCTGTTTGCCAATAATATTCATCCAATTAGCTGTTATACTTACAGTGTTTGCGTGATGAAATAATGTACGAGCGAGCGATAACCACAAACTGGAATATACCAGATCGATTGAACTGTCCGCCGGCCCCCTCGAGCTACCCAATAGATATCGTCGTAAGGCTGGCATTTACAACCTTTACCCACTAATCGTCTCACGCTAACCAGTGTTAGTCTAATTTCCGATTACGCACAGTTGTTACGAATCGCAGAGCCGCCATCGAGCCCACACGAGCCCCGCTATTCTGTAGCTTGTTTTAAGTTCACCTCAAAACTCGCCCACAAGTAAATCTTGACGCCGCGAAGTGTCCACGACTACTATTCTGCACGTCTATCATGCGACGACCGCGACATATTCTCGTTTTTTCCCGTACTATATCTCTTGTTCTAAGTGTTCTAATAACTAAAAGAAAAATCGAGAGAACTCTCGCGCCGTCGCATGATAAGTAGCCGTGCTGGGCTATTAGTCTTTACGCGCTAAGCGGCGTCAAGATATATTTGTGGCGGATCGATGAGGGTATAACAAGTTACAGGGTAGCGGGGCAGGACTATTATTCTTTACGCGCGAATGCGCATCACGCCTAACGAAATTAGACCTTTACCTACGCCTAGTTATCAAGATATATTTGTGGGTGAGCGTTGAGGTAAGCTTAAAAAAAGTTACAGAATAGCGGCGCTGGTTACCGCGAACTGGGTATATGAGTATATTTTTTTTTCTGAAAATATTCATTCTCATTCATTAATTGTCTCAATTATCATTCATTATTTGTATGAGTAGCGGGTTCGGAGAATGTACGATACAAATAGAGCTACAAATAAAATAAAACATTCAATGGTAGAATAGAAACCTGAACAGCCACACTTCTAAACCCTTTACAAAGAAACTGTTACATTTAATAGGGGAGACTGGGGTCAATAGGAACGCCCGTCATTTCAAACAAGCATAACTCCTAGCCTATTGGTGGTATCACCGGGGTCTCCAAGAAGGAAATTATCGGCTTTTGTCGAGACTTGTCTAACTATAGTGTCGCGGCATCGAATCCATTTGATTTTTTTACAAGGATATAATAATAATAATAAGCCCGCGGGGGGCAGCTTGTGGAGAGCTGACGGTGAGCGGCGACACCGCGGACCCCCAACCTCCAGAGGGCCCGAGTGATCTGGCCCTCGCCTCTGTGCTTGCCTTAACCGGCCGGCCAGGGTGGAGTCGCAAGAGCGGAACCTATGCTCCAGGTTGGAAGTGTAAAATGTCATAACGCCGGCGGCCCTTGAACGGATTACCGGGATCTGGTGCACCGCAGACTCGCCTCTCGACAACCTCACAGCCGCTCAGACGTGTTGCTCCATTGTCGCACTGTGCGTGCGACTGTTTGTGGGGCCCACTTAGCGAGTTGGCGAGTCACCGCCTGCCTATTCACAATTTTGAGACTAATTCTCACGGCAGGTGTCCGCTAGTCTCCTCCCATAACCCATTTGCAGACCACCCACCATTCAACCCAATAACCCATGACCTTAGTTTCCATCGCAGCACAGAGTTGCACTGCAATAGTCTTTGCACCTGGCGGGGACCATCACCGGCTGTATCATTTTGTGCGCTCGGATGCGGTACACATAGCGGATGGTATCCGCTTTGTGTCTCCCTCGCTTTATATTATATTTGTTTTAAAGGGCCTCTGCGCTGTTGGATTCGGCCCCACGCATGCCTTCCAAAAGTCCGGGACCCCATGGTCCCGAGATATGGAAAAAACATACAAATCATAATAATAAATAAATCGCTGCCGGCTGCACCCTAGGTTAGGTTTTTATAATGATTTTATGTTTTGTATGTATAGTTTTATATTTTACTTTTTATAAAATTATTGTGCAAACCTAACTTAAGATCAAATATTAATAAAGAGATAATAATAATAATAATAAATATCCTTCTCAACACAATTGCTCGTAACGTACCTCTTATTGTGTTGCTTTTAGGCTCATAATCCTGGATATTAAACACGCGTGTTTAATAACATTACGATACCTGTGTGTTATGGTTATATCCCGATTAAGTCACGTTGGCACCATGCAGCAAGATGTATGCATGCACACGGTGCATTCTTAAACTAACCGGGTTGTACAGAATGTACAGCTTTTTTTTTAATTCTCGGCAAATGGATTCTTACCCGACTAAACAAATTAAATTATTTTTGTTAATTAATTGACTATTTATTTTTGGATATGATATAGAAACGGTTAATTTAGTAAAACTACTCACTTTTGATAACATTTTACATGAATTAATAAAGATAACATTTTAAAACGAAATTATTTATTTTATTTTGTATTGGCTGTTTAGAGATTTCATCTAATGCGCGCGAACTGCGCAAACTTCACAAAAAAAAATTAATGCGCGCCATTATAGGTTATTTCACAGATATTTGTAAACATTGTTAATGCGTGTTGGGTTATTAACAAAAATGTTGATTCGTGGTGACTAGAAAAGTGATAAAAAGAATGGACGCCACTAGAAATTCCTTACGATGTATACAACATGTGAGTAAAAACCTGTTGACATCAATAAGTAAAGAAAATAACTTGACAGGCCTATCAAATTTTCATCTTATGAAAAGGATTTTTTCCTCGCAAAATGTGTTGAAAAACGTATGAAACGCGTGAGCTTTGATAATTACAATCCTCGGCTCTCTTATCACGCTCACCTGCGGTTCGCGTGATAATTCCGCCTCTGATGTGATTATCAACATGCCTCACTTGAATCACAATGTACTATTATTGCATCACGACAAGAGAAACATCTTACAAAAAATTTGTATAATCTGTAACAACAGGCGGTCTTATCGCTTTAAAGCGATCTCTTCCAGACAACCTTTGTATAGCAGGAGACATTGAACTAGAATATAAACAGGTAGTGCAGGAATTCATCAAGAAGAGCATATTAACACATCAATCTTTTAAATATTACTAAACAGGACACTTTAAAATAAGTACATACCTAAAAAATTAATAAATACGCAGACATATATACAACCATACATACATACATACATACAATACATAAAAGGAAACTTAAGGGAGAGACAGGTAATATTGTTTCAACAGATTTTTGAAAATAGGAAGAGATTTTCGCACCTTATATGCAACGGCAAATCATTCCACAACCGAACAGCCCGAAAGATAAATGAGCTATTATAAAATTTGGTAGATGAAGGTGGTGGAGCGAGAATATGGTTTTGGGAAGATCTGATGGAAGTGAGACGATTAAAACGCTCGTTGAGATATGGAGGAGTAGAGGTAATATACTGTAGAGTAGCGTAAGAATGAAAGAATCACGGCGGAGACGAATTGGAAGCCACTTGAGCTGAGAACGAAAGGAGGAAACGTGGTCGTACTTGCGCAAACCAAATATGAACCTGAGACCGATTTTGAAGACGCTCAAGTTTGTTAAGCTGGTCCTCAGTAAGGACCAGATAGCAAACATCAGCATAATCTAGAATGTGAAGAAGGAGAGATTGAGCTAGCGCCATTTTGCGAGCATTTTGCCAGTGGCGAGTGGCAAAAAGTTACGAAGTCATCGAAGAGAACCGATCGAAGCAAACATCCTCCTGCTGTCCTCGCTCACCTGAGGTACGCAAGATAATGTGTGATCCATTATGATACTAAGGTTCCTTACCTGGTGCGAATATGGAATTTGAACACCCCTGAACATTACGGCTGGTAAGTTAATAAAAACGACCCTAGGAATGAGCTTCGGACTGCCTACGATTATGACCTGGGTTTTAGCAGGGTTTACCTTAAGCCCAAAACGTTCACTCCAGGTAGAAATACTCTCCAAGTCGTTATTTATGGAGTGAATAACCTGAGGAAAATCAGCAATAGCTCCTTGAGAGTAAATTTGAAGATCGTCGGCAAATTGAAAAAAGAGAGGAGTCAACACGCCACCTTGCGGGACGCCGGCAAGCGTGTTGCACAACGATGAATGGGAAGAATCTACCTTTATGCGCTGCCGACGACCATATAAATAACTATTAAACCAATCAATCACCACAGGAGATATCTTAAGAGAACGTAATAAACTATGCATTAATATCAAAATCAACAGTGTTAAAAAAGCATTACTAATGTCAAGTAGCGATAAAACAGTGATATTCCTGTTGTCCATGCATGCTCGGACATCATCGGTTATTTTCACGATAGCGGTAGCCGTACTAAGACCTGATCGGAAGCCGGACTGAAAGGGATTCATCAGATTGTTCCTGTTCAAGAAAGATGTCAGCTGTTGATGAACAAGGCGTTCCAGGACTTTTGATAAGATACGAAGAATGGAAATAGTACAATATTCAGAGAAAGAGGAAGGTTTGGATGTTTTTGGAAGAGGAATTACATCGGCATCTTTCCACAACGAGGTTAATACATCAGAGGAGATATAACAATTTATACTATGGGTAATAACAGGGGCAAGGAGATCAAGGAGAGGGAATATCATTTCACGACTAACGCTGTCAACACCAACGGCATTGGAGAAAATAGCTAATACGTTCTTCTTAACATCACTGACAGCGAATTGAGCAAGAGAGAAAGGAGGAAAGTCAGGAGTTGGGACACTCGAAAAATAGTTAAGAGAGAGCCTTAACTGACCCGTTGAATGTGGTAAAAGAAGAAAAATGCTGGTTAAGCTTGTCGAAGTCATTAGGAATTGTGTGTTTAGATTTCCCAACTCCTAAATACTTAAGAAATTTCCAGAATTTAGGAGGATCACCTTTTTTACATCGCGGCAGACGGTGCTGCAGCGATTTCGCAGAGCATGGAACTTGGCTTTAGTCTTCTCAGAAGAATTCCCCTTATATCTCGACTTAGCCAGGGTCTTTCCTATCTATAAGTGCTCTAATTTCCTCGGTAAGCCAGGAAGCAGGAGGTGCTTAACCTTGATTGGGCGTATATATTGCTTTTTCACCACATGGAGTAAGAATTTTTAAGGATATTATTTTGTTTATAAATCAAACACAAATTATCGTTTTTAAATATTGCGTAAACCAGTATAGGTATAGATATTCTAGTCGATTTTATACTAAATTGCTCGTACCCAGACGCGTCCGATAGTTTTCTACATAATTTAATATTTACGAAGAGGTTGACAGGGAAAGAAACAGAAACAACTGAAAAATTGGGGGCAATAGAAACAGTACTAATTGCCTATGTTTTTTTTGTACTTAATGAAATTCAAAAAACGTCGATAATTGTACAAAACTACCACAAAAGAACATAAAACTGATATAGTAAGAGAAGAAAATGGGATAAAAGGACAAAACATTTCCGATGTCTCGAACAAAAATCTCGCAAACGAATCACCGAGTTGAAATATGGTTTCAAGAAGCCCATAATATTTTTGAACAAGCTATCCAACGATACTCCACACTATAGATTTAACGAAAAAAAAACCATCTCTCTCTCGTCTCAGGAGGTCCCAGGGAGGCCTGGGGATTTATTTCTTGTTTTTCAAGATTTAATTCTACTATTTTGTCGGCGTGATTGATTTATATACCTAAACCAAATTACAGTTTTCTAGTAGTAATGGTTACTGAGCTATGCCGCAGATGAACGGACGGAGATGGCGAAACTATATGGGTTCCTTGTTGACTACGGAACCTTAAAAATGAGGATATAATAGCCTTTGATATAAAAAACGGTCCAATTGACCCCAGTCTCCCCTACCGAAGATCCAGCACTGCTTAAATATAGTAGTGGTTTTTGTTCACAAGTGTGTAAAATGTGCACCTAGAAACGATATCGCTGCACGTGGATTGTTTTAACGTTAATGTAGCTATCTGGTATTGCGAAGAGCATTAAGGTCAGAAAAACGGGAAGTTTTCCTATGATGAATATAAACCGTACTCATTTTAAGTACAAAACCATGGGAAAAATGTGCATAATAAATATTTTGGGTTCTTTCTTAGGAAATGCCTAAGATGTCTGCAATTTCTCTTACTTTCAATCGTCGGTCTTTCATAATCTTTTCTCATATAACGGCTACGTTATTGTTTGTTGGTCGCCGTAGTTGACCTCCCGGGACGAGCGTCTGCGATACCGCAGTATAATAAAGAGTACTTACTACCTGCGATACTGTTTCGCCCACGCTGAAATTCAGCTGCCCATTTTTTTATCATCGTATATGACGGACAGGATTGTCTCAATGTACTTACCTTGCATATCGTGATAAATCTGCTTCAGTCAATCCATTTTTATGCAGGTACTTAATGACAGCACGTTGCTCTAATTTCTCCATTATCATAAAATGAGCCAACAAACACGTCACTTTAAATCGGTCGTAAAATTATATCCAAACATCGATATGAATTGAAAATTGGCGGGATATTAGATAAATAATGACAGTTCCAAATGGCGGCGAAAGAAATAGTAAGTTTTTTTTATCTTGGCGAGGCCGCGAACTTTTTAATCAGCCCTACGACTGTTCAAATTTAAGAAGTTACTCTTTTGTTATATAGCAAATAATGTTGTAGTAGTAGTAGGAAAAAAAAGGTAATTGTATGTTATTTCAGGATTATCTACTGACATTGGCACCCATTTAGATCTCAATTCTTTTGTCGGCGAAGTTGTCAACCACGCATAATCCCGAAATACCAAGCGGCCATCTGCGGAAACCCTTAACTAACCACCCACGGCAGCTGAACAATAACAGCAATCATTTCACAAACAGTTTTGTAACCTGTAACTATAATCCTTTAGTAACTGACTATTGATCAAATCTGTTATCAGTAGCAGAACCACATTCGGTAACAAAACAACATCAGCAATGAATAGACAAACAGTTTTGTAACATTTAACTAAATCAGTTATTGACAATTTAATAAATTTGCTATCAGTAGCAGAACCACATAATTCGGTAACAAAACAACATCAGCAATGGATAGATAAACAGTTTTGTAACAGTTAATAAAACAATTTAGTCAGGATATAACAAAGCACTTTTACTAGCGATAAACAAACTGTTATGGTTATACAACCAAACTTATTTGATTTCCGTTAGCTTTAACAGTTTAGTAAAAAATAACAAGTCATTTTACAAAACTAATTTTGGCTACTAGTAGTTTGCCAGTGCCCCGATTTATGTTACTGGTAGCTAAAACTTAAGCTACTGCTAACAATCCTTTTTTTCAGTGTATGTTAATCCAGATTATACACTTTATGTATACCGAAATTCATTTTAATCCGTTAACCCGTTTTTGCGTGATTGAGGCCCAAACAATAGCATTCACAATATTAGTTAGGTTTGTAAAAAATCCAGGGACGACTCGCTTGACAGACTAGCAGGCATTTTAAGTTTAATGAATAAGGTATTTTCACGATTTTCGCTACGGTGGTAGAATTGTGCTGATGTTTATCAACAAAGTAAAAATGTAAATCCTACTAATATTATAAATGCGAAAGTTTGTATGGTTGGATGTTTGCTTGTTAGGATGTTTAGATGCTTGGATGTTTGGATGTTTGTTACTCAATGACGCTTAAACGGCTCAACCAATTTGGATGAAAGTTTGCACGAAGATAGTTTATAGCCTGGATTAAAATTTAGGATAGCTTTATCCCGGGTCCACGCAAACGATGTCGCGGGCGGAAGCTAGTTATTAAATAAGTGATAACACTGGCCAAGACCGAGTCGGACTTACACAGCGGTGAAACACGCCAGGTGGGCTAGGGCTAGGGGCTCCTCCCTCGATGACGTCCGGCTGGATACTGGCGGCACTGCCGCGGTACGCGCGTGCCGTTTTTCACCTTATATATTTTCTTGGATTAAATAAGTGCCATGTAATAAATCTATCCAGTAATATCGCTGTAAACTCGTGTAGTAAATGAAATGTTAAATTTTCATAAAAATTGCATTCTCCAAGTCTCTTACAACTTAAAATACTTTCAAAATCGACGTTACTTCTGATTTCTTTTTTGTCGAATAAAGTGTTATATATTGTGTTTTTATCCAAAAAAGTCACTACATCAAACGTGTATCTGAACTATATATGGGCCCTTAAGGGGGTGAATTTGAAATTATCGCGTGCTTTGAAACGCCGTTCTGACTAGATTAGGAAACACTAAGGTCTGATTTTCAGATATATGATTCTTGACTATACTATGATTGTTTATAGAAGGTAAAGGTGCCCCTCGTTATAGAAGAAAGACTGGATTTTGTAGAAAGTAAAGACAAATTAAAAGCCCTTTCTATTGAAGTCGGTAAAAACTACACTGCAGTAATCATCAACGTTCTTCTGCGGAGAATCTCGAAATGAACTCCTTAAATCACTCCTCCTGCCTCGCTACTTCTGGTTCGCTCGGTTAGATACCTACCTATTAAGTACCTGCGCAGGTACTCTAGATAAAGGATTATTTCGTAAGGCCATTGGAAAATTTAGGCAACTACGTAAGCACTGTCTGGGTCCGTTATCTAATCACGCACGGATCTGATAGTCCTCGCGTGTAACGGCGGTCTCCCGAAACCGAGGAATCGCATCGACTCGACTAATCCATTCTACAATGATAAAGCAATGTTGCTCTGTAAATATGTAGCCTCGTGCAAATATGGCGTAAAGTACCGCGTCATCAGATACCTAGTTGGTGTTTGTACTAGCAAAAACGACAGTGTTATCAGTATCACGATGTCATGTGAGCGTGTGTGCCTGACACCAGGGATGCCGCGGATGCGATTATTTTGACATCCGCGGATGCGGAGGCGGATGCGAATATTTGGGGGCACACATCTGCGGATGCGGATTTTGGGGTCAGACACTAAAAGACGTAAATAAACAACGTCCATTTTACGATATCACGCAATCATCAAACACGTCGAGAATAAATTACATTATAGCGAACTAATCAAAAACGCGTCTGGTCACAGAAACGAAAAGAAGTTTTTTTGACTAATGACGAAAATATATTAAACGCGCGCGATGAGCGCCGTTTGGGCTCCTTTCTTATCGTAAATTGCACTACATCCGCATCGATTTTTGCGGATGCGGATACGGATGCTGATGTTGAAATTTGTGCGGAACTTATCCGCGGCGAACAATCGATGCGTTCTGTAGTTGACCATAAATTATTTCATAAGACAATTTATACGTTGTCAACATACAAGTTAAAGTTCCCAATATGTCGCAATTCAATATATTCTTGAATTCATAATCTTATTATGTTCACGTCGCAGACGGGGTGCGATAAGCGATCCGGCCGTAACCGGCGCGCGCGCCGCTTGTGGCCGCAGGGGGCCGCGCGCGCACCAACAGAAGTGTCATATCATATAGGCTATTGTAGCTGTGCCCGTTCAACTCGGGCGGCTCTTTTGCGTTTAGTTTGGTTTCGACTGTGAGACTTGACGGTTGTCAAAGATGACAAAAATATTCTTTGAAAAACTGCGTTTATAGCAATAGAACTGAAAAATGTATGGGGTATATTTCTTTACCGAAGTTCATCGATAGCGTCAATAATTTTATATATTAAGCTCATTGCCATTTAATGGCTTTGAATAAATAATTTCGTTAGTATAAATTACAGATGAACACGGAACAAAAACCAAAAGAGTCGGTATTAAAAAAAATATGGAGTAGTAAGTAGTTACGTAACTTACGGTTTTCAATTTAACATTCCCAATAAATCCTTAGCGACGTACAAGCCGCAGTTCTAGCACGAGATAGGAGACGTCGATCAGGGAAAGTCGAGACGACTTTGCCGTCTGTTTATTTTTTAAGTTTACATGAATCTTAAAATAAATGTTTAACTTAAGATAAGTTGATTTTCTGATTGTAAGTCATAATTATGTGTCGCAACAGACCTGGCAGATACCTCAAATAAACCACGCTAAAATGATCTACATACTTAGTTCTTATTCCTTTCCAGTTTTCACTAGGCTTCAGCTGCACTACCCACCGAACAATGTTTTGTATATATTTGACGGGCGATGGGGTAAGTTGGACTCGTTGTTGGACATAATTTATAGTGAGCGTAGAAGGTGCGGGCAAGATGAGGGCAAGGTGAGGGCACTTAAGAAACAATCAACTGCATTTATTTCTTTAAGTACGAAACGTAAAACTGTTCCTGGTCCAAGTCGTCCGTACGCCAGTGGTTCAAGGCCAATAACGGCCCCTCCTGCCTAGGGTAGCTGGTTTTACACCGCCCCTCCACCGGTCTTGCACGAACGTCAGGCCAGACTCAGTTGAAGCGTACCAATCCAGCGCTTGCGTTTCGTTGTCATTTGATGTCCCGTACTAATGACTTCCCGACACGGCCATCCTGCGGGACACACGTCCCTGTGTGTTAACCTGTAACCAAAGTTTCATGCACAGTATCACATAGTTCGGTCACTCCTGACCCACCATAAGTATGGGGTCTTCTAAATTAAACTTCAGGAAACTGATCTTACTCAATTCAAATTCACACAAATTACTTCTTAGATCAATTCTAGAATGCTTAGACCGATCTATCATAACATCTCGGTAAAAATTACTTGGCATTTCAATTCAAAATAGTTGATTAAATCTGATATTACAATCATACAAGAAGATTTAGACCTCAGAGCTTTACTGACTACTTACTATAGTAATTATCTAATGCGGATTTAGCACATATCCGACTCACAGTAATGATTAAGTTCTTATGTGATCTGGCTAATACTCATAGCCCGGCAACTAGCAGTTGCACTCACTTTCATGCGCGTCCCCTGGGGACCGCCGAGCTTCTTCCAGACTCCCTGGTTTCTCACGAAACCCGACCTCCGCCAGAGTTGATAGCCTACCGCGTACTCACGGACTACTTACCACGTAAGTAGATACCGATTTCTATCGAGCTACGGTTACACATCAACCTCTGGTACGGTCCAACCATCATGTAAACTTAGGTAATGTTGAACCTCGGATTCCTCATTGTCTGAACAAACTTCTAAATCAACCTCAATTTCGTCAGTTAAGCTCTGATCCCCTGGCATCTTTCTCAACCTATCGTGAGCGTATTTATAAGGGCGTCTCGAATTTAAAGATTTCAGGGAATAGCGGTCACCATCTAACAGTTCTATAACCTGAAATGGACCTTTAAACTTAGGATCTAACTTAGTTTGTTTCGTTCTTCATTTTTAATTAAAACAAAATCTCCGACTGAAAATGTATTGAGCTTTGCCTTAGTTCGATCAAACATTTGTTTTTCATAGGATGCTGCCCTCTCTATACTACAAGCTGCCTCGTCCCGAACTCTATCTAGATCTACCTCTGTTTCGAGATCCTCACAAGTCATCAATGCCAATGGGCGTGCCACTTTGCCAATAAGAAGCTCTAATGGGCTTGATTTTGTCGTACGATTAACGGTACAATTAATAGCGAGTTGGACTTCTCTTAATGCATCTTGCCAGGAACGGTAATCGCTGGTTTCGACTGCAGTTAACATGGACTTTAAACAGACATAACGCGCTCCACCTGACCGTTCGCACGCGATGACCCTGTCGCTATCAGATGGAAGTTAATACTATTGGAATCGCAAAAATCTTTAAAATCTTTGCTTGCAAAACAACGCCCTTGATCCGCGATTATACGTGTAGGCGCACCAAATAAAGCTACACTTTCTTTTACGGCCCTAACTACTACTCTTGCTATCAATATTCTTACTGTGAAACAAAAGAACGTATTTCGTGAACGCGTCAATCAGTACAAATACGTACTCTTTTACGTCATTTTTGCCACTAAGCTTGCCTGTGGCATCGATGTGTATCGTATGCCATGGTGTGGTCACTTTTGGGATTGGGTGCACTTGAGTCTTTCCTGATTGAGATTTAGCACCTTACAAGTTACGCAATTGTCGACAAATCTTTGAACGAATCGCGACATTCCATCAAACCAATAATAATTATAAAGTTTTTCTAAAGTTTTGTCATACCCAAGATGAACAAGAGACTCATGGATGTTACTGACCACTGACCATTTTAGAGCCCTAGGAAGTATTGGTAAACACTTAGTTCTGGCATTACGCTGAATTTTACGATATAACATGCCTGCTCGAATCTCATAGGTGTTTGCAACCTCGTCATTCATTTGATCACTGCTCAGATCCAAAATAAGTTTACAGATCTCGCTGTCTCGTTTCTGTTCAGCTAGAAGCCAGTTACCCGAGAGTTCTGTGATGTTAATACGTCTCTGCTCTACTTTACTAAAATCTTTTCTAATCGCAGACTGCGTTACCTCTAACTGGGAAGAGAGGGGTGGTTCTGAACCGGGCTGCGCCAATGGCAAAAGGTTTCGAGAGAAGAAATCTACATGTGCCATGTCTTTGCCCTTATTATAAACGATATTAAATTCAAAGCACTGTAAATAGGCCCACCACCTGTGGACCCGCGGTGTCAAGTCGATCTTCTTACTTGAGCACTTGAGAGAGTTACAGTCCGTCACCACAGTAAACTCGTGACCGTGCAAGTATTGCCGGAAGAATTTGACTGCGTTTACGACTGCCAAAGTCTCAAGCTCATAACTATGATACCGCGACTCCGCAGGACTGGTTCGCTTACTATAATATGCGACTACGCGTCGTTTTCCTTCAACGATTTGAAATAGTATAGCGCCATAGCCCTCTGAGCTGGCGTCTGTGTGCAATTCGATTGGATACTGAGGGTCAAAGATCATTAAAACCGGTTCTTCGGTTAGAATGGCGATGATCGCCTGGCGAATGTCTTCATGTCGTTTTTGCCAAACAAAAGGAACCCTTGCCGATGTGAATTTATAAAGTGGGTGAGAAATGAATTGCCTCAACTGGGTAACGGTCGTTGGCGGGGGCAGAGCAGACAGCGCTTCTACCTTACGACGGTTCGGCTTAATCTCTCCTGCCTTGACTTCATACCCCAAAAACTCCAGTTCGGTTTTCAACAATGAACACTTTTAAATTCAATCAGAATCCGGCTTTAGCTAACCTATCCAGAACGATATCCAGTCTCTCGAGCCCTTCCTCGACAGTTTGAGACATAATTAAGATGTCATCTACATAAGCAATGACAAAGGTATTTACTATGTCACCTAATGCTTTTACTATTGCCCTCTGAAAAACAGAAATCGCATTTTTGAATCCGAACGGCATGGTCAAGTACTCATACTGACCTTCACTGGTCACGAAAGAACTACGCTGGATGGATTCTTCAGAGTTAATTGGAATGAGAATGAATAATTTTGTAAAATACTGCGCACCGTTCAAACGAGAGATTTGATCAGAAATGAGCGGTAATGGATATCGGTCCGACACCGTATTCCTATTCAGCTCCCTATAGTCTACGCACATCCTATAGCATCGATCACGTTTCTTGACCAAAAGGGCCGGGCTCGCAAAAGGTGAACTACTTGGACGAATTATATTTGCACGTAACAACTCATTTACTTGGTCACGCATTACTTTCTTTTCCTCAGGCCTATGACGATAAGGTCTCCTTTGCACAGTTAAATTAGGATCAATTAAACGAATCTCAAGCTCTCCTGTTGTCCTGTTGACTGTTAACAACAGAAAAATCATTAGTCGGGGGTACTCGTACTCATGGAATTTAACGAGGGTAGTTCAGGCGCATAATTGTCAACATTGACTTTAAAAATGTTAAACTGCGTGGCGGTCATATTAACACCGAACCCTTGTTGTAAAATCTCACGTCCTATCATAATGTCGCTACGTAAACAAACGTCAGGTAAAACGTGCAATAAAATTTCAATCAAATTGTTGTCGATTTTTACAACACATGAAATCTGTTCAGTGCTTAAAACACTCGATTGACTGATACCCTTCAAACTAACAACATTGTGATCACGCTTGCCACTAAATTTATTTATTTATTTATTTATTTAATCTTTATTGCACAAAAGAATATCTTATAGTACAAAAGGCGGACTTAATGCTATAAAGCATTCTCTACCAGTCAACCTTAAGGCAAAGCAGATAAAATGTGGGCAGTGCAACTTAATTTAAGAAAAAAACTCTATAACATGTCTAAAGATGCGATGAATAATAATATAGTAGAATACGATACAATACAATATAATATGATATAACAATATATACCTATTAATACATACATAAACATACATATGAATATAGATGAAACTTACAAAACTGATAGATTATTTTTTAGTTCTGCCAGCAAAGAAATTTTGTAAGGACTTTTTGAAGATAAGCCTGTTTGGAGATTGCCGAATTTTGACAGGGAGATGGTTCCATAGGCGAGCTACTTGGACGGAGAAGGAATTGGACATAAAACCAGTACGGTGAGGCGGAATAGATAAGGAAAGGTTGCCAGAGGAGCGAAGTTGACGGACTCGAGAGACACAGTAATACTGAAAAAGAGTTTTGAGGTATTCGGGAGAATTTGGATCGTTTAGAATGGAGAAGAGAGTGCAGAGCAAACGTATTTTGCGGCGTAGGCGGATTGGCAGCCAGCCCAATTGGGAGCGGAAGGAAGAGACATGATCGTATTTACGAAGACAGAAAATGAACCGAATACAATAAATTTAGACGCGATACTTTCTTTTATTAGTGAGCACTGCACCGGAATCAGTGAAAATTATAACACTGAACATGATGTTGTAAAATCCCAGCCGGTGGATCCACGATGCACACGTCCACACGGCGTTCTCTGCTAGTCGCCGCCGTATCCGCGCCTCCTCCACTCGTGCAGCAGCTAGCGATGTGTCCCGTTGTTCCACACTTGAAACAGACGATGGAGCTCGATGAGGTTTGTTGTTGAGGGTTAGGTTTAATCGCCGTGGTATTATTTTGTGATTTCGCCAGTTTTGCCTTCGCATCTTTTTGGCGAAGTAAACAATCCACTTGTTTATGTCCATTTTTCCCGCAGTGAAAATATTTTGTTGCAGGTGACGTTTTCATTCGTTTGTTATCAAATCCTCTTTGCTCTCCGGGTGTACTAGCTTTGCGTTTGAGATACGTAAACGCTTGTAGCTCTTGTTGTAGACGTTGACTCTCCGTGTGTTTATTTCAGTCGTAAATGCCAATCGTTGCAATCGCGAATCAAATTGTGCAAGGTGTGCGAGTGTTTGTGACACAGCGATTTGTTCAACAGTGGCATTTTTCCAACGATTTAGCAAAGACGTCATCACTCGACTCCCGTAGGCCGCTAATGTTTCACTTTCTTTAGGCTTGTCTGTGTTTAAGTTGATGAGGGTTGCCGCGGTAGTTTCTGTGCACACAAATCTAGCCGTAAACAACTCTTGAAATTGTAGCCAGGTCATACCCGCATAGGATATTTGGGACAACCATGCCGATGCTGCTCCTTTTAAGGCCTTGCTTACAGCGACAATCAACTGACAAGGGGTTGTCTGCCAAGCACAGGTTGGCTGTTGCACACCACGACTGTGCGTCCACATCCGTTTTGTCAGGGTCGAATTCTGGAAGACTCACATGCTTATCGGAACTTTGCGGCTTGTTAAGAGCTTCGATTAACGCCTTCATGTTCGAATTTTGCATCTCGAACAGTAGCTTCGTGTTCCATCTTCGCACTCGTCGGCCCGCTCTAATCCCACATCTGATGACGGGCGATGGGGTAAGTTGGACTCGTTGTTGGACATAATTTATAGTGAGCGTAGAAGGTGCGGGCAAGATGAAACACTTAAGAAACAATCGACTGCATTTATTTCTTTAAGTACGAAACGTAAAACTGTTCCTGGTCCAAGTCGTCCGTACGCCAGTGGTTCAAACCCAATAATGGCCCCTCCTGCCTAGGGTAGCTGGTTTTACACCGCCCCTCCACCGGTCTTGCACGAACGTCAGGCCAGACTCGGTGGAAGCGCACCAATCCAGCGCTTGCGTTTCGTTGTCATTTGATGTCCCATACTAATGACTTCCCGACATATTTATAAATAACTAGCTTCTGCCCGCGACTCCATCCGCGTGGAACTCGTATATATCGTAGCTCCATACAAACTTTCACCCCCCATTTCACCGCCTTAGAGGATGGTTCCCGGGGTAAAACTATCCTTCCCTGGGACTGAAACTGTCTCTATACCAAATTTTATCTAAATCGGTTCAGCCGTTTAAGCGTGAAGAGGTATTAGACAGATAAGCTTTCCATTTATATTATATTAGTATGGAGGGATTTTGAAAGTGTTCCTGCACGTCTATCATGAGACGGCCGCGACATACTCTCGATTTTTCTTGCACTATACCTTTTGTTCTAAGAGTTCTAATAAGAGAGAGACAGATAGTGCGAGAAAAATCGAGAAAGCTCGCGCGCCGTCGCGTGATAGCTGCTTATAAAGATAATAAAACAATAAGTACATTATGGTAACATGTCATCATCTAAAAAGTTTTTAATCTGTTTGATTCTTATTTGCTAATCTGGCGCTTAATGCCTAAAAATGAAATTATCTTTAGAATGAAACATATATCTTAATGCAGGTTATATGCATGTTATATTGACGACCGCTTTAGCCTAGTTGGTAGTGACCCTGCCTACGAAGCAAGAGGTCCTGGGTTCGAATCCCGGTAAGGGCCTTTATTTGTGTGATGAGCACGAATATTTGTTCCTGAGTCATGGATGTTTTATATGTATTTAGGTATTTATTTATCTATGTAAGTATGTTTATCGTCGTCTAATACCCATAGCACAAGCTTTGCTTAGTTTGGGACTAGGTCGATTTGTATAAGATTGTCCCCTAATATATATATATGTAAACGCTATGAGCACACCTACTGAAATGTAGCTAGAGTTGTCATTTTGGGGCACATTTCTTGAAATTTTTGTTTGGCATTGTGTGTCTATTTACTTATTATATTACTAGCTTCTGCCCGCGACTCCGTCCGCGTGGAACTCGTTTATATCGCAGCTCCATACAAACTTCCACCCCCCATTTTAGAGAAGTGGGGGATTAGAAAGAGACAAAAAGTAGCCTATGTCACCCTCCCTCCCTTCAACTATCTCCACTTAAAAAATCACGTCAATTCGTCGCTCCGTTTTGCCGTGGAAGACGGAC
This sequence comes from Epinotia bilunana, assembly GCA_947049275.1. Taxonomy (NCBI): domain Eukaryota; kingdom Metazoa; phylum Arthropoda; class Insecta; order Lepidoptera; family Tortricidae; genus Epinotia; species Epinotia bilunana. The sequence continues at coordinate 10,484,102 of OX346252.1, forward strand.
AAACAAACGCACACATACACTTTCCAATTTATAATATTAGTATGGATATGTCAATGTCTGAAAAGTGATAAAGAATAAAATAATCTTCACACGGCCCGTTAATACTTTTAAATTAATGTTAGGGTGGGTTGGACCAAACGTCTGTAATCGTAAACGGTGTTCGTAGAAAACCGGAATGTATGGAAAATTTGTCAAGTTTCCATGGAATGACAGTTGCGGCCGCCATATTTAACGTTGATCGGTCTGTAATCGTAAGTTCCGCCCTTAGTCAAGAGTTAGCAAAGATAGGTATTGCAAAGCAGACATTAAACAAACCTATTATGCCAATATTGATATGTTTTATTCGCGTCTCATTTCTTTTTACGACGTTCATTATTTGAACTGGGCTTACGTTCTAATTACAGACATTTTCATAAATATGAACATAATGAAAGCGACACTTTGGCGCTAAACAGACTGTAATTGTGCAAAATAGGGAAGATGCAATTTTCTCAATTTTGCTTTCATTTGAAAGAGTGGCGTGTAGAATAGACCACGAAAATATTTTTCCCCTCACTGCCTCGGAAAGCCGTCCTTTAAAACCAGTGAACAAAAACGCATTATATCCACTAGTGGGGAAAGTAATTTGACCTTGGGGCGTGTTCAAGTAGCTTTTGACAGTATAACAAAACGTAAAACGCTCATAATACAAAAAAATCACAGATGATGTATTTCTGTTGCCGCTATAACAACAAATACTTAAACACAGAATAAAATAAATATTTAAGAACTTAAATAATTGCTTGTTGCCTTCAACGCGCTTGTCGGCGAGCTGGGGCATGCACCTGGGCCACAACGGAAGAACAGCGCTGGCTTTGCCAGCTTCATGCTGAGTTGTGGCCCTTTTGTGACAAACAGTGTTCGGCCTATTTTTGTAATTTTTGTTACCTACCTGTTTGTCACAAATAAATGCTTTTCTTTCTTTCTTTCTTTCTTTCATCAAATCATCAGGCGCTGGGTCTCAAAATGTATGGGAAAACTAAAATCCGACTCGCTCTTGACCAAAATTCAGCTTAATATTACTTGACGTTATTATTACTGTTCAAAAAATTCAATAAATTATTATTTAAATTATATAAAGTAGTTTTTAGGGTTCCGTAGTCGACTAGGAACCCTTATAGTTTCGCTTCGTCTGTCCGTCCGTCCGCGGATAATCTCAGTAACCGTTAGCACTAGAAAGCTGAAATTTGGTACTAATATGTATATCAAAGTGGTAAAATAAAAAGTGTTTTTTTTTAATTAGGGAACCTCCCCTATAGGTAACGTGGGGAGTGTTTTTTTTTCATTTCAACCCTAACGTGTGATATATTGTTGGATAGGTATTTAAAAATGAATAGGGGTTTGCTAAAATAATTTTTGATAATGTTAATACTTTCGGAGATAATCGCTCCAGAAGTAAAAAAAATGTGTCCCCCCCCTCTAACTTTTGAACCATAAGTTTTAAAAATATGAAAAAAATCTCAAAAGTAGAACTTTATAAAAACTTTCTAGGAAAATTATTTTGAACTTGATAGGTGGAATAGTTTTTGAAAAGAATTACATAATAATTTCTAAACTAAGTTTGTAATTTAACCGTATAAGCAGGTGTTTATTGTACCTGTAATTTCTACAAAATCACAATGAAATGACGTGCTTTCAAATAAAGTAAAAAAACGGTGAAAATCGATTCACGCAATAAAGTATTATCCCATAAAAATCATCTTCCATACTTTAAGCTGGCGCGCAATAGTTTTCTTAATTTGCCGATAGATGTCGCTGTACGCGGAACGCTCACATTGACTAACCCGCTTCGCTAGCTCGGCTTTCAACACAAGCACTTGTGCCGAATAACAAATAACGATTAAAATCTACAATACAATACAAATACTCTTTTCATCTCTCATACTCTGAAAACTCTGAAATGATGTGTTTTCAAATAAAGTAAAAAAAACGGATTTAGGGTTTTGTACTTAATATGTCAACTCAATGTAACAAATAGCCCATTTTTTTAACGCTTAAGTGGGGACACTTACTGTGACGGACGAAAAACTACAGAACCCTACACTGAGCTTGGCCCGACACGCTCTTGGCCGGTTTTTTTTTCATGTTGCACTTTCCTCGCTACAGTGAGGAGAAGAGTTTTGTGTTACATGGGTGCAAATGTATTTTACTTCTCGTGTGTTGAAACACTCGCTACGCTCAGGATTCTATTTTAGAACCACTCGCTTCGCTCGTGGTTCAACTATAGCATCCTTTCGCTTGCTCGTGTCGTGTTTCAATTCCACACTCGCGGGTAAAATACAACTTTGCACCCTTATATAACACTATAAGTTATAGTCAAAATTTCACATTTCTGAATAAAAGTCGAAACCAAAAGTGCTACCTGGCGAAGAAACATTCTCCTTGACCTTACAAACCTGATCCCTACTTGAGTAAGAGTATAATTAAGAAAAATCTTGAAAAATTCAACGTCTGTAAAACATGATCTCGACAGACCTATATTCAAAAATTCAAATATCAAGTATGGTAGATGCTTTACTTTTTTATGTACCTATCTACAGCTCAGTTTATTATCTATACTAAGTATACGTAGTTAATATAAACAAGGGGCGAGTGTACCTTAAACTAAAGCGAGGCAATCACGAAGGAATCCATTCTAAGAACCAGCTCGTGATCGCTTCACACTGACTGCGTATCAGTCACCTATTGAACTACGGCCTATCAGACTGGTAATAACTGGACTGCGGCCGCAGCAGGCGGCTGCTGATAACACTCAACCACATTACGACAAGCCGCTCGCTAAACGTCCTCTCCTACTCTGCTATGCAAATTCAACCTCTATTACAAACGGCAAATGATAATCGAGACATCGCCAATAATACAACAAGCTCATTAACTGCTCGCTATATAGATCGGTATAGTTTTAACCAGTTTCCCAAGGGGAACGAGCAGTGTATTCGCAGGGGATTCGTCCGCTTATCAGCACGTTGCCACTGAGATGTCTTATAAGTAAGCGACGCGCGCGCTAGCCATCATTGTGTCGGTGAAAGCCGAACGGTGACCACGTTGAAATATCGGTTTATATTATAGTGATCGATAATGTTAGTTTTTCCGCAATGGAGGCCGGAGATGCCGGGGGAAGGGTGCAGGCTGCAGCGTTGGATACCCGCGGAGCGTTTCGCGCCTTACGTTGCTAGGCCTGTGATGTTGCCTGCAGTCCAGGTAATTTTTGAAGCTAGTGTATATAAACAAAACAAAGTAGCTGTTTTATTGTTTTGTTTGTACTGTAAAGTGTGGTATAGTGTGTAACGAAGGTGTTTTTGTGTAGATTGAGGAAGACGAGTCGTCGGGAGGTTCGTCTCCGGAGCGCGAGCCGCGGGAGTTGGCGTGCGGCTGGCGCGGCTGCGGCGCGCGCTTCGGCTGCGTGTCGCGGCTGTCCGCGCACGTTGCGCGCGCGCACGCACTGGCTCACAGAGACGGCCTGTTCTACTGCGGCTGGCGGGACTGCACCAGGCCGCAGAGAGGATTTAATGCACGGTTAGTACTGACCAATCAACACAATTTCGCCGCGAGGTATCGCCAGTTTACATAAGCTTCATGGTTTAGTGGTAATAAATAAGTAACATTTCTCTATGAGTTTCCCCGAATTTATAGCAACCTACTTATAATATGTATGCACGGATCAAGCATAGGCAGTCCATAAGCCATGCCAGAATTAACTCTATCATTACGTACAATAGCGCGAACAGAAATCTTACAATTTTACAGCTTGAAGAAGCATATAATCACTACTTGCCGTTGGCGTTCAAAGTGTTTCTAACAAGTATTTCTTTTGTTTGCTGTCGAGTTTTGCCGCCATGCGATGTTAATGAACATGCTTAAGCTCATAATAACAACATTGTCGTGTGCTAGTCATTTATATATATATATATATTCTTATTCTATTAAGTACATTAATAGTGACATTAATACCAAATTTGTGTTTGTTTGTCTACAGGTATAAGATGCTAGTGCACATAAGGACGCACACTAATGAGCGACCGCACACATGTAACCAGTGCAGCAAAAGCTTTTCGAGAGCAGAGAACCTTAAGATTCATCTGCGATCGCACTCGGGAGAAAAACCCTACGTTTGCCCTTATGAGGTAATTCTGCTGTTCTATTTTTAATATAATTGCGAAGTCAAACCACAAATGAAGTTCCAGATTGAAACTTAGTTCGGAGTCTTGGCGAACCATTCAATGAGATTTTAATTTGAACAGGGTTGCGGCAAGGCGTACTCAAACTCAAGCGACCGCTTCAAGCACACTCGGACCCACACTGTAGACAAGCCCTACTGCTGCAAGGTCCCCGGCTGCAACAAGCGCTACACTGACCCCTCCAGCCTCAGGAAACACGTCAAAACCTACAAGCACTTCATGCCCAAAACACAGGAGCCGCACAGCCCCGAGGCCAGCTCGCCCGCAAAGGAAAACAGCTTCTCTTACAACAACTTACAGTCCACATCACCAATGCGCATCCAGTACTCCCCGCCGAGGAACACTTCACCCACGATACCGCCTTACAACCCCATACTACCCATGGGAGATACAATACCAACCGCGCCGTACCCACCCGCTTTGGAGCCAGTCTACACGAGACCTCTGGAGACCATGTATCCGTTGAGACTGCCTATACACGAGATGTCGTATGTAGAGTATACACAGATGTACGAGCACGCGTACAGAAGCTATTACTGCAACGGCATGAGCTGCCCAGTTCCCAGGCCCGAGGTCGGGGGGAAAATATACACGTATAAGGAACCCCGAATTAAGGCTTTTCCAGAGATAGTTGAGACTGCCGAAGTTAAACCAGCAGAGATGCCCTTAAACTTAAAATGTGCCAAACGAGAGAGCCAAACCATTGACAAAGAATCCCTTCGCCTAGACTTGCCCTTAGATTTAAGCAACAAAAGATAGTACCTATTGACAGTATTAAATTAAATTATTTATGTAATTTCCCCGTTCTATTATTTAAATCTCTAGTGCTAGTGGACAGTCGCTCGCGGTACTTGCGAATGAAAACAGACTGATCAAACATTTACAAACTGATGCGATATTCATCGTATTCAGCACATCTTTATCGTTGATCAAATATTTTACATGACGAGGTGCGTTTTCACGTGAATTGCAGATGTTTTGTTTATAATATTAACGTCCTAGCGGCCCGCGTATTACGAAAACACACGCGGAGCCGCGGTATAAAATACAACAAATACAAATGTAAAAGCCACAAACTAACAAAGTTTACCTCTCCAATATTAGTATAGAACATTGCAGTGTTTTTCAAACTGTGGGTCGCGAAGCCTTATAAAGGGGGTCGCGGCTACTCATATTTTTAAAGTTAAAGTGCAGTAATTATTTTAAACAGCGTAGGGTGGGCAGTCGCGACATGTTTTTTTCATTTGAAGGGGTCCTCAACCAATGACTTCTTGGATAAAAGCTATCCTAAATAAAGCATATCCCAAAAGTCAGTCGAGCCAACAAACCGCTGATAGCTCAAAGTCATAATACTTATTAAAAAATCCAAGTTATATTTAATTATTTTTTTCGTACTTGATGTAAATTGATCCTTGAATTTCCTACGCCGTATTACTTCAACATGCATCTCGCGCTCCTTAAAAAAAAGATTTCCTTAATAATCTATCAAGTGTACCATTTTGAAATTTGGGCTAAAAATGTCATATTTGAAGCTACTTGCCGAGTTACCGTATTAAGTTTTTTTTTCTGTCAGTTAAAGTGGGTTTAACGATTTAAAGTACATATTTAGGGTAAAAAGTATAATTTTAGGTAAAACTTGAGTTCTAACTTTGGTATTTAATTTACAGAAAGGTTATTCACGGTTTGGTACATACAAAATATTCAAGAAAAGTAAGCGCTTTTGTAAACTTTTTTTTTGAAGACTTGTAATTGTTTTTATTTTTTTATAACTGTTATGACTTGGCGTGCTCTATCATCGGTTTTCGGCTTTAAGTTGACTTTTGGCTCATGTGTGTGTACATTTTTCGCCGGGATTCAAACTAGGCATCTTCACATCAAATTTCATCATGGCTTAAATTATTACATTTTCGCTTAAACCACTTGGTTTAAGCGAAAATGTAATAATTTTCGCATTTATAATATTAGTATGGATTCTAATTATATGTTTATATCAATCACGAACGAACGAAGCGAAGAAAAACACTGCTAATTTTAATTCTTTATTTAGCAACAAATTACACAATGTCAAAGAAGTTGTTTTTACATTGATACATTGACAACATTGAAGTGCGCTCTCAGGATTAGGAATCTTAAAAGTATACGGTTAACGGCGTGAGATGACCAGATATCGATCTCTTTCAAATTAAGCAATTTTAGCCGATCGTTCATTGTAACTAGTCCATCAAGAGGTTGACTTGACATCATGATTCCTTATTTACACGTAACTTCATAGTTTATTGGAGTTTGATTTCTATCCCTAAGACGGTAGTTTTCCATACTGTGTGATCGGCGCGTGAGAGTGAAGAGACGAGTAGGTTCCCAACGTTCCAGGCGCCTAGGCCCGCACCAGGCGAGACATGCCTTCCGCAATAGTATTGAGCGCATCAAGGTCCTTCCGCGCCGTATCTAGCATATGAGCCATCCCGCGCTGCTGTAGAGTCAGGAACTGTTTCAAATCCTCTTGGGCACCTACAGGGTAAAACAACGATGGACCGGATTAACAAGTGGAATCTGGGGCCCGTTTCACGAAGCTGCAAGTTACAATTGCCAACACTGGTGAAATGGCCATTCGTTATTGGTCAAGCGCCTGAGTGTTGCCAATTCAGCCTTGTAACGTGTGGCTTGAAACGGAGCCCGATTATTTAGAAGTAAAAGCCTTCCCCAAGCATACTTAAGAGTCATACATACGTATACTTACATACTGCAATAGGATTTACAGTAAGGGGTTGTGTAAGATTAAATATTACATAGAATTGATCATAAAAATTGTAACATTACCAGAGATTGTCGCTCGGTCATTCCACAATAATATTGTTCTGTGCATCATGAATATCATTTTCTAGCTAAAAGTACATCGTTTATCCTGTATAAACTTTATCATGCACTGTGCCATCGCCAGGCCATCACTTTGCCGTGGTACTTTTCGGCTGAGTAAAAAACGATACTAATTAATACCTACTCTCCAAGGTCTACGTAAAGAGTTGAAATGAATTACGGTTACTTAAGAAGAATTCACCTAATAAATTCAATCTATCTATATCTTAAATGACAAAAAACCGTTTACCTTTATAATAAGAAGGAAATGTATAATCAACTGCGCGATGGGCTATTATTGTCCCATTTAAAACGTGAAATAAAACAAAATTAAGCAACAAGATCAAGTCGGTTCGGGATAGCATTATACATTTTGGCAATTCATTGCCTTACTGAAATATGCCAATATAGTAGACCGCGGACGCACCATAGTCGTAAGTTTTTCACCTCCAACCTTGATTCAATAAGTCTTTTGAATAAAGTATTTATGCCATGTCGTAAACAATAATCAAATCTCGTACATTAGGTAAAGCGTCCATGCATTGGCACCCTCCAACCACCCCAGTGCACGATTTACCTACTCAACTACGTCCTTGAAACAACGTTGGTAAGGTGGTTGGTTGTGTTTACCCTGTTTGCACAGAGTTGTAGTCTGATAGGCGTATGTACCGATTCCTCTTTTCCTGTACTATTACAAATCTGCGTGTGTTTAAAAGACAGCAGCTTACCTGGATCCAGCTGGTATTGCTCGGAGGGCCCGCCACCGACAGCACTTCGTTGCAGCCTGACAGCACTCAGCAACTCGTTCAATCGGCCCTGTGCGACAGAAAGAACAATATTGAAAACATTCCCGGTCAGCGACTATACGTATGGGTCAAAGTGATCAAACCACCAAGGGCGATTTTCACTACGGCCAAGTCTAAAAACTTCTGGTTATAGTGGTTATATAACCTTATTAATTTGTCACATAGGTACACAATATCATTGAATCTCTGGGAACCACTCATCCCATTTTTCCAATAGGGGTGTAGACACTAAATAAAATAATCAATAATAATGTTATAAACGGCTCAACCGATTTGGATGAAATTTCACACGAAGATAGTTTATAGCCTATGTTAAGTTTTCATAAAGTATATTTAGTATGGCAACATTCTGTGCCTGCGTTTGACAGATGAAATAACTGTCGATTCACTTTCGCCTTTGTCGTTTTGAAATACGGTTCGAAAATTTGAGTTCCGCGCGAATAGTTGCACTATTTTATAGGCAGCTACTATTTTGAGATTCATATCCATAAGTGCCTTGAAGAAGCCGGAGGATATCCCGTCAGCCGTGTATAATCAGGTGCCAGGTACCCTTGGAGTCGGGTGAGTCTGTACAGAACAAGCCAGGTCTCCGGGTCCTACACCTGACGAAAGGAGCATCGCAGCAGCTCCTGGCAACGGTGAGTGTCCTTTCAGCAACTTCAAGGCTCCGTTTCGTTGTATAAGTTTCCCTTTTAACGCTAGCCTAGTTGTCGTGTATAAACCCATTAAATTTTGTTCGAAATGTACAGTCCACTAATTATCAGCCTAGATTAAAATATAGGATAGTTTTTATCGCGGGTCCACGCATACGAAGTCGCGGGTGGAAGCTAGTAATGTTTTATTTTCTTGAAACGGGATTAAAAATGTTGTCAAATGGAGAAAAAAGCAACGCAAGAGGTCATATATAATCACAAAGTTAGAAGCGTCCAAAGTTTTAATAGGGGGTATGTTCTGTCCCGTTTCCGCAAAACGCACCTTCATATGAAACGATTGTTATTTACTATGAGGCTTCGCAGATTGTGACGTCACTATCTGTGAGCGTTTTCTCTATCTAACAAGCAATCTTAAAACGGTTGTAGTTAATTCAGATCTGAATGGGATTTTCATTACTAGGCATATTTTTTTGCCTTCTTTCTTTGGAGTAATAATACTTTTACCCCCTTATTCATAAAACTTAAAATGCCTCTGCTAATTCAAATGTGCTTTGTCCCTTTCTTATGAACATAAATGTCAACGTGACAGATAAGGACAAACGAATTTTAACGGCATTTTAGTTAAAATAGGCTTGTAGAACGTTTATGAATACGGCCGTTAGAGTCTACACCCGTATTATTTCGCCAGTAATATACAATAGAATATTTATGACCTGCAAGTACATATTAAGCTATATTTTATCCGGCGGCTCCGCCTGGGTTCTCAGTAACAGGAGGATTATTACATAATGGTGGCTTGAATATGTCATGCTCGCTTAAAGGGATAAAGCTTACGGTGGCGTCGTTGATCGGGTCGCCACCTTCGCTTAAATATGGTTGAGGGAGGCGATGGCTGAGATATGCGTCATACTCGTGATCGGGTGCTGTTTGTGGAGTCCGGACTGTTCATGCTTGCAAGGGCATAGTACATAGTTAACTAATTACATACTAGTGTAATGGGGAATGCATATATATGTATTTTACGAATACCTACGACACTACTGGACCAGTAGTGCCGAAGGGAAAAAAAAATACCCACGACACTACCAGTAGTGCGGCTTGGTAGTGTGGTGGGGAAGGAGGGATTGATTTGATTTGATAAATAATTGATTTGATTTAATAAGTGTATTTGAGCGCATATAGTCCTAGATACCTAATAAAATAAATCTTTCAAGAAGCGACCTCTTGTAGTAATCTACATCAATTTAATGTTTAAACAACAACAAACGATTTTGTCCCTTGAAAGCCGTTTATCCTACGAGTAATATAGAACCACCTTGACCAATATTAGTAACAACCAGCTCGCGTCACTCCCCGGTGGCCGACGCACTGAATTACCGGCAATAATTTGCGAGTCGGTGCCGGTGTCTGTACATATCGACACACGTAAAAAGAGCTCTGCGCGCCATATTAAAAGTATGGCCGCCAGAGCTCTTTTTACGTGTGTCGACCTGTACAGAATGCCACTCCACACACGGTGTCTATTCAGTTCAGACATAAATTAATGATCAGGTATATTTATTAATCCCAAGCTATGGCTCGCAGAATAGACGTAACAGTAGCAATTGTATCAAATAGATCTCTTGCGTACAGATTTACCGTGTAATCTAGTCATTAAATATCATCATCTATGACGATTCCATAGATTCTAGAACACGGCACGCTAGCACTATTCCCAAGCCTAATCAGCTACCTAGTCTTAGGAGCTGCTGCTTAATTGAGCGAACGAAGTTCTCCGTTTCAGCTCGGGAAAAAAATATTTTGTATGTCCCGTGTCTGTCCGGCTGTTCTCCTCTACAAGTCGCATTTCTCAACCGATTCTCGTGAAATTATGGAAGCGGGTTTCATAATTATATAGATTTTTCTTGTTGAATCAGTTTTCCGATTTTAATTTTTAATTTTAAACAGCCTCGCGAGTTTTAGAGCTCACAGAGCCACTAGGTTGCTATATTATATGAGATTTGAGTTGATATATGAGATTATCATCAGTTATCATCCTGTTCCAGCCCACTCAGGCCCCTATTTCACCAACTGGTCAATTGTCACCTGACACTGACAATTCGCCATACATTGCTTGTTCTAGAAGTTAAGGTGGTCGCTAGGGTACTTGTGGATCCAGCAATGTACGGCGAATTGTCGTTGTCAGGTGACAATTGTCAAGTTAGTGAAATAGGGGCCTGCGGTCCTACACCGCTCCAAGCTACAATTTCATCTCAAAGTCCAAGAAACCATTTCAACAACAGGTATCAGAGTAGGTCGCAAATTCACATCACAGTATGGCGGGCCATCGAAAAATACACCTTATATGGATATCAAAAGGGGTCAGTGTATATTGACACACATAATTGTAGTAGATAACCATGCGATAATGGCGGAAGCAATGACAAACAGCATTTGACAAAAATGTAAATCGATCCGGTTGAATCCGGTTCAGCAGATAAATGTGACTCGCCACCACCACACGCGCCCAAGCTATTAGGGGTTCACTTAATTGACTCCATATTGAGAACTCATTAAGTAAGTCTAGAATTAACTGCCGCCACGTTCTCGCATTATGTTCGTTGGGAACCATATAGGTCGCATTACTGCTACTAAAATTACTAAAATATATTTTTCTAGCATATTTCATTCGTACTGAATGGTGGCCAAGGTCATCAAACGATCAGCGGGCAGACCGCCAGCTCGATGGTCAGACGATATCTGCCGGATAGCGAGTAAGCAGTGGATAAGATTGGCGCCGGACCAAAGAGAGCGGCGTAAAACAGAAGAGCAGCAGTAGGTAGATACAAGCTGAATATATATATTTGGCGATACATTTATTTGGCGAGACGAGATAGGATCTTCTACTTTGCAAGGCCTCAATAATCTTTCGTGGACCTGCCGACCCACCATGACTCGTTTTTCGTCTTTCCTCGCTTCAGATTTTATAACGGAGTTCTTGTATTCTTTACTTTATTAACAGACATTTCGCAGTATGCTACACTCTTTTGGCTATATACTTAGCACATTATGGTTCTTCTTAACTTCTTAGCGATCTAGCATTTCCATTGATACAGTCAAAATAATTTGTTTATTTATTCAGGTACGTAACAATCTCATTAGCTTTGCAATAATTGCGCCAACTGTAGTAAGCAGTTTGATGGCGCTGCACACATATAGTTAGGGAGCTGGCGAGCAAAATTTCGATATGATCAGCACACGAGGCCGACGTTATTAATAGTGATATTTATGCCCTAAGAAACATCAAGTACCTTGTCTGCCACCATGGTGGCGCTGCGTTGTAAATTTACAGCGTTTCATAAATGTAAAAAAAAGGTGTGCTATATTATGCGCACACGTCTGTTTCTGAGGCTGATGATCACAGTCATCCTGGAAACACAAAGAATCGAAGAGGCAGACATCCAGGGCTCTAACTTTTGTAGTATTCAATTTTTGAATTTATTTTTATGATTAAAAAAACTGTATATAAAGTGCACACTTGACAGATTTGAATTGTTCGATCAAAAACAATGAGAAGAACCACGAAAAATAGTCTGCTAACATGTTGCCTCTGCGTTGTCTATTGACAGTGCTCAAAAATGTAAAAAAAAGTGTGCTATATTCGTCACACGTCTGCCTCTTGGACTGATGTTTGAATTCCTTACGAAAACCAAGAAAATCGATGAGGCAGACGTTCAGGCCTCTGATATTCCAAAGGCAGACCATTTGATTTTTTTTAACCCGACGCTCGCGCCAGACCTAGCAGGTATAAATTGAATTGATCAAAATGCTACAGACAAGACCACATCCCGCCTTCATTCTTGTTATTTTTTAGACGTTCCGAAACGCACTACCGGAGTATGTCATTGACAAGTTCGAGCACTTAAAATCAGTGAGCAGTGTCTGCCACATTTTTTTTCGAATCCACGGAGTCATAGTGAATCGAATGGGCGCAATGAGAACTGCGTGCAAATGACTTAGTAGAGCTTTTTTTTAACATTTTTACAACTCCGTCCCATGAATCCGTCGTCCAGGTCCTGAATGCCTGCCTCTTCGATTTTCTTCGTTTCCAAGATGATTGTGACCATGAACTCCAGAGGCATACATGTGCAAATGATTTAATACCCCGATTTTTTAAGCAACTTCAATCCGCTGTTACGCGAAAACGCAGCGACATAGGACCTTAATTGATTGGACCAAATCAATTCGTAATGCTAATGATGTAAACTGCAATCCACCTCGACGTGAAACGTGTGCAAATCACATACGGAAATGCTCGCCAGCTCCCTAATATACTTATAATATAACTGAACATAATTAATACTGAAGTTACAAAACAAAACCAAATCTTATAATTATAAGTAATTGCCAGCAGAAAATATTGTACCCTTCATGCGTTATAGAACGCAATGTGTGGTCAGGAGAATATCAAAGCATAACATATATCATGTGTTGTTAACCGATTTCTACTCCGAGGTTCCCAATTCTTCTTCAAATTTCTCTTTACTAGTACCAAGTTGTGTTGTGTATGGGTCAAATCTCGATATACACGTTTAGTTTAAATTTAAAAGTTTATCCTCAACCGATTGAGGTGAATTTATGCATAAATGACAATGCAATATTAGCTGGCCTGATGATGGAGACAGAGGTGGTTATATATATAGCAACTCCTAAACTAAAAAGGATAAAACCATCCCTTCTGCACGGCTAGCACGCGACGGCGCGCGAGCTCTCTCGATTATTCTCGCACGTATATGTCTCTCTCTTATTAGAACACTTAGAACAAGAGGTACAGTGCGATAAAAATCGAGAGTATGTCGCGGCCGTCCCATGCTAGACGTGCTGAACGAGTAGTTGCAGACGACTGTGCAAAAACGTACAATAAATAAATCACAAAAAAAAGCTTGTAGGTACAGTCAAGTGCAAAAATATGTATCGATTGAATCCTCTCATAAATATGCCCTAGTCGGCTGACATAAGAGCGATGGGACATACTTATGCGTAAGTTGTATGCCCGCATATTTTTACATGAGACCATAATTCTTCTAAATTGATTGGGTTGTTAACACAACAGTTTAACAACACATTTATTTTTACAAGCTTTATATTAACATGCACATTGTGCAGGTATCCAATGAGCTCAAATACTTATTGCATATCGATTTAAGTTCGGTGACAACGCAATATTATGGAAACTTAATTATCAAATTGATTATGTGTGACTTATTTAACTTAAATGATGTATATAATATATTATCACGAAAATTCGGCAGCGGCATGCCAGTTTATTATCTAAAGGGCAATGAGATAAAAAAGTCTAGACGTATCGTATCAGTTTCAATCTCATGAGGGTTTAATAAAGGATTTGTGAAAAAAGCACTCGTGTTCAGAGTCGAACTGTTAACAGATTAATTTCCATTAAGTTCCATAATCATGTTATTATTTTCATGTACTATCGACAACACAGCTAACTGACCATCGGTGCACCTTTAAGTGCATTGTAATAAGGTTCTATATAAACACAGGATGGTCAGTTAACAGTGTTGTCGTGTGTACCACCTCGTAGCTGGTGTACTATTGCTATCTGTTGTATGGGAACCTTGCACTTTTTGACTATGCGCTGAAACTTGGCACTGTTGATCCTTAGGTGGTTTTGACTCACTGCTCGGCGAAGGCCTCCCCCTGAACTACTCACTTTTAGGATACTAAAAATAAACAAACATGAATCTGTAAAATTACACACATAAATTGATCAATCAATTATTTCTTATTGTTATTCTGCCTCGTTAGCCAGAAGACCATATGAAAAAATTATGCAATATGGACTTCTAATATGCTTGGAAGATGGTTCATACAAAAAACCCCACATTAGGATAAATTAAACCTATGAAATCGCAGTTTTTACTCAGGGGCCGTAACCATGGAAACTAGTGACAGAGGAAAGTTGATACATCCAAAAACAAAATCACATTCAACACGGGCGCGTGCGGTGGCATGTATTTCGCCTTAACATTGGACATTTAATAAAAACTAGCTGTAGGTACCTGCGACTTCGTTTGCATGGTAATGTGGTGGGAATCAACGCATTCATTCTCTTGGACATAGGAGACAAACCTAGCTATTTTAGCTAAAATACCGTTAAAATTCGTCTTTATCTGTCACTCTGATATTTAAATCGGTAAGAAAGGGACAAAATATACTTTATTTACCAAAGAAATTTTAAGTTTCATGAATAAGAGGATAAAAAAAATAGTAGATGTTTGTGGCAATAGATCCAACAGGTAGGACATAGGCTGCAGCATTAAACGTTTACATTGAGCTTCCGTCTCTACATATTTTTAACACTGTTTTATATTAGGTAAACAAACAAAACACGTGATGACTGAAATGGACTTGAGTCACTCCGACTCTCAGGTAAAGATGTGTTTAGAAATTCATATACTTTCGAGTACCCATTGACCGGTAAGTCTTTAAGCAGAACATAAGATCTCTTTTTAATTAGACATCAGACGGCCAATTTATATTTTGTAAACTATAGGTACCTAACCACTTAAGTTCTACAACCATAACGCGACCCCGAGCGCCTTTCTCATAATTACTCTGTTTTTTTTTTCATTCATTGGAGAGTAAAGTGTATACAAAGGCATAGTATGATAAAAGTATTTTTCATCTCTCCTGTTCTGAAAGTTGAGTTTTCATGGGTATATAGCCGGGTGGAAAATTGCGTGTTCTCCCCTAGGGTGGAAAGTATTTTATTTTTAATTGGTAAAATCAGCCACGGAGTCGAAGATAATAGAGTATTAAAATAAAAGCTTTTCACAAATCGACAGTCAGCTATAGGTACCTACATTAAACGACGTGTTTATTACGACCTATAGGTTGATATTTAAATCGTTTTACAGTTGGTTTATTTTTATTCGCAATTACAGAAAATCAATATTCAAAATCATTCCTCTATTCGACTGCCCGCCGGCATGGCCCTCTAGATTAGTTGCGTCGCGGCCTACTCGATTAAAATTTTGGTCATGTAGTCCAGTAGGCCGTGGCATAATGTAGCCAGTGCGAAAAATTTGGATATTGGATAGTAGTACAATATTATTTTAATTATTTTATTTATTTATATCTTTTTTACTTTCCTCACAGTCGAAATGAAAAGTAGTGTTTAACTCGGGTGAAATTACCCATTTGACCCTCGAACTATTGGCGCTCTCACGTCGTTCGAGCGCCAGAAATATCTCGGGTGAAATGGGTCACTTTCAACCCTTGGTTAACAATCTAATATTCTTGTATGTGGGTCAATTTCCGTGTCTATATTGGCTGAATGTCAACTTAAAGGCGCAAAGTACGAAGTTTTAATACCGCCTTAATACTGACGCGATTGATAAATAATGTTTATAAATGACCCGTTGTTCTATACCGATTTAATACATTCTGTTTATTGCTGATACTTAAATATAAATACTGAAAAACCAGTATCGTGACAAATACTCAGCGTGTCTTGCAGAAACTCAAATAGACTTTTTAGCTGAACGCGTGAACAGCGCGATGCCATGCCATTAAAAAAAATAGAAAGCGAAGATAATCACTTTTGAAGTGTGATGTTATATTGTTGAAATTTGTTGATACATTTATTGAAATAACACCTTAAGAGGCCTTACGCCTACAGAAGCAGAAGCGGAAGCGTACTTTGCAAAATGCTTCCCTTTTTATTCAAGATCACGACGTAACTATTAGTATTTATTCGAAAACTGATAGAGTACTCAAATAATCATTTCTTAACCTCTTAATCATTTCTTAAATAAACATTTCGGCGCGCGGCGTCGGTGCAGCGTGATTTATACGTCTTTTTAAAAAACATAAATTTACGGCAACGTAGGTCCTATAGTTATCGATTATTTTTTTATGGGTTAACATAAAGTTATAATTTGCTATAATATTATTTTTAGGGAAGAATATAAGTACAATTTGCGTTAAAAAAATATAACGTAATCCCGTTTTCACAAAAAAAAGATTTTACTTTTTTAAAATATAAATCTTTGATTTTCAATCATGTCAGCCCCTCGTAAAAGATTTGGTAATGTGAATTGTAATCATTCATGTACCAAATGATTCGTGTTTACTGCAAAATTGAGAACAAAAACCACACTTCTCACTGCAAAATCAGAAAAAGACTCCCAAGAAAACTCATTTTTTTTAGGTTTAGAAAGAGAATGAAAATTTGAACTGAGTTTACCCCTAGTATAAGATATGATTATTTAAGTACGTTATCAGTTTTTGAATAAATACTAATAGTAACGTCGTAATCTTGAATGAAAAAGCAAGCATTTGGCAAAATACGCTCGTCTGTAGGCGTAAGGACCCTTAATACGAATTTAGCGCATATAAGTTCCCATATTAGAATTGAGTTTTGTCGTTTAGTATGCGTTTTGTGAAGGTCTATCCTATCACACACACCGGATCGAAATTATTAATATTGGATAATAAAAGGCAAGCCCGCCATTTTGCCGTCACTGAAACTTGACAGATATGGCAGCTAAGATTTCAAGGAGAAGAAAATAAAAACTTAATGAGGTCAAATGTTTCGGAAAATGTATTATTCGTCGCAGTCGGATAAAAACTTTCCTAATCGGAAGCTAGAATAATAAGGTACTAATAAAAAGTTTCATGTTTTTCCGTTCATGGGAAACTGAGATCATTCGTGACAATGCTTAGTTTGATACTTGCTGATTATTTTTTTAGTTCAGAGATTTATTATAAGTGTAGATAATGACACAGCTCATTGGAATACGACATTTTTTAAATGCATCCATTCCGAGTACCTAAAACTATATTGGTATCATTTACAAAATAGACTATCAGACTTGTCTGTAGCAAAAGTAGACCTTTGAAACTTAGACTATCGATAATATCCGGATGTCAAATAATATTTCCGAGACGTGTTAATTTTGTAATCAATACTATTATTAGAAACACGTAAGCTTATTTCTTCTGTTTGCCTTTAGGTGCTGATACACTTGGGCATTCACTTGTAATTGTGATGAGCATTGTGGCGAATGTTGATATATGCCTGGTTACGATCACAAAATAAACAGGAGCGTTTTAGCGAGCATTCTAGCGTTTAGCAGTAGTTTTGCGGAGCCGAGCAATTTTATTATTGTTCCATCGCCGTGCCTCTCCGCGCACAACTCGGAGCACACAGAGCCTGGGCCTAGGCTAACTATGAAATGTGAGTAATTCTCAGCTCAGCGCCGCGCCCCCCGCCGCACTCTTGCTTGGTCCCTGCGCCCTTAGGCTCTAGCCTTATAAGCCTGTGGGTAAGGAGCACAGCATTTACTAGAGCGTTCGCTCGTGAAAACTTTCGCAGCGATGTTAGGCTCTAAGCTTGGCTCTGTTCGTAGTTCGGTTTATCAAATTTAAAAACAGCGAGTGCTCGATGTTCTGCTCTGCTACATGTGAATGCTCTCTGTTCATCAGCACCTGGGTCCAATAGGTGACATAACAGGTCGAAAAAAAAAGTACTAAAATGGTTGGGCCTTTTAGAGTCCTCGGCAGTTTTTGAGTTTACAAAAAAGTTGTTCCTGCAAAACATGCCTATTTCTTACACGGTCTTTGCATTAAGAGATCATAAAAAAAGCGATGAATATGAGAAAAATAATTTACTTTAAAAAGTGTTAACATACTTCAATTCAGTACTCCGCCAAGCCACATGGACATAACCAGTTTGCGCATATAATTCCTCAAGGTACTAGTGTTCTTATACCATCTGTGGTATTAATTGAAACTATTAGTAATATTAATCATATTGAACTGATTTCCGAGGGTAACTAGGTTGATTATTACAGAAACAATATGTATCGCTGTATGCGGGCCGACAATATTTGAGGAGTTCCGTCGATTCCTCAGGGACCTCGGAACCATCTTTGGCACTTCATCCGTTGCTATTTCAACGGAATCATATCAGAATCTGTGACGTAATTTTTAAGTTTTAAGTACGAGTTCCATAAGGGCGCCGCGGCAACCCGTGGAATGCTTCGGCACGTCGTGACATGCCGCGGTGCGCCGCTGCAACCCGTGGAATGCATCGGCACGTCCTGAAATGCCGCGGCCTCTCTCAGCATCGTTGTATCAAAATAAAGTAACATGAATTCTAAACTCATAGTAATAAGATTTAAAATAGTTATATCAGTAACAAAATCCTTTGCCATGACCCGCCGTGCCATGCCGGCAGTCAGCGCCGGCCATAACTTGCCGTGTCATGCCAGAAGGATGCCGTGTTATCCCTCGGGATGCTGCAGCACAACTTACCGTGCCATCCTGTGCCATGCCGGCAGTCAGCGCCGGCCGTAAGTCACCCGTAGTCTTCATCATTAGTTAGCAAGTCACACTACTTATATTAAAAAATACCGAAATTACTACATGGGTGCCTAATATATTTGAGGAGTTCTCACAATTCCTCATGGCTCCCATCATCCAAATGAAGTATTGAAAACAATGGGACCAACCTGGAAGCATATACTTTCAAATAAAAAAAGAATTGTACGAATCGGTTCATAAATGACGGAGTTCTGAGGTAGCATTATAAATAACTAGCTTCCGCCCGCGACTTCGTCCGCGTGGACCCGGGATAAAAACTATCCTATATTTTAATCCAGGCTATAAACTATCTTCGTGCAAAATTTCATTCAAATCGGTTCAGCCGTTTAAGCGTGATTGAGTAACAAACATCCAAACATATAAACTTTCGCATTTATAATATTAGTAGGATAAAGATAAAAACAAGAAAAATACAACCGAATTGTGTACCTGTTTTTGAAGTCGGTTTAAATTGTACGGTACCCTCTTTTCTAAACGCTACACTCCAATCTTAAATTCAGGCAACCTTGGATGTGTCAAACTTTTGCCGAAGCAACTTAAAACTGTAAGGTAATAGGGTATAAGGAATCACTAGCGACCTCATAGTAGTCCTAAATGGAAGGTAGGGTATAAGGAATCACTGTCAACCTCATAGTAGTCCTAAATGGAAGGTAGGGTATAAGGAATCGCTGTCAACCTCATAGTAGTCCTAAATGGAAGGTAGGGTATAAGGAATCACTGTCAACCTCATAGTAGTCCTAAATGGAAGGTAGGGTATAAGGAATCACTGTCAACCTCATAGTAGTCCTAAATGGAAGGTAGGGTATAAGGAATCACTGTCAACCTCATAGTAGTCCTAAATGGAAGGTAGGCTAGTATTATAGGGTTTATTTTTCTAATTCCTTGTGTCATATTCTCTCAACTGATCCAAAAAAGTTTATTAAGGGGATGCCTTGATTCGAATCGAACACGCCCCCTAGACAAAGACCCGCTTATGCCTTCCGCGCACGAGAAAAAGAGATGGAACACTCTTCGGGAACTTTTATGGACTCGATAAATACCTAACTTTGAAGTTTTATCCATAATTTATTAAATGAGTTTTTAGATGAGATAAAATACTATCCTGTCGTAAGATAATGTATTGTTTGAGTAAGCTGATACAGGCATAAGTGTGTATCTGTCAAGGGGGGCGTTGTTTTCGCGAATCGACTCGAATCAAGGCATCGCCTTAAAATCGCAGGAACACACGAGGGCACACCATGTGTGTATGGTGTGTGCTTGCCTGTAAATAGGTAGGTACTTGTTTTTCCCACAAAGAGTGGAGGAATCTCCAAAAGAGTAGGTATGAGAGACAAAAAAAAGGTATTTGTTTTCTTTTTCAGATTAGATAAAAGTTCACTGGAAAATATGCCCCGTGCTTAATATTTCCCTCCGAAGACAATCTTAGATAATCGAAGACATCCATTTTTTATAGGTACCGCGATTATGCTAATTTGAAACTTGTGTCCCTCAAATCGTCGTTCGCCTGGACAGCGGGATCCGTGATACATAACATATTACATGAATAATATAGTAATCATAACGCGTATCCCCTGAATTTCTCATCATAATCATAAATAACATTAATAATTCTTACTCTACAGCTCCACTGCTTTTGAGATCAGTTGATATTGTCGCTGCAAAAACTATATATCATAATCATAACATAAACATGCATCGAGTAAACAATGCATACAGTTTCACCTAACTAATACCTAGATATTTGCACGTACAGTCACCTATACATCTAAATAAACAAAGGACGCTAAAATATCTGACACGCCTTTAATGCTCTGGAAATAGAGTTATGTCAGATAGTTTGTTCGCCTTGTTCTATCATGTATTATTGCGGGTGACTACTACGTGAGGACTTAGCGTAACATTGCAGATAGTATAGTCAAGTACACATAAGGTAAACGTCCGAGCGCTCCACGCTGTACTGGCATATGGCATGGTCAGGGGCACTCTATCTCAAAGGAGTATGGGTTAAATTCGAATTAAGAGGATTTTTCTTCATTCTTTAAGCCATGTCACTTTGGCATAGAGGGCTCATGCCATATACTAGTACAGCGTCGATCACCCACCCGGACGTTTACCTTATCTTATCAATCACGGATCAATCAATTGACAAGCCAGGTTATTCCAGTTATTCCGGTCAAGTGCGAGTCTGATTCGTGCACCGAGGGTTCCGTACAAACTATCTATTAACTCAAGGTAAAGTAAATGTCCCAATATTTGTTAAATTACTTATTTTAACCCAACTCAACAGTATTGAATTTCAAACAACGAATAATTTTTACATCAAGACAATTGAATCGCGATCTTTTTTGACCTGCTATTGAAATATACCCGTCCCAACCCCATTAATTCTAGAAAAATCTTAACAGCGCGAAGTAGGAATGGGGTCAGCGCCATCTATCGGCCCCATTTGGCACTAACGTGCAAGGGCAATCACTCAATCGGCTTAGCATGTATGTTGGTGTTTTAGCGATTATTGTTTATCACGTGAACCGATCTCGATTATTATTTTTTTATTTGAAAGAGAGTACTTCTATTATAGTCTTATAGGAATCTCAAAACACAAAAATACTTACTAGGAAATGATTTTTGAAAATAAAACCAAAAATTCTGCTAGATACAGAAAAAGTTATACTTTTCCAGTAATATTTACGTTCATAATATCAAGTAACAATGTCAAATTATTCGCTTGGATAACTTCGGAGATAAGGGGGGGAATGGTACTTTTTTTACATTTTTCTTCATAGATCGAAGTTTTAGCAATGTAAAAAAAAAAGAAAATCTGTTACAAAAAGTGCAACTCAAGCCCTTTCATATGATACCCCACTTGACCTAATAGTTGAATTTTTTTGCCCCCTCTTATTCGTAATTTTTCATAGAAAATTAAAATGTATATTAAAATTTCTCATTTTCCATGCACGTGAATAACTCATTTAAAACCATTCCAAATTTCAAATTTATAGCTTTTCGTTAGCGAGATTTCGATAGCGCTAGTTCGTGAGATTTTTCACTTTGTGACAGACAGACAGACGGACGGAGTCGCACCATAAGGGTTCCTTTTTTACCTTTTTTGGTACGGAACCCTAATGAATATAGAAGGAGTTTTAAGAGATCAGGAAAAATGCTCAGATTAGCATCAACGACGTAAATTTTCTAGTTGCCTGCACAATTTCTAAATGTAAATTAACTGTGTTGACACCTCCTGGAAGAGCAACAGGCCCACGGATTGCTAATAAAGGATAACAATGAGACTGAAAAGTAAATCTGAAAACGAATGAACCTGTGATTGGCTTTTTTGTATCACATTTTCTAATCTTAGGTTAAATATTGTAGGTTGGTTTTCCGAATAATAAATAAATAAAATTCGATGTATTCTTCACAACTTACATTTATATTTATATACCCTGTCCCATATAAGATCAGAAAAATAGTACGTTGGCCGTCATGAGATTTCAAGGTAAACCATTGGGAAACGTAATAATGTTTTTATTGTTTTGCTTGATGAGTATAAAATTATCGAAATAGGTACAATTCGTTTCCCTTTCATATCCTAAACGATGAAACGCAGACGAATTTGTCTGTAAAAATCGAATGTCATCTGGAATAGGTGAGCTAGTGGTAACCTGGTAACCAAGTGGACGCCGAGATACAAAGAGAAAAAACCTGGGAGCTTGGTACTCACTACGCAGCTATTGGGGACGAGACTGGTGTGACATTAACGGACTCCATACTGGCCACGGTCGCTGCGCTCACTATAAACGCCGCTGCGGATGCGCGGAATCCCCAACTTGCTCATGCGGTGCCGAAGAACAAATATTCCGTCATATAATCGAGGATTGCCCGCTACGCCCTGATCACTGATATGATGTACCTAGTACTTTTTGGTACCCTGGTATGATGTAGTACTTTTTGGTGTAAACTAAATAAGGTTTCATTATGTCATATCATATCATATATTGCATGCCCAATATGCCCATAAAGTCAACAGTTTTCAAGGAAAATGCAAATTTAATCAAACTTAAGGTGGTTCGACGACCATACAAAACGTTTTCTGACATTCGCAGGCGAACGATCTTTTATAAATTGGAATTCGTGGACGAGGCCGTTTGTGAGTGTACCACGTCTCAGCTCCGTATGTGAGGACCGGAAGGATGCACTGGTCGAAAACTTTCGACTTTAACCACTGGGGCAGTGGCGACTCGAAGGGGTGACGAATACGCTGCTCAGCCCAACCGTATTCTTTTTTGCCAGCTTCCTTGTCGAGGTTGTTCGATGCTAACATTATCGACGGCGATTGGCAGTGGGTCCACGAATGAATTGAACATGACTTTGGTCCTATACCCAAGTTCATCGCCAGACCGTCTGGAACAAACACTTCGACTCAGCAGCATCTCCGTCAATTCCTCCATCGATTCAGTCATAATGCTATGTCGTCTGCGAACTGAAGGTGTGAAATGTATTCTCCGTTTATATTTATTCCCCGTCCGTTCCAGCCAGCGTTTTAAAAAGACGTCCTCCAGGGAATTGGAGAAAGAAATAACATCTCCCTGTCTCACTCCGCGCTGTAACGGTATTGGTCTTGTCTGGACATCCTGGATTTGGTCATCGTAGCGGCTCTATACAAACACTTCCAACGAACATTCGTATCAAATTTCATCAAACTCCCCGGGATTTCGAGGTTAGATAATATCGACTGTACATACTAATTCATTCTACTATCCTCATTATAGTCATTATAGCCGCATCAAATTAGCAAAACCTGGACATAATCCTATAACTGTAATTTACTTTTTCTATGTTATAAAGTATTGTTACATATACTTAGAAATTTAAAATAAAAAGAATACGGGTGTAGATTCAAAAATTATTATTACTCCAAAAGAAAGAAGACAAAAATTATGCCTAGTGACGAAAATCCCATTCAGATATCTTAAAGAACTACGAAGCCACAACCGTTTTAATATTGCTTGTTAGAGAGAGAAAACGCAAACAGTGTGTGACGTCACATTACACGAGGCTGCCGGGGGCCCGCGTCGACGGCGCGGCACGTTGCCGTCTATAGTGACGTCACAATCATATGAAGTTGCGGTTTGAAAAAAAGGGACGGAACATACCCCTTTCTAAAACTTTGGACACTTATAACTTCGTGATTATGTATCGTTCTCTTTCCCTTCATTAATAATTTGAATGTACCCACTACTAACATTAATTAATTTAAGTCTGTACTTACTAACAACTATATGGGCCGTTTATTTAAATTAATTTAATATAATTTAACCTTTCGCGTTGATTTTTTCTCCATTTGACTTGATTTTTAATCCTTTTTCGTGAAAATATGACAATATTGATTATTTTATTTAGTGGAGTTTATGTATGTAAGATATTTTTGAAATATTGAATACATGTTGTTTATAATTATGATAATTATATGCATATATGATATACAGGGACTATGGGATACAGGTCATTTTTAGATTTAACTTAGTTTAATTTAATTAATGTTAATTATCATATAATGCCACGAGACGCCATATATTTCTCGTCGAAAATCAACTACTTATTTGTGGGAGCAAAGTTTGACATTGTGTCTTGAATTTTTAACCGACTTCAAAAAAAGGAGGAGGTTCTCAATTCGGTTGAATTCTTTTTTATCATTTTTTTCCCAATGTTTGTTACCCTAGAACTCCTTCATTGATGAGCCGATTCATTTTTTTTTTTGTAAGTATATGCTTCCAGGTGGGTCCCATTTTTTTCAAAAATTCAATTGGATGATGGGATCCATGTGGAATTGAGGGAACTCTTCAATTATATTAGGCACGCGTTTAGTGATTTTGGTATTTCTATTTTAACTCGTGTATTTACACCCAGAAATCATAAATTTGGTGGAGTGGCATTGATCATGAAGACCACAGATGACTTATGGAGTTCCTCAATTATGTACTTAAAAGTACAAATGTACGTCACTGATTCTGATAAGATTCCGTTGAAATAGCAACTAATGAAGTGCCAAAGGTGATCCTTGTGGAATCGACGGAAGTCCTCAAATATTGTCCGGTCACATACAGCGATTGTGTTTTTTTCTCTAATAATCAACGCATTTGCTCTCGGAAATCAGTTCATGTGGTAAATTGGAAAAGAAATGTGGAAATGTTCTCGTGGCTTGGCGGAGTACTAAATTGAAGTCGGTTAAAACTTTGTTTTTAAAGTAAAATTATATTGACATAATTCAATGCAAATTTGGTTTCAGTTTAATTTTGCTATTTGATCGCATTTGAATGCATCTCAAAATTACAGTAACAAGGTATTTGGTTACCTATTTTACTTTTAGGAAAAAGTTAGGTAGTATACGATATCTCATGATTTATTTAAAATACGGTGACGACCGCGGATTTTTTACTTAATGTATCTAATTAATATTTGATACTTAATATTATTATCCGATAAAATAATAAAAACAATGGGTTATCGAATTATGTCCAGGTTTTTCTAATTTGATGCGCCTGCTATGCATAAAAAAGACCTCTAATGGAGTTAGATTGGTTATAAGTCCATCATCGATACTGTGTATATATTTGTAACCATATGAGAATGATGCCACTAAACCTTCGTATCGCCCACGGCACAGACTGTTTTAACTCTGTAATCAGAGATAAAGTGAGATAACGCTCCACGCGCAGACATAGTGGCCACACAAGGTCGCCTGCGATCGCCATCACTGATAGCGCAGTCTGCCGATAGCGCAAATTTTGAGTCACTTGAAAGCCGGATATATGAACCTGCTGATAAAGGATAAATTGGAGCCTAAAATATACAACGGTGACGGACGACTGTAACGAAACTCGACCTCTGATAATCTGTAATCGTGTGATATCCGAGTCCTATCTTCCACATGCGTAACTTCCTCGCGCAGAAATAATTATTTTCGATATTACATTCAAACGTTGCTCGTTTCTAGAAATGTGGAATCTAATCTTTAGAAACGCACAGCTAGCTAGCTATCTATAGAAACAAACTGAAAACTCCAAACTCTAAACTAGCTATCCATAGAAAGGGGCCTCATTTTGTATGTATCCGAGTAGTAAAAAAATACCCGACGAGATCAAATTGGAACCAAGTAATAAACTGTTCCACAAAAAATTGAAAACGTTTCTCATTCATAAATGTTATTACTCAGTGGAGGAGTTCTTAAATGATGAAACCTTGTCGCATCATAAAAGTAGGTAATTTAGTAATAATTAGTAAGTAAATTGTAATTGAGTAAACTATATAACTTAGAATTAACCATTGACATTAAAAACTATTCAAATTAAAACTTAGGTACAAGGTACAGGTAGAGGTCAAATGATTCACTATATACATATATTACCTTTGACATAACACAGCATGACCCGGAATATAGAATTAAGTTACTTATAAGAACATTTGTGTGCCCTAACAGGGTGTCATGGAAGCCTTTTTGTATAACCTGAACACCTCATGTACATGACTTTACAAATAAACATTCTATTCTACTCACGTTATACAGAGGCGGGGTGGACAGCGTGCAGGCCAAATCGTGGAGTCGCGTCCTCACTTCCTCTTCTTCGGGGCTGAGAGCCGCGCCGACTCGACCCATCACTTCCTTGCGACCAATCGCCTAAAACAAATGTCAGGCTTTTAATTTATTTCTATGACTATGATATGTCATTTATAACTATTTACAAATAAATACAAAAAAGGTTTTTTTTTACCAAAACCTGTAAAGTTTTAAAAGCTGTTATGCTTTATTTTTCTTTGATGTTGGAGTTACTCTGTCCATAAAAAATGTGAGCCAAAACCCAACTTGGATCCCACGTCTTGCAAAAGGTGGTGCATACCATAAATTTTTAGGGTTCCGGAGCCAAAACAGCAAAAACGGAACACTTATAGTTTCGCCATGTCCGTCTGCCCGTCTGCGGCTTACCTCAGTGGCCCTTACTACTAGAAAGCTGTAATTTGAGCATGGTATATCAATCAATCAACCTCCCCTACACGTAAAGTGGGGATGTAATATTTTTTCTCGTTAAACCCATACGTGTGGTGCATTGTTGGGAAGACTAAGTTTTTTCCCACTTTGTTAATAACTACAATATAAGTAGTGGTTTTTAAACGTGTATGTTAGAATTTTGAATTTACTCATAGTTGTTACCGCCTCAATTGTAAGAATTTACAGATTACAGAGTTATATCTAGCTTTAGTATCATCCAGTAGTCATATGAAAGTTACACACAAGATAAAAAAATAATATTAATGCATGACTTTTTGTAAGACGTGGGCTCGAACTCGGGTTTTGGCTTACCCACACCAAATGATTTCCGGTACTTCCATGTGTCTGCAATAGATAGCGTAGAAACATTCTCGTGAATGTATCGGCGCATTGCGGCTTTTACCAACTGCTTGCAATGATTTCTGGCCATTTTAAACAGACTCCAGTTTTCACACCACCTATCACATTTACATTTGCGTAAGGGCATTTAGGGAAGTTAATTAGGCATAACTAGTTACTGTAGTAGTCGACCAACTTAAAATGTATTTAGAAAGGTTAACTTTCGTACAAATTCGGCTGACAACTGCACCATTTAGTTGGAACGCGCGTGTCGATGTAACTGAGACAGACAGGCAACTACGGAACCCTACACTGCGCGTGGCCCGACACGCACTTGGCCGATATTTTTCCACTTCGTTCTATTTTGAACGTTGCGCCGGCAGTTCGGTGTAGCTTTAGCAGTACGGGGTTACATTAAACCGTCTATAATCGTAAGCGACGTTCGTTCAAACCTGATTGTTTGGAAAGTTTGACAAGTTTCTATGGAATGACAGCTGCCTTATTGTAGCTAGACCGCTGCTGCTGTAGGCTGGCTTGGTCGCCTGCTGGTATACACCGTGTACCTGCAACAGCGTGTGGCGGAGCGCGTGCAGCTTGCCCGCGAGCTGGGCGAGCCGCGCGGCCGCGGCGGCCCGGCGCGAGCGCAGCTCGCCCAGCGTGTCCGCGGCGCGCTTCAGCCACTCCGCCTGTAAGCTCGCTTCCTCCCCTTGGCAGCGTGCTCGGCTCTTTATCTACACCCAAACATATATTAGTTAAATTAAAACGTGAATACAAATAGACATAATAAAAAATAAATTATCAAAAACAAAATGGAAAATTCACAACTTAAAGTTATTAACCGAATCTGAATAATGTCAACTTGAAAATCCACGACATGAAAAATTGTCCAGGCTAAATAATGCTAAAATGTAATTCGCGTTCAAAAAGTAAAATTGACATACTTGATATAGGTTGAAACAAATACGTCCATATGGAATTACGTGCCCTAATTTGGTGCTTAAATTGGTTCTTAAAAATTACAAACACAATTAAATTCTAACCAACCGTCCGATGGTCCAATTTTACAATGGTTATAGTGTATTGGATTTTCCATTTGTGCCAAATGACGGTACAACCATTAGACGTACAGTCAAGTGTAAAAATATGGGTGCTACAACTTACTCATACGAGGGCTGCTACTTATGTATCCGGAATCCAGGATTCCAACTTTCCTAAACACAATTTTTGACCTCCATGGTAAAATTAGAACTTTCTTTTAATACTGGCCGCTATATATTTTTTTCTTGAGTACGCTAGTTTTTTGTTTTTGGCGGCTTTAAAATGTTATCTCGTTGCAAGAATGGAACTTACTCGTGAAAATATTCGTGCTATGATTTATTACGATTTTCGGCGTGGCTTAACGCAACAACAATGCATAGATCAATTAACTTTGACTTTTGTTGATGCAGCTCCATCAAAAACTACTGTGTATCACTGGTTTAGTGAGTTCAATAGTGGACATAGTATGCTTACGGACGAAGTTAAGGAAGGTCGCCCGAAATCGGCCGTTG
The DNA here is from genome assembly GCA_947049275.1 of Epinotia bilunana. NCBI lineage: Eukaryota > Metazoa > Arthropoda > Insecta > Lepidoptera > Tortricidae > Epinotia > Epinotia bilunana. Next base: position 10,512,953 of record OX346252.1, read on the forward strand.
TACCACAAAATATTGAAGCAGTGCGGAAACTTATAATGCATGACCGTCATGTTACGTATCGCGAGATAGAGGCAATTCTGGGGATATCTATGACGAGCATTAATAAGATATTACATGAACATTTAGCTGTAAAAAAAATTTGTTCGCGTTGGATACCGCACAATTTAACTAAGGAGCAAAAAGAGGCTCGCGTCGAACGGTGCAAAAAAATGTTGAAAAAATATAACCGTGGTGACTCAAAAGCTGTTTATAATATCTACACAGGTGACCAATCTTGGATATATGCGTATGATCCCGAAACTAAAGAGCAATCAACAGTGTGGGTGTTTCTAAATGAGCCGAACCCTACGAAAGTTACTCGTGTAAAAAGCACCTTGAAGCAAATGGTCGCCTGCTTTTTTGGTATGAATGGCCAATTGGCCATGTGGCTACAGTGACACTAGAAAATCGTAAAACAGTTAATTCGGAGTGGTACACGACCATTTGTTTGCCAGAAGTGTTTGAAGAAATACGTAAAGACAACCAGCGACGCAGAAACATTCTTCACCATGACAACGCCAGCTATCATACATCACGCGAAACAACTCGATTTTTGGAAGGTCAAAATATAGAATTAACGGGTCACCCACCGTACAGCCCTGATTTGGCACCCAATGTTTTTTATTTATTTCTAAATGTAAAGAATAAATTACGTGGTCAACAATTTTCGACCCGTGAAGATGCGGTCGACGCGTTCAAACATCACGTTTTGGAGATACCTCAATCAGAGTGGCAAAAGTGCTTTAAAAATTGGTTTACACGTATGCAAAAGTGCATCGATCATCACGGAGAATATTTTGGAAAACAATAAAACTATATTTAGTAATGTACGTTTGATAATTTTTTCTATTCCGGATACATAAGTAGCAGCCCTCGTAAATATGTCCCATAACTGTTATGTCAGCGGGTTAAGGTTTTGGTACCTATTTATGAGAGAATGTTATCGATACGTATTTTTGCACTTGACTGTACTGCTTAAAGTAGCGTATTCAGACTAGTTGAAGTATAGTTCAGTGTGCAGGCGCCTTTACCCTATACCTGTTCAACAAGTTCGCCTGCTCAATAAGCACAAGAAACTGTCTTTAGCAACACGACTGCTCCCAACACGCAGAACAACCGCGCCATCGCTTACTGTGCGCGCTCAGAGGCTCTAGTATGTTTTACAAACAAAACGTTACGACCGCGTTTGCGTTTAACTGTCAAATCCCATACAAATTGCGGGTAAAACGCAAACGCGATCGTGACGTTTTGTTTCGGTAAAACTTATACTAGAGCCTCAGACCAGTTGAACAGCTTCTAATGTGTTCATAACTTTTATCTCCCTGTATCAGGGCACCGAATAACAACAACAAAATATTCATGTTTATGCTTATTAATAATAATAATAAATTATTTATTTCGGACTCCATAGCTATACTATAACATACGTAAAGCTAGGTTAGAATTAGAAAAAAGAAACTAAAATTTAATCTAAAAAGTAGGCTACTGCTTTGATCTGCACGATCCAATAGATAATTATGGGGCAGTCGTACTTGTCAGCAATGACGTTTAGAATGCCGTTGGGGTTCTGTCGGACTCGTCCAAGCAGGGATGGTATTCGCTTTCTCGTGATAGCCGGAAACCCGTCGGCGTGAGCCTCACAGAACATTCCAGAGGCACTGCACCTACTGGGCAAGCCCAACAGCATTCTAAACGCATTGTTGTATTGAACTTTCAGGGCGCTGTTATGCTCGTTTCGTATACCGCACTCGCCGGGTGCTCGAGTAAAACCACTGACAGTATGCTTTAAATAGCGTTATCTTGACTTCAGTGCAGGGACCGGACAACCCTTTCCGCGGCAAAAGCCTTTCAATGGGCATCCCTTAAACACGGCTAACCCATTGAAAGACTTTCCAGTTTGAACTGCTAGCCCATTCGTTTGAGCGCTAGCCTTATCGAAAAACTTAGCAAAAAATAAAGCTAGCCCTTTGCAATTGCTTACTGCTTACTGCTGTCCTATATGCCTTGCAATCCCTTAATAAGGGTTACCCTTATCATTTAGCGTTTTTTATAAAGCTTTCCCTTTGGTAATGTCGTAGTTGAGCCTTGCGTAAAGGAGACAGGATTAGTGTTCTACGCTAGTGTATGAAAAGGAAAGAAAATACGTGCCTAGGGAAGGGTTTGTAAAATTAATTTGTTCGCCTACCATACCTACTACATTCTAGTACGATTACAACCACCAGTTGCTGCGCTTACTATTGGATCCGGAGTAATGTATGCTTTATGAACAAGGTAGACGATTTAAATTAGCTCGTTTATATGCTAAAAGGGAAGCCCTTTATAAGGCTAACCCTTATAAGGTATTGGTGAGCGGGTGATAAGGGTTTTGTAAGGGTATTGGGATACCGATTGCTCATATGGGTTAGCGTTTATATAAGGGCTTTAAAAGCAAAATGAATGGGTTTCCTCGGGCAAAGGGTATGGTGAGTTAATCCTTATGCAAAACCCATACAAAACCCTTTATAAGGGACAGCGGGCCGGTCCCTGCTTCAGTGGAACATCGAACAAACCCGCGGGTCAGCATATTTCCCCGAACCGCCAACGCCCTGCGTTCCGTCTCAATATCTTGGTCATCATTCTGGTTACTGGTAATAATGTGCCCAAGATACTTAAACCTCTCTTATACTCTGAGAGGCACACCATTAAGTCCGCAGCAAGCTCGGCCGAATTTCACCTTCCCATACAAACGTAGTTACGCTCTCATTTTAAAACTACGTGTTGGATTGTGGCGAAACTTTGCATATACAATGACATGAGGTATATCTATGTCTGTAATTAGTTTATATGGTTCCAGTTTATAAAACAAACGAAATACAGCAAAAACAAGTTTTTTATGAAAACCTTAAATTCGCCGTATTTTTTTTTACTATGGTAGCTGAAGCTACATAAACTAATTACAGACATAGATATTCCTCATGTCATTGTATATGCAGTTTCGTTACAATCCACGTAGTTTTAAAATGAGAACGTAACTACGTTTGTATGGAGACTGCGGACTCTTAAGCATTAAAAGGAGGTACACCAACTCCTCCCTCTAGACCGCATTCAACGGAGAGCGATTCGAATTGTCGGCTGCCAGCGTGTTTCCGATCGGCTTGATCCCTTAGCACTGCGTAGAGATGTAGCCTCGCTTTGCATTTTCTACCGCATGTACAATGGGGAGTGTTCCGATGAATTGTTCGGATTAATCCCGCCGCTTCCTTCCGCCATCGCCCTACGCGACTGCTTTTCCATTCTCACCACGTAGATGGTTGGCAGTCCTCAACTGTGCGTTTCTCCCGAAACTTTCTGCCTCGCACAGCCAAACTCTGGAATGAACTGTCGCCTGCGGTATTTCCGGACCGTTATAACCTTCAAGCCTTCAAGAAAAGAGCGTACTCCCATCTTAAAGGCCGGCAACGCACCTACAACTCTTCTGGTGTTGTAAGTGTCCATGGGCGTCGATTATCGCTTACCATCAGGTGATTCGACTGCTCGTTTGCCTCCTATATCATAAAAAAAAAAAAAAAAAAAAACGGCAGCACAGCAGAGGTACAGGCATACGCCTCACACAAGCTCAAAAATACGGATGTAGGCTCGAAAATTATTATTATTCCAAAAGAAAGAAGGCAAAAAAATATGCCTAGGACGAAAACCCCATTTAGATATCTCAAAGAATTACGAAGCTACAGCCGTTTTAATATTGCTTGTTAGAGAGAAAACGCGCGCAGTTGATGACGTCACAATCTGCGTTTCATATGAAGTTGCGTTTTGCGAAAAAGGGACAGAACGTATGTTGAAGTTATATGTGTCCAAAGTATCAAGAATGATTGATTACCTGATTATTTAACCTCTTGCGTTGGCTTTTTCTCCATTTGACTAAATTATAATCCTTTTTCAAAAAAATACGACATTAGTCATTATTTTATTTAGTGACTACACCCCTATTGCTCAAGCACGCTGACAGCCGGCGCCAGGTTATCAGCATAACTGATTTTATTGACACTCAGTATAAACGACCACCTTACCTCTGTAAAGCCGATGATGGGAACTGGTATATAGTTATCAGGGTCAGGATTGTCGGCTTGTGCTTGCTTCCATAATCTCATATCCATTCCTGTAAAAAAAAGCCAAGTAAATTTTTGCTATTCCAGTATTCCTTCGTTTGACCTAATTTTATTTGCCATAATTTCATGTTTCATGTCATGACTGTTATAAATGACAGTAATATTCGACCAACGAAACGTATGAAACGTTTGACGGTGATAACGGGACACCATAGTATGGTAAATTTACCACACTGTGGTGTCCCCCGTTATTTCACCGACAAACGTTTTAGTACGGCGGAAATTTGCCCATATTGATGAAAGTCGTGGACACGTCTTCTATATATACCTAAATAAAACTGGTATGGCTGTGTTCCTTGTTGTCTCCGGAGTACAAATCTACCGGTTTTAGTGAACACTTTCGCAACCGGACTAAAAATCGAACAATTCACCAGAAACCGACAGAATTCGCTAGGCGTGTAAGTTCATACTACTCCCCACCTAGCGGACTCAGCCGGCATCTGAGTAAACATTACGAGTGCCCGCTAAGTGGGTTCTTGGTTGCGAACGTGTTAAGTGAGAGGGGGACGGATATAGCTGTGACGTCACAAAGATGGCGGCCGACGGTCATCGATTTTTGTTCAAATCTCGGGTTCTATTTTAATGATTGTTTCGACCTCCTCCCACCTCACAGATGTCGTTCGAAAGCATATTAAACATACGATACTATAATTGTTTTCTTGAACTCTATAACGTACACCCAACAGCATAGCATAGCATATTTTATTTTGTACATATTATTCAATAAAAAGGCATTATAAATTCATAACTTCGTTGACTGTGGGCCGCAAGCTTTCGCCAAGATCCAGCCCGAAGACTAGGACCCAAACTTCCGACAAGTCCACCCCACGCTCGCGCATATTTCATATTATTCGAGGGCAAGTTGCGGTTGAATTTGGAGACATTTGCACGTGGTGATTTGTTACATTTACCTTTCTAGCAACAGCTATAGGTAAACACATTTTTTTCTCTGGAGATGCGTGTAGATATTTACGTTTTGCCGACTATATATGTTGTGAACTATGAATTTGCGAGCAACATGACCTGAAGGTGAGCGGCGAGGCTCGCGAGGCCGCCGACCGGGCTCCGCGTAGGACCGAAGGCCTGGAGCGTCCCTCCAAAGCGCGCTCTCGGATACTTTACTCCTGAGTGCAAGGACAAGCGAATCTGAGCGTGTGCGTGCGTCCCTTCAGAGCGTGCTCTTCACACGAGCCCCAAGGTCGAAGACCCGAAGGACGAGCCCACGCGGACATTTTACTACTCCCAAGTCTATTACCAGCGAACCTGAGGGCCGAAGGCCCGAAGCGTACGTTCAGAGAGGGCTCTCCACGCAAGCGAGGGCCAAAGATCCGAAGGGCGGGCCCACGTGGACAACTTTATTACTCCTAAGTGTCTTACAAGCGAATCTGACGACCGAAAGCCCGAAGCGTCCCTTCAGAGCGCGCTCTTGTCGTGACCCCGACGGCCAAAGGCCCAAAGCGTCCCTCCAGAGTGCGCTCTCGGATATTTACTCGACTCCTGAGTGCAAGGCAAGGCAGAGGCACGCGAGGCTGCAGGCCGAGTTTTGCGTAGAGCCGAAGGCCTGAAGCGTCCCTTCAGAGCGGGCTTTCCACAGAAGCCCGAGGTCCAAAGGCCCGAAAGGCGGGCCCACGCGGACACCTTAAATACTCCTAATTTACTACTCCCAAGCGTCCTACAAGCCAACCTGAGGGCCGAAGGCCCGAAGGAGAACGGCATGGCGCGCGAGGCGGCAGGCCGAGCTCTGCGTGGGGCCGAAGGCCCGAAGCGTCCCTTCAAAGCGGGCTCTCCACGCAAGCCAGAGGGCCAGAGGCTCGAAGGCGGGCCCACACGGAGTAGCCGTCTTCCGGTATTATGTATGAATGCAGTCTCACCGGGGGGAGGAGTCTGCAGGTACTGCGCTAGCGCCTGCGGCGTGGGCCGAGTGACCGCGGTGACGGCGCCGCAGCCCGCGCCGTTGAGCACCGTCCGCGCCGCGCCCGCGTTCATGAACGCGGCCAGCTCATTCGCGGATATGTGCGCGTTGTTGGCGTTCTTGTCCACCACGTATATCAATACCTGTGGAAGACATTGTACATTCTCATGCACGCTCGCTCTGCTCGTAGGCGCTCCTATATAGCGTGACCTTTTCATACAAACGTTATCGAACAACATTCCCCGTCCTCTCCCAGACTTCCGCGAATACATACATATTCCGCCGCGGGAGATGACGCATTAATTCACCATCCCAAAAAACCTATTAATACTTATTGTTGAACCCCGGGAATGAAAAGGAATTTTAGATGACATCCATACTCCATACTAATATTATAAATGCGAAAGTGTGTCTGTCTGTCTATCTGTTACCTCTTCACGCTTATACCGCTGAAACGATTTAGATGAAATTTGGTATAGAGATAGTTTCGAGTCCCAGGGAATGAAATCGAGTTCCACGTGGACGGAGTCGCGGGCAGAAGCTAGCAAATATTATAATATTTTAGAATAATTTATTTTGTATATTTTCTTCATCATCCTCGGCGTTATTCCCGGTTGTGGCCCTAAAGAAGTCCGGGGTCCGCTTTGACACCTCATCCCAAACTTTGGCATAGACACTCGTTTTTACGAAAGCGACTGCCATCGAACCTTCCAACCCAGAAGGAAAACTAGACCTGGGATATGAGAATTTTAAATTCATAAAATAAGTTACACATGGCTAATTAATTAATTTTTGTTATTTCGTGCTAATTAGGTGATTGTATTGTGGGATTGATATAAACAAGTTTAATAAATAATCAATGCATTTCGAAAAACGTTTTTATGAAAAGTGTACCATTACATGTACCCTTAATGCCAACCAATAAACAAACAAGAGTTGGTAAATAAATGAACATCTAAGGCGTCAGCAATAATCAGGGGGGGAGGGGACTACCACAAACACCGACGTAAACGTAAATTGTTCTGATTCCGCACATGCGATAACGATGACACCAGTTGAAGTTTATAAATTTTAGCTCAATCAAATATTATAGCACTTAAACAACATGATACGATACTTTATCAAGAGCGTGTTAATGTTACTCAGGGCGGGTTGCACCCAACTTACTATCAACTTACAATCACAGACCGATCCACGTTAAATATAGCGCCGGCATCTGTCATTCCATAAAAACTTTTAAGTACGTTGCGATTTTAACGAACACCGCTTACGATTGCAGACGGTTTGATGCAACCCACCCTTACTCTTGAAGAGTTTCGTGGTACAGGCTTGGCGCTTTCCGTTAACGTGATCGCTTACCTGACTTTTAGTTTCTGTCACTACCTTCACTGAATCGATGTTCACCACCAAATTCGGTTTGCTACCGAACAGATTCATCAACGAAGTCTGAAGTGCTTGTTTGTTGGTGCTGAAATGCAAATATTAGTGATAAAGCAGACAAAAGTTTGAATGAGCCTCTAATATACATATTTAGGAAGAGACAGAAGTATCTCGCGGTAAGGCGCGCAACTTTCACCGACTTACGTAGATACCAAATATCATTTGTTATTTAACAGTCGCTTTTGGGTGCAGAAAAAACAACGTGACAAAACCGATCTAATCCCAAAAAGGTTCAGTTTTCCCTCTAGGTTGTAACTAGTAGGTAAAAAAAAAAAAAAAAAACAACCGAATTGAGAACTTCCTCCTTTTTTTTGAAGTCGGTTAAAAACTAGTACCTCTCCTCTCTGCTCTTGGGATAAGGTCCCGAAGCGGACACCGGGCTCCCTTCGGGTACAACCAGGGGAACGCTGGAAGACGATGACCAGTTGGCCCCGACGTAAGACCAGCGCTGGCCAATAAGGTCGGCACCATGCTGAATCGGGACCATTTCGTGGCACTTTTATTATAACACTAGCTGATGCCCGCGGCCTCGCCCGCGTGGTTATAGGAAAATGTAACATATTGAATTTTCCCGTGGGAATTAGACGTTTTCCCGCTGGAAAAAGTAGCCTATGTCACTCTCCAGCTTCTAAACTATCTCCATACAAAAAATCACATCAATAGGACGCTCCGTTGCGACGTGAAAGAAGGACAAACATACACACTTTCGCATTTATAATATTAGTAAGGATTTAATTTAATATCAATTTTCCCTTGTAATTTTTGTACTGTGAATGAATGTTTTGTTGTTTCTTTCTTTCTTTTCTTACGACGGGAGACGTATTTCGTATATTCAAGTAGTTGTTGATATGTATAGGATGAGGAACTCCTACGGATCCGTATCCGTTCAATGAGACTCACTTGATCTCCTGGGCGGACTTGTTGAACATCATGACGACGTGTCCGTCCTTGTCGTCGTGCGAGCCGAGACGCGAGTACCCGACCGCCTTGAAGCGGCACAGCGGGTTCTGCTCGTTCAACTCTAGAGGCGGCGCACTGCGGCTGTAGTATGCTTGACCTGGAATGACAGGGTGATCTGACAGGTTAGAATGACTAGCTCTGTATGTGTTGTTAATTAAATAAATATAAAAAGTCAATAATTATTTTGGGGACAATCTTACACGACCTACCTAGTCCCAAACTAAGCAAAGCTTGTACTTATAGGTACTAGACGACGATATACAAACTTATATAGGTAAATAAATACTTAAATACATAGAAAACCTCCATGAGTCGGGAGCAAATATTCGTGCTCATCACACAAATGCCCGTACGGGGATTCGAACCCGGGACCTCCGGCTTCGTAGGCAGCGTCACTACCACTAGCAAGTAAGCTACAGAGGTCGTCAAGGGTAGAGGTATTAAGGGGAGTAGCTACGCCAGATAGTCGTCTTTGAAACTCTAAGGCTCTATGAGCTGGTGGATCAGTCTGGTTTTTTTTTATATATTACATAATCTAAACGTTTGAAATTCCGTAATTCTTTTTGGTTTGACAAAGACTTTTTATCAAATTTTGCAAGTTACTCCGTGCGCGGACGACCAGCATAGCATGTTGGGCTAACATTCGCAAGCGGGCAAGACAAAATATGCAGTCTACAGTCGCCAATCTCGAATAAAAACCATATTAACCAAAAAAACCCGAGAACCTTTTTAATAATAACCATGTGCATCACCAGAATACGCGCAGCACAATTCAAAATAAAGTGTCACAGTGTCACACCTGTGCACAAAACTATCGGGATCCGAGGGAGTTTTAAGTTCGCAGCAGAAATGACTGTCCCCGAAACACTTACACGTAAACTGCGGAAATGATTATTAAACATACAAAGAGACTTTGAAACCCCTAACATGTAGTTTTAACTTCGTATCTTGATAACGCTTTTGTTAACTATCCATTAGTTTAGATGTAAGTATATTTAAAAGCCCATTGATACCTTTTCTCATTTTCGCAAATGTTTTTATTGTATTTTTAATGTTTTTGTATTTAAATACGTACTCAGAATCTCTGTAGCAATTTAAGCAACCACCAAATTGTTAAACTGGTGTGATCTGAAAACCAGCGCTGTGTGCAGCTAATATTCTCCTGTGCTGCAGCCAACGCTGAGTTCACTCCTGTTGTCGCAGTGATATTTATTTGAATCTGTCACAGTAGTAGACTTTTACGAAACCTATGGACATAGGTTGGCGCTATTCTTAACCGGTGACAGGGAGCGAGAGAGTGGGTTTGCAGCAGCGCAACTGTTCATCCACTATAATCCCATCACGCGCAGATGACCCTTGCAAAGTTACTGGACTTTAAGATAAAAGCCCTGCGGCGACGGAGTGTTGGCGGTGGGGTTCTGGATTGGATGGATCGGCCTTAGTTGGCACTCTGCACGGAGGCGGTCAGACGAGAGTGGTCGCTCCTTGGACTCGACAGAGGCGGGAGGACAGGTTGGCACTGATATACTAGATTTAGGTTTTTAATTGTCTACGCCATTCAGCGTCTGCCATCTGACCTTCCAACCTAGATGAAAATTTGCCCTTATTGGGGTTAGACCAGTTTCCTCACGATGTTTCCCTTCGCCGAAAAGCTAACGGTAAATATTCGCTAAGATCATATTAATATATCCGCAGAACCCGAAGCGCGTAAACTGTAGTCTTACGACTTTAGACATCCTACAGTACGAACCTATTATATTATAACTGTAGTCTTCCGACTTCAGACATCAAATCAAATCAAATCGTTTATTTGCTGGAATATAGGTCTTATTAATTAAAATACAGTTCCATGTATTCAGCCTGCATGCAGACATACAAACATTTCCGAGTGCTAGGTACGTTACGATTACATCATTTATAATTATAACAATATATCAGCTTTAATAAATAGGCAAAGAATACAATAGCAAAATAGTAGAGTTAACAAAGTTATCAAGGCGATGCCTTGATTTGAGTCGAACACGTACCCTAGACAGAGACACGCTGATGCCTTCCGCGCACGAGGTAAAGAGATGTAACACTCTTCGGGAATGGTTTTTTTGGAAAAATTTCGATAAATACCTAACTTAGAGAAGTTTTATTTACATTTCATAGTGAGATTTTAGATGAGATAAAATACTATAGTATTAACTTGACTGTGTCGTAAAATAATGTATCGTTTGAGTAGGCTGAGTAAAAAAAGGAAAATACAGACCCAACTTTGGAATTTTTTTCTATCGACGAAATTTTAAGCAATTATGTATCGATAAAATCAGATAAACAATCATATAGGTAGTCAAGAATCATATATCTCTAGTCAGAACGGCGTTTCAAAGCATGCGATAATTTCCAATGCACAGCCTTAATAAGTAATTATAAAATAAATGTCAAAATAAGCACGGAGTCAAAATTACTAAATTACAAATTCTATGTCACCTTTGAGTTAGATAACTTTTTACGCTATAGAAGCACTTGTCCAGGAGCCAAGTGGATAACTTGTGTTTAAAACTATTACCCCGTAGCAACTTTATTTCGTCAGGTAAGATATTAAACAGTTTTATACACATGTTAAACACATTTTTGCCTTAAATCGCCTTATGAGCACGAGGTTTATGCAACAGACTCATAATTTTTGGTCTGGTCTGGTCACAGGCGTGCATGATTTCAGCACGTTTTTTGAAGTGTGACCGGTTGTTGCAGACAAAGACACATACATCTCTTATATACATATATATATACATAAGCAGGGTAATGGCAGTATGTTTAGCTTTTTAAATAAGGGTATGCAGCTATCATCTATCCACGCATTGCAAATGGCCCTGACAAATTTCTTCTGTATTTTGAAAAGTCTATCCACATCTACAGAGTTACCCCATCCAACAGTACGAACACATTATATTATAACTGTAGTCTTACGACTTCAGACATCCGAAAGTATAGATAAATTAACGAGAGCATGGAATTGCATATGAAGTAGTATTGTATGTTTACAGGCATTCTATATTTGAATTTTCTATTTTCTCGTACTATAACGGTACAACCACTACAAATGCAATTCCATGTTCTCGATAATTCATCTGTACGAACATATTATATTATAATTCACTTTAAAAACAATGTTTTAACCGACTTCTGTTTAGTACTCCGCCAAGCCACGAGAACATTTCCACATTTCTTTTCCAATTTACCACATGAACTGATTTCCGAGAGCAAATGCGTTGATTATTAGAGAAAAAAACCCAATCGCTGTATGTGGGCCGATAATATTTGAGGACTTCCGTCGATTCCACAAGGATCACCTTTGGCACTTCATTGGTTGCTATTTGTTCGTTGCTGTGATATACTTTTGTACTTTTAAGTACATAATTGAGGAATTCCATAAGTCATCTGTGGTCTTCATCATCAATTCCACTTAACAAAATAAATACACAAGTTATAATAGAAAATACCAAAATCACTACACGCGTGCCTAATATAATTGAGGAGTTCCCTCAATTCCTCATGGATACCATCATCCAACTGAAGTTTTGAAAAAATTGGGACCCACTTGGAAGCATACTTACAAACAAAAAATTTTTACGAATCGGCTCATCAATGACAGTTCTGAGGTAACAAACATTGAAAAAACAAAAAACAACCGAATTGAGAACCTCCTCCTGTTTTTTGAAGTCGGTTAAAAACAAAGAGTAAAGCGAGAGCCACTATGTAATTTGACTCGTATTCAAATGAGCAACTTTTTAAACAGAGAAATGCACGCTAGGTCACAATTTTCAATGGTAAAACAGCTTTCTATTTTTTGATCTTTATGTAGGTAATTAATAATGTAATAAGTTGAAGTTTGACGTTTCCCGTGCATTTTTAAGTTTCAATTATTGGTCATCATCATCTGCTGGGCAGCGGGGGCAGCGGGGGCGGCTGGGTCAGCGGGGGCGGCGGGGGCGGCTTGGGCGGCGGCAGGGGCGGCAGGGGCAGCGGGGGCAGCGGGGGCAGCGGGGGCGGCGGGGGCATGTAAGTAGTACCCTTAACACTGAGTGTCAGGTTCGCAGGTTTTCTCCACGAAAGGATAAGGCTGCTGTATGGCAGGTTAGGTAATAGTCTCTAGCATGATATAAAACTCGATGCTTGCCGCGGAAACATACTGAATCATGCTTGTTTCTCTACTTATTCAAGTACTAATGTTGTAAACGCGAATAGAATAATTAATAGTACCTAAAGGTACAGAAGGTAACGGCTAAGGGCGGTATTCCACTTGCCCAAGATCTTGGACAAGTGGAAAACCACCTTAAGTAATGACGTTAGCTGTCATTATTTGGCAATAGACAATCATAGAGTGGGATAGGTTTGTCAACATAGGTCCATGTTGTCAACCGACCACAACTGAACATCCAAAATTACAATTGTTTTAGTTTCTATGCTTTTATCGATATAATCATCCATTTTGGAAATAATAATATATGATAATAAAAAATACAATAGCCGGAAAGACGAAAAAAAAGAAAAAGATTAAGTTTTTACAAATAGTTCATATTTTGCAATGACTGAATGGATGACTTCTTTCATGTTAGCAAAAAGTTGAAAAAAAAGTCATAATTATGTGCGATCAATGAAATTATGTTGTTACTACGTACAAGACGTTATGACGTATATATAAAACGTCATTGTGTGCCATACTACGCTGTACAGCCCTAGCTAGACCTCCACAGGAGGTTACCATAGATAAGCGTTATTTTCGCGCCAAAACGTAATATTCAAATCAGCAAATTTTGACGCAACCTCAATAATGCTCTTACAGAACTGTGATGTCACATTTTTCTACGGAAACACAGTCTATCTCTAACTCAATGTACAAAAAAAAGAAGTTTTCACTTCAAAAAATTAAAGTTATCAAACAATTTAAAACTAGTAATGTTCAAATACCATACTTATTATAAAGTAATAAACATCCCAAAAAGATTCTCTTGGGCAAGCATTGCAAGAAGTTAAAGAAGTCACAGTTTCACACCAAAATGTGTTGCTAGGCTGACTACGAGAAACTTACCAGTGCCCCATTGCGCCTGCAAAAGGTTCCATTTGGCGAGCACCTGGTCTCTCTCGTCTCCAAATACTGAGCAGTTTAACACGGCTGCCACCAGTGCCTCGTGGGCGGAACCTGGCCCCTGTTGCTGCTGTGGTTGCTGTAATAAGGATAGAGTACATAACATGAAGAATGTAACATATCATACAGGTTGTTTTATGTTCTGCATAATATATAATGACTGTGTTAATAGGTAGGGTATTATACACTAATGAAAGATTTAGATATTCCTGTAGTTCAGCAAAGATACTTGCTGAACTACAGGAATGCTTGATACTACATTCATCATTTAATGGAGAAAACACCACAATTGAATAAAAACAATCAAATCATCAATTGCGGCTTGACATTGACTGGACTATTTTGGGACACCCTGTATGTCAAGGCCGATATTTCGTGACATCTTTATCTCTCTCTTACGTTATGGCATAGGTACCAGAGGTGCACAAAATTTAAATATGTAATAAGAATTTTTACACCCTGTAAATACAGTGTACACGCAATGGTATCATTGGTATACAAGATGGTGGAACAACAGAGTTAAGAGTCCGCAGTAAGCTCGGCCGAATTTCACCTTCCCATATAAACGAAGTTACGCTCTCATTTTAAAACTACGTGATGGATTGTGACGAAACTTTGCATATACAATGACATGAGGTATATCTATGTCTGTAATCAGTTTTATATGGTTCGAGTTAATAAAACAAACGAAATACAGCAAAAACAAGTTTTGTATGACAAACTTAAATTCGCTGTATTTTTTATTACTATGGTACCTGAAGCTACATAAACTAATTACAGACATAGATATACCTCATGTCATTGTATATGCAAACTCTCGTTACAATCCAACTCGTAGTTTTAAAATGAGAGCGTAACTACGTTTGTATGGAGAATCGAGCTTACTGCGGACTCTTAAATTATTATTTATAGGTGCATTCAGGCTGATACGGTTTATAATTAAGGCGATGCCTTGATTTGAGTAGAACACGCCCCCTAGACAGAGATACGCTGATGCCTTCTGCGCACGAGGAAAAGTGATGTAAAATTTCGATAAATACCTAACTTAGAGACGTTTTATTTAAATTTCATAAAGCGAGATTTTAGATGAGTTAAAATACTATTGTATTAACTTGATTGTGTCGTAAAATAATGTATCGTTTGAGTAGGCTGAGTAAAAAAAGGAAAATACACACCCAACTTTGGTTTTTTTTCTATCAAGGAAATTTTAAGCAATCATGTATCGATGAAATCAGATAAACAATCATATAGTCAAGAATCATATATCTGAAAATCAGACCTTATTGCTTCTTAATCTAGTCAGAACGGCGTTTCAAAGCATGCGATAATTTCCAATGCACAGCCTTAACTCAAAATGCCAAAAGGCTCAAAAGGCAGCAAGTGTTTGCTGTAAGCCAAAACAGATTGTTATATTTATTAATATGAATAAAAGTTTTATTTTAAAGTTACCTGATTCTGCTGACCAAAAGCATTCAGTCCTGTGCCAAATCCACCAAAACCACTTGTAGCAGGATTGTGTCCAAAAGTTGAACCAAATGTGGAACCAGTGCTCAATGCACCACCACCACCAAAGGTATTTGTAGTCAAAGTATTTGTGCCAAATGGAGGTGCTGCACTTCCAAATGTTGGTCCGCCAGTACCAAATGTTGGTGCAGTACTGCCAAAAGCAGGAGCAGTACTACCAAATGTTGGTGCGGTGCTGCCAAATGTGGGTGCTGTGCTACCAAATGTGGGTGCCGTGCTAGTAAAGGTTGGAGCACCCCCACCAAATGTCAAACTTCCTGTGCCACCAATTGATGTGGCTGTAGTGCTCCCAAATGAACTAAATCCTGAAAAATAAAAACACAATAAAAGGGATAACTTGTATTTAAATTTAGAATTGTAAATAAAATCTTTTAAAATTATTCAAGTTTTGACTTCTGCCGACACTCCCAGAGTGCAAACCCGTCTTTCTTTTTACTATTTTCGTGTACCATGTATGTTGTAGAAAAGAATAAAGGATTTATCTATCTATAACTAGAGATGCTCTGAATAGGCGGATCCACACCGGACGAGCAGCTCGGTCAAACACGGCTCACCCTAACGTGCGCGCTCAGCCTCACCCAGCGTTGTCAGCATCTTCATAGCGATCACGAGCTCAACTAATGGCCCGTAGGTAACTTTGGCCGAGACGATTTGGCCCGCACTTGCCGCGCGCGTTTGCCCAACACGTGTCCACACCAACTGAGCGCATGCGGCCGCGTTTGGACTAGCTCGGGCGATCCGCGCGGCCGAGCAGCTCGTCCGTTGTCGATCCACCTAATTTCTAATGTAAACCTATTTATTTATACAAGGAATTCCAACAGCTATGAAATATTTTCTAAACTTTATAAATAGCAGTACAGAGCCAATTATAGGAACTCGCAAATAGAAACTGAATATAATAATATGTACACAGTACACACTTTATGATAACATTTGCACAGTATGTGATACAAAATATTACAGTATCCTACTAATATTATAAATGCGACAGGTTGGATGTTTAGATGTTTGTTACTCAATCACGCTTAAACGGCTCAACCGATTTGAATGAAATTGTGCACGAAGACAGTTTAAAACCTGGATTAAAATATAGGATAGTTTTTATCCCGGGTCCACGCAGACGAAGTCGCGTGTGGAAGCTAGTGGAATATAAGTATCAAAATAACAATATAAAAAGCAAAAGAAGAAACAAATCCTATATAAGCAACAAGTGAGAACATCTCTAGATGTACAAATCACCTATAAATTAACAAATACAAATGTACACTGAAGTGAAACAACTTAATATTAATAATTTGATGAACAACATGGACTGGACACAAATTAATTGGAGTTACTGATTAGACGCTATAGCATATTACTGCCTGCAACAGGTCATTTAGAAGCACCGATTAACTAGATTACGCCTTATAGAAGGAATTGAGCAGTTAAAAACATCAATATCTAGATCCTTCGACAAGTTATTTAAGTTACGAGCTGGCGACATAGGAAGCTATTTTGCCTATAATTAGATAAAGTGCGTTTAACTGAAGGGGGGGAGGGGGATAAAACCAGGCCCTGTATTGTCAGGCCCTTTATTTGTCAATACATTTGCTGCTGAGTGGCCCAGCCTAAAATTTTACCTGTTGTAGGTTTAGTAGTTGTGGTGCCAAAGCCAGAGCCTCCAAACATTGAGGGAGCAGAGGAGGCAGCAGGTGCTGCCATACTTCCAAATGGCATACCTGCAAATCACTAAGTTGTTAGCAAATCAGCCACAGCCAATTAAATGCTACTACACAATTGGAACTAACAAATTATGCTACTTTGTATAATGTATGTATGAGAAAACCATACTGCAAATATTTTTTACTTACTTCCATAAAAAATATGAATGCAAACAGTTGTATGCTTATATCTCAGAATATTCCAGATTGCGAAAGGGATTGGATTCTTGCATTGGGTCAGAGAAAATAGCAATTATCTACTTATATGCGTGACACCACATGCAGAAAACAAATGATAGTACTTAATAGGTTTAGAAAGCACGAGAGAACTAAACAAACGAAATTTTTTTTTAAAACAATTATCAAAAGTATCTTGAACATGCTAATTTGAAAATATAACATAATTCATTCGCCACTGTTGATTATAAGATTTCACAGCGTTGTTTACGAAAAGTTCAATACTCACGTTTGGCGGCAGAGCCGAATATCACAGGTGGAGGAACGTTAGGAGAAAAGTTAAACGACATAGTGAAACGGATAATTATTCTGTGTTAGTAAAGTAACAAACCTACAAAGCCCTTATTACTTACTCATTGTTCAGCTTTACACTATTTCAAGACCAATTCAATACGAATACATCGGCAAAACAACTCAACTCAAGGGAGCAGCGTGACTACTCCACAGAGGACTTTTCTATGACTACTCTCTAGGTAGTCATTGTCATCGTGAAGTAAAGTGTCAGTATTTTAATTTTTAAGACAGTCTGCAGTCTGCACGGCTAGCATGCAACGGCGCGCGAGCTCTCGATTTTTCTCGCACTATCCGTCTCTTTCTTATTAGAACACTGAAGAAGAGGTATAGTGCGATAAAAATCGAGAGTATGTCGCGGCCGTTATGTGTTAGAAGTGCAGTTAATTTTACACGTTACGTTCTTTTTTTTTGTACGTTATGTTGGTACATGCTGATTAATCTAAATTCAAGTATTATAATCTTATTTTGCGCAAAATATTTCGATGTTTTGCTAACTACCTAAAATGAGCGAGAAATGAAATAGTGAATCAACCAAAAGTGGTTGCCTTACATGGATTATAATAATTATGTTTATATTTTATTCGTAAAACAGGGCAACTTTATTCGGAATACAATGCTGCCAACACGAGAAATGCCTTTAACAGGCATTTGCCTCGTTGCACAATATGAATCCAGTATTTTTAGTTGACACAGCTGATTTTCAATGCACATGTTAAAAGTTAGTTGCTTAAAGGTTAGTTTTCCTACGGGTTTAGGGTTTAGACAACTTTAATGCAGCAGCAAACATGCCGTGTTGATAAGTATGCAAATCTGAAGATGTTTAATTTTGCATTTTTAAGATAATATGAAGTATTTTGACGTTTTGGACAACAATAAAACCACATCTGACTAATCATATAGCAGTTTATATCTTTCATTAGTTTTCATAGGAGTACAAAAGAACCAAGACATTAACCATAACTAGACATTACATTATTATTATGAATTATTTCAAATACAGCTAATTCCACAAAATGAAAGAGCCATTGAAAATTATTTTATAAAAAATATTTTCGTGGTGGTAACACATCACAGAATATTCCAGATTGCGAAAGAAAAATAAATGCTAGCTTACATCATTCAAGTTTTATGATAGAAACATCCAACAGCAAATATGAGTTAGAAATAAAATTTACGCAGTTAACAAATCGGAGTATAGCCTTCGCCTCCCAGGGAATCCATTATTTCTTTCCTCCAGGAGGCTGTAGCGGTTGGCCACGTTCTTTTCCGCGTAATTTTATTCCAATTGCCCTTTCGATCTTGCCAAGAACCAAGTTATTCGGGATTCCACGACCGGCTTCGTAGTCATTCACAATTTGCGGCTTCTCGCAGATCTTGGTGGCCAAATCTTTCTGGCTCATGCCCTTAGATTGCCTCCCTTGCATTATAAGCTTTCCAAGATCCAGTGGTACCTTCTCGTGTCGTAATTCTTCAGTTTCTCTATCAAGTTTCGCCGTATTTTTTGTGGTTCCATGCTGCTTATTAGTACCTGCTCCGTATTTTTGTTGGGTATCGACTGGTAATCCTTGACGGCGTGCGGCATTTACAGCTTGCTCAGTTTTCAACGCCGACGCCTTTGGCGGCTTTTTGCGAAGAATAGTGACCGTATCCCAGTCAGACATGATTACCCGCTTAATAAGAACCTGCTGAAACTTTGTCTACTAAGATTTTGATTTCTGCTTTGTGCTCAGTTTTTGTCCAGTCGCCTGCTTGCGCAAATAATATGACCAGTCACCACAGACAGAGGCACAGTCACAGAGTATGAGAGTTCAAAGTGTCACAAAGGGCTGCCAACAAATAAATCGCGGCTATACGGTTAAGTATCTGCAATTATACGAAATTTGTTCGCATTATACGTACGTAACCATTCTATAAATCGATTTTTCTTTATAATTTCATAAAATTAACATTCTGACCTGTACATTGATACTGTTTAGTTTTTTTGATTACAAGTGAAATAGATTCATGCCGTATCTCGTCGTACTTTTGTATCGTATTATACGGAATTATCATGGATACAAGACACTCTCCGATTATACATATATTGTATCCAAATATACGATCTGGCAGCCCTGTTTCACAATCTAATCGACCATAGAGTATGTATTAGGCTGTGGTATACACATGCGAGAATCCGAAAAAATCAATTAATTGGTTTGCTTTATTTCGCCTTTATGGGGTATCCACATTATGTGATTTTACCCGAATTCGTCAGTACAATATGTCGAAGTCAGAATTGAAGAAAAAGACGGATAGTGCGAGAAAAATCGAGAGAGCTCGCGCGCCGTCGCGTGCTAGCCGTGCAGATGTAACGATCTGCAGAGTATCTAAACCTAGGGTGCAACCATGCAGTAAAACTTAATACTTACAATCAATTTAAAAAAAAACTAAAATTCTAACATACAAAAACATATACAAACAATAAAGCAAACATGCACACATGCAAAATGATACAGATTTACACAATATAATCACTGACATGCAAAATTGAGACACTAATATTATACAATAAGTATATACATACAATGGTATATACAACCACCTAGTTAGGCAAATGTGGTTACATAAAATATACATAACATTAAAACTTAACTAACTACCTAACTAACTAATTTGGCTCAGGGACCCAAAGAGGGTCTTGGCCTACGAAACGAGAGCACGCCATCTGTCCCGATCGTGCGCAACTTCTTGCCAGTTGCCGACTTGAAGATGTCGCAGATCTGCCTGCACACTGTCCTCCCAGCGGTACCTGGGTCGCCCAACCGGGCGGCGACCAGTCGGTCGTCCCACGTAAGCTCTCTTGGGAGCACGATCCTCTCCCATTCGGAGTAGGTGACCAAACCAGAGAAGTCTGTGTGATTTGGTTACGCCGATGATGTTGGGTTCGACCACCAGCTCCTGGATCTCTATGTTTTTACGGATCCTCCACGTGCCGTCGTCTCTCTTGACAGGTCCCAGGATCTTACGCAAGACCTTACTTTCCGCTACAAGGAGTTGACGTTCCTCTTTTTGTGTTAGTGTCCACGCCTCACAACCATACATAAGGATGGGTCTTATGACAGTTTTAAAGATCCTTAACTTTGTATTCCTGCTGAGAAGCCTGGACACTAACACCTTGTGGAGGGCTGCACTGCATCGCAGGGTGTTTTGGATGACGATGTTTATCTCCTCCTCTCTGGTATTAGTGGTACCTCCTACGTGAAGACTACCACGCTGAGCCCGTGTATTTTTGTATCGTTTCATGTGGAGGTATTCTGTTTTTGCCTGATTGATCCTGAGACCTATTTTGGACGCCTCCCGCTCCAAGACCCTGGCCGCTTTGGCCACCTCTTCCCGGCTTTCCCCTAATAAAGCAAGGTCATCCGCGTACCCTATCACCTTGTGCCTGCCGCTCAGCTCAACACCTACGTCCAGTGCTAAAACACTCCTGACGACATGTTCAAGGGCTAAGTTGAAAAGCACTGGTGATAAGGCATCCCCTTGCTTTAGACCGGTCATCACCGGGAATTCTTCCGAGAGCTCTCCCCCTACTCTGACACGCATTGTACTATTCTTCGTTGCTGTAGTGATAACTAGTTTTTTTGGGATGTTAAAATTCACAATAAGGGAATATAGAGCCTCTTGATCTATGCTATCGCAGGCCTTCGTAAAGTCCACAAACAAAGAGTGGATGCTCTGTGCGTACTCCCATCTCCCAGAAAACTTAACACCAAAATATATAAACATATATTAATTGACCAGTCCATTACGGAGCGTTGAGGGATCTCAGGTTCCTGACGCGAGGAACAGTTGTCCCCCCTTCCGGAAAGAAGTAGGATGAGAAGATAAATCCATCTCTGTCGGACTTGCCAGTTCGAGTGACAGAGCGGGAAATACACGTTCGTTTTCGTTTCGCGGTTCGTCTTCGAAAACATTTTGTATTCGTGTCTGTATTTATTGGTGTATTACTGGTAACATTGTCTCGTCAATAAAAAAAACTATATTATTGTCAACGTCAGAAACAAATCCATTTCGTCGTCACGCACGTTAGTTTGGGAAAGAAATGTGATAAAAAATACGTTTTCGCGTGTAATTCAACTTGAATGAATAGTTCAAGCTTTGATACTGTATTTCATGTGAATATTAAATATTAGTACATAGGTAATATTTACGTATCAATCTTGAAATATTTGCGTCAAACAAAACTAAGAAATGATCTGTGAAGAATCAGCTGATTCTGTAGAAGAAATCCTCGTATACGCTGAATTTGAGGATAGTGTGAACATAGAAAACTATAGATCCATTCATGTGCTTGGCATTAGTGGCGAAAATCCTATAATACAATTAGATGACACAATATTCACAGGTAACAGAGATACAATATAATATACAACCTGTATTTCTTAATTTCTGGCTAAATCTTGGAAAACATTTCATAAGTTAAATGAAGTAATTTTTTCTAGACACTGGGGTTCATACTTTTAAGTACTCCATGTTCATTTTAATCTGGCCTAGTCTTAACAAGTCTAAAAGATCCATTCTTTGATTTACGTTGTGAGAGCAAGTTGTACCAAGAATATAATAAAAACTAGTATAAAAAAATGCGAAAGTTATTGGAAATGAAGGAATACTTGGTGGACACACAAACTCGATAACAATAGTTTTTTTACTATATTGCATTTATTTAATATGTATGAATATACATCATTACAGGTCAATTGGAAAGCACTCTCGGAACATACATGTTCTTCACCAAAGATCCAGCTCCACAAAGTATGGATCCTCTTTTTGACAAATTGCCGAAAGAAAGTGTGAAGTATGTTTGCAAAGCTAAGAAATATCTGAAAATGAAACATACTTACATTACTCCTAGAGAGGGAGCAGGTAATTAGAAACCGTCATTTGTTACAAGCTGCCCACTCTTAATTACATTTTAAGTAAATGTCCCAATGCTTGACATGGTAAGGGTCCTTATGCCTACAGACGAGCATATTTTGCAAAATGCTTGCTTTTTCTTTCAATCCTCTTAATACCTAATAGTTGAGACCTGTTCACCTCTATTGTTTTGACGTAAGATTCAAAGTTTCATGCATTAGATTATTTTAAAGACTTAAGCTGGGAATAAAATAATAAATTATGGTATGTGCGGCTGATAAAAACATCCTGTGCACCAGATTTCTGTCGGACGTCCGAACGCTCAAGGTCCGATAATTTGTTCCCAGCTTTAACCTAGTTTAGTTGAAATACTATGAGACATAGAAAACATAGATCAAATTTTGATTGTTAACTACATCTAAAATCATTGTCTATTTTTTCAGAAGCAGATGTCCATAATGAACCCCCAGAAGATGAAGATAATTTAGTGCCAATCACTTTCAACACAGTACAGGAAGCAGTTGAGGCATTCAAATATGAATGGCAATCTAAAATACAAGAATCTGAAATGAAAATTATACCGGATGATCTTCCATTTGACCAAGACATGACAGATTTGGATTATAAAAGCTGATATGAGTTTTCCTTTCATATGTAAGAGGGAGAGCTATATAGTTTTGTGTGTAGGTTTTCTGTTTAATATCATGACTAGATGGGTAGGGGTGGGTACTTTAGGTAGGTTACCCAATGCACCCGGTAATTACCCGTATCTACCCAAATTGGTGGGTATAAACTATTTCGAATGATTTTTTGTCAAAAAGTGACCTTTTAGGGCTGAGTTTTTTTTATGAAATGTTCAAAGCCTTTTGAACAACTTTCGTCATTATGAAATATCCATTATGATGCATAGTTTATGAGAATACATTTTTTTCTTATCCAAAATACGTATTGTTTTCCGAAATTAGATAAATTTAAAACGGGAGCCACTACCAGAATAGTAACTATAAGTAAACGAAATGTAAGAATAAAATAGAAGTAGTGTTGCCATCTACTTTTTGTGCAAGAAATATTTAACGAACGCTCTAAAAAAGGATTTTTTGTAGTTTGTAGTCTAATTATTGTGTATAAGTAAGATGACCATAATTACTAAACTATGTCATTTTGAGTAAATGCGTGCAGCTTGGCAAACGAGTCTATAAATGGAACAAATATTTTTCGGCCCTGGTAACTTCGTTAAACTTGTCTTGTGCTCTTATGCTAGTAGACGTATTGTAATCTGTTTTGTTATTTTACCGTATTTATTAATTTTGGCGAATTTGTTAGCATTGAAATGGAACAAATATTCCGAACAATGAGCAAGACAAGACAGTTCCGCTCGGAAAGTAACATAATGTTTACAAACGATATCATGCGCAATATTAAGTCAGAATCATTTTGTCGCAATAGGACAATGTTTATGGAAGAACTGCTGGAATTACTAGGTTTTATATATTGTAGTATAGTGTTATATTATGAATGATTATAATAATATTATTTATTCCTTACGCTACAATTACAGTAAATTGATCATTTTCGTCTTGTTTACATAGTAAGTTTTAGAGGTTATGTTTACATAAAACCAACTTAGTACTTGCAAAAAATTTAATGAGTTTTAATTAGGTGTAATTGTTACAAAGTGGAATATTTGGAGAAGTAAGAAACTGGATATTGTACTATTAATAAAATTGGTAAACAAAACTTGTACCTATGTAAATTACTAGCACTGGTCCCCTAAAACATTCGTTTGTGTGTTTGTATGTCTATACCAATATGTATTTGATTGTAATTCTTCTAAATTAGGATCCAAATAAATATGAATGTCCTAGTACACAGTGAAGTATCAAAATCTCTAGGTCGTAGGTACTATTCGTGCCATATTAGCAATAGTGGCGCCCCTATTATTTTCTAGACTTTTTTGACAGACTATAGTATGCTTAGTTTTACAGAAAGCAAATAAATAAAATACTTGAGTAAAATTTACATGGTGGCACTTAGTTAATAATAATATTGACCAATTTGTGAAGTCACTAATGCAATGGTCGCCGTTAATTATTAGTGCTAGTAAGTTCAACAACCAATAATATCAGCCCTAACCGGCACTGCGACGCGCGAATATTTCACCGCGTCCGATCAGTTGTCTGGTTGAGACGGCTATTGTGCGTTAGATAAGTGCCATGTGTGGATGTCTGACCCGTGCTTTAAATATGGATTTTGTTTTGTTTTGTTTGTGGTAAAAGCTCACGTTATTGAATTTTATTTGGATTGGCGGTACAAAAAATAATATATGATACTTACCTACAACTTTTATTTTTCCATCCCAACGTTATTTAACTCACTAAGTAATTGATACACTTCTTTCTGAGCTCGGATGAATGTTTAAATACAAACATTTGATTTTCTTTTTATTTATTTTATTAACAATATGCATAATTTCAATGAAAACAACGTTTATACATTCCTATATAACTTTAAAACATTTTCATTATAATATTTTGTAAAAAATACGCATCAAAAGAGTCCACCTTTTTGGGAAGAAACGGGTAGATTGGGTAAATACCAGGTAAATACCCGGTATTTACCCGTGGGTGTTTACCCACTACCCATCTCTAATCATGAATAATACATACATAATAACCATTTTGAAACACTCGTTGTTTTTCTAGGGAATATAAAATAATTAACTGCAGCTGACTGTAAATATTATTTTAGATTACAATAAATACCAATGATAGAATGAATGAAATAAATCAAGTGTCTGATATCAATGGTTATTATTTTGTACACCCTATAGTTATTGTATGAAAATGATAACCAGTTATTGGATACCCAATTACCGAAAAAAATTACAATGGTTAATGATTTTTTCTGATAAGATGTGTCCAATAAAAAAATATATAATATCCTTTAAACTGTAAGTACCTGGGCGACCGCGCAAGACCAAGCAAGAGCTCAGCATGGGTAAAAAGATTTATTTTTAAATTATTGCATCACTAAGTTGCATTGGATCGATGCTGACTTTGTATCCATGGATAATAGACCGATAGTGGGACCTGATTTTCGCCCTAAAAGTTTTGATAATTCTAAAGATGGAAAAGTGATGCTTATATAGCATCGGACATATTTTTAAGCATATTTGCAATATATGATGAAAAGTTAGAATGAGCGTTAGGTATAAATTAGGTATTTATATATTTTTATTTATGATGTGTGAATATTGAATTAAAGTGCAAAACTTTAGCTTCATGGTTTATATGATAATATGTATGACGCTTTATGTTGTTAATTTTGTAGATTTTTTTTACGCAGCTTCTTTGTCAAACCATAGTTAGGTTAAGTATTACTCTGTCGATATTGAATTAAAGTTTAAAAAATCCTCAACAATATCTCTAATTTCTTAAGTTAATAGACAAAGCTAAAAATGTAGAAGAATAGTATGCATGCTATAAAAGTAATATGCGTTATTTGTCCTGTAAGATCTAATATTGAATTAGAGTCTGTAAAAATAAGTCTAATACTATAAAATAATATATGCAGCCATATTATGAAAAGTAAGAAATTTCTGTGTATAGGTTGCATTATAATAGTATAATCTATTTAAAATGGCGCGAAATGTATAACCACGCCGCGCTGGCCCGGCGCAGGGGCCGATCGTAGCCGACCTAACGAGCGAGAAAAAAACTGCATCATCATTCATCGCAAAACCAGCACGTAAAGCACACGACAGCCGCGACATACTCTCGATTTTTATCGCACTATACCTCTTCTTCTAAGTGTTCTAATAAGAGAGAGACGGATAGTGCGAGAAAAATCGAGAGAGCTCGCGCGCCGTCGCGTGCTAGCCGTGCAGCTTGGTTAGCACAAGACAGCACGCAGGGGTGTCTCACTCCGTGATTGCGTCGCGTCTACAAGTAAATGCTGGCCCCCTTATAATTACTTTACTCGTTGATGCTGGCCTACCGGCCCCAGCCGGTATGTTAGCGCTGCTACGGCACGCACGCGTTCTATCGCAGCGCGTATACCTAAACAGGGGATTTGTTAACAGGCCGTAGGTAGTACTACTAATTATTCTGTGGTAAAACTGCCTCAACTTGACTTCAACAAATCACTTAAAGTCATAAGGAGACGCTACTCGGGCCGATATCGGCGGACGGCCAAGCAAGGTCGCAGAAAATCTAGTATGGAGTGACCTTGATTTGGCCGGCCGCCGTGCTTCCGACAGATATCCACACGCAAAGAGAATATAATTATAACCACTACGTTCTATCCACACGCGCCGAATCACGCGTCGGCCGGCATGCAGTCAGGCCGATACCGGCCCGCGTAGCGTCTCCTAAAATCTGTAGAACCCTTAAATGACTAGACTTTTGTAGAGGGCCGCGTTTAAAAACAACCATCGATTTTAGCTAATAAATATAAAGCCTTTCACGTCCTGGCTCAGGCTTAATACTTTTAGCTGGGGAAATTTCAGGGCTTTAAATATTATGAACCAAGATGTAGTGAGTTTACCAACTCGCTCGACTTGGCTGTAGCACTACCGTGTCCCAATGTCTCTATTGTATTTTGTGGAAACCACAGGTTATCTGTGGACCTCCTGTCCACATCCTATGCATACAGCCTGTCCCAACCCCAACAGAAACCCTATTTATTTGATGAATTCAGTTTAACCTGTAAAAGAAAAAGGTACCGGTCCGAAATGGAATTTAGTGTTCTTATTCCTTTCCACCTTTTTTCTGAAGAAGAAGAATTCAATCATTTTATGCTGTGTACACACCAAGCCAACGAACGCCAACGAACGATTTTCGGTGTTGGCTGTCGCACGCTCGTTGGTTCTCGTTCAGGTGCGTACACACTAGAGGGCCTACCGAGAAACGAAAACGAATTTCGTTCGTGTATCTCCCTCTCTGTCGCACTTGCTAGTTCGAGCGACAAAGTCGGAGATACACGAACGAAGTTCGTTTTCGTTTCGCGGTAGCCCCTCTGGACGGATTAACAATCGCCAACGATTGTTTGTTGGCCTCTGCCGGCGATTTGTCGCAATCGGTCCAACGTGGTGTGAATTGGTTGCCGAAGGCCAACAAACGAATGGTCCAATTGTATTCAACAACCATTCAAAATCTTCAGAAGACATTGTGATAAAGTTGTCAATTAAACGATACTCTTTTTCTGCAATTATTTTACTTCCACTGTAAACATTTCTGCTTTTAAAATATGTCGTTGTCCACCATCTCCGCCTTCATTTCTGGTTTTTTCCTTTTGTTAATTCGTTAGGATAACCTGTTCGACTACTAACGTAGGCTAAAGCACGCGGCACGTTCGTTCTGGACGCATCTTCAAGAACCAACGAACGTGCGGTAGCCAACGCCGAATATCTTTCGTTGGTGTTCGTTGGTCTGGTGTGTACGCAGACTTTGCCTGCGTCAATGATACTGCCACGCAGCGGATTGCCGGCACACGCTAACGAACGATCATGGAACGGTCGTTGGCGTTTGTTGAATCGTCCAGATAGGGCCAGCGAAGGCCGGCGAAACCCATTCGTTGGCGTTTGTTGGCTTGGTGTGTACCATGAACCTAGAATACTCTGGACAGGCTGTTGTTGATGCCACAGTGAGGGCCGGAAAGGCAGCTATGCAGCTAAGTTAAGAACTGGTCTTAAAATGGCTGATGACTTGCCATAAACATCCCACTTAATTTGGACGGGTAATGGTTTATGTGCCACAACTTCATACTAAATCAGTTGTAGCAAAATAAAAAAGGGGAACTATGACAAGGACAATGTATGATATTGCCCTTTCTGTCACACTTATCGAGATTTGTATGCTACCAGCTCGCTTGCACGTGGTATTATTATTTCCATAACCTGTCCAGAGTATTATAGGATCATGGTGTGTACACACCATTAGACAACTACCTATATACTTACTTCACTCTTTGGACTAAAATTGCTGTGCTTAAATAAAGCGGGAATGTTGACACAGCTTTACGCAATAATACCAACATAGGCCAGTTTTATTTAGCTGTGGTAACATTAAATTGTCATAAATTGGAAGCGTCTAGTTGTCAGCTTGTCGTCCGCCATTTTATTTTAGTATCGCCATTTCGTTTCTTTTGTGAGATGGAGGATTGTGTGATTTTAAAGTGAGACAGCAAGTAAATCATAATTATTTTGAAGTTTAGTTGAATTGTCCAGGAAAATAATCAAATCGGAGAAAAGGTAAGTGTATTTTATGATCTCTTATTACCATTTTAGCAAAGTCATTTCTGATACATGGCGACACGGTCTTGGCGCGGCGTCTCTCGTCAAATATACAATGGCGTCGGTTTACTTGTACTGAAGCCCGTGGATAGTCCGTCATCCTTTTCTTTCATATTGACTACGCACCGAGACTCTGCTTTCATAGCGTCTGATCTTTTTACGAGCAGAGTAGACTGATAAGAAATATTTCCCGTTACCTTCGCACTTTGTGTTTTGAAGTCTCTCTTTCGTGTAACCGCGTTCTGTACAATTAGCCGCGCTTTTAAGTTGAACCTAGCGTAACCGTATTTGTGGCTTAATGTATGTTATTATATCTACAGTAAGGCGAATAAAAGGTATGAGTGATGATTAGTAATGTAAGTAAATAGTTAGTACGTCGAAATGTTCACGACGAATGCCGTGCAAACCGGCTCTGTCCCGACGCTGCAGTACCAAGAGCACCCGACGCAGAAGCAAGGCAAGAATATAGAAAATGGTCAGCAGAAGAACGCACAACAAACGCAACAGTCCCAGCAGCAGGTATAACGCTTTGTGTCCTCGCCTTGTACGACAATGCCCTGGAGACATGTATGCTGTCAGGCTCTCCTCCCTCGCTTCGGTCACAACAACACGCTATTTCAAATATGTTTACTGCTAACAGCTAAAATGTATATTAACTTGAGTAGTTTATTATAACTATTATAAGTATATGAATAATGCCTTCTCTATTAAATATGTTCCATTATTTTACTAGTGTAAGAGTTACTGTCAAAAGTCTTAACATTCTTGATTTAACTATTAGGCATTATGCAAACTTGACATTCAACTGTTTCTATATTCGTTTCTGTACTTAAATTTTAATTACAAGCTAGGTTTGTTCAAATAATATCCTACTAATATTATAAATGCGAAAGTTTAGATGTTTGGATGTTTGTTACTCAATCACACTTAAACGGCTGAACCGATTTGAAAGAGATTTTGCACGAAGATAGTTTATAGCCTGGATTAAAATATAGGATAGTTTTTATCCCGGGTCTACGCAGACGAAGTCACAGGCGGAAGCTAGTTCAGTTATAAAGGTCACATGTAAGGTTTAAATTAAAATATTCATAATAGTATTCCGCTATGCATATAAATGAAACACAAATTCTTCTAAACTACCTTCCTAATGATTTATGATTGGTATATTCATAATTAATTATTAGCCTTGCGATTTTCATTTACTCCTATTATTATTTATGTTTGTTACAATGTCTGCTTTTAGAAAAAAAAATCTATCTATTATTTTGTTCTTTTTTCAAAAAATTTGGTAAATTTTCGTCTGCAAGACTTCACTTATCATTTTGTCCAAGGTGGCAAGTAAGTACCATGTTTTTCAGGATTGTGTGTACATATATTCCAAACATTTCTATAGATTTTTAGTTTAGTACTAAATATAAATCCACTTATTTCAATGCAGAGCCAAATAAATGGTAAGGTCTTTTTTTGGCTTCTAGATCTTGGCTTGCACTGTAAAGTTAAATTGGTCATTTATAAATACTTTACACGTCTAGAAATAATGTCAGAATCCGACATTCGTTTTATCTATGACAATGTTGATAAGTCATGACATGAATCATGATTTACTATTTTGCATGTCTAAACTATACCTCATTCCCTATAACATTCGATTTTTAATGGACAAATTCTTCTGTCTTCATTTATCTAAGGTATAAAAGCGAATCATTCAACTAGTTCTACATATTTTTATTAATAAGGACTTGTCAAGCCCAATAATCTTAATGTTTTTGTGTTTAAAAATGATTTCCCCTGAAATCGCATGGCGTTTAACGCACAATTATTGTAATTTTATATGGTATAGGGTATAATGTATATGTTAAAATAATTTGATATGGAACACTCTAAAGGTAGAGCCTGACAAATTACTGTAATCACAGACTGCAAGCTAAGGTGGCAGATTTATATGCTTAAATTTATATCAACCTAAGCTTACTTGGTGAAAAGCGATGAACCCTTTTAAATATTAAATAGATTTTGTTGTGTATTCTCAGGAGTTGCCCACATTCTGTTACACCACTGCAAACGTGAACATGATCGGTAAGATTAGCTCGGGAGCTACCAGTGCCTCTGGTGGAGTGTCCGGGGGAGTGAACATCGCCCAGCTCACCACCGGTGATGACAAGACATGCTACATAGCGCAACCGTTCTCGTACAACTATGCTCTGGTCAACCAGATGCAGATCGCACCAAATGGAATACAGAATACCATATCTAATATAAGCTTCAAATGTGATGTTTGTGGCCTTATGTTTGGCCACCTTACTTTGCTTAATGCTCACAAGAGGATACACGCCCAGGATGCAGGTATGTAAATTGGTGTAAATAGCTGTGCCAATATGTACGATGGGCGTTCAGTAAGTTCTCGGTGTGGGCATGATTATGTCTCATGATAATAATTTCTGATTATTTTTCATACTGTATCACTGTTCATGAATACACTAATTAAGTAAAAAAATATATGACAAGCTGCTCTGTGAGCTGTAGACCTCGCGGGTTTGTTTCAAAACGGTTGAATTTAGTAATTTTATACCTTTTAAACCCATGGGGGTTGAATTGAAATCGTGGCCATAATCAAAAAAATGGTGAGGGAAATGCCCCAGGAAGGGGTCGCTGCCTCCTACGTGATTCTGCAAGCAACATCAACATAGCCTCATTGTCCTGTAACGCACCATACCTTGCGTCTCCAAAAACTCTGACCATTTGAAGCCAGTTAGGACCTACACTGGTGCTGTAAATTCTGCATAGCACGGTAGCGAACTGTTCAACTGACGCGGTTTTATTCAAATATGCGGCCCCTGACTGGTAATCTATCAGCCGGTGATTTGCATCCACAGAATGGGAATCGAAGAGAAAATACTCCCCGTCCCGTTTCCAGACGCCCACGGTCATCCCTTGAGTGGTAAACGTAAAAACACCTTCGTCTGCGTCGGTAAAGGCCTCTCGTAAGGCCATCAAAGCCTCGTTCTGTAATGTGCCATCTCCATAGGATTTGGTCATTTCATCCGCTAAATCACATTTTTCTACATTGAATACCTTGCCTAAGATATCAATAGGAGATAATAAATTGTCGGAACATAGCTGTTCATGTCCATTCGTGCCCTGCATCTTTAGTAGAGATGATCTATAATAGGTGTCGCCGATGTAAGTAAACCATCCACATCAAAATTATCAAAATCAATGCCACGAGACGTACCGTAAATTACCGCTGCAACAGCCATCCCGAAACATTGCTGCTGCAGGGTTGGCGGAAAACGTTAGAAAATTGACTAAGGTCCCTCGTTTTGCTATGAAATTCATTTTGTTATGCAGATAATTAACCAAATTACGCATTACCTCTGTTCCCTCAATATTTTCAATATTCCAACCAGTAAGCACCAAATTCCTTCTAGAAAAGCCAAAATCATTTACCTAGATAAATCCAAATAATATAAAAATTCCAAAGTTTTGAGATATTCGAAATTTAAAAATGGAACACAAATTTATTTGTTGTTTTAGAGATTATTTATTTGAAATTCGAACATGGGAAACCATTATATCGGAGTTCAAGATACAGTGGACGGAACATAAAATGTGTACCAAGTCAGTAGTCAACGCTGACCCCTTACTTGTAATTTTTTGTTTTCAACCCATATCTCCGCCATTTTTCAAAATTTCGAAGAACTGACTCAATAAAAAAAATATGTATACCTACTTACCGAACCTACTCACAAAATTTCATAAGAATCGGTTGAGAAATGTGAGCTCTAGGCGAGAACAGGGGGAAATCCAAACATCCGGACATGAGGAAAAACGATTTTTCGTCCAAGCTGGAGCATAGACGCTTCGCTCGGTCGATTAATTTATTTTCTTTAATAGTTAAACAAAGACGATGGGGTAGCAAATATTCTGACGTGAGTAAAATTTAAGGATTTTTTATTTTAGGGGCGATTTTGGTAAAATTCTGGTGTGGTAATCCAGAATATTGATTCTAAAGTGAGATATATATTTATTATTACTACAATACTTACATTATTCATATTTTTAAACACAGCTCCCTTAACAAAGTTAAAGGGGGGTTTTAATGGCCATATATATATATATATATAATTTTTTTTTTTTTCATTTTTATTTCTACAAAATGGGCCAGTCAGTATAAATAAAAAATATATGGATATAAATACCAAGGAATAGTCATACAAGATAATCGTATAGCAATTAAAGGAGGTAGACTAAGAAAAAAAATTAGATTGCAGATTACCAGGGGTGCTATTTAGGGACGTAAAATCTATACAATTAACTATCTACCCTGTCACCTAGACCAACGCATATACCTTTACTTGATTAAAAAAATTAGCTGCATTTCGTCAAGCAAAAGTTTTTATTTTTTAATGATGTAAAATTAAATTAATTTAAACACATAATACAAGAAAGAGTATTATAAATGATACAATACGAATAACTTCTCAAACCGACCGAGAACTTATTGAACGCCCCTCGTATATTGTCATTTGGAAGTGGTAAACTCAAAATTATGTTTCTCCATTACAGATGGCAACATCACAGTTGTGGCTACTGGTGTTGGGGGCGGCAATGAGGTTGCAATGCCCCCTCACATACAAATCCTCTCTTCGGACTCATCTGATCAACAACAACACCATGTTCAAATGCAAGACAGTATGTTTATCTTATACTTTATATTACAAATGTAAATGTTTCTTACTCAACCACACAAAACAATTTAAGTAATGGATTTGCATGAAAACTTGCACAAAGATAGGATTAAAACATAGCATACTTTTCAACCTGGACATCATATCCCAAGTAGATGAAATTGGAGGTGTTTGTATGCAATTTTGAAGTTTGATCAAAAGCTAGTAAGTCCATAATGTATTCATATAGAAACTGTACAGTAGTATACTCATCCTGTACCTGTGTGAATTTTGCAATCAATTGTGATACTGTACAGACTTTGAAAAGGATTATCTTCGTACACAACCATGTAATTTAATAGAATGAAGAATACCGTTTTTCTTTATCTAAAACGGAAATCAAGAACTAACCAAAAATAGTTTTTCGTCGTTTTAAACCAGTGTTCATGATGTACCCTGATGACAGCACGAATATTTGCCACACAATAAAGCAGGTATAAATATCTGACACATCCTTACGGCCCTATAAATAGAGTAGTGTCAGATATTTATGCGCGCTTTGCTGTGGCAGATATTAATGCTGGTGACTGTACAAGAATACAAATAAGTTCTTTGATTTAGTAACGTGGTACTGTTTAAAGACGAGTGCGGCCCTTTATTAATATTTCTTCCACATAACGACTTGTGCACCTGACTGTATAGTATACAGGGCGGAAAGTAACGGGGCAGTAAGGGCAGCTACTAAATCCATTGCCGCCACGCAAAAATGGCATGGCATTAGGATTTCATTCCTAACTTTTTAAGCGATGACAATCTACATTCACAGATTTTTTGTAAGAAGTACAGTCAGCGAGAAAATCATCAATTTTGACGAATTTTTGAGGTGAAAGCTTCTTTAGCGGCGCCGGGCACTTTTTGGGATGGGGAAAAATTGTTAAACTCGCCACAGATTTTTGTGACGTCAGATGCGTAAGGTGAGATCTCACCTAAGGCATGATGCGTAAACAGGCCGACCGTAACACGGACGGGGCTTGGGGGAAGGGAAGGGTTGTTTTATGGGGTATTTAAGGACTGATAGGCATAACAAACAACATGAGCAAAATTAGCTTTGGGATTCCCATACTATCTGTATGAAAAAAGTTTTATTTCTGGGCGTAGTCTAACCTTAGTCGATCCCAAAGAGTATTTTGATCCTTAATAGGAATAGGATCGAATGGCATTAAAAAAATCGTCATAATTGATGATTTTCTCGCTGACTGTACTTTTTTCAAAAATCTGTGAATGTAGATTGTCATCACTTAAAAAGTTAGGAATGTAATCCTAATGCCATTTTTGCGTGGCGGGAAGAGATCTAGTAGCTGCCCTTACTTCCCTGCTTTAACTTTTCACTCTGTATATTTTACACTGCTTAGAAAGAAATACATCGTCAGCATAAATCAGTATCATACTGGGGAATAAAAACCAAACCTCACTAACAATATTTACATCACACATTCACATTACATCGTTCCTTACGCAAGCTATGTGGCTATAATAAAGGTTATTTATAATTTATGATATTATCGCATTTTATGCTCTTTTGACATAGACATAGACATACTTTAGTGGTAATAACACATTACAAGTCAAAATTATTCATAATCATCTACAACACAAAGTTGAAAGTTTTGAATGTCATTCCTATATTAGCCAAATGTCCTAATTGTATTGGCCGAATATCGCATTAGGGACGGAGATGTAACCTCTATGCGGTAATCGGTCCAATGTAGACTAGGCCTATAATGCCGTCTTGAGTTTTCCTGTATATCATTGTCGCCTTTCTTTTTCAGCCAAGCCTATACTGGTTGACAAAGTTCAAAAATGCATTACATGTGGAGGACCCATCGCAAACAACCCTAAGAGGAAGGGACCTAAGCTTATTCGTTGTGAAAACTGCATTGCACAAGACTCTGTTGAACAGAGAAACAATCAAAGTATGTCTATTACTTGCCTTTTTAAAAGCATATCAAAAAATCATAAATAAGTTACATCCTACTAATATTATAAATGCGAAAGTTTGGATGTTTGTTACTCAATCACGCTTCAGCGGCTTAACCGATTTGGATGAAATTTTGCACGAAGATAGTTTATAGCCTGACTTAAAATATAGGATAGTTTTTATCCCGGGTCTACGCAGACGAAGTCGCGGGCGGAAGCTAGTATTAAATATATTCATCAAATTTATATGATTTTCGCACATCGTTTTTAAGAGTCCGCAGTAAGCTCGATTCTCCATACAAACGTAGTTATGCTCTCATTTTAAAACTACGTGTTGGAGTGTAACGAAACTTTGCATGTACAATGACATGAGGTATATCTATGTCTGTAATTAGTTTATGTAGCTTCAAATACTATAGTAAAAAAAATACAGCGAATTTAAGTTTTTCATACAAAACTTGTTTTTGCTGTATTTCGTTTGTTTTATAAACTGGAACCATATATACTGATTACAGACATATATATACCTCATGTCATTATATATGCAAAGTTTCGTCACAATCCAACACGTAGTTTTAAAATGAGAGCGTAACTACGTTTGTATGGGAAGGTGAAATTCGGCCGAGCTTACTGCGGACTCTTAATAATGGAACTCAATTCAAATGACGTATCCTGAGACATATTTGTAACTAAAATGTATTTAAACGCAATTATTTTCTGATTAGGTTTCTTGAAATTATACACTGACCGGCAGAAAATTTGGCCCAAAAATTTTTCGTGATTTCAAACTACAAATTGAATAGATTAAATAATGTTTTAAATAATTAAATGCATTTTTCTAATTTGGGCCAAATTTATTGCCGGTAAGTATATAATCGTATGTCTAAGATATCATTACGATTTTAACTCCTCAACGTTAAAGAAGCTTGAATGTTTTTCATGTTGATTGTATAAAAAAAAATTGAATACTGAACAGTGAATGCGACGCAAATATTCGTGACATCAGAGGACAACGTGAAGTTTGAAGTGGGTGGCGTGAGCGGCGTGCAGCCCACGTCGGACCCGCTCGCCACCACGCAGCCGCAGCAGCAGAACCAACAGCAGAAACCTTGTAAGGAACCCGTATTGTTACACTTTTACTAAGTTACTAACTTGTACTGTTCCCTCAAGGGCCTAGCCAGGTATGTACTGGGGGCAGCTGGCACACCCTAAGTGCCAGCGCCGCTGTGACCGGGGCGTGCAGCGTGCATATAATACTAATGCCATTTTTATGGACGCTCCACGCCCCGCTTGAGCAGAGCGTGCACAGGCCGCACACTAACGAGGATAAGGGCTCGGTTTGAGTTCTTCTGGACCAAAGAAAAGTGCAAGTACCCCTGGAGGGAACAACCCTTTACATATGACCGAGACCAACAGCATCGTGCGCCTTTCCTGGGATTGCAGAATCTGCTACTTAATAAGTTTTATTTCGGCTATGCATGACCGCCCAGTCGTAAATAAGGTTTTGCCTATGCCCTTGACATATTTAACGCTTACTTCTATTTGTTCCCATTCTCAATAAACAATATTCTCTGAATGATCACTTCGGCAAACTATAGAATTCTCACTTTATTAGATTCCCACTATACCATTTCGTCATCTCACCAGCCTAAATATCGAGGATACTCCTGGCATTCGAGAATCTATCCTATACTAATATTAAAGGAGGAATAAACTTAAAAAGTTACAATCTCCTGGTTTGTATATAGGATCATCTCCGGAACCAACTAGCCCATTTCAAAAAATCTTTCACCCATGTAAGGGATCGATTTTTCGGATGTTCAATTGGTCATAGGCTCTCATTCATCCCGTGAGTTAAAAGGTCTGCGTTCTACGCAGAACGCGGCCGGAGCCGTGCGGGAAGCTAGTATGTTATAAATTCTATGCAGGTATGCAAAATTGTATATTATTTAGGAAAAAAATACTTCAAGGTTACTTTAAATATTGTATTATTTTATGTGTAAGGTATTGCATCTATACTTTGTTAATATAATATTATTATTGTAGTGCCCGGACATCATCCAGTGAAAAAGAGAAACTTAGCTTCAGTAACAAAATGCCAAAACTGCAATGGCTCAGGAATCATATTTGTAGGTGGCAACAAGAACAAATTGAACCAGTCTAACACAGACAAACCTTTCCACTGTAACATCTGTGGTGGCTCCTTTTCAAGATATTCCTCTCTGTGGTCCCACAAGAAACTCCATTCTGGAGAGAAGAATTTCAAATGCGGGATATGCGGCATTGCTTTTGCGAAAGCAGTGTACCTCAAGAACCACTCCCGAATCCATACGGGAGAAAAACCATATAGGTAATCAAAACTGCCTTATTTTGATATAATTGCTTTGTCTTGGACCATACGCAATATTTACATAAGATAGGAACAAAGTTAATGGAACTTACACTTTATTTTGTGTTCACAATGTCACTTTGGCACTCTTTGGGGGAGGCCTATGTCCAGCAGTGAACCTCTTTCGGCTGATGTGATGATGATGGTGTATGTGTCTAGTGTAATCACAATGTTACATTGCGTGTGTGTATGGTCATGCAGTAGAAGCACTTTCTAAAATTGTATAACATGTGTATCTGCGATATTTGACCGGAGAGAAAAAGCATAGATGAAATAAATTGACGATGCGTGTTTGTTCAGGTGCAACACGTGCGGCATGCAGTTCTCACAATCGCCGCATCTGAAAAACCACGAAAGGACGCATTCTGGAGAAAAGCCATATGTTTGTGAGGTAAGAATCCTATACCCCATTCCACATAACATTCTGTTTTTAACCCATTCGCCGCCACAGAGAAATATGTTTGGTTGATTGTTTTTGGACTTCGTATGAAGTCGTTGGCAACGGTGACAGATTTGAGTTGTGAAGTCGGTGGCGACGAATGGGTTAAGGTGACAAATTCTTCTACGTTTCTTCGCTTATATAGAAAATCTAAGGATAATATTGTACTAGTTTTACTTATTTCGATCATTAACCCGTCAAGCGCGCTAGGCACGCCCGGTTGTGTCTAACTCGATTTAGTCTATGGCGCGCAAGGCACGTACGCACTGTGATTCCTGCCTAGGCCATATTTACAAAAATATCGTGATCGCATCTCGGTCTGAAAGGAATGTAAAGTGATTCACTATTAGACAAGCTACTAAATTCAATAAATACCCAAGTATTTCTAATTAATTATCATTTACTTTTGTGCAACGAAAGTGAACGCATGACGACCCTAATTATCAGTGCATTTTCGTTGCCGTAACTTAATCACTTTGTTATTGGGTGTTATTATTATTTACCGCGTGTATCCACGTATTGTTAACATGGACGTGGAAGACCATGGTATGTACTTTATTTATTGACATGTTTTATATATATACAATGTTTGTTTATATTATTCATGTTTTTTTTTTCGAGAGGTATTTTGTCTCGTCTATTTTTTCAGAAGTATGACTTTACTTAGACTTACAAAAAATTGCAATGCTATGCAATGCATCACATATATACCATCTTAAAGTCTGAAATGTCCTTAATTAATAAAATGCAATAATTATGCTAATGATGTTATCAACTGCATTAAAAACTTCCTTCAAATAAATAGTATTAACGGTCATTGTAGGTAATTACTTATTTACATAATGTAAACAAACCTAAATCATATCATGTATTACCATCTATAACTACGCGGTTGATCATGGGGAGAAGGAGGGTACCTTGCCGTAATACAGTGTATAAACTAGTACGGAGGGTGGCTTACTTCAACTTAATGTTTACCTATACTTATATCGTTAAATAAAAACACAAATTATAATTATTAGTGCATAGAATACGCAATATATGTAAACTTATTTCACATTACTGGGCAAAAGTGTATCGTTCAAAGTCAAAATTATTAGAAAAATATTCACACTGGCGTAGTGAAATAGAGTACGTTGATGTATAACGAAGTATCGAGCAACCCATTTTGCAACAGCAGGACGATCAATCCCTCTACGTCCACTTCACGAGGCCCTGGCCGACCGCGAAAAGATTTTAATGAAGTTAGTGATCGTACAAAAAGAAGAAGATTAGCTGAGCTCTCTAATGTAGACAGTTCTGCTGTAAAAACGTTGCTCGATGCTTCAGATTCCAGCTTAAATTCCGCGAAAATCGACGTAAACGATGTTTTGTCGCTTATTGCAGAAGCTAAGCTAACTCGACATCAATATTTCTTAGTTAAGAATTTTAAGACAAGGTATCCAAAGACATTTTACCATCGTACCAAAGAATTGTAAAAGCTAAAGAAGAGTGTTATCCCTCAGCCGTCACCGTTACTGAATCGTCCGCTGAAGTTGAACTTCAAAGTTTACTCGATCATACTGCCACTCGGATACTCGAGTCCCAAAAGGATGTTTTAGATAGAGTACCTACCCAGTCTCTAAATAAGATCTCTTTGATAGGGAAGTGGGGTTTTGATGGTAGTACCGCTCATAGTGAATATAAACAACGTTTTTTCTGATTCCACTGTTCAAGATGGTAGCTTGTTTGTTACTTCGTATGTTCCGCTGCAACTAATTTTGACATGAGATAATGAAGAAACCAAAACTGTTTTATGGAAAAATCCTCGTCCTTCTTCAACTAGATACTGCAGGCCTACTTATTCGTTTTCAGTTCTTGACTGAATCGCGTGTTGACAAACACAGATTTAATCAACCGGCTTTTTCTTCATTCAGATCCGTTAATATCAGGTTTAAGAAGGTTGCCTGTTAAAAAAAAACTTTTTTATCTAAGTCTGTGCTTGCTTTATTGTGCTAATTAAGTAATAGTTGTAAAAAATATTTATTAATAGAATAGATACGCTTGACTCTAATTTACATATTAAATACCATCCACTGATGATAGTGGATGGTAGTTTTGTTTATTTGCACATTTATTCCATTGAAAATCGCAGTATAAAATGTTTTATACTACTTTAATGTTGTATGTCTAAAACAACATTAATGCGACATTTTGATTGTAAAAAATTGACATATTCTTGTATTATACAGATGTAAAAATAAAATTTATTGTATATTTCGTTTTCCTAGATTAGTATTTAAGACTTTAAAATATAAAAAAACACTTACTTTGGAGTTGAGGTAATTATGGCCGCCTTTATATGGGCGTGGAATCACCGTGGTACGGTTGTGCCTAACGGCTGCGCCCTGATTGCCCTTGCGCGCTTGGGGCGACGGGCCAAGAGAAAGACTCACTTGACGGGTTAAGTAACCAAACATAAGAGAACACATTTTTTTGCGTTTCAAAATGGTTTTCCTTGAAATGGCATGACGACTAAAGCACGATATTCCTAATATTATATGGAATAGGATAAAGTTTCATCAGAATAACTAAAAAGAAAACTGTAGTTTTCATGTACAACATGGCAATTTTTTGGTTTATCTCTTTTCCGCTCGTTGCCAATATACCGCATTCCCGAAATACCAGATTTTGCAAAATACCACATTCTTGATTTATCACATTACCAATATACCAAATTTTCTGTATAGGACATTCTAAAAAACGATTTAGTTCCATGAGTACCTTACGGTTTTATAAACTGGTGTAACGGGAATGTGGTAAGCTAAACGTGTGATATGTTGATAATCCGATATTTTGCAAAATCTGGTATTTCGGAAATGCGGTATATTGGCAACGAGCGCTCTTTTCGTATATAGGTTTATTTACAAATGCACATATTTCATTACTCAGGATGTTAAGTAATAAGTATCTTATTATCAATAACCACGTCATAATGTTTGCAGGTTTGCGACAAAGGCTTCGCTAGGCACGCAACGCTATGGAACCATCGCCGCATCCATACCGGCGAGAAGCCATACAAGTCAGTTCTTAAGGATGCAAGCCTATTTAGTGTTTAATACTAAACAATCAGTTTATGGGCCTTGCAACCAATCCTAATGCCCGCCTTCCTCTGCAAGCGGAGCGGTCTTCGTCCATACAAAGTCCACATAAAAGAGTTCGTAGAGTCAAGCGGATTCCGTTCAGACTTGCAACACTGGTTTTCATACGAACACTTCCACTGTGAGCGAGCAAACAGAGCTTGATTGAACAATAAGAAATTGGTCCGCTGTGTCATGGTGTCGCACGCTAGTTTTGAACTGATTCATTCATCTGACCCATCTCATATCCCACCTAGCTCGCTTTGCAAAGTCCGCTGGCAGTGAAAAGCAAAATACTTAAACACTTTCTTAATGCAAGTGGGCAACTAGTTTACTCCGGTCCACTCAGTTCGTTAGCTTCGTTTCCGCTCATTACCCTTTTTAGGGTTCCGTAGTAAACAAGGAACCCTTATAGTTTCGCCATGTCCGTCCGTCTGTCCGTCTTCGGCTTAACTTAGTAACCCTTACTGCTAGAAAACTTTAATTCGGCATGGGTATATAAAAATCAATCACGCTGACCAAACTGTAGACTAAAATAAAAAAAAAGCAACCCCACCATTTACTTGGCCCGTCGCGATGTAACAAATACAGACAGGCAACTACGGAACCCTACACTGCGCGTTGCTCGACACGCACTTGGCCGGTTTTTTAACATCAAAGTTTTGTTATCTTACAGGTGCGATACATGCGGATCGGCGTTCAGCCAAGCCGCTCATCTGAAGAATCACGCTAAAGTACACTCGGGAGAGAAGCCGTTTAAGTGCGACATTTGCACCGCCGCGTTTGCCGACCGGTTCGCCTTGAAGAGACATAGAGGAATCCATGATAAGTATGGTAAGTCATCGCGGAATACATGTACTCATCATCCATAAGTTTCAGGATTACTAAAGAAACATATTTGAACACTATTTCATTTGACAGGTCAAACAACGCCACTCCCATCTAGATTACAACAAAACCAGGCGGAGCTGGAGCAAGCCTCGCAGCAAGCTGACCAGCAAAACTCGCAGCCTGCCGTAGAAGTGGAATTACATGGTGACCAGACACTCTGAGTCAGATAATGTTTTTAAGTTTTTCATACCCCACCCAATATATATTATTTTTGAAACTATTACAAGTACATTCAACTGATGATCATGATAAAACTAGGTACAATGATTGCAAGCACAAGGGTTCCTGCTAATGTTATCCTATACGAACAGTAAGTATTAATTACCTCTTGTAAGCAATGAAGCAAGTGACTTGCACGCGCGGGTGGCAGGGGTGCGGTATACACTGCCAAAATATAAATAAATCCTTCGTAAATAATTGACCTAAGGTCTCCAACAGGCCTCTAAGCCCGATTTAACTATTATTCAGTACAATAAGATTATTTTTTTATTAACACGTGATTATCAATAGCAATACAGCAAAATGCAGTTTTAAAATGTTTTATATTAAAACTTAGATGTGTTGATCACACATTCTCTAGCCGTCATAGTGTACATATGCAAAAGTAATGTAATTGAAATCATTTTCAATGAGTTGCTCTTATCATATTCAAAATGTGTAAATAAATGTATTTGTAAATAAAATGTAACGTCTAATTTGCAAAAATAGTGGCGTTGTCAGATAAATTGTAGATCAGTTATTCTGGAAAAAAACATTAACCACCACCACGCCACGCAAGTATTTTAATGTTTGGACTTCGTATGAAGTCGGTGGCAGGTAGAATGGTGGCGAATGGGTTAATAAAGTTAATGCATCTACCCTAATATGTGATTCCTCGGGTATATATATCAATTCACATGAAATGAAAATTTAATTCTTCTCCCATAGTCATTGCGCATTTTCAATTGACAAATGCTAATTGGCTGTGGAGTTGGCAAGAAGATAATCTTGTCCTATCGTTTGTTGCGCTTACCAAATCTGATCGGTGCACAATTTAGGACGGAACTGCTAGGGCATTCCTTTTCTAAACCAAAATTACAGAATTTGCAAGCGCATTTACGCTTTAATTATAATAAATATGACTAATTTTATTGTAATATTTGTAAATAATTTATATCACGTGACATGAGCCTAGATGTGATTCCGCCCGATGCGACCATAATAAAATAAATAGTTGTTGGTTGTTAGAAACGGACCTTCAGAGTGGATTGAGCCAATGTTTATATTACAGTTTATCACGTATGACTTACTCATCAAATGGGCACTTGGAACGTTATCGTAATGGATAAAATGTGAGCACGGTCTTAATCTACCGTCGATCGTCACTGTAAAGGCAAATAGGTCTCCTGTTTCATCGTATCTTTAAAGATACGATGAAGCAGTGGTCTGCCGTCCTAAGCAAAAAGGATTCATCTGACTACGTATCTCATAGTCAGATGCGTCCTTTTTGCTTAGGACGGCAGTGGTGGAGTTGTATTCGGACGTTTTTAATGTAGCATTTAAATTAAATTAGAGGCGTTCGCGTACAACTTCGTACATTTCGGTCTTCTTCGTGCTATATCGTGTCGATGAAAACGTACTTACTGTGAGGTGTGTGAAGGCC
Organism: Epinotia bilunana; assembly: GCA_947049275.1. NCBI lineage: Eukaryota > Metazoa > Arthropoda > Insecta > Lepidoptera > Tortricidae > Epinotia > Epinotia bilunana. The sequence continues at coordinate 10,556,650 of OX346252.1, forward strand.
GACAGCAAATTATAATTGAATACGCCAAATGCAGTGCAGTTCACGTATTGAAACGTTGAATGCGTACAAGCGTAAGAGCCTGTTCACACTAATCCGTAAGTGTTTGTTTCGGATCCAGTAACGATATCGGAGGGTAAGTAAAGTATGGAAAACAAGCTTAGTCTTCACACCGCCCAATCCGACATCGAGGCATGCTCTAAACAAAAAGTTACGGATAGGTGTGAACTGCCAATTAAACTTGTTTAAATCTACACTCCTAGCATATTCAAAAATATATAATCAATCAAATAACTTGTTTTGTTTTGTTCATTAATGATGGGATGCACTTGCAAATTATAGCCTTTATGATGTTTTGATGTTTTATATTCTTTGCAGTATAATGTATAGGTCGAATGCATTGTTTTGTTAGGCAAGTTTTCTTATTATGAAGTAAGTGCAGCTCATCCGAAAGCATTGCACTACATCAAAGTAATGTAATAAAATTGTAAGTTAGGATATAAATTTTTAAGATTTTAATTATAGATAAAATTGTCTAGAGCACATGTTTGTTTTAATTCCCAATGCTGACTTCCTTTAGCACATTCTGATGTGAACTGACAGTGCGTGTGGTGGGTTGGAAGGTTCATTCAAGCCCACTGAAGATAAAGCTACATGGTAAAATGTCTGATTGTGTCAAAGTTCCTTGTCCTAACAGATATTTTCCACCAAAGAGACGAGGCGTTACATTTATTGGGTTATTCCCACCTGCCCCCCTAGCACACTAGGTTTCCTGTTCCTGCCCCCCTGTTCTAAAGCAGCCAATGGACCCGATTCTACGTGCACATGGCTTAACTAGCCTAATACTAAATTGTCTAATTTTTAGACATAATTTAGGCGGCAGATTAAAAACGACATCTACTCCAGGCAAAATACGGTTTTGAAAAACATTAATTTATAATGGCGTTTTTTTGTTGATTTCATTTTAAAAATTTATTGTCCGGTATTTAATTAATCCGGTAAACTTTCCACCCGGAAGTAATTATGTAGATTTAAATGAAGCATGCATTGTCTTTTCTTGTACGATTTATATTGAATATTATAGAGCAAATGTAAATGGACAAACATGTTTATTAATATTTTAACTGACTTTTTAGAAGCTAGTTAATTTATCATCTTTTTGATGTCTGAAATTTTGTCGCTGGGTAACGATTTAATTCATAATATATCCGTTACACATAAAAAATAAGCTAATATAAATTATTTCCAAAATTGTCATTTTTTCCATACAAGTTGTCAGTCATTGACTGGACTAATCTTTAGAATAGCATTTAGGCAGCTAAGTAAGTTGTATAGACCGCCTAAAATAAGAAACGTCAGATTCAAATTACCGCTGTCCTTTGATTATGATAGCTGCTCATAGAATAGCAGTGCTGTCGCTAACACCTAAATAAAATTTGGAAGTTTGGAGGTCACTGTAGAATCGGGTCCATTACACGCTCAATCTAGATCGAGATCTTAATCTGATGATGATTTGAACTGAATAACGATAATAGAAAAATATGCCGAATACCGAATATTCAGCGCATTTCTGATATTAATAAAATATACCAAAATATATATTTATAGAAAGGCATCTTACGATATTAGCTATAAGTAATATATATATACTAAAATATATATTACAGCAGTGTGTGACCCTCGTCAACTACGCAAAATACCACAGAATAAAGATGGATTCTTTATTACGTGCAAAATACTATTATCGTCATATATATTATAGCTAAATCTGTGACGGGCTTTATATGTTAAAATCAAGTAATCATTTATTATATCGATATTATCCTCTCATAATTATGTAGGTACCCAAACGTTAATCCGCTGACATAAGAGCGATGGGATTTATTATGAGTAAAATGTATGCATGTACAAACGACAACACTGTTAAATGACCATCCTGTGTTCATATATAACCTTATTACAATGCACTTAAGGTGCACCGATGGTCAGCTTGCTGTGTTGTCGATAGTACGAGGTAATTACTAACATATAAAAATGAAATAAATTAAACACGTCATAAATGTATCGTTTATTCGTAAATTAAGGCATAACTTAGAAACACATAACCTCACCAGTATGGAATTTTATAGGTTAGTGAATGGAATATTTGACTTAAGAATTACAGTTTATTCGTAAACCCATTTCTCGGCAGCTGGGGTCCATCCGACGATTTCCTTTTCAGTAAACCAGAGAGCAATTTCTTTCTTCGCAGATTCAACGCTGTCGGAGCCGTGCATGATGTTACGTCCAACTTCAACGCAGAGATCGCCACGAATCGTGCCGGGCAGAGAATCAGCTGGATTAGTCGCGCCGAGCATTTGACGTCCAGTCTTCACAGCATTCAGACCTTCCCAAACCATGGGTACTACTGGGCCCGAGCTCATGTACTTCACTAATCCGGGGAAGAAAGGCCGGGACGCCAAGTCGCTGTAGTGTTTCTGTAGCAGTTCTTCGGACGGCCACACGAATTTCAGGCCCACCAACTTGAAGCCCTTCTTCTCGAAGCGTTCAATAATGTTTCCGACGATCCCACGTTGTACGCCATCAGGCTTGATCATGAGGAAAGTTCTTTCACGTGGTTCCGCCATTATGAAATCTGCTATCCAAGAGAACGCGAACAGCAAAGTGGCGATCATACGAAAATTACGAAATGGAAAGAGGAAGTTTCGCTGGATGTGTCGTCACCGAACAAAAACGTCATCATAATGTTGCCACAATAATAATCTGGTTTACCCTATTTTAACTTGCTTTAGTCTTAAAATTGTTTCTCATCGCACACTAAAGCGTTATGTTTTTAATAAACTTCACATTTAGCCATTTAAGAAAATTTTGAAAAAAATACGTGATATAAGAGTATACGGATCCCTCGGTGCACGAGTCAAACTCGAATTTGGCCGGTTTTTTTATATAATAATCAATGCATTTGCTGTCGGAAAACAGTTCATGTGGTAAAGAGGAAAGAGTGTGAAAATGTTCATACATGTATGTGGCTTGGCAAAGTACCTACTGAATTAAGTCGATTTAAACTTGGTTCTAGAAGTAATTTACAAATTCAAAAAAAAACCTGTTGAATTGCCAATACTATGCAAATCAAGTAAAAAGGAATTTTACGAGCAATAATTTATCGTGACTAATCACAAAAATTACACAGTTGGTACTTTTCAATTAATGAGCAGTCATTCGTGTAATGAAAATTGAACACAAATCAATTCTTTTTTTGCAGATATTCAACATGGACAATGTGGAATATAAAGTATTCTTCATATTATTATGTGTAAGTCAAGTAATTTTAAATTTAATACAAATTAAATAAATAAGCTTTTGTGATTCAATATTTATTTTTCAATCTAAATTTGCAACTTTTTTGGAACTATCAGACTAATACTTACCAGCGAGCCAAGAGTAAAAGTAAACTTAGATAGATGGAAGCGATGAATTTTTATCTCTTATGTCGTCTATTATTAGGTACTATCTACAACGCAGCTAACTTACCATCCGTGCACTTTCTGTGCATTGTAACAAGGTTCTATATAAATACAGGATGGTCGGCACGTCTATCGATTTTTTAGGCTTTTTTATATATTTAATTATAATTTTAGGCAAAAGCTTTATAATATCGTTTAGTGGCAGCGTCCGTATTTGCATCCACACGGACGAGCATGGCAGTCCTGACAAGGAAGGTCAAAGGAGATCCAGTACGGTGTGGTCTAAGTTTTGCCAGACGCCGTGCAGACGGGCCAAAACATCGCGGTGAAATTCTTGACCGTGGACATGCGCCTATAGTGCACTCCCGTCTTCGGATTGCCCGTGACCTGGGCTGTTATTCGCTAAGCGCTAATGCGGCTCCCCCAACGGTCACCTGTCACGAAACTAGACCTTTACGCTTAGTTATTGTCAGATATATTTGTGGGCGAGCGTTGAGGTGAGCTTAAAATAAGTTACAGAATAGGAGGGCTGCTCACTCGGCTGGTTAGCGCGAGCGCAGGCGGAGGCGAGAATCTACTCTGATTTTCTTCAGGATATGACTTTCCTGAGAAGTCCACCATGCTTGCACGTGGGGATGCGCCTTATAATTAAATTACATATTCAGTTTCAGCTTTATACTTCAAAAGCCATTCCATCCCAATATTTAGTAGATGAAGACGAAGATCAAGAAAAGGATACAGCGGCAGCCCTTTCATCAAGCAAATTCTTTTCGAAAGCGTCTGATTTATCAAAAAGTGGTGTGATCGCACTGGGTAAATCTAAATAAGTATTAAAATTATAAAAAGGACTTAAAGATGCAGTCAATTGATCTACTTGCAGTGACTTTTTTTTGTAAAAAGCTCAAAACTTTTCGGAAGGGGCTGTAATTTTCATTCTCATTAGTAAATTTTTTAATCATGTACAGTTGTCCATGTCAAATGTGTAAGATGTGCTGCGACGAGGTCACGATTTGCAGAGAAATGAAAAGGCTACGTGACCTTTTCATTTCTCTGCAAATCGTGACCTGATTTCGAATATAATAAATAATAATGAAATGTTTACAATGAACGCTCAATCAATAACCAATTCCTGAATACCTACGAAAAAATCTTGTTTTTTGTTTCAGATTCAGATGACCCTACTATGATAATTTCAAAATTATCCGATCAGGAATTGATTTCATTATTAAAAAAACAACCAAAGCAAGGCAAATTTGATGTCTCTGATGTAGCGAATGAGAAAAGAAACTTAAAACACAAAAAAGAACCATCCCAACGAGATCCGGATCACGGAACTGCTTTCTTTAGATTAGATGATAAAGAAGTTGAACCTTTCAATTTTAACACGGGCGTGGATCCAAAATTTCTTGCTCACCAAAAAATTAAAAATTTGTTTCATAGCAAACCTACACAAAATCTTTTTGATTTAGATAGTGACGAAAATGAGGCAAACAAGGAACTTTTGTTCGATATATTAACAGAGCAGTTAAAAAAACTGTGCTGTAAGACACATAAGACTAAACAGAAAAGAGCAAAGACACGGGTATATGAACCATTATTAAGTATTCCTAAATCACATGATGAAAAAAATCCAAAAGATATACTTGAATATGAACAAATGTTCCTAATAATCAATGATGAAATTAAGAGTGACCAAGGCTCGGATATTGTTTATGTTGATCCTGAAAGTCTTAATAAAAACAGTAGCGTCATATTGCTTGGACCTATAACAACTCCTCTCAGCGACCCCCAACTTAAAATTGTGGTAAGTCGAAGAACGAAAACTCAAAACACTAGGTATATATTTTTTTGCCATAAACATGTATAAAAAAATATATTTTGTTTTTTAGATGAGCCGTATTACTACGGAATTGACAAAACCAGAATACACTCCGCTTTTGCAAGAACTATCAGGTGGAAAAATTAATGGAGATAACAGTCGATTGGTCAAAAGTTTCGTCAGTGGCTCAAATACTCGAAGATATATCAAACCTCACAGATGCAGACAACGATATCCACTTTCTGAAGGTCCAAAATGGCTGATTTGCACCGGATACTTGAATATAAACACTCCGAGTATATACGATTAAGAACTTGAATAGGAGATTAATTGCTTTATATTATAATTATAATTTCGCCACTTTCAATGCATTATGCATTTTATTTTATTTTTAGGCAATACTTATGTTGCTATTTGATACGTTATATAATATCTCCGTCTTTGTTGCTCGAACTACCAAGTGCGACAGAGAGGGAGATACATGAATGAAGTTCGTTTCCGTCTCTGTTGCACTTGCCAGTTCGAGTGATAGAGAGAAAGATACACGAACGAAGTTGGTTTTCGTTTCGCGGTAGCCCCACAGGACAGAGGGCCTACCGCGAAACGAAAACGAACTTCGGTCGTGTATCTCCATCTCTGTCGCACTTGCTAGTTCGAGTGACACAGAAGGAGATACACGAACGAAGTTCGTTTTCGTTTCGCGGTAGCCCCTCAGGATAGCCTGAGGGGCTCGCTCGCACGTGGTATTATTACCATAGGATAATAATAATACCACGTGCGAGCGAGCTGGTAGCATACAAATCTCGATAAGTGTGACAGAAAGGGAAATATCATTCGTGGTCTTTCCCATAGTTCCACTTTTTTTTATTTGCCACAACTGATTTAGTATGAAGTTTTGGCACATAAACCATTATCCGTCCAAATTGAGTAGGTTGTTTATGGCAAATCATCAGCCATTTTAAGACCAGTTCTTAATTTAGCTGCATTAAGAGCTTTTCCGTCCCTCGTGGCATCACGTATAGCTTATCCTGCACGTCTATCATGGGACGGTCGCGACATACTCTCGATTTTTCTCGCACTTGACCTCTTGTTCTAATAAGAGAGACGGATAGTCTGAGAAAAATCGAGAGAGCTCGCGCGCCGTCGCGTGATAGCCGTGAGGAGTATCATAGATCCATCCAGATTGTGATGTACAGTCAGCATCAGAAGTAACTGCGCAAACGAAGACGTCAAAAGTCTTTATTAAAAGGGTATAAGAGCTTTTGACGTCTTCGATTGCGCAGCTACTTTTGATGCTGACTGTACGTGGATCATCAATATTTAATCACCGTGTATTGGCCGCCTTTAAACTGCGGCGCTACCATGAAAATCGAAACTCGAAGGTCGTCTGTCATCGTCATCCCTGTCACTCGAGTAATATGAGTTTCGAAGTTCGTAGTTATAACTGGACAACAATTTTGCGAAAAGATGATTCGCTGAAAAGATACATTGGATAAAAATTGGGAAATTAACCCATGCAGACGGCACAGATTGTACTTTTTCAAGGTTTGTCGTTCCAATTGGCACGTACAATATTTACCCATGTCCCTCACGCTTTATTAAGCATGACAACACTATGACCTTGCTTGTCCGTCATAATGTCAAGCACACTACAAACGATGCAATTTGTCACACCAACTTGCTGTAGATGGAATGAAGGGATGAAATGCGGTCTCATCCTACTAAAAATATTAAAAATGCGAAAGTTTGGATGTTTAGATGTTTGTTACTCAAATCCCAATCACGCTTAAACGGCTCAACCGACTTGTATGAAATTTTGTACGAAGATAGTTTATAGCCAGCACGGCTATCACGCGACGGCGCGCGAGCTGTCTCGATTTTTCTCACACTATTCGTCTCTCTTATTAGAACACTTAGAACAAGAGGTCTAGTGCGAGAAAAATCGAGAGTATGTCGCGACCGTCCCATGATAGACGTGCAGGATAGGCTATACGTGATGCCACGAGGGACGGAAAAGCTCTTAATGCAGTTAAATTATGAACTGGTTTTAAAATGGCTGATCATTTGCCATAAACAACCTACTCAATTTGGACGGATAATGGTTTATGTGCCACAACAAAAAAAGTGAAACTATGGGAAGGACCAAGAAAGATATTTCCCTTTCTGTCACACTTATCGAGATTAGTATGCTACCAGCTCGCTCGCACGTGGTATTATTATTACCATAGCCTGAGGGGCTACCGCGAAACGAAAACGAACTTCGTTCGTGTATCTCCTTCTCTGTCACTCGAACTAGCAATTGCGACAGAGATGGAGATACACGAACGAAGTTCGTTTTCGTTTCGCGGTAGGCCCTCTGTCCTCGCTCTCGCTCGAGCTCGCGCGCCGTCTTGTGATATGGGGTATATACATGTCATGATTTGTCAGCCCCAATTTAACAGAAGCTGACTAATTGCTATCGTCTGCACGGCTATCATGCGACGGCGCGCGAGATCTCTCGATTTTTATCGCACTGTCCGTCTCTTTCTTATTAGAACATTTAGAACAAGAGATATATTGCGTGAAAAATCGAGTTTGTCGCGGCCGTCGCATGATAGACGTGCTGGGGCCCATATTTCAAAAGCTTGTAACTTGTAATACAAGCGGACGCTTCTTTTCCACTGTTATAAAGTGACTTCCGCTTGTATTACAAGTTACAAGCTTTTGAGAAATGGGCTCCTGGAGGCATGTTGCGCCGCTGATCCAACTGTCAAACAAGTTGTACTGAGAAATTGCATGCAATTGGTCGGATTGTTACATCTGTACGTGATCTGAGGGGCTACCGCGAAACGAAAACGAACTTCGTTCGTGTATCTCCCTCCCTGTCGCTCGAACTGTCAAGTGCGACAGAGACGGAGATACACGAACGAAGTTCGTTTTCGTTTCGCGGTAGCCCCTGTGACGCTACAACCAATTATGACTTCGACATGTTGTACCTAGTAATTAATTAATTAATTAATTTATATAAGTACAGTCGGCCCATGATAATGATGAGCACTTTAGGACTTTGTCAAATTAAATCACGATAAGGGAGAGTGACGCGCGAGATGGTAAGATGTCAACCATTTAAATTTAGAACCCATTGTTATGACATTCATGCAAAAGAGTGTAGACTTGTTCAATTCAATTCAATTCAATTATTTATTCTGCAAATAGGCCACAAGGGCACTTTTACATGTCAAACCGTAATTTACAATAAAATAATAATAATAATCTTACACAATAATAATTTAAAATTATATATAAAAGGTTAACAAACTAAATGTCACTAAGTTAATGTAAACAAAACAAAATTCTGTAGATCTGTAGGTATCAGCATTAACAAGAAGTTAATCATTCAGTATTCCAGAGATGTATAAGGTCTCCGAGCTTCCAAATACAATTAATAATTATTCTAATATTCTAAGAGATGTATACGGTCTCTAAGCGTCAAAACAAGAAAGGAACAATGATGTAATATTGTCAGAGATGTACAGGGTCAATAACAATAAAACGTGTCAAGATCAGAATGATGTCTCTCGTCAATACGATAATAATAATAATAATAAGGGCGTAGGGATGTGACGGCCCCATCGCCCACCAGATTTCTGGTGCAATCAGTCAACGTAAGGCAGCTTGTGGCGGGCTGTTAGGGAGTAGCGACCCTACGTACCTGAGTACCCCTGGGGGTGTCCTGTGGTCTGGTTGAGCCGATCGGGTGGATGGTTGGACAGGCCCCCTGCCTCTGGCTTGCCTTTACTGGCCGTTCAGAGTGGAGTCGCAAGAGCTGTTGCTCGAGGGTTGATGTGGACACCTAAGTGGCGAGTTGGCTATATGTTTAAAGTCCAGTGCCACCTCTCTTCCCCCCAGCTTTCTGACCGGTGTTGCCCTGAGGCCATTTTTTAATGTCGCTATTAATAGGGGCCCATCTAGCAGTTGGCGAGTCACCGTCTGCCAGAGATAAAAAGTGAGACAGTTTTATTAGGCAGGCGTCCGATGTTTCACCCAATAGCCCAGCCACTAGTCCATCATTTTCACCCAATAACCCGTTTCATTTAGATTCCATCAACCATCAATAGGCCCTATACTCCTCAGCGGGTGCTGTCTCTGTGTGCGTCCCATGACACGGACAGGGACAGCATCCGCTCGGTGTACTCCTTGCATTTTATTAAATTGTCAAAAGGGCCTCTACGTGTTGTCTCAGTTGGTACTTTGTAGGTACCTAGCTCCACGCACGCCTCCCAAAGGTCCGGGACGTCATTGTCCCGTGAGCGGGAAAGACATAATAATAACACTAGTATGTAATTAGTTAACTATGTACTATGCCCTTGCAAGCATGAACAGTCCGGACTCCACAAACAGCACCCGATCACGAGTATGACGCATATCTCAGCCATCGCCTCCCTCAACCATATTTTAGGGAAGGTGGCGACCTGATCAACGACGCCACCGTAAGTTTAGTAACTTGTCATTGCATATCTCTGTCTCTGTTCTGCGATGTTGACACTGTTGACAGACTGCAGTTAACTAAATTAGGAATAGATGTTTCACGACACAATGTCAAACTTGCAAGGCACAAATGAGAAGGTTAATTTCGAATAACAAAGTATGAACCCTCGTGGCGTTGTCAGTAATTGCTTGCTTTCTAACATTGAGGCCTCGGGATCTAATCCCAGACAACGGTCTTTTTTGTGTATTTTTATTATAAGTTTAGTTATTGGTATGTTTGGTATTAGAATAACTACAACTTAGAAAAGTTGAAAAACCCCCGACATTTTAATTTCAGTTCAATATCTCAAAAACTACGTTGGGCCATTGATCATCGAGTTGGCCCAACGAAATGCCAACGAAAATGCTGCTAGGGCAAATAGGTAAATGACATAAGTTATCTTCATTTAAGTAATGTGAATGAACCCTAATAAATAAAATCCAATATTTATCTAAAATAATTAGGTATAATATTGATTATAAAAGTAAATTCAAAATGTATGGTTAATAATGCGTGTAACCGCCGTCTGCGTCTATATCAGCCTATAGTCTGTCCCTCATTGAGCCGACAAGACGTTGACATATGTCAGTTCCTCGCATTTCCTTCCAAATCTCGTTAGTGTCTGGAAATCGCTTCCTTGGTTCTTTCATGGCGATGATCCCACAGTTGAACCACTAAGCCCCAAAGGTTTTCTATTGGGTTCAAATCAGGTGACATTGCGGGTCAAGGCATGGATTTAATATCCTGATGTCGACTGAACCATTCCCGAGTGACCCGTGCCGTATGTATGGGACAATTGTCTTGGATAAAATCTATTTGGGGAAAGTCCGATTCTGGGTATACGTTTCTGACAGTTGGCAGCATCACTTCGTCCCGTAACTCCACGTAAACATTGGCATTAGCCCGTGTGGGTATGAAGTGAAGTTCACCGACACCGGCACCAGACATCCATCCCCACATATTGGCTGTTAAGCGGCCAGAATTCCTCAAAGGAACCACGTGAACTTCCGTGTAGCGGGTTAGGTCGTATCGCCAGAGAGATAGACGTCCATGGTCGCTCGATTTGAAACTTTTTTCGTCCGTAAAAATAGTTTTACTCCAGTCAAATTCTAAATACCGGCGTGCGAAATTAAATCTAGCCGTTTTATGATTTTGGGTGAAAATGGCTTTTTAGCGTGGCGTCTGTAGTGCAAGCCCATTGAGTGCAAATTATTCCTAATCACCTGGGGACAAACTCCGAGACGGGCAGCAATGTGTTTTGTAGGGAAAAATGCGTTTTCTTCATAGATATTTCGAAGAATAGCCCTTTGCTCGTTGGACAAACATGACCGTCGACCTGAATTATTATGGCGGTGATCACGAACCGTCCCTTCGTCAGCGTATCTTCTCACCCACAGATTCACGGTATTGCGCTGGAAATAAATAATTGTTAGTATATTTTTATAATATAATAGTATATATAACGTTGAAAATGACGGCAACGAGGCAGAAAAGGATAATCAAACTCCAAATAATATCATTAAGTTTAGAAATAAAAATACTTAGTTACTCCCAAATTTCGAGATCTCAGAAATTGTATTTCCCGCTTGATACTGGGCAACAATTTCAGCTGTTTCCATTTCGCATATTATCCGAGGCATGTTTTCGATATTTCTTCTGGAAATTTTACTTCTTCACACGCATCAGAACATTAATATGAAAGAATATCATTTGGAAATTGAACGTCACTTGTGACATTTATCAGTCATATAATAAATTTAAAAGTTTTAATGTCTAAACTGAGGAGGTTTCAAATACTTGTGACATTTGAGTACAAAACGTAATTCCTTCCATTTTGGTACGACAAGGTTCTAAGTATGCTCAACATTTTCATGGGCCGACTGTACATCCACATCACATAGCACGGCTAGCACACGACGGCGCGCGAGCTCTATTTTTCTCGCACTATCCGTCTCTCTCTTATAAGAACACTTAGAAGAAGAGGTATAGTGCGATAAAAATCGAGAGTATGTCGCAGCCGTCGTGTGCTAGACGTGCTGTATACCCCAATAGCCGTGCAATGACGTATCTATCTAATATAGTGGTGGCAATACTATCCGAACCTGTCAAATTTTTTAAAAAGTAAACAAAAAAGCTTCTGCCTTCTGCCGTTCTGTCTGCCCGTTATGTTGGGTCGATAAAATAGACCAATGGATTTAGTAAAACATCATCACATTACCGATTCATGATAGGTTTCATAAAGTTTTGGCTTAATGAGTCCATTGCGATAGTCTAAACGCCCAGGAATAATGGACATACCATTTCCTGAAACGACACCACGTTTTATCGACTCCAAATGGTTTAGCGCCGACAATCCTTGCGACGAGGATGCCGAGTTGACCGCTTTGGAACAATCAAACCAGCACTGGGTATGTCCGTGTATACATGTTATTATTAACCTTTTGACCGCCAAAGATGGGAGATTCCGTCATGGCATCAGTTAAAGCTTTCGATCGATAAGTCGAACACCTAGGACTTGACACCATCTTGGCTAGTGAGACTTGGCGTTCGAAAGGTTAAACCCTGGTAAGTACACAATGACAACATTGCATATTGTTTGGTGTAGTTTAAATTTATTTCGTTGCAGTTGAGTTCTGTTGGGCAGCTGTACAAGGCTCGGGCGCCGCTCGGTAAGACGGACCCGGAGCCGATGGAGGAATGTGAGTCTGAAGAAGAGGAGGGTAAGCTTCATTTGGTCTGTTATTGACTGTTTAAATCATGTAGGTGCATTCAGAGAACCAAAAAAATCAAGAACTCATTAAACTCTGTTTAGAATTGTACATAGGTACTGGACTTTTAGGGTGGGTGGCACCAACTTATGATAACAGTTGATCAACATTAAAATATGGGGTCTGCAGCTGTCATTCCATAGAAACTGTCATACTTTACTCAAATTGAGATTTTAACAAACACTGCTTATAGTTATGTTTCCAGATGGTTTGCTGCCACCCACCCTTCTTCTACATTGATTTAGTATATTTCTTCTGTAATAAATTAACTTCGAGTTGGTGGTTTCGGGAATCTTAGAATACAGCACTTGGGAACCTGAGGAAACTGTATCCCTTTCCGGCCGAGAAACTTAATTTACGGAAACACTTGCAGTATATAATTTAATTGCTTTCTTTTACCCCATATATAAACAAAAAAAAAATGAAAAAAAAATTAGCACATTCCCAGTCAGTTTTGTGATTAGAATAATGAAAAGACACAGTGATAAAAAGTAACTCAAGTATTAGACCCTGCAATCTTGTTATAACTGCCGGCCAACTTCTTGAGCATTAGTTGACGTGGTCGGGGAAGGTTTGCGCATCCTACACTTACAATCAAAAAAAGCCTCCGTTTTTATGGAATTACATTTCCATGTGTAATAATGTGTATGTGTCATTTTTAACTAATTACTAACTACAAGATTTGGAATGTAATAAAAAGAAAAATAATTTGGTTAAGTTGTTTGCCGTCTACTGTACATCAACATCACAATCACACTGATATTATAAATGTGAAAATTCGTTGATGTTGTCAGAGAGATAATGATGTGATGATGTTCTGAAGGGACGCCCGGCCGGTAACAGGTGGGCGGTCGATCACTTGTTGCGTTCATTCAGCCCCATTTCCTAAGTTTGGAGCCTCAGGTTACTACTGTCCCGGCGACGTTCCCATATCAAACGCATCCTCATCCATTCTTCTCGTTTTCCTGCAGAACAGAAGGACACCTTTAAGGCTGACATCCCTCAGTTCCCTCTCCTCTAACACATGTTTACTGAATGTATTAAACCGCAGTGCTGCGTACATAATACATTCCGCTAGTACATGCTTACTTGTTTCTTCCTCCCCACAGTGTGGGCAGGAGGCATTGTTACTAATACCTATTATTACCTTCAAGTGTCTATTTAGAGTATTGTGACCAGTTATGATACCAGTCAACAGTCTCAGATTGCTCTTATTACCCAGTTTCACCAGATACCTGGTTCTCCTGTGATCCATACCTTCTATCATCATCTTTGTCTGTCTGCATCCAGACACCCCTCTCCATTCTCTCTCCCCTTCTGGTTCTTTTAGCCTTTCTATCCCCTTTGTGACTTGAGCTGAGAAGGGAAGGGCCGGTTCTGGGCCTATAAAAATTCCCTACCCGCTCCCTCCCTTGCCAGCTCATCCGCACTCTCGTTACCTGCTATCCCCTGATGTCCCGGCACCCATGCCACCGTGACACCCGGGTGGGTGTGCTCCTATCTTGTTTAGCTCCTCCTTACATTCTCTTACCAAGGCGGATGTTACCGATGCCTTTCATAGTGCCTTCAGTGCTGCCTGACAGAGAGACATAACAAGAAGATCCTGAAGGAAATTGTATTTATATGACAAATTAAAAACTTCAATAGCGCGATGCAGAACATCACCAATTTTCACGTATATAGTAATTTTCACGTTTACGCTTTAGTAGGTCGTTCTCCAGTTTTTTGTTGGTGTCTAAACTCCGTTGAACCATATGAAACGTATAAAAAAGTTTCATGGAGTTCAGGTGACCCGCAGACAAAATTTGAGACTAACCGATTGGAGAAACTCGTGTATACGCAACAGTGCCATCTTTTGTTATCACGCCCCATATCAGTATATTTTTGGGGGCAAAATATAGCAAACACTACTGAACCGATTTTGATGAAACTCTAATATTGTATCATAGCGTGGCGTTTATTGGATATAATTTCTTCAGAGGGTGATATTAAATTCGAAAATGTGTATGCGAATTTATTTCTTTTTTTAAAATAGAGACTTGAAACTTTGTAAAAAGATTCTTCAATGAAATACAAGAAAACAAATTTCAGTGTTTTTGCCAGTTCACACCCTAAGTGGGTCAAAAATGGGTCGAAAATTTGTTTGAAGAATGAATTTTTTTTTGAGCTATTATTTTTTGAGCCTTCGAACTTGAAACGTGAAACTTCGTAATATGGATTCCATATTAAAACACATGAAAACAAATTTAAAAAAGTAAAAAAAAAGGGATTAAAGCTTGGTTGAAAGTTTGTATCAAGAAACCCTAAGTACCACAACTTTATTTACCCGTCACTAGATGGCATATGCTGTACACGTTTTTGTGGAATAAATCACAGTAGAATAGTTGATGTTGCTTCAGTTTTTCGATCACAAAAACTACTAAACGCATTTTTATATAACTTCCCTTAAAGCTTTGTAAAACTATACCTGATGATAGTCTACTATTTATAAAGATAAAAAAATGACATGACAATTACCTACAATACAATACTCTTTATTACACTTCACATATACAAAACACAGTTACAATTAAAATAAAGTACCTAAGTTGAAGCCCGTGTAATACTTTAAATTTAACTTAGCTACTGGTCCATCAAGATATCTACAGTAAAAGCACAAGCCGGATAAAACTGGAAACCATAGGAGACTCATTTCCCACAAACAGAGGAGTCAGGCAGGGAGACCCGCTGTCTCCAAAACTCTTCAGTGCGGTGCTAGAAAGCATATTTAGAAAATTGGACTGGCGCGACTACGGCCTCAATGTCAATGGTACCCGCCTAAATCATTTGCGATTTGCGGATGATATTATCTTGCTGGAAGAAAACCCGCAGAAGCTACAATTAATGATACAAGCACTAGCAGATGAAAGCAAAGAAGTAGGACTCAAAATGAATGCCAGCAAAACGAAAATGATGACCAACTCCTGCGAAATCGACATAGCAATCGACAACTTGAGACTCGATTATGTACAGGAATATGTCTATCTAGGACAAATAATTTCTATCGAAGACATGATGTCTAAGGAGGTAAATAAAAGAATAGCCAGCGGTTGGCGAAAATATTGGTCGCTCAAAGAAATTATGAAAAACAAAGAAATAAGCATGAATATAAAAAGAAAAAACATTCAACAGTTGCATTCTACCCTTTCTAACTTATGGGTGCGTGACCTGGTCCCTCACTGATCAAAATAGAGAGAGACTTGCAAGATGTCAACGAGCAATGGAACGCAGCATGATAGGAGTTAAACTCATAGACAAGATTAAGAAAGAAGAAATAAGAAAGAAAACCAGCATTGACATACTCACTCACATTGATCATCTGAAGTGGGGATGGCATATGCTTCGTTGCCAAGAAAACAAGTGGAGCCAACAAGTTACACTATGGTACCCAAGGGATGGCACTAGAAAACAGGGACGCCCTATACGAAGATGGGAAGACGACATAAGGCTAACCTTGGGACCGCGTTGGAGCAGAGTCGCATCCGATAGAGCACAGTGGAGACAAATGGAGGAGGCCTATGCCTTACGGCACTCTGAACTACGGGACATATTATAAAAGAAAAAGCTAAATGCTATTTAAGTTCGATTTATGTTGCCCACATATTCAGAATAAATGGCTATTATTATTATACTGGTCAGCAGATGGCGTAAGCTGTGTTATTTTTGTAGCGAACGTAACCGTTTGAATATGAGACGCATTAAAATAAATAATAAATAGGCGGTTTCATATTGAAAATTGTACACTTATAGAATACTAGCTTCCGCCCGCGACTTCGTCTCCGTGGACCCGGGATAAAGCTATCCTATATTTTAATCCAGGCTATAAACTATCTTCGTGTAAAATTTAATTCAAATCGGTTGAGCCGTTTAAGCGTCATTGAGTAACAAACATCTAAACATCCAACCATCCAACCATCCAAACTTTCGCACTTATAATATTAGTAGGATTATTACTTTATATTTTATTAATTAAATTTTCACATTTCTGGTAAACTTCAGCACAATTCTATCACCGTAGCGAAAATCGTGAATAAACCTCATTCATTAAAGTATTTAATCGTATGGCATACATTATTTTTGGCCTTTAAAGTTTGTCACTCTTTAGTACCACCCAGGGGACACGTGCAGGGTTGTGCTAGGTAGCTCCTGCGGACGCGAGTAACAGTTGTCCCCCCTTTGTCAAGTGAGTGGGCAACTCTACTGTTAGAAGTTCTTAAGCCGCTCGAAGGCCTTTAACTCGGCTTAACGACTACTGTCATAGACAGCAGCCGGGATCAACTGCTTAGCGTGCCTTCCAAAGCACGGAAGCGCTCATTTATATTAACCACTCAAACATCAGGCGGTCACCCATCCAAAGACTGTCCGCTGCCATCTTTGCTTAACCTGCGTTATCGACTTATCGTTTCCGACTCGCAGGACATAAAATGCCTGTTAGAGTCTGTCAAGCGAGTCGTGTCCCTGGAAATTTTGCAAATCCTACTAATATTATGAATGCTAAAAATGAATTTTGGTATACATATATACAGTGTTATGGATTAACATACAAGTATATAATACTTTTTATTCCGGGAATCATCGTCTAGGGGGGGAAAGTTTGTTAGGAGCTACGATAGAAAAGAGTTCTACGCGGACGAAGTCGCGGGCAGAAGCTAGTAAGGTAATATGAGAAATGGGCCATTCAACTATTTCTTGTAGCTCATTGACAATGTAACCACTGCAATGAGCTGGGTCACTTTTAAAACTATTTTTAGGGTATATTATTAACCAATATGTAAATTTAAGTTTATGGACTGATGGAATATCAAATTATTTTTAGTTCATATTAAGTTAGCATAATAATAAATTTACTAACTAACTTGCCACAATGATATCCTGAACAACAAAAAAACGTTCATCTGCCTGAATGCAACACTGGGTTGCTGATGTGAATGTTTTTATAGTTATTTTAATAACCTTAAAGATTACATTTCTGTTTCAAACCAGAGTGATTTTAGGAGTATGGTCAAGTGTAAAAATAAAATACAACTTATAAATATGACCCATTGCTCTTATGTCAGCGGGTTATGGTTTTGATACACATTTTTGAGAGGTTTAAACCAATACATATTTTGGCACTACACTAGCATCTCAATAAACTCTGACCCATGATGTTGGCAGTGCAGTTGCATAGATTCTGGGATCTCCTATATCATATAAAATGTTATTATGATGAATTGATGGTAGTTAATCAGTAATTTTGTAAAAACTATGTCAATTTTGTTAGGCTGGGAATATGTTAAACGTCCCATCCCCACCATTACCTATATTCTCAGGGTGAGTGAGAGACTGCCTAATAAGTGCATGCAGGTTTTTGGTTCTGAATATTACTATTTTATCCTCTTGCGCTATAGTATACTTACTACATATACTCCCTAGGCCCTTTAGCTAATCTATATTTGGTTTTTACTTACAAAATTTGCCCTGGCAATGAGTATGCCCTATACACTGCATACTCACGACATACAATTGGATTATACATTTGCATGTTTTTCATATTTCTTTCTACTATTATTTTAATTCTGATCACATTTTTTTATGTCTCTGTCTCTCTCAGTCCATAACCTATGTAGAATATTAGCATCTAGCCGCAATATGGTGAGGTGGAGGTTTTCATGAGGATTACCATCCCTAGACTATCTTAGGAACTTAAGTACTTACCTAGGCTTAGATTTGTCTACTTTTAAAAACGTACTACTTTGTTTCCTTGTATACAACAATTGCTGCACGTCTATCATGGGACGGCCGCGACATACTCTCGATTTTTCTTGCACTATACCTCTTGTTTAAGTGTTCTAATAAGAGAGAGACGGATACTGCAAGAAAAATGGGAGAGCTCGCGCGCCGTCGCGTGATAGCCGTGCTGGTGTTATGAATACTGAAAGAAACAGATATTCGTTTTTTTAAGTAAGGCAAATTTAGGTTTGGAAGGCATTGGTACAGCATTTTACGATAATAAATTGTCTACTAATAGATTTCTTAGAACGCATTTAAACCACTAAACCTCTTAAGAGGGGTTGTAGTTGTAATTACAATTATTTTACATGACAATCAATTTAAAACAAAATATTTAACATACAGTTAGCTTCAGAGGTGGTTAAGCAGAATAGCACTCTCAAAATGATCTACACAGACCCTAATTCTCTTGACATTAGAGTCTGTGTTTAGATCATTTTGTGGATTAGGCCCGCGTAGCTACTGCTGCTGCTGACTGTAGCAAATTATAAATTTTACCATCTTTAACAATTGGCTAACAATATTTTTTTACTTCAGATGTCCCAAAATACGATAAATAATTTTTTGTCGGTACTGTCGAGCAGAAGCAGTTATGGGAAAGAACATGTTTTTGTTATTTTATTACGGATCTTATTTAGCATTATATTTTGCGTAGGTACGGTACGTAATACCGTCTGCTGCCGACTGTACGCCGCGGCACCGCGCGATGTGTTCCTGTGCGTTTAGTCATTGCGGTGCGGCGACGCGACCCTTCGTCATATTGCCACGGTTGCATCCGTGATAGTGTTATTTCTGTGACCCCCACTGGGGGGACACAAAAATAATACAAGATTCACGATTTACGTGGATGCGGGACTTTAAATTGGTTTTACGGCCCGACGAAATACGATTATATGTTGACGAGCTGGATAGTCGATAGCTTCGGCTTTAGCCGTTGACCGTGCTAATGCTAAAAATGCTCAAATTCATGGTTTGACGTCTGTGCGACTCAACCGGTTTTGTTTCATGCACCCATAATGAACCTGTTGCCTGGCCTCGACTCCTGTTTCATCGACGGACTCCGTACTATTGTCATTGCAAGCCGGTAAGTCGAATTTATCTTTAAGCAGAAAATAACAGTTGAACCAAAGAGACTTTACATAGTAATGGTGGGTGACCGTTTTCAGTGTTATCTATATGAGAGCAGACTGTATAGGTACTTACATAAAATACTTAACGATGCACTCAGATAGAAGCTCACAGCGCGTGTAAGTAGTCTTGTTTTGCCCAGCCAATTCACATTATGATATTATCCACACCATCCTCATTTTTTATATATTATTTACAGATGTTACATCATTATAGATTCAGTGCAAATAGTGGAAGATTCCGACACTGTAGAAGAGGAGACGCCAATTATGAACAACGATGTGGAGCTGGTGCAAATACGTGAAGACTCCAGCCACGAAGACGACGCCGGAAACATATTTAACGAAGATACGACGCTAAAATTAGATGATGATTCCGATGGAACAGATTTCGAATCTGCAAATTCACCACCGCCAACAGAAGCTTGGGGTGACGACCGCCATAACGTTTGTACCTGCGGTGAGGCGGCTGGTAGGGAATGCGATTACCAACAACATTATACAACTTGCAATTTTCCAACTTATGAAGTTCAAAGCCGACTAAACGGTAAATTTGCCGGTTTTTTTTAATTCAAAGGAAAAATGTGAAATCGTTATGATTGTTTGTTGTTATTAATGTCGTGTCTTGCGTTGGCGGTCGGTCATGCTTCTGTCTTCATGCAGTATTATTGTTTACTTTTCAAAATTTCTATACAATTGTGCATTGCTATTATAAATTAGAATATAATGGTTTGATTCGATCTTTTGTAGGCGAAGAGGTAATTGGCGTGTATTGTATACCGAATGAAGCAGAAACTAAAATTGTTAGCTATGGAACCTGTGATTAGTGTTAATGTTCTTTTAAATGAAAACAGAAGCGTGACCGCCGATCTTGTAATGAGATTCTGGCAGAAATATCATCAATTTTACGTAAATTTAGACACTCCCATATTACACTAGGTGATCTGTGTGACTGATGATCATACATATACTTAAAAAATACTAGCTTGATTTATTATCACAGTTTATAAAACTTGTAAGTAAGTATAACAATGCCACAACAATCCAAGTATAACGCTTTCCTACATCACATACTACAGTAAATATCAACGTAAAATTGTGAGAACTGTTCGATGATAATAATGATAATGTTACGCGTAAGATAATCAACGGACGATGTTAGTTACTGTTAATTGTTACTATGTATATGTCACCATGAGTGTGAACACCGTCAGTTTATAATCTCACTCGCGATATTATAAACTGTCGAAAAAATGTGAACTCCCAAAACTATTTACAATTTAACGCATTATTTTTCGTTAGATTATAATCTGTTGACGCGAACCCGTCAAATTGCCAAATGGCTATCTGATTGGTCGGTCTTACGGTCGAAGTCCCTGTTCGAAGGGTGGGCATCAAATAAACTTTTCTCTGAGATCAACCAATGCCAAAATAGTGGTGTATCGTAGGCAGTAGGGAACAGGGGCTTAGTGGCAAAACCGACTCAGATCGCGGATAGGTTAGAAGACGGAAGCGAGAGCTTTGCTCCCGCTTTCGTCTTCGAGGTTATTTTTTTTTTATAAAAGGGCGGTAAAACTAACAATGTGAGCCCTCATTTATGCTCGCGGAAGCTGATCTACTACCTGATACAATTCAACCAATGAGAGCGCGAGCTGCGTTCCGTTCCGATGCATGCTAATTCACAATTTGACGGTTTCGCGTCAACAGATTATAATTTACCGAAAATCAATCCGATAAATTGTAATTAGTACGTTACGGATCACAATCTTTCGATAGTTTATAATCTCGCGAGTTATATTGTAATCTAACGGCATTTATAATATTACGGTGACATATATATACAGATAAGTAGTTAGGGGAAAATATAACAAACTGGAAAACAGAAATTAGTTATACTCTTTCATCTTTTAAATCTATTTTTTTTTATTGTTTTCTTTTATTTTCCGTTTTTAAAGGTCGTGTTATTCAATTTGATTGTCTTTTTTATTATTTAAATAAAATTCAGTTTTATATTTTACTAAGAGTTTTTTTTCGTCTATATACTTTATTTATTATTCTTGATTTGCATATACAAGTTTTATTCAATTTACCTATCGTTTATCAAAATGTTTTGCATGAAACCTATTTCTTTATGAAATTAAGAATAAATAAATAAATATGTTTTGATAAAATTGAAACCTAGCTGTCCAGCACGCGAGGTGTCAAATGAAAACATCTTCGCCATGGACCTAGGACAAGCTATGGTAATAATAATACCACGCGCGAGCGAGCTGGTAGCATACAAATCTCGATAAGTGTGTCAGAAAGGGAAATATCATTTGTGGTCCTTCCCATAGTTCCACTTTTTTTTATTTGCCACAACTGATTTAGTATGAAGTTGTGGCACATAAACCATTATCCGTCCATATTGAGTAGGTTGTTTATGGCAAGTCATCAGCAAATTTTAAGACCAGTTCTTAATTTAGCTGCATAGGAGCTTTTCCGTCCCTCGTTGTGGCATCACATATAGCCTGTCCCGAGTATCATATGTCCATTGATCTTCGCACATCTCTGGTGGGTATTCAACCTTAACACGAAAGCTGCCATAATGCGCGTCTTTATTGCCACTGCGGGTGCTTTGGATGGTTTACTAGTTAGGTACTCGCCATTGAACTTTAAGAGTTCCACTTTCGTGCTATAGTTTTAGCTTGGTCGTATGTATTTGAAACTTTGAATTATGTGAAATATTTCAGTGTATGTATGGCATATGAGACTGCAAGATTTGATTAGTGATTACTTATATTGTTATGGTTGACGTTATTTAACGTAGCCGACTTTTTATAATACTATCATTGGAATTGGAAACTTCTACCTTGGACGGTAAAGAGTAGCTTTTAGAATGGTCTAGTTTGATGCCATTCGGTCAACTCGAATAATCTCAAGTATACACACAAAGTTAGTGACCGGTGAAGTTAATACGGCGTGTAAACACAACAACACTATATCCATACTAATATTATAAATGCGAAAGTGTGTCTGTCTGTCTGTTACCTCTTCACGCCTAAACCGCTGAACCGATTTGGATGAAATTTGGTATAGAGATAATTTGAGTCCTGGAGAAGGACATAGGATAGTTTTTATCCCGGAAATCATCCCCCAAGGGGATGAAGTGGGGGGTGAAAGTTTGTATGGAGCTACAATATAAACTAGTTACACGCGGACGGAGTCGCGGGCAGAAGCTAGTACGTTATACATCTTCATGATTCATGAACTTTCATTGGCTCGGTCCTTATAAATAAATAAATATTAGGGGGCAATCTTACTCAAATCAAACTAGCCCCAGTAAGGTCAATAAGGTTTGTGTTGTGGGCACAGTCGAGTGCAAAAATATTTATCGATAAAATCCTCTCATAAATAAGTACCAAAACCTTAATCCGCTGACATAAGAGTTATGGGTCATATAATATTATAAAAATGCGAAAGTTTAGATGTTTGGATGTTTGTTACTCAATCACGCTTAAACGGCTGAACCGATATGAATGAAATTTTGCACGAAGATAGTTTATAGCCTGGATTAAAATATAGGATAGTTTTTATCCCGGGTCCACGCGGACGAAGTCGCAGGCGGAAGCTAGTGGGTCATATTTATGAGTGTTGTATGCACCATATTTTTGCACTTGACTGTGCTAGACGACGATATATTTAATAGATATAAATACATATGTGTCCTTACTGGGACTGTGCCGCTGCTAGGCTCGTCCACATTATGTTATGAAGCCTCATCATCCCCATTTCCACTTTCTCTTAATTACGTTAGATATACATATATTGCATAGTGTAGGCATATACAGGGTAAAGGCTGCGTATACACTCGAGAAGTAGGTACGGGACTAAGTTTACATACAAAACGGTCTAGCTAGCTGTCCCTTACTTATATTGAAACAGCTCAACGCAACTGGTTATAGGTTTTAATGTCATCTGCATGGTTGAAGATGATCTGTCTTTGGGTACCTCGGGAGCGTACTCCGGAGCCTTCTTGCTCAGTTTGTTGCGTGGAAATGCACATGCCGTCTATGCCACGTAAGATAAAAACTACTGAAACGAAAATAAATAAACTTTTGTTTACTTCATTTTGGAGATATATGTATTTTAGTTCTTCGTTCGTTTATTTGTATTTGCTGTTAACTACCTGGTAGGGTCGTAGTCTGCGTCCGTGACAGCCATACACACATTCATACATACATACACATAGCCAAAAACATGTTGTACGCGCGCTAGTACAGTAGTAGTACCACAGCATGAGCATATAGCTTTTAGAAACTGATTTCATACTAACAATAAGTTAGGCGGCTGACATACGGCTCTCTCTCCGCGGCCTAAGCGCATTAAAATTTTAGCATGACCACCGCAGAAGACTAGTTTGTATAGCGCCGTGTGTAACCCGTCTTTCTGAGTGCACCTTATTTGGAGCGCTGGAGTTTTATCCAGCGTCTGCTAAAGTTAATATGAACACTTTCAGGCAATGACGAGTCTGATGAATCGGAGGAATCGCACGATGAAGACGAAGAAGAGGATGTCCAGCATATCTATCCGCCGCCACGCAACAGCGAACAGCAGGGCCGCGCTCTGGACCTTACGGACTCCTCCGAGCCCAACATGTCAGATCAGGGCACCCTGTGGCCATAGCTCGAACGGGATACAAACGCATTATTATGCAGGACTAACGAACAATCAAGTCACCTTAATGTCGCTTAGGCACTGTGTCCGATATGGAACCGAAAGGGTTCTCGATGCGAGTAGCTGACGTCGATTTATCAGTTTTTCTCATGATAGTTAGGATCTGAAAAAATTAGTCTTGTCGGCACGTGAGTTTCTAAAGGAACTAACGGGCACTCTTGTATTTATGTTTGGTTTTTCGCTTAGACAACTTTATGTTAGAATGCTTGCTCGTTCGATGATAGGTATGGGATACCTATTGAATGCTGTTTTTAGTACTTACCTATCAATTTGACAAATAAGAATACATGTATATTCTAAAAGAACAGAGAGAGGTTTCTTTTGACATGTAAAATGTTATATTTTATTAACCCTTTGGACGCTAACAACACGTAGGTAAAAGCGTTGCGTGTGGTCGTGCCCACGGCGCCAAGAACACATTTAGGTGTTATAGCGTACGCTGTCGAACTCACCTTCATGTTTTCAACTTTCAACTAAGGTTCATGTTCACACTCTTATGTAAAAATACTTGGCGTATAGGCGTCACTTTCCTATGTGAAGAATAGTGTCCAAAGGGTAAACGAGTTTGAGTATGACGTCCATACAATTTTGACTTTTATCTTAGTTTAAATTTCTATTTCGGTCAAATCAGGTCTTCAAAACCATTACTTTTGATCTTCATTTGTTCTGACAAAAGTTGCTGTTTTGTAAATTGTAAAGATGACAGGCGTAGGTGGGGTAAATTGTATTATGTAAAGGCATAATTACAGTATTCCGACTGCCTCGTGCGACTGTTCAAACGTTTGAAACGTGTGTAGAATATGGCGTACCTACGAATCGACATTTCTTTCCGCGCGCCGGAGCCGCCGTGAGAACAGATTACTGTAATGGTGTCAATACCGATTTTGGACTGAAAATGTATCATATGAGATATAAGAAAGACTAAAACTAAGTTAGGTACACAACGTTAAATTAATATTGCGAATAAGTTAATCTTGAATCAAACTAAGGAAAATCTTTCCGTTTATAAAAAATCCTTTTAGACAACTGAAGAAGTACCTATATGTATTAACGTACATAACATAATATTTTTTGTGTCTGAATATAATTTCTTCAAACATAATCAAAATATGTAATACGAATAGCATGGTATGTTAAAGTTGTTATTTAATTCTTTACGAAAAGTTTTTTCGAACGATATCAACTAAATTATTTTTATTGAATGAAAGTGTTAGTTACTTTATCACATTATTGCTCTAAATGAAGTTCTGTAGAAAAGTACCATCAATCACTAAAACGTGGATAGATATTGCTTCAAACGGACTTTCTTTCAAAGGGAATCTTTATCTTTGTCTACAGAGGCCTACCGCGAAACGAAAAGGAACTTCGTTTGTGGATCTCCGTCTCTCTCGCACTTGCTAGTTCGAGCGACAGAGGGAGATACACGAACGAAGTTCGTTTTCGTTTCGCCGTAGCCCCTCAGGTACGTGTAATGTTTACAATTATACAAAATATATTTAATTTACAAGTATTCACTGTTTATTATTTTTTGACCTGCATGCATAAAAAAATGGCCAATGTAAGTAAATAGGTACCTAAGTAGTACAATCGACGTCAAATAATGGAATACGGTGCAAAAGTGTAATAGTATTTTATATAATCATTACACAATGAGGGCCCTTAAAGTCGAGTACCGTGTTTAAGCCACGAGGCTTGCCGAGTGGCCCAAGTAAGGTCCGATAATTTAAGAGCTAATTGAGTAACTAAGTATTGCGTACAATACTTATTCTACGAGTCAACTCAATTACTTGAACAAACTTGGTATCTATTGAAAATCTTATCCCTGCTGAAAGGCGCACAGCCCGCTGGCTCAGCGTTTCGTTGATGTATTTTCTTCCTTGAACAAGGCGACGTTTCATTGGTCAAATTCATTATAGTTCAGTAAAGGCGTCACGTGATGGGTCTGTTGCGTTCTTGAAAAGTATGTGATTATTACCTAGTTTGGTATACGAAGTCGTGACGAAGTCTTAATTCAAACATTAAGGTGGTTCGCTTTCCATACAAAACGTCTTTTGACATTCACAGGCTAACGGCGTGATATTTTAAGAACTTGTGTATACAACTTTCATAAATTGGCTTGCCATTCCCTTTTTCCTAGAATAACCTTGTATTTATAAACTAGAATATTTATCAAGATTAGGTATTCCAGGAAAAGGGGACTTTCGCGCAAATGCAGAGCCTGATTTAGAGTTGTGACCGGACTATGGAAACTAGTAGGGCCATATTAAGACTGCGCCGAGCTTTTGACGCGGGCACCGATTTGGCATTTGCACCTGTGTGTGCGTCATCACGCACACTACCGCCGGCTTGCTCGATCGGTACGGTCGGTCACAAGCTAAAAGTTAGTAGCTCATCATTCTCTAATAATAAATCTCAACTCCGCTCATCATTCTCTAATAATAAATCTCAACTCCGCGTATAAAACCGTGGATGGTATAAGGAATAAAATACAAAACGCAATCATTATTTTTATTGAAATTTGTCCGTTAACTAAGGAAAAGAAAAAAATAAGCAAAGTAATAATAACGCAGTGTTACCGGTGGACTAGTGTTGCAATTGAATTAGCAATCAGCAGCGACGTGCACAGTCTTTAGACGGGATAGACAAAAAAAATAGCCAATCTAGCCAAGTCCACGAAAAGCTGGCTCTTGTTTCTCCAAAAAAAGCAAAAATATCTTTGAGTGAAAATATTGTCGATTTCGGCTATTGAGTCCGTTTCAAAAGATTCCTGTAATAAGATGCAAGTGCTACATATAAATTTAAGTAGAGCATTTAAAATCGTAAGTTCCATTTTTGCCATTTTGGCCATGGATTCGTCATGTCCGTCTGTCTGTCTATCCGTCCGTATGTCTTAGAATTTTTTTGTAAGTTGCAAATGCAAACTCGACTACAGATTGAAAAATCAACTAAAAATGTTAATCAACTAAACTTACTGTAAAGTCTTTAGTTGACACGGAATGTTCGTTCTGGACCTTTTCCTCACATGACGATTCCTAAAAACAGTTCAATACATAGTAATGTTGATAATGTTGATATTAGCTAGTTTCTTTAGTGTTAAATATATTGTAAACTCTTTATTATTTGATAACAAAACCTTACCACAGATTCATTGCGTGCCGTAACATTGGACGCTGCACTTTTTCCATTCTCATTTTTTGTTCCCAATACTCCAATCGGATTATTCGATGATTTCTAAAAACATAATTAGTAATAAGTACATTGAAAATAAGAAATTTCTTATTATCTGCCAAACATCTGCTTATCTGCTTAATACAGGGTGTACCAAAAATGATAAGAAAAAACAGAAAAAAAAAATTCTGACGCGATTTTTTTTTCCCTTAGTATGGAGCGTTGGCCGACTGGGGCGACAAGCTCCATAGAAATGTAAAAAAAAACGCGTCAAATTTTTTTTTCTGTTTTTCCTTATCAGAACACGATACCTGTTAAGCCCTTGATCGGTTCATACCCCATTTTTGTTACACTTTGTATAATGCCAAAAGTATAAAAAAAAAACTGACATTGGAAATTCCTAATTCATTTTGTCTCTTTGTTCGTGCAATAGAAGCAAGAAGCCGTTTGTGGAAATACTTAGGGCCATTTTTACGTGTATTATATCTTTCCTTGCGTCTTCCCATTTTAAGGGGCTCCCATACGATACGCCAATGACCTTCGATCTGAATCCCTTAGTTTTCTAATTTCTTTTATAGCTTAAGAACAACGGCTTTAAGCAATATAGTATCCCATATTTACTACAAAGTTCATTGTTTTCGAGGTATTTGGCATCAAAGTTGAACAATTATAGGCCAAAAAACTGGTTTTCTGGCCATAACTTTTGTGTTAATTAGTTTAAATTGAAAAGCTTAGACACGTTTTCAGAGACGTCATAGACGAACCCATTTGTAGATTTCGTATTATGTTAGATCTTTCATGTCAATAGTGTAGTGTAGTAGTAATCTTTCACGAAATAAGTGTTTTAAGACTGTTTAAAACCGATAGCCGTTTGACTTATAATTCTATCTGTAGTGCAAAAGTAGGAGATACGATTATAACTCGGCAAAAATCGATGAAAACCTCGGGTACTTAACCCCTTAACTAAAACAATAAATAGTTGGTGTACCATCAATAGGTTAAATGTTTCATCTATCATTTATCACTAAATGTTGGACACGTATGTTTTCTTTTGTCAAGGAAAAAAAATTACAGAAAAAGCACGTCAAAGTTCAGAGCTGCGGACTCGTGACGTCAGTTGTGGTAAAAAGTGTGGCACGGCGTGACGTCACGCGGAACTTTAACGGGCTATATCTTCATTACTTTTTTTTTAATTGAAAAAATAAGAAATACCTGTCTAATATTTTTTTGATTTAATAACTGACTATAGAGACTATACAGGAATAAGCTAACGAGCTTGAGTTTGAAATCGACTATCTTAGCCCCTTCCATCATATAGTTCCACTCAGACCCTCAGCATCATGTTTAATGGTAAGTACTCAAGATAACAAAGCAAACGAGCCCAAACTCGACTATCTTAGCCCCTTCCATCATAGAGTCCCACCAGCCATCTTCCGGCTTCGTCATGAGACCCTCGCCATCATGTTTAATGGTAAGTACTGAAGATAACAAAGCAAACGAGCCCAAACTCGACTATCTTAGCCCCTTCCATCATAGAGTTCCACCAGCCATCTTCCGGCTTCGTCATGAGACCCTCGCCATCATGTTTAATGGTAAGTACTGAAGATAACAAAGCAAACGAGCCCAAACTCGACTATCTTAGCCCCTTCCATCATAGAGTTCCACCAGCCATCTTCCGGCTTCGTCATGAGACCCTCGCCATCATGTTTAATGGTAAGTACTGACGATAACAAAGCAAAAGAGCCCAAACTCGACTATCTTAGCCCCTTCCATCATAGAGTTCCACCAGCCATCTTCTGGCTCCGTCATGAGACCCTCGCCGTCATGTTTAATGGTAAGTACTGACGATAACAAAGCAAACGAGCCCAAACTCGACTATCTTAGCCCCTTCCATCATAGAGTTCCACCAGCCATCTTCCGGCTCCGTCATGAGACCCTCGCCATCAGTTCTCGTTGCTCCTGAGGGGCAACCACGTAACGTTTCGAACGCGCGTCAGGTAGATACAACTCTCATTTTTCCATATAAAAATTGACATTTAGATCTAAACTGACGCGCCTACAATGCGTTACGTGATCGACCTGCTTAGAAGCTTTATAATATCAAAAATAATACTTACCCTGTTTTGCTGCGTATTACTGCTGTATTCATACACAATTGACATCGAAGTATTTTTAAGTGTCACAGCGCCGCATTGAGACGTGCTCTCTCTCTGAGCTCTCGGGGGTGACTGAATATGTCATGCGTTGCTCGCGTATTATATTTCATCATTTTGTTCCATAGTAATTTTATACGGCGGATTTGAAGGGCGTTTTTAAAAAATCATAAGTAAATAACCAAAGCACTTTGAAATGTTAGGATTGCATTTTTTTGTAGTTAATACATTGGAGATTCGTTTGAGTAGGATTATGAAACTAAAGTATATTTTTTTTATTAAATTTTACCTAAACGCCGACACACGTTCTTCTCATTTTTTGCGCAACTTTACGGAATTGTATTTATTAAACTGTAGATGATTTGAGAATATTTATAGTTTATTATTGTAAACTCACTCTGTCATTATAATTACATTTTGTTGTCATTAATTTATATTTTATTGTAAAGAATTGTGAACTCCACCGTTGAAACGGTGACTGCCGTTTTTGCCGATTATGCTCGGCGCAGTCTTAATGTGTATTATTTTTCGAACGTTCTTGTAAAGGCCAGCTTCGGACCTAGGAACAAACTTGTACGATAATGAAAATACATGTACGAATTTTTCATTTTATTTTATGAAAACAAAAAGTTTATTTACTATTAGAAAACACAGTGTAAAGATTTTACCTATGACCTTCAGACTAGGCTAGGCATGTCTCTTGGCCCTCTTGGGGTCAAGATTTTCAAACAACATATTTAGTACAATAACAATATGATTAATTATTGTTAATTTGATGCTTATTATTTAACCCCCAACTCAAAAGAGGGGCGTTATAAGTTTGACGTATCTGTGTTCTGTGTTTCTATGTGTCTGCCTGTGGAATCGTACACAATACAATTATACATATTATGTACAATTATGGCACGTTCGATTAACGCCCACGCGATTGGGCCGCCTTTACCAGCGCTATGACCATCGTTTTCCTTTTCGTCATTACGTAATTAGGTACCCCTGAAGAGTCGCCATACTTGGTACAAATGACTAGGTATTATTGATATAATTTTGGGCGATTTATTTGTTTAATTATTATAACTTAATGTAATTGCGACGGGGTTATATTAAGAGAAAAGACGCGTAGATTCCGTGTCCCGGAGGCAACCGGATGGCTCGCGGTATTTGGGTTGCCGAAGTGTTCTGGAACCGCTCTGTGCAACCCGAACTGAGCCAACCTGGACGGGGGCTGGGACTGGAAATGAAAAAAAAATGAGAAAAAAATTGGTTCGAGGCAGTCGATTGAAACAGCGGTTGCCTGAAAGTGTAACCTACGCTGTTTATATAATGAAATGAAATACTGTTTCAATCGACTACCTCGCGACATTTTTTTTCACTCTCCATTTAATTTCCGCCCCAGTCCAAGCTGGCTCAATTCGGGTTGCACAGGGCGGTTCCACAACGCTTCGGCAACCCAAATACCGCGAGCCATCCGGTTGCCACCGGTACACTGAAACCAAACCATAATTCACTTTTCTGTCATCGTGCGTCATCAGTGATGACACCATCACTCATCAGCACGGCTATCACAAGACGGCGCGCGAGCTCTCTCGATTTTTATCGCACTATCTCTCTTTCTAAGTTTTCTAATAAGAGAGAGACGGATAGTGCGACAAAAATCGAGAGAGCTCGCGCGCCGTCTTGTGATAGCCGTGCAGGTCATCACAATAATAAAGATAACGTTAAAAATACTGTATATTCACATTAACAAACTAAACATCAATAAATTAATTGTTACATAAATCATTATATTATATCTATTATTACATACCATAACAAATAAATACGAAGTAATCATACTTGTTCACTATGTCGATCGATACGTTCGAAAATTAGCTGCACGTCTAGCACACGACGGCCGCGACATACTCTCGATTACCTCTTCTTCTAAGTGTTCTAATAAGATAGAGACGGATAGTGCGAGAAAAATCGAGAGAGCTCGCGCGCCGTCGCGTGCTAGCCGTGCTGTGACATTAAGATTTTCTTCAGCACTGTCGCTGGCATAACACACGAAGGGTTCATGAATAGTTAAGTACAAATTAAGACTCCGTTATTTCCTTGTGATCATAATTATAAAATACTTACAAAATAATGAGTGACAGTAACATTCTAATGGGCAGTATGACGCCAATGACGACACTTGCACCGTCTTAATAATCATAATCTGAAGACTTACAAGAATCAACGCGTTTTTATACGTAGCTTATTTCAGTTAATAAAAATCTATTTAAAAGTTTTTTTTACTTTTTTAATTACAATATTATACTCATGTCATTGTATATGCAAAGTTTCGTCACAATCCAACACGTAGTTTTAAAATGAGAACGAAACTCCGTTTGTATGGAAAGGTAACTCTTAAGGCGGTGCATTGGAAATTATCGCGTGCTTTGAAACGCCGTTCTGACTAGATTAAGGAACAAGAAGGATTTTCAGATATATGATTCTTGACTACATGATTGTTTTTCTGATTTTACCGATGCATGATTGCTTAAAATTTCCTGGATAGAAAAAAATTCCAAAATTGGGTCTGTATTTTCCTTTTTTTACCCAGCCTACTCAAACGATACATTATTTTACGACACAATCAAGTTAATACTATAGTATTTTATCTCATCTAAAATCTCACTATATGAAATTTAAATAAAACTTATTTATCGAAATTTGTCCAAAAAAGCCATTCCCGAAGAGTGTTACATCTCTTTTTCTCGTGCGCGGAAGGCATAAGCGTGGCTTTGTCTAGGGGGCGTGTTCGACTCCTATCAAGGCATCCCCTTAATAAGCACTACCATGTCCATGATTTTTTGTATATTTTTCAATTACACGGTTTGAAAGTTACAGGGGGAGAACACAATATTTGTGGAGCGATTATCTTCGAATATATTCACTTAATCAAAAAATATGCTAAGGGCCCCTTAGCATATTTTTTGATCCCTACTTATTATTCGAGACCCATCAAGTATCGATCGATGCGCCACATGCTGATCCACACCTACAGAATATCTATATATCTATAGATATATTTTTTGAGTTCCTTTTGAATTTTAAAAGGAGTGGATAAAAAACATTACTTTACAAAACTATGTAGCGGCTAACAAAATACATACACCGTTTTTGCCATTTTGCTTAAATAGCACATTTCCAATAAAGATATAGTACATTACTGCAGAGGCCGTGAAGTACTGGACGAGTTTGGAGTAGACGGCCGAGTCGTAGACGAGGCCGGATACAACTCGTCCAGCAATCCCTGTTCCGGCCGAGGATTGTATAGTGCTTTTCTCAAAGGTTGTGAGGAAATATTTAAATAAGAATAAATACAAGGTAATCAATTAAATAATAGGTAATTTGTCGCCTTTTTTATTTTTTTAACATGCCATTTGAACTAGCCGTTCGAGCGCCATGTTTAACCGCACATAAGTATAGTACCATAGATTTTGTTTTTTTTTTTATGTCGCAAGTATGCTTACAGTCTAGTGGTGGTTGGCAGTATGTAATTTTGTCAGTTTAATATTAGTAAGCAAATTTAAAAAGTTAGAGTAGCGGACAATAATGGTTTTACTTAGGGTTTTCATACATCTTGGCGGAAGGCCAAGAAGAAATGTAGGTAGTCTGGGTTATAATAAACTAGTTCACATATTCAGAATTTTTTTTCTTCAATTTTTCACTGTTCATGTATTATAGGGTTAAACATTACAGGGTTATACATTTCCGAGCATGTTTGAGAAAAAGTATTTTAAGAAATCCATCAGATTCCTTATACTTGTAGCAGATCTGTTAAATTTCGTAAGAGACGAAATCATTCAGGTCCTGCCATTTTCTTGAAATGGTATGGCAGTTCTGGTGTAATTGCAGTCTTACAAACCAGGGCGCGTGTAAAGCCCCAAGTTTACAAAAAATATGGTATTTTTGGAACAAACGTAAAAACATAAAAGTAGTCCATATTTTGATGCCAGACTTCGCTACTACCAGGGTACGCTGGCAAGAAAGCATTGGGGCATAATTTGCAGTTACTGGTATTCTGGCATCCAGCTTGGGTATGATACCGGAAATGTACTCGTCGAGACAAATCTTCGGGAATTTTTAAATGCGCGAGTCACGAGGTATTGCATAGAATTAGTTACTGACCGAGGTGCTTGAGCATTAAGTCCTGGACTAAAAGACTACCACTTGAATAAGAACTAAGCCAAATCAGGTCTGACTAGCTTATAAATATATTACAACGTATATATATATCTTCGGATTGCGGTTCTTTGGATTTGCATTTGCACCTCTGTTATATACCACTGGTTACGTCGACGACGATGCTGACCACTCTGGTGAGGAGTGGACCGATGTTGCCCTTGGGGACGGTATTCCATTTGCACCTATGTTTATATATCACTGGTTACGTCGACGACGATGCTGACCACTGGTGAGGAGTGGACCGATGTTGTCCTTGGGGACGGTATTCCATTTGCACCTATGTTTATATACCACTGGTTACGTCGACGACGATGCTGACCACTGGTGAGGAGCGGACCAATATTGTCCTTGGGGACGGTATTCCATTTGCACCTATGTTTATATACCAATGGTTACGTCGACGACGATGCTGACCACTCTGGTGAGGAGTGGACCGATGTTGTCCTTGGGGACGGTATTCCATTTTTCCTTTAGGCACTTCTCGACGGATGCATGCGATGATTTCTCACCTAAAGGTAAATATCAATACATGAATAAGTACTTGATGGTTGATGACGAGAATCTTATACATAATATGTTTATACATTTGAAAATAATGAAGTACGTGTTTTAAATGTATTCGTCCAAAGCATTGGTTGTTTGACACACATGTTTTCTCCTGAAGTTACAATATACATGGTAACCATCCAAATGCCACAATGACAGAAAGAGAAAGAACGGAAGTAAGAGATAGCATGTGTCCGCCGTTGGTCCGCCATGATAGAAGCACAGGTAGAAAACTTGTCAGTTGTCAGATTTGCGCAAATGGATGTCATTCTCCTTTTTGTCCCCGACTGAGTAAGATCTCAGTCAGGGACAAGGAGATTGTCGCCATCTTGGCGCGAGTCACGTCTATTTGTTTTTAACCCCCGACGCAAAGAGAGTGGTGTTATAAGTTTAATGTGTCTGTGTATCTGTATGTGGTATTGTAGTTCCCAAACGGATGGACCGATTTGAATGCGGTTTTTTTGTTCGAAAGCTGATGTGATCCCGAGTGTTCTTTTCATGAAAATCTGTTCAGCGGTTTTTGAGATATTGGACTTTGAAATGAAAATGTCGGGGATTTTCAACTTTTCTTTATAAATGGTTTAATTCGTTATTTCGTAGTTAATTTATACGCTTACTGACTGGCAAAGGCCCTCGATGCTGCCATTTCTCTTTAATAATAATAATAACCTCAAGGACAATACCTACTCGCTCAGAGGATTCCAATGAACCCAAATGACGAGTTCATCTTGTGTATTTTAGGAGTTGTCATGGCCGCCTTCTGACTCCATCGTCAGCGTAACTTGTGTTATAAACATTGTGTTGTCACCAAACCAGCATGTCAAATTTCCATTCTTCGGTGGAGAAAAATCAAAGAGTTAGTGAGATCAGCGGTAACCGCTCCGAACAATCCGTTACCTGAATTATGGCATTTGGCCGTGTTCAGCGTGAAGAATATAGCGCTCTTCCTAACAAGCGGCTGGTACTCGTCGCAGTAGTAGTGGAACGCCATGGCGAGCGGCGAAGGCACGCGCGCCACGTCCCGCACCAGCAGCACTCCCGCCTTGGCTATGTCGTCCTGGTACGCCTGCACTAATTGCGTGTGGCTCCTCATGTCTAGGTCGGCGCCCTCCACGATTCTGTGCTCGCCTGCGCTCGTGTCGTTACCTAACACAATAGGACAAAGATATTAGATCGTACAATCTACATCTACAGACGCGCCCTCATGGACCAAACTTGAATTAGGATGGGTTGCACCAAACCGTCTGTAATCTTAAGCGGTGTTCGTTAAAATCTCAATGTATTTGACAAATTTCAATGGAATGACAACTGCCGGAGCCATATTAAACATTGATCGGCCTAGTAAGTCGGTGCAACTCGCCCTTAGTACGCAATGAAAAGGAGTGGACTTTAGCGCCCAAAGTTAGAGCGAGTTAGACTAATCGCTAAATTAGTCTAAATCTCTCCCGCTCCTACATAGAGATCATGGCGGTGTATGGTACATTTTGTATAGATGTATTGTTTCATCTCAGGATAGCAATTTGATCATATTTGTTCGGTACTGATGTAAATCTC
The DNA here is from genome assembly GCA_947049275.1 of Epinotia bilunana. NCBI lineage: Eukaryota > Metazoa > Arthropoda > Insecta > Lepidoptera > Tortricidae > Epinotia > Epinotia bilunana. Next base: position 10,592,492 of record OX346252.1, read on the forward strand.
CAAATATCTCAGTACGCGTCAAGCAAAAGGGCTGAGCATGATACTCACGTAAAAATTTCGCTGAATTCGAAACAACATTATTCACAAACTCATCAAATTTGCTTGGGTCGAAATCATTCTTCTGGGTGTTGTAAAGGAATATTACGCAGCTGGTATCCTCTTTTTTAAATATTGTTGATATCCCTGTAAATAAGTACTTCATTATTAAGTTATTTAACGTAAAAAGACATTTAAAAAGCGTAGGTATAAGACCGAATTAGATAACGTTACCTGCTTGCAACTGAAGTATAGAGTTATCATCGACTTTATACTTCGCTCCCAATTCATTCAGGTCACTGTGAAATCTCTCTTCATCATATCTGGTCTGCGGATCCCCCAAAGGGGAGCTAATCAAATTATAATAACACATCGCGCAAAATAAGGCCAACAGACCAAGTATGTATTTCAAAATCGTTCGGGAGGGTTTCTCTTGTTCTCTGCTCGATTGGTCGATTCTATGGGATACGTTCGAAGATCGTGATTGGTTTATTCTGTGTGAGACGTTTGGAGATCTATCGGCGAAGCTCGAGTTGCGGCTGTCCCCGCTCCTGTTGCCTCGAGACCGCGGGGATGAGTCAGATGTGTTGAGCTGTTTGCTGCGAGCGCTCAACACTCGCCAACTATCAAAGTCGTCGCTGTAATGTGAGGGCGAGAGTGTGGCGGGTAAGGATTTGGCTAGGGCATCGCTGTAACGAAACAGACATTAATGGCTCACAACTTGTTGGCACCATTTTGTATTTTGGTTATTGAGAATAAATAATGATGGTGAGGAAATTAAAGAAAGCATGAAAATGATAACTAATGCAAATTAAGAGATAATATAGAAAATAAAATGAATGATTTTAATCAATAAGTGGATAATACACAGTTATTGTTATGAGCTATTGATGGACGTTTCGTTTCGTTTGTTTCCAAAATGTTGAACCAAATACCTATAGCAAAAACACTCAAACAAAGCCCTTCCTGCCTGTAGTTGTTACTTGATAAAATATACATTCATTACATTGCATATTTCAAATTTGTAACAAAAAAAAATGCCTATTCAAATAGGTCACTACTCCAGGGTACTTTCCTTGGGTTTTTTCCCTAATATACAGGTTATTATCCAGCACGTCTAGCACACGACGGCCGCGACATACTCTCGATTTTTATCGCACTATACCTCTTCTTCTAAGTGTTCTAATAAGAGAGAGCCGGATAGTGCGAGAAAAATCGAGAGAGCTCGCGCGCCGTCGCGTGCTAGCCGTGCAGTAAATATAACGGGTATAAAATAGTTATTTGTTATACAAGGGTGCAAAGTTGTATTTCACCTGCGAGTGTGGAATTGAAACATGGGCAAGCGAAAGGATGCTGAACCACGAGCGAAGCGAGTGGTTCTAAAATAGAATCCTGAGTGTAGCGAGTGTTTCAACACACCAGAAGTAAAATACATTTGCACCCGTGTGTAACACAAATCTTTTCACCTCACTGTAGCAAGGAAAGTGCAACATGAATTAAATAATAATATATTTTTAATAGTAATAATAAGTAGAATGTTGGTCAAGTGCGAGTCGGATTTTAGTTTTCCAATACATTTCGAGATCCAGCGCCTGATGAAGGCATCAAGCAATTTTTTTAAAGTTCTCAAATATTTATTTCATTCTGATTTTTAGTATTTGTTGTTATAGCGGCAACAGAAATACATATTCTATGATTTTTTTGTATTATGAGCGTTTCACGTTTTGTTATCTGTCAAACACGCTCCAAGGTCAAATTACTTTCCCCACTAGTGGATAAAATGCATTTTTGGCCACTGGATTTAAAGGATAAAAGACGGCTTTCCGTGGCAGTGAGGGGAAAAAATCTTAAAACTGATGGAAAGTATGTGACCCAAAAAGTAAACTAGAAATATAGAAAATATGAAGTTTAAAAGCTCTCATACATTGAGATAAGAGATACAAATACATATTCAAGATTAATTATTTACACGATTGAACTATAATAAAGTAATAAAACTATCTCTATGAGTTATAAAATATAACTTAAAAAAAAAAGTTTATTGCAGTTGCTTGAAGTGACGCCCTTGTCGTGCGATACATTAAAGGCAATTATCTTCATCTTTTCTAATTGAAATTTTCTTAAAATTTGTGGCGTAATTAAAGCAATGGCAAGGCGTACACGTTTCTTTAGCTCTTCGAGGTAGTGCATTCGCACAGCGTACACGTCAACTTTTATGAAAAAAATCACAGTGTAAGATGCTATATACTGGATATTTTTAGATTTATTTTCAAAAAGTTATTGATACGATTTTACACATTGGGTATCGTACTTTCAATATCAGTTAATTTTTTTTGTAGGTATATCTGTTTATTTACTGAATAATCGACGTTACACTTAACGATTAAACTCTGGAGACAATTCATGTCGAGATAACAGATGGTTAATCACACTTGTGTGTGAAAATGATCATATGCATTCATATTCAATGTCAGCCTAAGATATTCATTTGAAGTGGAACTATCAGGAATAGAGTTTTTGGGGCTCGGCCCGGTGACCCTCGACCTGTAGGTAACTGTCCTTTTTATTCCGTGTTATTTTCGGCTTATCGTATTAACAACAACGAGGTTTACCGAAATCGTATCTCATATATATGGCACCAAACTTGGGCAATGTTAGACCATAAAACCAGTTTTTTGGACGTAACTTTTGTGAAAATGAGTTAAAAATAAAAATCTCTTGTTGTTAGAGACGTCAAAAGGGAAAGTTATATGTAGATTTCAAATATAAAGGTGCATAAACAACATACTAATATCGGAAACAGAGCTTTTTTGGACCATATTTGAATAAATCATTAAAAAAAAACATCTTTTTAAAAAACGGTTTTTGACTGAGGAATATCTAACTCGAAACTCGTCAAAAAGCGCTTGGAGTCCCTTAATCCACGATTTATCCTATTTGGTTGATGTTGATACCTATGAATCAACCAAATAGGAATCGTAACACTATTGCTGAGAATAATATTACGGGAAAAGTATACTCATGGAATCCAATTATCCTCGAGATTTAATTGAAACACCGTGAGAATTGGTTATAAAGCAAAATAAAAAGAGATACACACAGCACTCATGCAGTTGCTTTAGTCCTAGCGGTACGGCAAAAAATCAATCGTTTCGATTTTCATGCTTTTAACACTATTTGCAGTTTTTTTACTTTTAATTTCGGGGTGTACCACTAGCACTACTTGACTATGTATAATGATAATGATAATCTATGTGATTTATCCTTTCATGCAATATGTAAGTATATATTATTTGTAAATACTGTAAAAAATCTTTTTACATGAAGAATGGAACATGGACTGACAACTCATGTTAAAGTTTCTATGCGGGAAGTCCAGTCCCCATTCCGTAACCTTGTGGGTGAGCAAATAATATAATAATGAATAATGATGAGTACCACTTTACTTGTAAACCCAGCAATGTACGATGAAAGCTTGCAATTAGGGAAGTTATTAACTTACTGCTCTTCAGAATCATCTGTGTACTGCAGGATAAGTGGAGTCAGGGATTTTCTCCTCCTCATGTTGACTGGACTTGAAGTATGAGACAGTTTGCTGAAATGTTACCAACAATACATTAAACATTTTGTTGTCCCGTCACTTACTAACGTACCTAGTACCTACATACAGCAATTAAAATTAAACCGTTGAGCATTTTAGGTCCGGTTAATGTAGAGCCCAATGCGCGTCCACTATATCTGTCTTTTTTAACCCATCTATCTATCTATCCAATAGAAAACAGAACATCGTTTGAGAAATGGATTGTAAGAAAACCATGCATCCATCATCTCCACACTTTTGGATCTACAGCTAAAGCATTCGTGCTTCTGAAAGGCCGCGCCAAGGGTTCTCAATTTGCACCTAAGGCAATTCCAGGAGGATAAATGCAACTCATTAATTTCCAAAGATGTACGAATTCTCCAGTCAAATGTTTATTAATATCCTGTTGAATATATACACAGTCTTATTCACTCTGTCTCGAAGTAGACTCCAAAATATGCATGAAGATGCTCAAATTGAAACGAGTTCAATTCCAAACGGTCCAGGTTCCACTTAGCAATCTGAAATTATTGATCAAGGACATGACACGGACGATGAACAATAAGAACTCTTCGGACTCCCTGATCATGAACATGATGACGCCGTCGATCCTGAACCCGAGTTTAATGGGCATCACAGCGACGAACAGAATCAACAAGTCAATGAGGACGACATTCAAGCTGAACCTGAACTGGAGCGATATAATCTGTGAAACAGACAGCGATACAGCGAATACAACGGTACGATGAGTTTGTACTGGTAGCTGTCACTGACGTAGAAAATCCAGAACCAAACTTGGGACTTGGTGAATTTACCTAAAAGACGAAAAGCATTACCATGCAAATGGATTTATAAATTGAAAATGAATCCAGATGGCTCTATCGATAAATTTAAGGCTAGAGTTTTTGTTAAAGGTTACTCCCAACAACAAAGCGTGGACTATGACAAGACATTCAGTCCTGTGGCTCGACTTAGCACCATACGAGTAATCATAGCGATTGCAGCTAAAGAAAATTTAAAACTACGACAGTTTGATGTGGCAACCGCATTCCTTAACGGATCAGTCAAGGAAGAAGATTATGTCAAACAACCTGAAGGCAACGGAACTAAACGCGTTTGTAAACTCAAGCGCAGCCTATATGGGTTGAAACAAGCACCACGTTGCTGGAACTCGTGTATTGCCGAATTTTTAGAAAATTATAGCGTCCAACAAAGCGAAGCAGATCCTTGCCTGTATATGAGAATTAGAGGCCAGTCCAAATACTTAATCGGACTTTAAGCCGTGTGGAGTAGGAAGCTTGGCGCTACTGAAGTATCAGAAAACGATAAGAACTATCGAATAACGGAAAAAGACCAGGTCCCATAGCAATAGAAATTTGGTTAGGCTCGCCGACTGGAATTGGTTATGTATCGAATGTTAGGGTAACGATTTATTGTTAATTACAGCCCCCTAACTAGCTATAGTCTAATAAACCGTGCATCCGCTGCAGTACCCTACTCCTTACTCGCTGGGGAACACGTCACTTGTATAATTTTCGGATCTTTAGCATTAATTATATTAAGTTTGTATGGGAAAACCCATACAAACTTCCATCGCCTAATTTAAAGGGTAGAGGAGAATTGCTAAAAATCCTGAAATATTAATAATTTTTTTATATCCCTATCAAAATTTGCGGAAAAATACAAACTTCAACCCCCTAATTTAAAGGGTGGGGGGTGATTTACTAAAAATCCTGAAATACGTATTTTATTATTTGTAACAAGGAGTCCCTATATAAATTTTCAGACCCCTAGCATCAAAATTTGCGGAAGTCTACATAGTTCCATCCCCTACTTTAAGGGGAAGAAGTTCTAATTTTTTGAATTATTTTGTTGATTGTGTACTAATACTAGCTTACATACCAAATTTCAGCTTTCTAGGACTTCAGGGAGTACCCTAGAGGTTTTGATGTTTAACATCAGTCAGTGAGTCAGTGACGAAATCCGCGTTTCAGATATTAATAAAATCTTAAGTATAAGAGCTATGTTACTAAAACTTTCTATGTTTAATAAGTCCACTATTGACATCATATCCCGAGAATTTTGTTTATCTGGTATAATCCAAACCCAAGTTACGAGGGTACACAAAAACGACGAACTGCTTCGAGAAAAGGTAGGTATAGGTGAAAAACTTAAGAAAAGGACCTGTTGTATGTAGTAGTGGCATATTCGTCTTGGCGGGGTCACTGCCGTGCCCCCAGATATCTGTCATATCACGGTATCTAGCGGACTGTCCAAGAAACATTCCTGTAGTTAATTCATAAAAAGTATTCATAAACATAAATCGGTTTTGTTTAAATACTACACTGTAGGGTCGCGGTTTTTCCTAACACTCCTCCTCGCTTCGCTCGTCATCATACCTACACTGACCTGCCTTGGAGTAGAATAGATAGGTAATCCACCTGTTATGTCAGTACATTTTACTTACTTGCTAAACACAGACTTATCCATGTGCTCATATAGACTTATACAATACCTGTATAGAAGTATACAACTTGTGGTTTAAAATTGACAAATCAATCAATCAATCTGATCAAGACAATCCATGATTTATTAAAAAAGGTATTTGCCAAACAATGCATTTTCTTAAACATTATTTTACCAAAGATTACTTTGCCAATTGTCATGAATAATAAATGAGTAATTTGTGAAATAATTATTTATAATATGATGTTTTTTCAATGAAATGATATGTCTAATGAACTCTTTGTAAAACAATATTTTATGAAATGACAAATTTGTTATTCGTTAGTTTGCCAAACATTGTTTATAAAATGTATATTTGTGAAACGTTTTTTATGAAATGATTGGATACCTTTAAATTGGTATATAATTTATTAAAAACTGATTGGTACTTTTGTTTTTATCATTATTTTCATTTGTGACAGAACTTTGGGACCAACTATGTAGTATACATGGCCAAGTAGGGGATTGAGCACTGCCTGGTCCCTCTTATTCATGAGAGGTTTGTGCCCAAAAGTGGGACGTATATAGGCTGATGATGGTGATGAATGCACATATAGACAGTGTTGGCCGTGTATGAAGTAAATATGCTCATCAAGCAAAGCATCTCTCTGTGGGGATGCAATGTAAAAAAAAACAAGCAGAATAGTAAACACGGTCACCTCAGCACATTGTCCACTTCGTCAACCCCGGCGTCCGCTCGGGCAGGCCGCTCCTCGTCACTACTATCATCACCGTAGCGCGTCATATCTACACCATTCGCGACACGGTGCTCTTGAGAATGGATGCTCTTTCTCGCCGACGGAATTATTGGGCGCCTCCTGTTCTGTAAAACACAATAATAAGGTTTGCACTGTCTACAATGTTGAATAAAATAACAGGTGAAGGTAAACAGATGCAATGATAAATACTAACCACAAATTCTGGATTTATACTCATTTATTTTATTTAATATTTAACGCCGCATAATCTATACAACAATTACTTTTAATACGTGATATATTCGTGTTTTATGTGTGAAAATATAATCAGAAACGGTCATACGATACTGACAAAAAGGTAACGTAATAACTTCTGCGTCTGATCTGAAGATTCTGAACTGAAGTGAAGTAAGCTAACCTAAGCCAGCTGTCAGCTTGACAGAAGTAAAGAGGTTCAGAACCCTCCCAAAGAGAATATAATCACTACGTTTTAAGAGACGGAACTTCATACATTTTTCACTAGTATGAAAAACCCCTTGTTTTGGTGCCAACGTAAGGAATATTGAGTGTTGCCATTATTATTATCTGTCAAAGATAGTGCTGAAAAATTCGATACTAGTGATGTCCAAGATGATTATCAATCGATATCGATATCAACAGTTTGGGGATTCTTCTAGAAGTTTTCTTATGATTATTGTGAATTAAACTAGAGATAAATTATTTATTTATTTATTGAAACGAATACAACCATAACTTATCTTCCCTAGAACACCTTCATAGGAATATTATGCGTGAAGACTACACGAATATCATACAAATATTTTATGATTATATTTCTACATTATACAACGTCAGGTAAGGTAACATGCCAGTTGTACGTTTTTTTAACAAATACAGTTTTGTAAAACATATTAGTATAAATATATGAAATGAGATTTCTCATTTATGAGTAAACTTTGATATCCATAAGAACTTATTTTTCAGAATTTAACACTGTATTTTCCAAATAATGTCACATTAATTAATTAGGATCTAGATACAAAAACACCTATACAATTTACAACATTAGACAGAGTATAAAAATTTATTTATATACCGTGAAACCGTACAACTTTGTCCTTGCGTGTTGTTTTCCAGTTTATTCAAATATAAATTAAAATGTGTAAAAGATTCATTTGTTATGTTAATTAAAACAAAAACAATATTTTATTAATCTATTTGCTGATGGAATAATTCGAATATTTTAATTTGTTTTGACCTTATTAAACGGAAAATAATTGGCAAGGGTAAAATTGGACGGCTTCACGGTATTATTACAATTAACAAGCGTATTATATGCAAGAAACAATTGGCATTGGGTAAGTTTGTATGAAGAATATTGTCATTTTTTTTCAGCGGCCACTGATGATTTTTACATAGTTATTTAGAGGACCTCAAAATACACATTGATATATATAATTTTTAGCGTTTAATAATATCGGAGCCGAGATATTTAAGACGAACATTTGTTTGCAGAACGTTGTTGTATAATATGTATGTACGTAGTTCAGACGACAATACAATATTCATTAGGGCAAGATATTTTTAAAGTGTTAAGCATTTATTATTTAATAAAGGCTTAACACATGTCTTCCTTTTGTATAAAAACTAATTTATACTTATTTTGTAAGATCATTGTATGATTATACATATAAGTTATAAAAACATAAGTATTCAATACACACCTGATTTACTAGCAACATGTGCGGGAAATCCCCGAAGTTGATATTCAGTTAATGGTTGCCGCAACAGTTGTACCTTTGGATAGGCTCGTTTTTTATTAAAGTCCTTCTTTATAAAATGATGACCACAAATGAAACGATGAGCGCACAGGTTTTCTATTGGTATATGGACTAAATCCTCATTACCAACAATTTGCACCCATGATCTACACCTGCAAAAAAAAAATTCTGTTCTATTATTTTCTTCTACCTATTTCAATGCATCATGTCCCTCCGCTATGTTCTAGCAACATTCTCATATTAAGAGGTTAGAAATGGCAACAAGATTGACCATTATGTACCACTAAATTATAAGGCCAAACGTAATGTTATTCACAGGTATGTAATGCAGAAAACTGCGCTCTTCAGTAATAATGTTCGACTACTTTCAAAGATGCAATAAATTACGTGTTGAAATCAAGAGAATGGAAAATGTAACTACGTCAATAACAAGGATTTTAATTGTATACATCGTAATAATAAATATACTTTTGAGGTTGTAATACAAGTATTAATACAAATTATTTGCGCAAACGCATAGATATATGTAACACTGACATAGCCATACATACCGTTGCTCATTTTTCGGGAAACTGGCAAAGAATCCAGGATTGTGACGTTCCCTTCTTCCACAAATCTCGCAAATCCTGCTTTTTCCACCCATTATTGAGTCTCTGTCTCGAAATAATCGCACTCAACAAAACGGAGGAGCAAATTGCTCAACTCAACGTAGTAGTCCACAAGAACGATTGATAAAACTTTTCACACACACTTCACGAAACGGAGGAACACATTTGCTCAACTCGACGTCTTGTTCAGCTGGAGAAAAGTTATACAATGAGGAAAAGGACGAAACGAAAACGAATTCAAAAATCACCACGAAAGCACGGCATCCATTGTTTTTGTTTATTGTTGACAACTAATTTTAAGTGTTGCTACTTTATGGAGTTTTTTTGTTAGGTTGGCTATTCCGTAATTGGATTTCCATACAAATATCCATCAAATATCTCATATAGAGAGTTTCCTGAGACTGCCTCCTACGTGTCCTACCTGTTGGATCTATTGCCACAAACATGTACTAAACTTTTACCCCCTTATTCATAAAACTTAAAATACCTCTGTTAAATAAAACGAGTTTTGTCCCTTTCTTACTAATTTATTATTAAATATCAGAGTGACAGATAGACAAACGAATTTTAACGGCATTTTAGTTAAAATAGGTTTGTTCAACGTTTCACTTTATAGGTTAAATTAGAAGTCCCACGACATTACCATGCGAACGAAGTCGCAGGTACAGCTAGTCATAAATAAAATTGAAATGGTATGACCAGGAGAAATGTTCATCTACTTTCATTCCTAGATACATTTGACGTTTTCTACAGGTTCACAGGTGCAGTTCGATTTATTTTGATGGAAGCAAGGATGGGTATGAGCATACAAGTGGGTTGGACTGTAGCAAAGGGTGGGCAGTTTCTGGGACTTTTAAATTGAATCGTGAAGATTAAACTAAAATAAGCATGTTTTGTAATTTTAACTTTCTTTCTCAGATCAATATTTACCGAGATATTGAGGTTCAAACATTACTCATTTTAAAGGGCTCCGAGACACAAATTTCGGAGACGAGTAATTTATGTCAATATAACTCCTTATTTTTATTTATGCATCCTATAAAACGTGTTAAAATAAGCATGTTTTGTTCGTATAATTTTTTGGCTCAGATTAATATTTACCGAGATATTGAAGTTTTTTAGGTAAAAATTTTCATTAGTCTGATGTTATATTGACACTCAATTGGGAGAGTAAATAAGCATGTTTTCTAGGAAAAACTAATTTTATTCTTCTAAGTCCTAAAATCGTGCAAAATTTTAGGTCCGATATCTCGGCCATTACACCCTGACCGGTTTGTTTTATGACCATGTTAAAAATGCATGCTTACCTACATAGACTCGTTAAGCATTTGAACCCCAATATCTCAGTATATATTGCTCTGAGAGAAAAAGTTTAAAGAACAGAATATGCTTATTTTAGTACAATCTACAAGATTCAATTTAATTTTAGCATGAAAATGGCGAAAACGCGAAAAAAAATTTTGAACCCCAATATCTCGGTAAATATTAATCGGAGAAAGAAAGTTAAAATTACAAAACATGCTTATTTTAGTTTATACTTCACGATTCAATCTAATTTTAGCTTAAAAACAGCAAAAAAAAAGTAAAAATTTTCTAAGTCCCAGAAACGGCCCACCCTTTGGTATAGTCTGACCGTTTAGAATTATCCCATTGTCATGAGACCACTGTTTAACAACAGCGTCAATGTCTTGCTGTACCAGGTGGAAAATTTTCTCTAGGTACGGACCTAGAGGAAATTTTCCACCTGGGGCACGGGCCCGCGCGCATTGCGCAGAGCTCCTCCTCGAACATGTGTGCTGAGCAGTGCTGCAGCACATCCCACAAGCTGTTGCCGTGCATCAGGTAGCAGACAGGTCCTCGGCCCGAGCCCTGCGGCACCCCACACTCCACTGTACACTCACGACTATAGATAGGTGCTCCCAACTCTAACTTTGAACGAGCGTGGATTGAGATAATCGCGGAATCATTCGTTCAACGGCTTGGCCCACTCCGCACTCGTCCATGGATAGCCTTCATTAGGGTGTTCGATTCTAGAGTATCGAATGCCTTTTTGCAGTCGACAATTAAGTTTCAGTACTTTTTCCCTATTGAAAACCATGTTGGCGGGGATTTAAGACATTGAGTTTAATAAAATAGTTACTAAGTTGGTCAATTAAACATTTTTCCATAATTTTGTCGATGCTAGATAATATCGCTATGGGTCTATAGTTAGAGAAAGATTTACGGTTGCCTTTTTTGTAAATAGGACGAATTATGGCTTCTTTTAGTTGGTTAGGAAATATATGTTTAACTGACAAGTTGACTAAGTTCGCAAATACAGGACTTATTTTATTTACAACACATTTTATATCAGACATGCGCACTTAGGGTTTGCAAGATCCGCCAATATTTCGGATCCGGATATTTCGGATATTTAAATTGGACAGATCCGGATATCCGGATTTTTCGGATTAAACGGATCCACAAGATTTTTTTGGTATAAAGTAGGAATTGTAAGGCGAAACTAAGAAAAAAGTAAAAACGGCTATAGTAGAGTCGAGTTCTCCAATATCTACACAGACAACCGTTCAAAAATATGTATACAGAGACTATTGTTACTGACATAAGACACATGTGTAGATATTTAGAAAGGTTGTCTGTATAGATATTGGAGGACTCGACTGACCACCGTATTTGTATATTCCCGAGATCATGGGATTCATGGGGTATAAGACTTTATTTTGTTTCTACTTTTAACTTACGACTACTAACTAACTGGCAAAGTTAGTTTGGTCACTGAAAGCTGTCACTTGAATAACTACTACCAGGTCGCGTTAACTCCGTACCTGGTGCTCGTACATACATTTCAATGAGCTCCCTGTATACAGTTAATTCGATAGGGTTGTAAAAGAAATTGACATGATCACTCGGACGCCTTACTCAGTAATCGATTGGAAAAAGAGCCAACACGGAAATCGTGAAAATCAAGGGAAGAGGTGTTTGTTTAGCAAAGAACATTCCATTAGGCTAATACGACTATAGGTATGTCTAAATATGGCAAATACGGTGAACGGGCCATAAATATAGCACACTATTCTAATTGTACATGATCATATTAGAAGTCACGACCTAATACTAAAAATGTATTACAATTACAAAACGTAGGTACTGTTGCTGCATTTACTATTCACTTCCTGTGTCAAATATACTTCTTAAATATTTCTTTAGGTACATCTAAACCAGTCTTTAGTAAGTAAGTAGGTACATATAGTATAAGTAATATTGGATTTATATAATTACTAAAGTACCTACGGTAGATTAGTGCATTTAATCTAACGCCAACTTTCGCCATCAAACTCCGGCAGTTTTACTACTTTGTGATTTTTTGTGACTAATAAATTAAAAACAAAAATAATCTGGTCTGGGATGAAGAAGTGGCGAATAAAAACAGAGAATGAGAATTCTCCACATTACGAGTATACCATTCCGTTTTTAGCGTGGACTCTGTAAAAACTTCATTTTGTAGCCGTATTTTCGGTTTTCAGGGTTGCATTTTAAGGATCCGTAATATCCGAAAAATCCTGATCCAGGAGCCTGTCAGATCCGGATCTGAAATTTGGCGGATATCCGGATCTTTCGGATATCCGGATTGCAAACCCTATGCGCACTAGATCGCTACCCGGAGATTTATTTACATTCATTTTGTTGATTATTTTTCTTATTTGATGACTTGACGGGTTGCCATCTCATACACATCTATTTTTTGACATAGTTATTAGTTATCCCTATCAAGCCAGACTTTATCATTACATTCATGTTTTATATCTTTGATTTCGTCTGAAAAAGTAGTGGCAAACTTATTAGATATGTAAAACAGTCATCACCCATGCATTGCATATTTGAGTGTATGATGTCATCCAAGCTTTTAGTCTCTTTCCCCATTAATATATGTATATTTTGCCATAATTTCTTTATATGTTTATTACACTTTATTATACATTTTTTGTCATACAATTTTTTACTTTTATTTATGTTTTGGTACATTTATTCCCATACCTAAATATATTTCAGTCGTTTAAGCATGCTCTTTGGCTCATTACACCAAATTTAGAAGAGTTTATCAGCGTCACTTTTAGCATAAATGTGGGTATAAAAGATCGAAAAAACCGGCCAAGTGCGAGTCGGACTCGCGCACAAAGGGTTCCGTACCATTATCTATAAAAACAGTAAAGAAAAAAACGTCTATCTAGCTATTGCGGTTCTTGAGATAAAGCCTGGAAAAAAAAAGTTTTGTTGTATGGGATCCCCCTTGAATATTTATTTTATTTTGTTTTTAGTATTTGTTGTTACAGCGGCAACAGAAATACATAATCTGTGAAAATGTCAACTGTCTAGCTATCGCGGTTCTTGAGATACCACGGAATAAAGAATCCATTAGAAGTGGCATTCAACCGATTTTCATAGAGAACCACTGTCGCCGCACGCACACAACCACACTTCAATAATACACGAACATACAAGTGCAATACTCCTTCGATTTGTTAAAACGTACTGTGACAATATGTTGTTAACGGTAGCAAATTTTATACGCAAAATCTACTTTAACTAGTACTATTTACGGTCTCATTAGAGTGTCAAGTAACTATTTCTTACGCCCGTTACCATATGCGTTGCAAGACTTGCAAGAGGCGTGGTCGTTCGGCTACTCGACGCAAGATGGCGGTGTTTTCAAAGTATGGAGATGCGACCGCTTAAAACCAAAGAGTCGCTTGTACTGCAAAATGTGTATGATGATACGCCTATTTGGCTGTAACGGAATAGGGATGTGGGTATGGTATGAGTTTGACTATCGATATTTTTATGATATTCATACGGTAAATATTAAGCTAAAACTTAGTTATATTACAAATTGTTTCTAATAAAATCTTGTTTATTACATAAGTTAGTAGTAGGTAACATTTATACTAAATTGCTTTTGTTATAAATGTAGTAGCAATTAAACACAGATTTCTAATAAACAAAGATTATAATTTGTTTAATTTAATACAAGCACATCTCAAATACAATATAGAATTATTTTACCAGCAATCTACACTGCCGACGTTGTGCGAGTGCGGTCTAGTGAGAATTTACCGTCAAATTTGTTCGTTGTGTGGGATAACAGGAAACTAAATGTCAGTAGTGCGCCGTGCGTATTGCGAATTGAATCAATTGTTCGTACTTACGCTACATACAATACTCTGCGTGGGAATTGAATCTTCATGAATGAAGCGATTTCTTTTTGGCGAAAGTCAAATATCAGTTGCATCAAAATATTTCGAACAAATGGTGTTGAATCGTTGCAGAAACCAATCCTTCCTCCTCGTGGCATCAATCCATTTTTCCTTTGTATTTGTGTCTTTAGGAAAACTATAGGATTATAATAGTTACTAGCTTCTGCCCGCGACTCCGTCCGCGTGGAACTCGTTTATATCGTAGCTAGATAAAAACTTTCATCCCCCATGTCACCCCCTCGGGGGGATGATTTCCGGGATAAAAGCTATCCTATGTCCTTCCCCGGGATTCAAACTATCTCCATACCAAATTTCATCTCAATCGGTTCAGCGATTTACGCGTGAAGAGGTAACAGACAGACAGACACACTCGTAATATTAGTATGGATTTTATTGTGTATGACATAATATTCAGATACATATTACCAGAGCCCGGAATTCTTTAAAGCTGACTTCCGATTATACATATGTATATCAATAAATACAGTATACAATATGTAAAATATGATTACAAGTAGAAGTAACAACACGCAGTCTTATCACGAATGAGCGATTTCTTCGAGATAACCTTTGGATGACAACTTTTAGGAAATTATAAATAGGTATAAATTAAAATAATACTATTTTATTCTTTCTTATAAATAATAAGGATGATCTTAGTCCTCATTAAACGGCATAGGTATGCAATCCATAAATTATAAAAAGCAATAAACAATAAAATATTATTATTTTAATTTATATTTATAGTACTACAATACTTCCGATTATACAATAATACATATGTATAAACGGAAGTCGATAAACGAAAAGTCCCTATGATAGCTCAAAAGTGCTACGAGAATTTCGGGCTCTGCATCTTACTCATAAAAATATAATCTTTTTCATTTTGGTTTATCGATAACAAGTATCGACTTAGCCACAGCATTTGAGTAGCGAACCTTCGGGAAATTTGCCGTGCATTCACGTTCCGAGTAGTGAAATAATACACAGGATTATGAACTTTATTGTTAGAGGAATAGAATTGATATTTCCTTGACTACAGGCGCAAATTGTGTCTAAGAAATTGTTTTTATTTTATTTTATATGTATTCTAAAATATTACTTAACGATGATAGGAAATACCTCCATGAGACAAGTTTTTTATGTGCTGTTATTGGAGCAGCTTTCAATAACTCAATACGGCATTTTCCTAAAATAAACAAATATTCACTCATGTCCTACGCTGCGTGCGGTCGCTAGGTGACTGACAATAATCTGTGCAAGAAGTATGCTTATTATTGCTCATGTTCGGCGACACGGGAACGCCCACTCACCACTTCCAATGGATTCTTTATTCCGTGTGAGATACAGCCTGGTGACAGACGGACAGACAGCGAAGTCTTAGTAATAGGGTCCCGTTTTTACCCTTTCGGTACGGAACCCTAAAAATGTGATATTGCAGTCGAACTTTGAATAAATATTAAAATGTAATGCAGTAGTAATCAATCAACAACTATAATAATAATCGCTATAACTACTTTTCGTTATCTGTTAAAATAATGAATACAATAGTTCATGTGGTAGGTATACGGATACGGAAGTAGCAAAATAAACCTCCAGCTGACTCACATCTAGTTAGTACAAACGACAACACTGTTAACTGACCGTCCTATGTTTATATAGAACCTTATTACAATGCATTTAAGGTGCACCGATGGTCAGTTAGCGGTGTTGTCGATAGTACAACAAAATAAGTGTCGACTTGACGTTGACGTCCCACGGTATTGTTTAGGTACTTTTTTGACCGTGGTGGGTAGTATATGGAGACAATTCGTTAATAGCCTCAAAATACCGTACTATTCGTCTCATTCTAACTCACCTCAGCCCAGCTAGCACTCGCGATAGGTTTTATCGTTATGGTTTACGTGACGTCTCAGTACATTTTCGCCGTAAAATGTAACGATAAAACCTATCGTGCTAGGGTTTCAGCTGACCATAAGAAAGAAGTGACAGAGACAAGTCATGGATACTGTGTCATGGACCTATGATACTCAGGAACGGCTATACGTGTTGCCTCAGTGAGGGACGGAAAGGCTCCTATGCAGCTAAATTAAGAACTGGTCTTAAAATGGCTGACGACTTGCCATAAACAACCTACTTAATTTGGACGGGTATATGCGCCACAACTTCATACTAAATCAGTTGTTGCAAATAAAAAAAAGTGGAACTATGACAAGGACAATGAATGATATTTCCCTTTAGCATATAGTATGTATGCTACTAGCTCGCTTGCACGTGGTATTATTATTCCCAAAGCTTGCCCTGAGTATCATAGGTCCATGCAATATTGTACAATAAAAAAGAGGTAGATACGTTTTCTATATGAAATTCCGTGTTTAAAACGGGCAGGCTTACGCACACATGAAAGAGCTGCGAATATTGCAGATACACACTAATAATGGGAATCAAATGAGAGCAGCACGGCTAGCACGCGACGGCGCGCGAGCTCTCGATTTTTCTCGCACTATCCGTCTCTCTCTTATTAGAACACTTAGAAGAAGAGGTATAGTGCGATAAAAATCGAGAGTATGTCGCGGCCGTCGTGTGCTAGACGTGCAGGACGGTATGCTTGTTTCCGGGAGCGAAAAAGAGAAGTAAATATGTGTTGTAACGTACGATGCAGAGAAACTATACTTGTCTCTGTTTCTCCCACAGAAATTACCATAGCATACCGAGACGGACTGACATTGGCTGAGAATGTACAAAGAGTATTATTAAATCAGACGACACTTTGCCTCTTAATCATATTCTCGTTTCGTACTATTTATTGTACATTTATGTATCGATTTAAGATGCTCGGCTCTTCATACAAATTTACGTCAGTCGAAATATACGTTTTTTGCTGGCATAAACGACTGTCAAGGGACTGTAAGCCTGAGTATATGGTTTTAATTTCTCGTTTCGTACTATTTATTGTACATTTATGTATCGATTTAAGATGCTCGGCTCTTCATACAAATTTACGTCAGTCGAAATATACGTTTTTTGCTGGCATAAACGACTGTCAAGGGACTGTAAGCCTGAGTATATGGTTTTAATTTCAACTCGATACCTCCATGCGTGATCCTATAAGGGTTCCGTTTTACCCTTTTGATGTACGGAACCCTAAAAACAGAGCGTGTTGAACGTTTTTCATACGAAGTATCTAAAAACTTTTTTAATTTTTGTTAGGTATATTTCTTTTATAGTTTGTGGCAACATAGTCTAATTTCCGACCTAGCGGCGGATGCCATTACTCCCATTATCTATACAAAACAAAGTATCATGCTATTCCAGATTGCCGTTTTAAAATGACAACCAAATTACGTTTGTATGAAGAGACAAAAATAAAGGGTCAAAAATAAACTTATCGGGCTATACAATTATTTTATTTTTATCTGTCAATTTTTCTCTCTCTAAACTAAATAAGGACAATAGAAATATAATAAATAAATAAATAAATAAATATTAGGGGACAATCTTACACAAATCGACCTAGTCCCAAACTAAGCAAAGCTTGTACTATGGGTACTAGACGACGATAAACATACTTATATAGATAAATAAATACTTAAATACATAGAGAAAACATCCATGACTCAGGAACAAATATTTGTGCTCATCACACAAATAAATAATGCCCTTACCGGGATTTGAACCCAGGACCTCTTGCTTCGTAGGCAGGGTCACTACCAACTAGGCTAAAGCGGTCGTCGAAATATATATATATTTTTATAATAATTTCTAAACCATATACTTTATCAAAAATCACGAATCTTATGCCTACGATCTCCTGGGACCAGTGCCTAAATGTCAAGTAAAGGACACGACAACGGTTAATTGCGTGCTGACCAGGCAGTGTGTAGTGATCAATCGACCTTTACAGATCCGCAATGTAATGCTACTCGCCCAACTTTTCTAGCTTACTAGCCGGCGGTGGGACCAGTGCCTTATGTTGTTGACTAAATAACGATTTCGGCTTACAATTTCAAGCATTTTATAAGTTATTCTCATTTCGGTTAATAATCGGTTTGTGTAATAACCGAGCGCAAAAAGTGCCGGTTAATCGGTTTTTCGGTTAACCGGTTTGCATTCCCTAGTTGGAAATATTGAAATGCGATGGTAGTATCTCTTTCCCCGTCTAACACATGGCTGCGTCCTGTATGATGTGGCCATTATGTAGAGCAGATAATAGAACTATTAGGAATAGACCGCACATTGTTGTAATCCGTATCTATTAATAAAATAAATATTGTTGAAAATGAATTTTAACTAAACTTTATTCGACCGAACATTTTGCTGCTAAAAATTCTAAACAATGGTTAATGAAAGAACAGCGAAATAATACATACTAAAAATAAAGAAAAGGTAGGCGCTGCAACTCCCGCTGAATCTGCCGCAGTCTTCACTACTGCAACCAGTTTACTCGGGTATGTTGCTATGGCTACAGTATTCTGCTCGTCGTGCTTCTTTATTTTCTCATCTAGCCAATGCTTGAAGCTATAAGTAGGCAGTACAGTAGCCATTTCCTTGTTGATAGCATAATTAGACGTCATCTCTTTAATACATTCTTCATTACCCTTGACTACTATGCCAACCAGTTCATTACCAAAAATAGCAGGGCCACCGTAATCTGCGAAACAGGTCGGCACCTTCGATTCCACGCAGTCGATGTAAACATTTAAGAGATTGCCGGGTTGTGACTGAAAACGATTTTCCACTCCGACGTATTGCAGCTCCTTTGGCTCTCCGGGTTTATCGTTAAGTCCATATCCAAAAATCTCCAAGTCAATGAGGTTCTGAGCAGACGTATAGTTGCTCACTCTAACTCTAGATGCAACTGAGGCATTATGTTTCGTCGTATAAACAATCGCTACGTTGTTTAGAGATTCCTCGCCACTATAACTTGGGAACTTTTCAGATCTAATCACACTAAGTCTTACCGCGTCTTTATTCCTATTTGCTCTGAGTGAGTTCAGCAATACGCTATTGATTTGCTTATCGGCGCATGAAGCTGTAGTCAATATCAAACCATTGGAGATCACGGATCCCGAGCAAAGCTGTTCCTCACTCAGAGACAGCATCGCAGCCATGAAGGGAAACTGCTTGGCGGTCGCGTTGATAATGGGATGCATACTGTGATGCGCTCTCCTTGCGCTACATAGCTGAGTTCTATTGTCTGGCTCTATGTCCGGGATCTCCATTGCCACATCTTTAGATTCGTCGTTGTCGCCGTTGTCGTCGCCGTTGTCTGATCGTAGGTTATCAACGCTTTTTTTCACATTTTCTGCATAGCAAATACAGACAAGTTCCAACAAGAAAATAGTAAAGATTAGTTTTTTCATTTTCACGTTATAGAACGACTGCAAGAAATTGAAAGGTCTCTCCTGTCTTATTTTTATTTCTAGAATAATACTGACTGGTATTTTTGTTATACTAGATATGTTTGCAGCCAGTATGTAGTCACCGTGTGATCTTTGAGGCAGTAAATCCTTATCGGAGCATACAGGTAGGTACATAGAGAAAGTAAATCGTCTATCTATGGGTAGGTAGTATATTGTCTCAAGGTTGTCTCCCGTACTTAGTCAACTTGGTCAACCAAGTTGTAGGTACCATAATGTGGTACTCGATTAAAACGTTATTTTAAGTACAATGTTATTAATTATTATTATATAATAATAATGCAAAATCTCTTCTTACTTTCAAAAATCTCTTGAAACAATATTACCTGTCTCTCCCTTAAGTTGCCTTCTATGTGTTGTATGTATGTATATTATATGTATGTATATTGTATGTATGTAACTATGTATGATTTATATTTTTTAATTTATTAGGTATGTATTTTAATGTGTCCTGTTAAGTCATATTTTAAAGTTTCCTGTTTACTAATATTTGAAAGAAAGTGTGTTAGTATGCTCTTCTTGATGAGTTCCTGCACTACCTGTTTAAAATTCTAATTTAAATGTTTCCTGCTATAAAAAGGTTGTCTGGAGGAGATAGCTTTAAAGCGATAAGACCGCCTGTTGTTACCATTATTTATTAAGCATTTTTTTTTGTAAGGTGTTTCTCTCCTGTTGTGGTGCAATAAAGAGTATTTATTATTATTATTATTGTATGTTTTTAAGTAAGTAAACCATCCATTTTGTCTGAACCTTCAGTTGCGCTGCACATGATTGTTAGTAGTGGTCATATTATCTTTGGTTATTTCGATTTTCGGGGTCAAGGGCGCTTGGGGGCTAGGGGCAGTGTTGGGCACCGTTAATCAAACAAATGGTTAACTTCGTTAACCACTAATCCGTTACGTAAAGACGTTATTTTCGTTAATCGTTAAAGCGTTACATTTTCGAAGATTTAATGGAAGACCACGAGTTAATCGTTAACCGTTAACTCGTGATAAAAGTTGCGTTAGTCAATCTCAAGAAGAAATGGTACTTAAAAACCTTTATTCAACATCACATAATTAACACTGCATTTGAAATTACAATAGAAATCTACGACGCAGGCTTCGTCAAAAACACAGTAAGCATCTAAGCTGTAACACACTTCGTCAAAAAACCCACACTTGCAATCAGCCACAGGCTTCGTCAGTCGCATACAAATAATATAAGCAGCAACAAGCTTTGTCAAAGTCAACCCTCTCAGGTTGGCGCATTTTACGGATCCCCGGGATGACAGGTACCTGGCGCAAAAGTGCCTAAAATGCTCGCGGCATTTTTCCGCTGCACAGCCAATGAAATATGCTGGACCAGGTACGAGCCAGCCCTGGGATCGCAACCTCTCTCTCTCAAACGCTAACTCAACTACATATTTAATAAAGATTTTCCCTTCAGAGCACCAGGGGCCACCTGTCTCCACCGCAATTGGGACGAAGTCGTAAACCGGTTCCAAGTTTGCATACTTGGTATGCTTGAGCTTCGTTGCACTCTCGGCAGCCCCACCAGCCCTACGCACCGTGTGGTTGAGATGCGACAGAGCGAACGTGCTTAAGCACGTCGCATCCCAAATGAGACTGCGGCCCCTCTCCCATGGAACCAGTGTTAACCCGTCCGGTCTCTTACCATTCGTCCTGCTCAAACCTTTGAGGCTCTAACACGCAGAGCAGATTTATGGACACCAATGCTCGCCATATAATGTTATTTGAGCGTTTCTCAAAAAAAATGCCACTACATTTTTTCGGAGATTTTCTGCAACTTTTATGTTATTTCTACTCAAAATCACGATGTCTTTCTATCCCAATAGGAGAAAAAAAGTGTCCCAAAATGTCCATACATTTTTGAACTTTCCTATTGTGTTACCACCATATAAAGTGAATGGTAAATGGTAACACAATAGGAAAAATATCTTTGGGACAGTATTTTGTCCTACCAGGGTCGAAAGAGCTCCTGATTCTGAGTGGAAATAGTTAACATAAAATTCCTAGAAGTACAATTAATAATAGTGGCATTTTTTTTGAGAAACGCTCATTTATCGAATGGTGTTTTGAAAACCTACCCTCACAGCGCCCGCAACATAAACCATGGTGGCCGTTCGCCTTCACTGTAGCTCCACAAATGCACACATGTGGTTCGCATACCGAACACCCCAGTCTTAGTGCAGCCCCATTCCTACGGGAATCGTTGTCGAGCAGCGTACCCAAATACGACGATGGTAACGCATGCAGCCGAGCCACTGATTCCGGCTCCCTCACTGCCTTTAGCCGGGCCAAATCCACTCCAACAGCTACTTCTAACAAACTATCAAAAGTCCTGTTGCATAATAGGTCATTCCACGCTCTTTGAATTTTTATATAAGTGGGTTGTGCATGATTGGGACCTTACCCTCAACTATAATGCTTCCTCCAAAAAAGAAATCTGAACATTACAGTACTTAAATGGGTCCGCGAATGGATGCTGGATATAGCTGTCCGTAAAAGCGCCCTATCTCGCCTAAAAGCTCAGGTTTAGAAGAAATGATTCTACCGTCTTCAGTTTTCAATTTGTCCGGCTGGCTCTGCCAATGGACAGACACCTTGTGAATTTTTAGAGCCCTTATTACGCTGGATGAAGTTTTAATAAGATTTATATTAGATTGTTTTATTATTTTTTTTTGATTTATTTTTATTTTTATTTATATGCTTATTGAGCTCTGTTTATTGAGCTGCCGGTATAAAGTCGCATCATCTGAAGACTGGGATAATTTCACTCCTATCCTTCATGATTTTCTTAGTTGCTTAGTAGCTTGATCATTTTGTTTTTCAATGTTTGTTAAGCCGATACGTAATTTTTTTGTTTGTTTGTAAGTATATGCTTCCAGATAAGTCCCATTTTTCCAAAAATTCAATTGGATGATGGGATCCATGACGAATTGAGGGAACTCCTCAATTATATTAGGCACGCGTGTAGTGATTTTGGTATTTTCTATTATAACTCGTGTATTTACATCCGGAAATCATAAATTGGTGGAGTGGAATTGATGATGAAGACCACAGATGACTTATGGAATTCCTCAATTATGTACTTAAAAGTACAAAAGCAATATCACAGATTCTGATAAGATTCCGTTGAAATAGCAGCTAATGAAGTGCCAAAGGTGATCCTTGTGGAATCGACGGAAGTCCTCAAATATTATCGGGTCACATACAGCGATTGGGGTTTTTTCTCTAATAATCAACGCATTTGCTCTCGGAAATCAGTTCATGTGGTAAATTGGAAAAGAAATGTGGAAATGTTCTCGTGGCTTGTGGCTTAATTGAAGTCGGTTAAAACTTTGTTTTTAAAGTAAATTATTAGTTGCACCGTCGGCTCTCATCGAGGTCGACCTTCTGTGCTCGAGTTTCTTGAAGAAGGAATGCATCATGTACCTACGGAACAAACGATTACAATCAGTAGTAGCTCCAAACCGCCATTACTTTTTACGTTTATGCGAGATGCGCGCGCAAAACTTTAGTGATAGGCAGAGGACATGCTGGGATATGCATACGGGTTGACACGTGTTAAACTGTCATGCGGTATACAGACTAAGTGATTTTACCCCAATTTGTCAGTAAAACATGTCGAAGTCATAATTGGGTGTAGCCTACAGATGTAACAATCCGACCCTCGGAATAAGGGTAAACATGACCATGCATGCATGCAATTTCTCAGTACAACTCGTGTGACAGTTGGATAAGCAGCGCAACATGCCTCCAGACGATAGTGATTAGTCAGCTTCTGATAAATTGGGGCTGACAAATTATGACATGTACCCGCCATCAACCGCCGCGTCCCGCCCGCCACGGGGAAGGGGGCAGGGCGGATATGACGGACTAACCGCGGCAGAAGCCTTGGACTACCGTCTAAAAACCCAACGAGTGCCAGCTCCGTCTTAAGGGAGGGGCGCCGCGGGATCGCTTTACGCATTCGACCGCGTGCGCCCCGACGGGCGGCCTACAGGGTAGCGGGCCGCAGACATTAAGCGCCAAATTAAAGCGCATTGAGTCCAGTGGGACCAATTTTGGCAGTTTCCCACTACGGTGGAGGAGGCAGTAACTGCGCGTAGCGCCTGGCTCTGCCTCCCGTCCGTCGCCGCGAGGGGATTATTCTCGCGTGCCCGCTCTGCGGCCTCCTTCTGCGACATAACCTGGTCACTGAAGGAGGCCATCGCCTTCCATGCATCCTCATTGTCGAGCATGGCCCTAATAACACCCGACAACGAGACGTCCGACCGCGTCACTGCTTCTAAGTCAGTCCGTTGGGACCTCCACGCTGTACATTCTTCTAAAGTGTGACGCGCCGTGTCCACGGGCGCACCGCACTCATGGCAGCAAGGGGAGGATTCCCTCCCTATGCGATGCAGATTCTTACCAAAGCAGCCATGGTTAGTAAGTACGAGCATCTGCGCCATATGGAACGTCAGGGTTCCATGCTGCCTCTCTATCCAGCGTTCCAAATGAGGCATTACTGCTTCCACGTTTTATGTCCGACGTAAAGCATTCGTCCCTCTTGCACTCGCATATTTACCAGAATGGGACGAATGCTTTATGTCCGACATAAAACTTAGCGTCTAGCCCCCAATTTATGAAAATCTGTAGGGCAGGATTTAAAAATCTGTAGAAGTACGGATTTTTTAAGTGGTAATTAAAAAAATCCGTAGTTCTACAGATTTTTAGGGATCCGTCGTCAACAAGGAACCCTTATAGTTTCGCCATGTCCGTCCGTCTGTCTGTCTGCCTGTCTGTCCGTCTTCGGCTTAGCTCAGTAACCCTTACAACTAGAAAACTGCAATTCGGCGTGGGTATATAAACCAATCACTCCGACAAAACAGTACAAGCCTGAAAAAAAAAATTTTTTAGGGTACCTCCCCTACATGTAAATTGGTGATGATTTTTTTTCACTTAATTTCGGGTCCATATACATTGTCATTGGAATTTGAACCTTTTACCGTGGACGGTAGAGTTGCTTTTTCACGGCACGGTGCTTCTTGCCCGCGGCGAGCGCGCAAAGGACCTGCTCTGCGACATGCCCCCCCCACCCGTGGCAATGCTAAAAATTTGGCGGACTTACGGTGCTTCTTGGGCCAGTTTACGGAATGTTGTACACTCGACTTTAAAAAAAAAAGATATAATCAGGTTTTTTCTACTCAGAGGCCCAACCGCGAAACGAAAACGAATTTCGTTCGTGTATCTCCCTCTCTGTCGCACATGCTAGTTCGAGCGGTAGAGACGGATATACTCGAACGAAGTTCGTTTTCACTTCGCGGTAGCCCCTCAGAATCGAGAGCACTTTCGAACCTAATAGGAGAAAAAAACTGTCCATAATGTTACATATAATTTTTGTTTTCCGTTCCGTTACCACTATACAAGCTTAGTATGGAATCAGTAACAGAATGGAATAAAAAATCTTGGGACACTTTTTTTCTCCTATTAGGTTCGAAAGTGCTCTCGATTCTGAGTAGAAAAAACCCAAAAATATCAAAATTAAAAAAAGTCGAGTGTACAACTTTCCGTAAAATGGCCCTCTTGCGCGCGCGGCTAATTATGATGTGCGGCTTGATGCTGTTCGGAGATTTTCGTGATTATTTTACGTAAATAACCTGTTGCTGCTAAAAGTTTGCGATCTGTGATTCGATTAGTTTTAAAGTTGTGTACTTAATTACCAACATATCGTTTGAAAAATCATAATGTACCTACTGACCTCGTTATTTCAATTGAGAAGTTGTTTCATAAATAAAAGAGTTACCTTAGTAATTCGAATTTTAAAGTAAATTAGTAGTAGTATATTTTCTCGTCGCGCGTCGCGCCTCAGCATCAGTGCTGCTAGGCTGGGCTAAACCAACTCAGCTGAGTGGTCGCTAAATGGCACATGAAATTAATGGTGGTCGCTAACCAGCGAAATGACCCTATACATTGGTGTGTTATAAAAATAATCATATTTACGATTATTTACGAGGGTAAGCTATAATAAAAACGCCAAAAGCCCCTTTTAAATCCGCATTCTGTGACAGACGGGCAACTACGGAACCCTACCCTGCGCGTGGCCCGACACGCACTTGGCCGCTTTTATTTCAATGCTTTATTCCATTTTACTAGAGTTACTGAAGCTTAAGGCCTCTCACAAACTGGCGCGGCCTGGCGTTAGCTGTCAAATTTACTATTGACCGCCACCGCAGGCCGCGCCAGTGTGTTGCAGGCATTATGGTGCCGCCCGACGTGACACGGGGCGAGGCGCCATATGCACACTTAAGTCGCCTCGTGTTATGTGGGGACGCAGCCTACTTATAGTCATGTTGAAAATTAGTAAAATGTTGCAAAATACGAAATATCTGAAATTCCGTAGGTTCACCAATAATTTCCGTAGGGTTGGGCACAGGGCCTAAAATCCGTAGATCTACGGACTGTTCCGTATGTCTGGCTACGCTGTGACGTACGCTTCGGAACGAGGGTTGAATTGAAATGGCGCGAGGCGTTTCCCGCGGTCCGAACTTTATGTGTAAAGGCCGCTAAAGTTTTTAACACGAATGCCGCGTTCACATGGACTCCCGTGCGGCCTGGCAATCAGCTTGGCATGCTGCCCGGCAAGCAGCCCGTGCACTTCTGCGGCCCAAGCAAGCTGCTGTTCACACGCTCGCGGGCGTGCTTGTCATGCAAACATGGGAGATTTTTTTATCTTTGGAATATTTATTCGACGGGGACTCATATTGTTGTGTCCCACTGGTAACCCCCCAGAAAGAGCAAAATTTCTTTCTTTGACCATTTTTAATCTTATGACGACTCCAATTACGACATGTTTACTAATGCATGCGAGCGTGTGAACAGGTACACAAGCACGAGCACATTCACCCTTTGATCTTTGTCAAAAAACCGACAGTCGTCCCGATCGGTGGCATTCACGAGCACGGGCACGTGCACATTCAGGCTGTTCACACGCTCGTTCCCGTGCCCGTGCACGTGAATGTCGCTTTGAACGCGAGCATGTGAAAGCGGCATTAGAAATATGAATATACCAACATCCGAATCGGAGCACCCTACCATCCACGTGGTCTTGTCTGCCCTACCCCTGGAATGTATATAAAAAGCCGGAGGCGCGGAGGGTGAGCAGCCCTCGCCCGCCGTGAAAAGCGGAGCGGCTGAGGTGAGGCTGGTCGCCTTCATGCCGAAGCTGCGGAGCGGAGCACTGGTGGCGGAAAGGCTAATCTTCCCGCAGCGCCAGAGCTAAGGCGGAGTTCGACTGCACCCTCCCAACTTTGCGACCCTTATGTATTTGGATAGGAGTATGATTTAGTCGATCATCAAATAAATGAACTTTCAATAAAAAAAACACTGGTCAATAAAATTATAGCAATGAGACCCCCGGAAATCGAAATCTTTATGAGCTCCGTCGGAATGCCGATCAGTCACTGCGTTGTAATTAACCGACTTCAAAAAAAAGGAGGAGGTTCTCAATTCGATTGCATTTTTTAATTACTATTTTTATCATTTCCAATTACCTCAGAACTCCGTCATTTATGAGCCGATTCGTAAATTTTTTTTTTGTTTGTAAGTATATGCTTCCAGGTGGGTCCCATTTTTTTCAAAAATTCAATTGGATGATGGGATCCATGAGGAATTGCGGGAACTCTTCAATTATATTAGGCACGCGTGTAGTGATTGTGGTATTTTCTAACTAGTGTACTTATTTACACCCGGAAATCATAAATTTGGTGGAGTGGAATTGATGATGAAGACCACAGATTTTTAATTTTCCTTTATTTTTACCTATCTTTTATTAACATAATAACTTAAGATATATGAAATACAAAAGTACATTAAAACTAGATTTAAAATTAAAACTAAAACTAACTTAAAAACGACCTAACAAAAACTAAATAATTCCTAAATTTGGACCCTTTGGCAGGGTACCCATCACGCAGGCAGCATTCCCGCGCTGAATTGCGATTGCAAGTCTTTGCGCGAGAAAGCTGCCCGCGCGAGGGTCGCCTGTTGCCTCCTTCAGGCGTTTGCTGAGCGCCCCGTGAAGCCCACGCGCGCCTTTACCCCACGATCCAAGGGTCTCGACACCAAACGGAACGAACTCGTACAGGGTGCCGAGACAACTGTACTTCACCGCCTTTGCTCGTTCCCGCGTATCTGCCGCCGCGCCAGCACGTCTGCTAGTCGAAAGAAGATAGGACGCAGCCAAGGTGTCAGCGCAAGTGGCGTCCCACACCAGCGCACGTCCCATCTTCCACGGAATCAACGACATCCCGTCGGGGCGCTTACCATCGCTCCGCACGATCTGCTCAATTATGTACCTACTTAAAAGTACAAATGTACGTCACAGATTCTGATAAGATTCCGTTGAAATAGCAACTAATGAGGTGCCAAGGGTGATCCTTGTGGAATCGACGGAAGTCTTCAAATATTATCGGGTCACATACAGCGATTGGGATTTTTTCTCTAATAATCAACGCATTTGCTTTGCTTTGCAACGCTATTTTTAGTTAGTGTCGATATAGTACATTCAGCAGCAGAACACGCTCAAAATGATCTAGACAGTCTTTATCATCTTGATATTAGAGTCGTGTGTAGCTCATTTTGTTTTGAGCACTTGACCCGCGTAAGTACTTTTTCTACTGATTGTACAATAATTTGCTGTTCATGCAGTGAACCCGATGACGACGTCCCCAATCACAATTTATCTATAGCGATAATTAACGTTGGGTACGTACTATGTACTAATATTATCGATAACGTTAAGCACTACATATGTGTTGGGTTTCGTTTTTATACTTTTACTAGCTGTTGCCCGCGACTTCGTCCGCGTAGAATTTGATTGCTATTAAATTATTGTGGGCGGAACCTCAATTATCGCCGACCCAAACAAAGTTCTACCATCTTAAGGGATGATTTCTGATATAAAAACTATCCTATATCCTTCCAAGGGTCTCAACTTATCTGTACGAAAAATTTCATCTAAATCTGTTCACGGATTAAGCGTAAAAGGTAACAGTGCGATGAGTTCATTAGTTTAAATTGCAAAATTTCAATTGAAAACTCCGGTTTTACAAATATACTCGTAATATCTTAAGAATTATCAACAGACATTAAAACTATTAAATTATATATTAATTGCATTGTAAATTGTATATTTTTCATAATGTAGGTACCTATTAAAGAAAGCTACATGACTGGACATTTTTGCTTAGATCCGTCCACGTTGGTTCGGGTTACCTGTATAGTTTTGAAATCAAACTTATCTAATGCTAAAAGACGGAGAACTTTCCATCTCCATCCACCGTCCCCATTTAACGGTGTTAGAGAATAAATTATTTTGTTTAAGCCCTCTTATTTCACCCCTTTAGGGAGCAAATAGATCTACATATTATAAAAGAAACCGGCTGTCCTGCTTTCATGTTTCTAGCCACAGTTTAATATTAAAAATCACACATTACTTAGGTATGTGAACTTTCAACCCCTATCTTACCCCTTCAAGGCATAAATTAGGAAAATATCCCTTATCAATGTTTTTGACTGTACATTAGGAGCTTGTGGCCAAAGTTTTAAACGTCTAACACTAAAAATGACATGATTCCCATACAAACTTTCAACTCTTTTTTTAACCCCCTTTGGGGATGAATGTTTGTAACATCGCTTAATCATTTGCTTTGCTTTTTAGTAAGATACCTTCATACAAAGATTCAAGTCTATAACTTTCCAAATCAACGATTTCCATACAACGGTACGACCCCTATTTCACTCCCTTAAGGGTTGAATTTCGAAAAATCCTTTCTCAGTACACGTCCACGTACTGTAAAATATATATATTCCAAATTTCATGCTTATAACTTTAGCGGTTTAGGAAATCACACATTACTTATGTGAACTTTCAACCCCTTCAAGGGATGAATAAGAAAAAAAAACCGTTATCAATGTTTTTCACTGTACATTAGGAGCTTGTGAACGAAGTTTTAAATGGCTAACTTTAAAAACGACATGTTTCCCATATAAACTTTCAACTCTTTTTTAACCCCTTTAGGGTCATTTGTTCATCATTTGTTTGGCTTTTTAGTAAGAAACTTTCATACAAAGATTCAAGTCTATAACTTTCAAAATGAACGATTTCCATACAACGATTCGACCCCTATTTCACCCCCTTTAGGTTTGAATTTCGAAAAATCCATTCTTAGCCGTCCACGTACTGTAAAGAATATATGTTCCAAATTTCATGCTTATATCGTTAGCGGTTTAGGCTGTGTGCTGTCTGTCAATAGATTAGTAACGAAGAGTTTTATATATATAGATAAGTGGGTAGGGCGCTCGCTCATTTTTTTCGACTAATTTACCGCCATATTGGTTGAGGTTTCGCTTATAGCCTCCCAGAGTGAATTTATATAAAACTGTTGTGATTTGTGCTATATACTTAGACCTTTAAGAACATTTCTTCAGTGCGTATTTCGGTTGGCAAACCACGTCGAAAGCAGACAGCAGACCAGAAATAATAAGAGGGGCTACCGCGAAGTGAAAACGAACTTCGTTCGAGTATCTCGTTCTCTGTCGCTCGAACAAGCAAGTGCAACAGATAGGGAGATACACAAATGAAATTCGTTTTCGTTACGCGGTAGGGCCTCAGATTAGTGCATTGCCGATCCTTTCTTCTGTGTGCCTAAAACCCAAAATACCTAAACCTATCGCAAAAAATACAGTCCACTTTAAAATTCAATTTAACCCGCAAAAAACCCACTCCCTCAGGTGTCGAGGTCGCGCCCCGCTATTTATTATTTTTCAGATTATACGGCTTGAAAGCCCAAATTTTTTGTTCGGGTCATGTCCCCCCCGCCTGCTAAATGGCTACGGTCGAGTCCTTCCACCTACTATGGCTTATAGCAAATACTTACAACTACTTAAGGTGCTCTGCTCACCTAGGCTAAATGCAACGAAGTGGACCACTAAACCTCTGATTACGCTTGCAATTAGTTACCTACTACGAATCGCGGCGTCAACATATATTAGGAGTGACGGGTGAGGTGAGGGCAAATCAAGTGACAGAATAACATAGTTTAGTTAGAAAAGTCTGTTTGGCTCACCTGCCAACCAACCTATTTTACACACTCACCGCAAGAACAGTGACACACTTTGTAACTACATGGATATCCAAAAACTCTCTTCGTTTTAACCGACTTCAAAAAAGGAGGAGGTTCTCAATTCGGTTGTATATATTTATTTAACTTTTTTTCAATGTTTGTTACCTCAGAACTCCGTCATTGATGAGCCGATTCGTAATTTTTTTGTTTGTAAGTAAGGTGGTCCAGTTGGGTCTCAATTTTTCAAAAATTCAATGGGATGATGGGTTCCATGAGGAATTGAGGGAACTCTTGACACGCGTGTAGTGATTTTGGTATTTTCTGTTATAACTCGTGTATTTACACCCGGAAATCATAAATTTGGTGAAGTGGAATTGATGATGAAGATCACAGATTACCTATGGAGTTCCTTAATTATGTACTTAAAAGTACAAAAGTGCGTCACAGATTCTGATAAGATTCCGTTGAAATAGCAACTAATGAAGTGCCAAAGGTGATCCTTGTGGAATCGACGGAAGTCCTCAAATATTATCGGGTCACATGCAGTGATTGGGCTTTTTCTTTAATAATCAACGAATTTGCTCTCGGAAATCAGTTCATGTGGTACCTAAATTGGAAAAGAAATGTGGGAATGTTCTCGTGGCTTGGCGAAGTACTAAATTAAAGTCGGTTAAAACTTTGTTTATAACGTAAATTATTAGAAGAGAGTGACGAAGAATCGCATTACGCAATGAGTAAAAGGAAATTCAATTAAATACATATTTATAGCGGGATTAATATTAGGTATATGTTTATTGTTTATAATATTTTGATACTTAAATACTAAAAAAAATCCTTTTAATAGGATACTGGTTCAACGCTATATATTTAATTTATCTAGTCGTTCTCTTGGAGATTTATGCCATTCGACAGCGGCAAGCGATCGATTATTTCACTGAAACATATGAAAATTCATACGATCAACGTAAATACAAGACAGTTTATAGGTTTAATGTACACTTTCACAGCTTCACGAGCCAGGAAACCCATGAGGAAACTCAATCGTAGCAACTTAAGTCTGGGACAATAGGGGTTCCAGATATATAAGTTGCTATTCCCTATTCGGTAATGGAAGACCGTAATGAAAACCAGTTATCTATTATATATGTGGAAAATCTCAATGGTGTAAGTGAAGTTCCTCTCAGTAGCCCAGCGATGCGACAAAACGTCCAATTGAGCGTTTCTCAAAAAAAAATCCACTATTATTAATTGTACTTCTAGGTATTTTATGTTAACTATTTCCACTCAGAATCAGGAGCTCTTTCGACCCTGGTAGGACAAAAAACTGTCCCAAAGATATTTTTCCTATTGTGTTACCATTTACCGTACACTTTGTATGGTGGTAACACAATAGGAAAGTTCAAAAATGTATGAACATTTTGGGACACTTTTCTTCTCCTATTGGGATGGAAAGACATCGTGATTTTGAGTAGAAATAACATAAAAGTTGCAGAAAATCTCCGAAAAAATGTAGTGGCATTTTTTTTGAGAAACGCTCAATTGCCGCTTGTGGCGCGCATTTAAAATCTGTAAGACGTCGGTGACAGCGTTTCACGCACGATGAAAATATGCACACCTGCCTGACGGTCTAAGTGTCATGTGCCATATATTTCGCTTTATGGCGCTGCAACGCTTCATCCGAACGTTTGTTAAACGCTTAAGAGAATTTACTCACGCAGAACCCCTGGTCGGAGCACAGAAGTTCCAAGTGGTCACATTAACGGTTTCAAACGGCAGTGGTCCGAGGTGTTCAACGCATTGGAATCGCATGTCCATGCACATGCTCTCCAGAGCCTGCCTATACTCCCTTCCATACTTGCACATGAGGTCGGGTCTGCCAAAGTAAAAGAGTCGTAAAATCCTTTCATACTCAATATGGTCTAATTACCGTAAGGTTTTGAATTGCAATTGATTGAGCATTTGTCACGAAGCCTATATAGTTCTGTTTTGATGCGCAAAGCTCCATCTACACATACCGCTCTGCGCCGGAACAAACAGCGTGACAAACGGTACAATACGCTCGTGTGGGTATCATTTTGCCGACCATGAAATTGTACCATTGCATTGTGTATGTACCATTACCATGAAGGAGGTTCCCGAGTGCAGAAACAAGAGCGCCCTACTATTACCAACCCGATTTAGATTCAATACGTTTCATATGTTGCCTGTCGTGACATATTCGTCTCTTAAAGAGGAACAGCAACCGACTAATGCTTGAGAGCAAATTCTATGGCATTGGCACCGAAACGTCGGCTGAGGTCCAGTGCGTTATACCTGCTAACAGTTCAAATCAGCTTTACTCGCGGCAAACAAAGCCTACTTTTTTCACTACAAAAATTGGCAGCAATATTAATTTACATTTGTGCATCTGGGTGGTTCGTTTTCTCACTGTGTGCGCGGTTTTACCTGATGACTTCCCAGCAGTCGAGCAGGTTCTTTATGCAGGGCGGCAGAAACACCTGGCCTCGTTGGCGCACGTCATAGTCATCCGTCATCGGCTTGTAGAAGTTGTGGGCGTCATATATCGTCTGTCCGGACGTCCCTGTCACTGTATACACAAGTTGTACTCTACAGCACCGCATTTAAGTCAGATATATAGAAAACTAGTATTTTGCCTGCGGTACCTATTCTATTGTTTCTTTGTTTTTCAAATTTTCAGGAATTGGTCAAGTATTACCGAGGAAAGGGAAAGTGAAATTCCGCTATGCGAGGCGAAATGAAGGGTGAGATTTTATTACTCGCGCGTTGAACTCGTTCGTGTTGCTTGTGAAAACTGTGCGTACCCATGTGTGGTTTTTGTTTTTAAAATTTTCCAGGAATTGGTTAAGTTACCGAGGAAAGGGAAAGTGAAATTCCGCTATGGGAGGCGAAATGAAGGGTGAGATTTTATTACTCGCGCGTTGAACTCGTTCGTGTTGCTTGTGAAAACTGTGCGTACCCATGTGTGGTTCTTGTTTTTCCAATTTTCCAGGAATTGGTTAAGAGTTACCGAGGAAATGGAAAGTGAAATTCCGCTACGGGAAGCGGAATGAAGGGTGAGATTTTGTTACTCGCGCGTTGAACTCGTTCGTGTTGCTTGTGAAACTGTGTGCCTGGTGTGTCCGCGTGGGCTTGCCCCTCGGGCCTTTGGCCCGCGGGCTCGCGTAGCGGGCGCGCTCTGAAGGGACGCTTCGTGCCTTAGTTTCCGAGATATTAACATTTATAATTTAAATAATTATGTGCGACTACTCAGTGCATAAGGCACTAGTCCCACCGCCGGCTAGTAAGCTAGAAAAGTTGGGCGAGTAACGGTTCATTGCGTGCTGACCAGGCACAGTGTGATCAATCGACCTTTACAGATCCGCAATGTAATGCTACTCGCTCAACTTTTCTAGCTTACTAGCCGGCGGTGGGACCAGTGCCTAATGCATTTTTGCTAACGCCGTTGCCACTTTGTAGTTATTTCTGGGCGTAGTGATTAACGAATCCGAAAATGACAGATCTCTCATAAAACTGATCCGAATACGAGAAAAAAGAAACTTAATTTTTAGGGGTCTAGGTACTTTTTTAGGACAAGCCAAACTATTTTATTTTTTACAAACAGAAATACCAGAAAGTCCGAAAAACATGTTGTCCTAAAGTTGTTACGAATCACTCAAGGAGTTTACTTGTGCACAAATCACAGCAACGCGTATTCAATACTAGCTTGTGCTCGACTTCTTTTTCTAAAATTTTTTATCTCCTGACATTTCACGATTTGGACTTCCCGAGACTTGGACATTATAGACTGGACAATTTACGACTTAGACATTTCTCGATTGGGACCGGTCGAGACTTAGACATTAGTATAGACTGGACATTACACGACTTAGAAATATCTCGATTTGGACTGGCCGAGACTTAGACGTGACCTACTTAGATGCTCTGTAAGATTTTGATTTCTTACGATTTGGACGCAATTTCGACACTGGACATTTTACGACTTTGACATAACACTCCGGAGGGCTCGCCTCCTCGCAACTGCGGAGTATGCCGACTCATCTGTGGCTTCCGGCGCTGCCCTCTCCAAATATAGGTAAAAGTGGCGCTGGAACATACGTTTCATGTGCTCTGGGAATAAAGGCGTGAATGTATGTATGTATGTATTGGGATTAAAGATAACATTTTAAAACGAAATATATTTATTTTATTTTGTATTGGCGGTTTAGACATTTCATCTGTCTGGCTTTAGGACCTGCGCGCAAAATGTAGACTCGTGGTGAATAGAAAAGTGATTAATAGAATTGACGACACTGGAAATTTTTGGCGATGTACATAAAGAAAATAACTTAGGAAGCCTAGAAAATTTTCATCTTATGAAAAGGATTTTTTCCTCATAAATGTGTTGAAAAACGTCGTATGAAACGCGTGTTTTGATAATTAGGTACATCGTCGGCTCTTTCATTCCCGCCTCTGATATAGTTATCTTATCAACATAGCTAACTTGTATCACAAATATCACAATGTACTATTATTGTTTTCCTTCCCCCAAACAAAATAAGAACAATTGTAATTGAATGATCTGCTAAACAAATTATCTCTCAGATAGCTGTAGAAATTTTGTCTAACCTTACACAGATTGGTTTTTGCAATGTTGAATTTAGGAAGTACCTAGGGACTTACTAGGTAGCTATTAGGAGGGCACGATTTTACCCACACGTAGGAAAACTTACCATAGAGTGTAAGGAATATTGCGGTAGATGCGGCCCAACGCTTCATCGTGATAATAGTTGAAGTTTGATGAAATGAAACTGTTCTGAACGGCGTCGAGGCTATAATAGGTATAATTACCCTGATTAATGGTTGGCGCGTATTTGATGATGTCTATTGGCATGTCCGACTAATCATTAGTAGTTAAAGCCCGACAAGTTTCCTTTTGACCCTAGCCACGTTGCGGATTTTAAATGGAACTACCGTCAAATGGTCCAACATTGCCCTCCAGTGTATCTTTGCCCAAAAAGCAACACGTGAACATTTTCATTCGTGGAGTAATCATTTACAGATTTATGGAAACACTGCTATTTTTAGTAGAAAATAGGTTATATAGGTGGCCACACTGCGTGTCGCATTTACTCGTAGCCTTATGGGGTGTACACAGTCATGATTTGTCAGCCCCAATTTATCAGAATCTGACTAATTGCTATCGTCTGGATGCATGTTGCGCTGCTGATCCAACCGTCAAACGAGTTGTCCTGACTAATTGCACGAAAATCACAATTTGGACCATGGAAATTGCATGATCTGCCAAGTGTTTTTTTTCACAAATTTCATTTAAATAAATTGAAATGTAAATTTATAATATATATTAAAGATTATTGTTTTAATATTTTACACTGTAATTCTCATATTTCGTCATTTTTTTTCAACCGGTTGTAGATGGAATGAGAATAACTACGGAGAGTCGTGCTAGTTGATATAATATTTATCACATAAAACCAGAATCACTATCAGAATCCTTTAAGATCACATAGGAATATATCCGCTAGAGCAAACACTGTTTTCTGTTTTTATTTCAGGGTCGTAGATTTTGACAGCCTGTAACGAGCACCAGACGGTCCTGCATTGCGGACTACACTTGCTATATGAAGCTGTAAGATAAAGCGGGATGGGGATACCTATGAAATACATTTGCAGCACGCTATCATGAGACGGCCCTGACATACTCTGGATTTTTGTGTGCTCTCGCCCTATCTAATCGGTTAGTAACAATCTTGTAATCCGCTTCGCAGGACCGTTTGAATGTGGATATTTTCGCTTTCTTACTGTTAACTGGCCACACTGAATGAAATTGTGGTTGCAGATTGTTACATCTGTACGCTACACCCAATTCTGACATCAACATGTTGTAGTGACAAATTGGGGTAAAATCACATAATGTGGATACCCCATCACTTGGTAGATTGTCAGAACTCGCCGAGGGAGGATGTGTTTTTGCGGGCCAATTCCGGCGGACAATTGAACGCGTATCGTACGAAGTCGCAAATCCAAATGTGTTATTAATAAATATGAACAGTAGATTATTTAAATTTTATTTCTAATAGTAATATCTTAATTCTAACATTTTGTCGATCTTTTTAATACCCACATTTATGCTAAAAGTGGCGCTGGAACATAAGTTTCATGTGCTCTGCCTACCCCTTTTGGGAATAAAGGCGTAAATGTATATATGTATGTATGTAGTAATGTCTTAATTGATTCGGAAATTGTTAAACCGGGCAATGTTACACTGCAATGTTCAAGTTGGCTTAAGCCAACATTGCCCACCTTCGAAAACGGCTTAGGGTTGTCACATGTTTTTATGGACAAATTACCTAATAATGCTTCTTTTATTTCAATCATTTTATTACTTCATAATGTTTATGTGCATGATCAAATATGTATCCAAGAGTTTTTTGGTACAATTTTTTATTTTATTCCATTTAAATTAGTAAATACTCACTATTTTAATAAAAAAATAATACCTGAAATTGTGTTTTATTATGATAAACCATTCATACCAGATACAAACAGACACTTTCAATAAAAAAACTATCCGTACTGAGAATATATAAAACGTTTCACCATTTGACCCCAAAGTGACCACCCTAGCAGTTTGAAATTTGCTTTTTGCACTTTGTGTGGAAACAACTTAAAATGGCCATGTAACATTGCCCACCCAATTGCCGACTTAAGTTAAACTAATAATGAGAGGATTTTTGATGCTATTGCTAAAATTGCCCAAATTATTGTTGTAATTTTTTTTCGTTATTTTTTATTTTATTCTGTTAAATCGACGTGGGCAACTTGGCCCGCCTCTAAAATCGGCCGAAATCTTCGTTTCCGCATTGACTACACGGCCGTGGTCAAGCTTGTTATGATGGACTAAAAAAACACTAGCATCAACATAGAAAAAAATTGAAAAATTCATAGTTTTCCAAAAAAAGCGGGCAATGTTGGACCATTTGACGGTAATTTATTTTACTGGCAAGGAGTAATCTTTGGCAATGTCACAGATGTAAGGCTGCTCACGCACTACGATTTAATGTCGTTCTATAATCGCGTCGCAAAAATGCAACGTATGTGTTTATATGACAGTGCGCGCACATGCCATATGCGCATGCGGCATGCGGAAAGGCGAAATACTTCGCGATTGTAAAATAAATTACAATAAATATCCCAAAAGCAATCCATAGCGATGGCAGTAAGCTTATTTTGAATATAAGTAATTGAATATTTACAGCAAAAAAACCGGCCAAGAGCGTGTCGGGCCACGCTCAGTGTAGGGTTCCGTAGTTTCCTTCCGTCACAGTAAGTGTCCCCACTTAAGCGTTAAACAAGCAATACTTAGCCAACAATACAAGCAATATACTTTGCGAACAATTTTGTTATTAGACAACGAACGACCATAGACAACTAAGACAATTCGAGCACGACAAATTTTCGACCTAATGTATGGGCACAGTATAGGAACAGTAGATAAACTTCGAACAAAGGTACATCGCACGGCTGCACACATGCGCGCGTGTTCGGTACGCACACACACATAGCCTTCGGGAATGATGGAGAATGCTTCGATCGGGGCCGCGCCGTTGCGGTGTTCGCTCGTTCTCACTCGCTACGTCAAAGGAAGCCGCCTCGTAGGTATGAAGACAGCGAGCCGCCAGTGCCACGATATCAAAAGGAGCCGAATAGGCTTGTAACTAAGCACCTACCGACCTATTGCAGTTTAGCAACTATTATACTTACTAGGAAATATTTTAGGCATAGTATAGTGGTATTAAAATATTCCATGAAGTGAGAAACTAAAAACAACTATCTATAATATTATTACTTTGTGTATACAATATTGTCTATTAAACTTTAACAGAAATACTTTGCATACTTAAAAGCAAAATTAGTATTATAGGTATGCCAAGCCACAAACTTGACACAGCCCTGCGCATCGAGCGAAAGTAGGTAACGAACGCTCCTAAACGGCCTCAGATTACCTACTGTATTATTCTTCTATACTGTGGTATGGGCGCACCTGCTCCGACCCCATTAAATCAGGAAAAAGCTTAACACCGCCATGTACGATATGAGCGGTCCGCGTACAGCGACATCTATCGGCAAATTAAGGAAACTTTTGCGCGCGAGCTTAAAGTATGGAAGATGATTTTTATGGGATAATTCTTTATTGCGTGAACCGATTTTCATAGTTTTTACACTAATTGAAAGCACGTCATTTAGTTGTGATTTTGTAGAAATTACAGGTACAAAAACTATTTAACCTATCAAGTTCAAAATAATTTTCCTAGAAAGTTTTTATAAATTTCTACTTTTGAGATTTTTTTCATATTTTTAAAACGTGTTCAAAAGTAAGAGGACACATTTTTTTTTACTTCTGGAGCGATTATCTCCGAAAACATTAACATTATCAAAAAATTATTTTAGCGAACCCCTATTCATTTTTAAATATTATCTAACAATATGTCACACGTTAGAGTTGAAATTAAAAAAAAACACCCCCCACGTTACGTATAGGGGAGGTACCCTAATAAAAAAAAAAACACTTTTTATTTTACCACTTTGTCGGCGTGATTGATAT
This sequence comes from Epinotia bilunana, assembly GCA_947049275.1. Taxonomy (NCBI): domain Eukaryota; kingdom Metazoa; phylum Arthropoda; class Insecta; order Lepidoptera; family Tortricidae; genus Epinotia; species Epinotia bilunana. Next base: position 10,632,108 of record OX346252.1, read on the forward strand.
ACATATTATATTAATACCAAATTTCAGCTTTCTAGTGCTAACGGTTACTGAGATTATCCGCGGACGGACGGACAGACAAAGCGAAACTATAAGGGTTCCTATTCCTAGTCAACTACGGAACCCTAAAAAGGATGCCGAATTGTCTAGTATTATATAAACGATATCTTGAAAGTGGTTGTTGACATGAACGGTACTGATATTTAATGGTGAGTTTGGTTGGATTTAACTAGTATTAAGTAATTTATTTTCTTATTAAATATATTCCAATAGAAATTGAAGACTAAGTAAAATAAAAAATCGCCCAAATGCGAGTCGGAAACTCAGCAATTATAGTGTTCCACACATTCAGTTATTTTAAATGATTCATACTTTATCTCCTGATTTTGAAGCTAACTAGGTACTACTAACTAAACTGCTTGATTTATTGAATGGAGTTGAACAAAAATTATATTTCTATATCTTCGATTCTTATACAATTTTGTTTGTGATGGCTAAAAAAAATTTCTACGACGTGTATAACTAAAGAATTTGGGTAATTGCTAAAAACGTTGTCAATCAAAGTTCTGTCTCTAGTAGTACTCGTATTTGTGTCATTTAACATCTGCATAAAACCATCCATCTGCGTAATGCCTATCGCGTGATACGGTGGCAAATGATACGGGCCAGGTCATCGGTCCACCTTGTGGGGAGTCTACCCACGCTACGCCTTCCGGTACGTGGTCATCATCGGTTCTACGTGCAATGTGCCCCGCCCACTGCCACTTATTGTTGTGTGTTGTGTAAGGGCTAGTTAGGTACTTAATTTACTTTACTGTGTTCTGTTAATAACTTTAAGAAAAAAGATCGAGCATTACGAAAAACCTAGTGAAGCCGGTTTTCAACCAAGCCAAATAAGTTTAGCACACGTTGAGGCACACTTATACAAACAAAAAAAATGCACAAAACTGAATATGGGAACACAAAATAATGTGATAACTATGCCGCTTCTATTTGGTTGATTAACCTTTGGTCTATGTATCAGCTTTAAATATGGAACACTAAAAACGAACATTCATAAAGTGCGGAGTTCTTTATTTGAATTGGTATAGATTACTATAGTATTAGATGCAAATTATTCGTCGGATTCATTCGGAAATACGGAAATATAAACTTCAAAATCTATCTCTCTCTCTATACCCGCAACAACTACACCGAATCGAAGGTCAGCATAACGCCCTTCGTTCCCGTCGTCGGTGTCAACATCATCTTTGAGGTCGGCACTCGGCAGTAACGATGTAATACCAATCATTTTTCTACGACGATAACAAGTTCTACGCGGTTGAAGTCGTTGGCAACAGTTAGTTATTCAATAAAAAAAAAAATTCTATACTTTTTCATATATGATTTATGAAGCAGCTGCGGGCGGAATCAGCCAGCGAAACTCAGCCCGTATGTGGCGAGGCCGAGCCTTAGTGTAACACGAATAAAGCAATAATGCGTTAATTCGTTAATTAACGCATTATTGCTTGCTACAATGTCCGCAGATCGTTATCTGCGGACATTGTCAGATAGTCGACTACGTTAATCTAAAAGCTAATTAAAGAAGGTTGTAAAAAGTGGAACGTGCGTTTGTAACCGATTTTACATTTTGCCCCAGTATCAGGGAGCTGCTACCACAATGAGTCGTTTTCTGGTCCTGTGCTTGGAAATCATTGCCCTATACAGTAAGTTTTTTTTTTACTTTATGGCCGAAATGGGTTGTCAAATGTATCTCACATAGGTTCCTAACCAAATTGTAAATGGGAAAATAATACTTTAATGTTCTCTTCTCTTCTTGTCCCAATTTAAAACCTATTTATACCAGTCGCATCCTAAGAATTATTTCATGAATCATGTCACACCGTAGCATCACAGGGTCATTTAATATCAATTTATTTAATAAAATGTTCAATATCGGTGTGTCATTGTTGCACACATACATTGGTGCATTGTAAACAAACTAGGTTTTCTTTATTACCAACTAGCCGTTGCCCGCGACTAGACTTCGTCCGCGTAGAACTTGATATCGTTTTCGAGATAAAAACTATCCTATATCCTTCCAAGGGTCTCAAATTATCTGTACGGAACATTTTATCTAGATCCGTTCAAGAATTAAGCGTGAAGGGTATAAAAGTGCAATGACATCGTTAGTTAATAATTGCTAAATCAAAGTTGAAAACTCCGTCTTTACAAATATAAATATTTTAATCATCAACAGACGTTTCTCCTTTTTTTTTATAATATGTCTACTAAGCTACAGCTACACGTATGACTGGACATTTTTGATTTAGAAAGATTACTTATTAGAATACAAAAAAAGTACTTTCTGCGTTTTAGAAAATTCCACCCCTAAGGGGGTTAAATAAGGGTGCAAAGTTTGTATGGAGGGAACTTTATATTTTGAACTGGAAACTTGAAACTTTGTAAAAAGATTACTTATTAGAAACAAATAACTGTCAGCGTTTCAGAAAACTCCACCCTTAAGGGGGTTAAATAGGGGTGCAAACTTGTATAGGGGAAACTTATTTTTTGAGCTAGACTTGAAACTTTGTAGAATGATTTCTTATTAGAATACAAAAAGTACTTTCAGCGTATTAGAAAATTCCACCCTCAAGGGGGTTAAAAAGGGGTGCAAGGTTTGTATGGGATACACTTTATTTGAGGTAGAGATTTGAAACTTTGTAGACAGATTACTTATTTGAATACAAAAAAATAACTAAGCGTTTTGAAAAAGTCTACCCCTAAGGGGGTTAAATAGGGGTGCGAAAATTGTATGGGGCAAACTTATTTTTTTGAGCTAAAGACTTGAAACTTTGTGGAAAGATTACTTATTAGAATACAAAAAAGCACTTACAGTGTATTAGAAAATTCTACCCCTAAGGGGGTTAAAAAGGGGTGCACGGTCTGTATGACAAACACTTTTTTTGAGGTAGAGATTTGAAACGTTGTAGAAAGATTACTTATTAGAATACAAAAACAGTAAAAGGGAGCAGGGTTGAAGTGTGTTGTGGGCGATAGGCTAGCAACCTATCACTGCAATATCACATGTAGATCTTTTATACTCAAAGTTATGCTAAAAATGGCCCTGGAGCATAAGTTTCTTGTGCTCTACCTACCCCTTTTGGGAATAAAGGCGTGAATGTATGTATGTATGTATGTATGTAAAAACAGTAATAAATACTTTCAGCGATTTAGAAAATTCCATCCCTAAGGGGGTTAAAACGGGATTCAAGGTTTATATGGAGAGCATGAAAATATAGTAAGAGATTTGTAATGTCCGTCTTAGCCTGTATGTTAAAAGACTGATCTGTGGTCGCTGCTGCGCGGACAACACTATAAAAGTTCTCTCTGCGTGTTTTACTCATAAAAAAATGATTTAAGTGCTTATTGTGTAAAAAACTATACATCGGATTGAAGCTGAATATGTGATCTCTTAAGTGCAGTTTGTTTCGTGAAAAAACTCGCAGTGGTCTAGGAGCTACAGCAAAATACATTTTAAAAATTTAACTAACCGTTGGCGAATCAGTGAAGGTAAACAAGAAGCGCGCTCGAAGCGCATGAGTCATGCGGCGAGAGAGATAACGTCGCTGCTGTTGGACGCTTTACACTGCTGTTTCAAGGTACATTGCTGCATCACCTTACTGTTATGAATTAAATTTTTACTTAAGCTGGACCGAATATAACAAAGATAAAGAAGTATTTAAAAATTGATAAGCACTACTGACATACAAAAAATGCCACCAAAGGCAATCCAAAAAGTGTCACTAAAACCGACGTGTGCTCACTGCAAGAAAAAAATTTTGGACAAGCATTATTTGACATGCTCGGTTTGTGGACGATCATACGATCTTTTATGCACTAATGCGGATAAACTGTACGACTTAATGGATGCAGAACGGAAAACTTCATGGTCTTGCATTAAATGCCGCCAAACCAAGGCTCCATTGAGAAAAGCTAGTACACCAGTCATAAGTAAAAAAAGGACTGACGGTGCTTCGAATTCCAAACAAGTCACGAAAATACAGGACATCGAACCTGAAGAAACACATCTATTACTCTCACCCGTGTTACAACAACCAGACCAACAGTTGAATTTTTCTGTAGACAATATCACAAGGAGGAAATATAATGTTCCTGTAAAAAACTCTTTCGAATCGCTAAACGATGAAGACTACGACAGTTCTACACTTCGCAGTGAAACGCTTAACAGGAGCTGCCCGGATTTGACTGTAAATTATAAAGAAGAAGTTGAATTATTAAAGAGCAAAATCGCACATTTACAAGAGAAACTAGAACTCTCCGATAGCTATAGTACTAAACTCTTACTTGACAATGAAAACCTTAATAAACAATTATCAGCATGCGCGCGACAAATCCAACAGCTAAAGGATATATGTAAATCTACGAAGAAAACTACAAAGGCTACTAAGAATTCAAATAAAGTAAAACATCAGTTATCAGAAAAAGAATTCGATGACATGAGTAGAGATGGAACAGAAAAATCACCTAATCTACAATCCCAAACGTCTGATACAGAAAAATCTACTTCGCATGACAGCAGCAGTGCAAGTTTATACACTATAGAGCAAACGCCACACAGTACGAGTGGTGTCTCCGAAAATAATATTCGACATATAAAGTATGTGAATCCAACAAACAATACAAAAAGAAATAAAATATGCGTAATGAGCTCAATTAGTAGCAGGAACAATATAAAAATCCTGAATATTATATTAAAAACTTTTAGTAACACTTTTGATTGCTTTCATGGTTCCTATCACGGCGGTAGAATTCATCAGCTCTTATCCAACTTAACGAGTAATATTCAAGAGTATACACTGAGTGACTACTGTATTCTGATGGTTGGTGAAGAAGATTTTGAATTACATCGGGACTACGATCATACAGTTCTCGTACAAGAAATTAAAAACACATTGAAAACAATAACACATACTAATATAATAGTCTGCACGCCAACATATGTTTGTGGCGCACCCATATATAATTATCGAGTTGAACTATTCAATACTCTTCTGAATGAAGATATTCAAGCAAACAATTATGCACATTTTCTTGACACTAACCTAGGATTATCTTGGAACATGTTTTCATTCTTCTCGGGAAAAATTACAAACATAGGAATGATAGAGATATTTAAATATATTGATAGTGTGATTAAGAATGATCAGCTGCTTGAAGACCGCTCTTTGATAAATATTAATACACCTATTGCACCAACAGATGTATCAAGTATTGATGCAATCCAAGGTAAAGTGATTAAAAAAGGAACCACAATGTGTGTGGGAACACAAACTGATGTAAATTTTGATTCTGCTACTGCACATGAGACTGACATGGAAAGCGAACATGCACCGCCATCTAGTAATTTTTTTCGTGACTAATCAATACACCTGTAATATTTTTCACCAAAACGTACAAGGGTTGAGATCTAAACTGGGTCTTATTGAAATGTTAGCTGAGGCAACTAGCATTGACGTTTTTTGTTTTACAGAGACGTTTTTAAAAAATAGTGAGGCAACGCTGTTACAGATTGATTCCTATAGATTGGGGTCCTACTTTTGTCGCAGTAGAAAAATAAGAGGCGGTGTAGGTATTTATGTTAAACAATCATTGAATTACACTAATCTCGAATGGATTTCTGACATGTCCATAGAATGCCACTTTGAAGTGTGCGGTATCTTGATTCCTAACTTGAATTTTGTTGTTATTGCAATTTACAGGACTCCAGATAGCGATTATAAGCTTTTTATGAGTAAGTTAGAGCTGCTCTTATGTAAGTTGACATATCGATACCGCAATATCAAACGGAAAATATTTATTGCTGGTGATTTTAATATTAATCTTATGAATGATGATAATTTATCTGTGACATTTATTTCAACGTTAGCGAATTTTAATCTCATACCTACAATACACGAGCCCACTAGAATAACCGAAACCTCGCAGACTTGTATTGACAACATCTTCACTAATCACCGCCAGTATGTATCTCAGGTAATGGATCAAGGGATATCGGATCACACTGGACAAATTTTAAAAGTACCCATTAGTTTAAGTTTCCATGAAAAGTACTGGTACGTTAAATTAAGAAAAATTGACAGTAACTTAGAAGTATTCCTTAAGTACATGTCCCAAATAAGTTTCACGGTAGTTTATCAGCATTCAAATGCCGACGCAGCTTACAAGGCGTTTATAGAGACTTTTCAATTAATATACAACCTCTGCATTCCTGTGGAAAAAGTAAAAGTTACTTATAAAAAGAGACCCAACTGGAAAACAGTAGGAATACGAAAAGCTTGCCAGGTTAAACGTAATATGTACTTGGAACTGCAAAGGTGTAAGCCTAAACCTAGCCTTTCTAAATACAAAGCCTACTGCAATACATTAAAAAGGGTAATAAGGAACTCAAAACTGATATCAAATGATAGGTTTATTATTAACAGTACTAATAAGACAAAAGCTTCATGGGGTATAATTAAACAACAAACCACAATGACCAACAGTATTCCAGCGACCATTGAAAATATAAATTTTAATGGCCGCATCACCAAGGATCCTATAAATATGGCAAAATGCTTTAATGACTTTTTCACAAATCAAGCTGTAAATAATATGACTGCTAGGAGTCATTATAAGACAATCTCTAGCAAATTTTACAAAAGCATGTTTTTAGTTCCAGTGGACGATCACGAAATCATTAAAATTGTTAAATCATTAAAAAATAAAAAAAGTTCAGGCCATGATGATATACCAGTGCAACTTATCAAAGAATGTATACCTTTTATTGTTCATCCTCTTGTGTATATCATCAATCTAACTCTTGAAACTGGTGAATTTCCAATAGATTTAAAAAAAGCACTGATCAAGCCTTTACACAAAAAGGGAGAAAGGAATGACATAAGTAATTATAGACCCATAGCCCTACTTCCCAGTTTGTCGAAGGTATTTGAAAAGGCAATATACAATAGATTAATACACTTTCTACAGTCAAATGAACTTTTAAATCCCAATCAATTTGGATTCCAAAAAGGCAAGTCAACTACACTAGCTATTTTCAAAATGTTTAAAAATATATGGGATATCGTTAACGAAAATAAACCTTGTTTCTCCTTATTTGTTGACATGTCTAAGGCATTTGATTGTGTTGTCCATCATACTCTGTTACAACAGTTTGAGACAATCGGTGTAAGAGGGCAAGCTCTTAAGTTGTTTGATAATTACTTGTCCAATCGGGAACAAGCGACAGTCATCGTTAAATATTGTAAATCGAATAAAACTCTGGAGTATTTCAGATCCGACTTTGAGGCAGTACATATAGGAGTTCCCCAGGGCAGCGTACTGGGCCCATTGTTATTTTTATTATATGTTAATGAACTTCCTAAAGTTGTAAGTGAACTTTGTGTGTTGTTTGCGGATGATGCCACAATACTTTTCTCAGGGGATAAGTCAAAAATACCTTTACTTAAACAGAATATTAATTCAACGCTGAAAAAAGTTGTAGAGTGGCTCTCTAGTATCAATCTTAGTGTCAATTTAAGCAAAACGAAGCTAATGCAGTTTAGAAGTAATAGATCAACTCCCATATCATTAAACATAAGCGAAGCTGGAGTTTCAGTACAAGAAGTTGAGAGTATTAGTTTTCTGGGAGTGACTATTGATACCCATTTGAGTTGGAAAGCTCACATTAAAAAGATTAATAATAGCATTTCTAGCAACTGCTACGCCTTGTCAATATTATCTGCAACATGTTCAGAAAACATCGTTAGAAATGCCTATTTCGGAAATGTGTATCCATTATTAAAATATGGTATCATCTACTGGGGAAACTGTTGACATACAGTCTACTTTTATTTTGCAGAAGAGATGTATACGCACCATATACCGCTTACATTACCAACATTCGCTTCGAAGTATTTTTAAAGAAAAGGGCCTTCTCACTCTTGCCGGTATATATATAATGGAATTATGTCTATTTGTAAAAAAATATCCAGACTATTTTGCTACACAAAACTCGTTAAGAGAAAATATAAGGTCTCAATATAAATTTAATTTACTGCGTCCAATTGCTAACAATACAATGTATTACAAAAGCACATTTTTAACGGCAATACGTGTATTTAATGAATTACCTAACGAATTAAAAATGCTGCAAGGTAATATATTTAAGTATAAGTTAAAGAAATGGCTGATTGAGAAGGTGTACTACAATCTTAAAGATTTTTTTGACGATGCATGCAGCTACAGAATGTAAATAAAGTTAATATAGGATATGCTTAGTTTATAAGTAGTTTTTAAGATTTATATTGTATGTTCGCAGAGGGCAGCTGTTGATACCATTTTCTGTATTGATCATCTATATGTATACCTACACAGTGGACAATAAAAACATTCTATTCTATTCTATTCTATTCTATTCTATTCTATTCTATTCTATTCTATTCTATTCTATTCTATTCTATTCTATTCTATTCTATTCTATATACTAAAATACTGATTTCAGAGTTTCTTTTAATTCATGCCCTATTGGGGTTAAAGGGGGTTCAAAGTTTGTATGCAGGGAAAACTATTTTTTTAAGTAAGAGACTTTCTAACTTTCGTCTGATAGTTCACAATTTGCACTGGTTCCTACACTAGGCTAGGCCTGTGTCCCGTAGCCCCCGTAGGTAACCAATTTGGAAGAGGATTATCAAATCTCTGCGCGAAATCTTAAATGAGACAGCAGTATTCATTAGTTATTATTAAGAAAGTTACCCTTACCGACTATGTAGTGTTTTTATAAAACATATTTAAGCAAGTATTATTTGTGTGGGAGTACGCGCACGCGCGCGCGCGCGTGCTTGTGTGTGCCTGTGCATACGTGTTTGTGTGCGTGAGTGTGTGTGACTGTGTGTTCTTGGTGAGAGGTTATGGGTGTGTTCATTTAATTACTCTCAGTAACTCTCAGTAAGTCTCTCAAAACTCTTTGCTATGAGGAAATAGAGATATTTCCTCATAGCAAAGAGTTTTGAGCCATGATTGCACTTTATTTTTAAGCTCTCTTATTGTGTATTCTTGGAGAGGAAGTTTTTTACATATTTTGTTGTATATAAAAGGATGGAGAAAGGGACCGAACCTTTTGGCGAATGCTGACTTAGTTGGAGGAACAGGAACTCGAAAATTGCGTCTTTGCAGTGATTCGTTGTATATGGGTGATCTTAGTAACGCTGCGTGAAGTCTTGAAACCGCCTGCAGAACAAAAACTCCACGAACAGAAAGGACATCCATATCCCTGTAGACCATCAGAGTCGGGTAGCGCACCCGTTGCTTAAGGATGATCTTCAGGACAGCTCGCTGAGCTCTCTCAATGAGGAGCATGTATGACTTCGCAGCGCCATCCCACGCCGTTATACAATTAGTTAAACACTGACTGACAGAGGGAAATATAAACCATTTTTAACAATTGTTTGTCCGCTGCATTACGGAGATTTTTGAAGACATATATGAGTTTACGGACGCGGTTTGTCGTCAAAAGTATGTGCTGCTTGAAATCGAGTTTTTCGTCGATTACAACTCCGAGGTACTTGACAGCCGGAGTTCTGTCTATATGCGAACATGAGCATGCTGACTGTTGCCCGCGAGAAGTGCTCGTATGAAGGGCAATGTCACGAAAATCAGCCGGTGCTGATGCTTTGGTTTTATGAAAACACATAAGTTTTGTTTTGGAGATGTTTAAAGTTAACAAGTTTTTCCGAGGCCATTCTGCCACTGCACTTAAGCCCCGTTCAGCCGATGTCGCTACCTCCATCCATGACTTCTCTTGAAAAAATAGAGCAGTGTCATCTGCATAACAGATAACATAGGCATCTAGACCATCGTTTTTCGCTATGTCATTGATGTAAATAGTAAATAGTGTGGGACCCAGAATACTCCCCCGCGACACACCAAACTCAACGGCCATATAGTCACTGAAGTTGCGATTTAATTTTGGGCACTGGGTACGACCTGTTAGGTAACTTCCGAACCAGTCCAAGGCATTTCCCCTAATTCCAACGAGTTCGAGCTTCTTTAAGAGAATAGGTATGGAAACGGTGTCGAATGCCTTGGCCAGGTCAAGAAATACACTTTGGTCTTAGACTGTTTATTAAAAGACTAGGAAACAGATTTCAGCGTTAGTTTTTCATTCATCCCCTAAGAGTGTTTAAAGGGGGTTCGAAGTTCGTATAGATCAAGACAATTTTTAAAGTACCTATCTGTAACATCGATTTTAGATGGATTGTTTAAAACGTAAAAACTAACTTCAGCGTTTTTTAACCAATTTTAGTTTATTATAACATTATTATTATTTAGTTTATTTAGTTGATTTATTTGATATAATAATTATTGGAACCACGAAAGGAGTCTTCTATTACGGGGGTAATGGGTGGGATGTGATTCTATTACCGCGAATTTAACTTTTATTACCGAGGGTACAATATCGAGGGTTAATAGTACATCATTGCAGCGGCCGGGAAGTAGCAATTCGTGGATGAGTTGATTTTGTCAGATGAAGCGAAGCTGAATCCGACAATAGAGACAAATCCACGAATTGCCGTTCCCGCCAAGGCAGATATAATGCTTTTCTCCAAAAATGTGAAGAAATCAAATAATATTTTCAATAATCTTAAAATAGCGAGTATTTCACCAACCTAACCTACCAAGTTCCCGTCCAACTTATTTTTTAAAGTATGTACATGGCATGACTCATAGTGCCAGTTTCAATTGGCAACATAAAAAGCATTAAACCATTAGAAACGGTCACAATGTTAAAGGTCGTATGCAATTCTAATTATTAAAGATTAAACGGGATTGCAATCGAAATGCATTTCAGTTCGTTGAGTTTTATTTCGATAAATATTTATAAAACTTTTTTAAAAACGTCACTTCGATCTCTTTCAAAAGTAAGTACGCGTTTTGTCTATGGCCATTAAAAAAAGAAAACTCGAGAAAACTTTAAGCAGCACGTCTAGCACACGACGGCCGCGACATACTCTCGATTTTTATCGCACTATACCTCTTCTTCTAAGTGTTCTAATAAGAGAGAGACGGATAGTGCGAGAAAAATCGAGAGAGCTTGCGCGCCGTCGCGTGTTAGCCGTGCAGGCTAGAAACGGGCGTAAAGGTGGTTTTCCACCGGCGAGGTGAGGCGGGGCGTGGATGGGCGAGAATTGAAATTAGTATGGGACTTACTACCTATTTGCACTGAGCGCGCGCGCGCGCGGTGGAAATAGGTAGTAAGTCCCATACTAATTTCAATTCTCGCCCATCCACGCCCCGCCTCGCCTCGCCGGTGGAAAACCACCATTATTTGTCACAGCAACTTGCAATAGTTGGAAAGAGACAGCCATACACTACTAACCAGTCTAACTATAGCAAGTTGTGACAAATTGCAAGGTCTTTAAACAGTTTAAACGTACGAGCACTTGGCTGTTTGTAGTGATTTGTCTTAGTCAAAGCATATATTAAAAGGTAAAAAAGTATACAGTAAAGGAATTTCATACACGTTCCAGGCCGCTAAAAGTGTACAGTAATGACTTTTAACTTTTTAAATTTGCGTTCTTCAGTAACGAGGAACTTCACGTACTACTTTTGCTACAGTAAGGCGAATATTTCCGAGCATATTGGAGAAAAATAATAAAAAACGTAATAAGTACCTAATAGGCTAATGACACGAAAAAAATATTTTGCGTTTTGTGTAAGTAACACCCTATACTTATGTGTCGTTCCCGGGTTCCAAATGTTTTAGGTCTTTATTTAATTTATAAATTTTGCTGTGATATGTCATTATCTCCGTTCACCACAGATCTCAATAATACGATCCAGAGAAAATTACAATTTTATCAAATGAAATTGTACAAACGGAACCTTAGATGTGATTTATTTTAAGAGAAGACTAAAAGGTCACTTGGTAATAGATCTTATTTTTAACCTATTACCGACCCAAACAAATATTGAATGGGTCGGTAAAAGATTTCCATAGTTACTATTACCGAGTGTTATGGGGTCATACCATCGGTATTAGACTTCGGAATTTTGTAAAATCTAATTCCGACCCATAAAAACTTTAGGATACAATTGTATTTCCGGGTGAAATTCAACAAGTATTAAATTTTGCTAATTTTGGTGGGATTTTTTATTTTCATGATATAGTTACCAAAAATATGTTTTTAGAGCATCATTAGTCATAAAAGTCATATTTAAATTAGTGTCAAAACGGCCTTCCATTCCAATGAGTAGTTTTTGATAAAATGGCAATTTATTTATTTCATGGCCACCAAAATTGCATGCTGGCACCAAAATTAGATAATTAATCCACCTGAATTGCATGTTTACTTTAATTAGTTTTTTTCAAACATTACTCCTCCATCCAGTAATGAAAACAAAATAAAAGTGAGCCGAACCCACCTTACTTTATATAAGTATGACATTTTATTTTCTAGAGAGGGTGGTAAACTTAGTTCCTGAGATATATCGTTATTGGCTCCATGCCGCAGACGGAACAGCTGGACGGGGTCTTTTTGCTATGCCTGGGTTAGGTTGTTTAGGTTAATTTATTTTGTAATGAATTTATAAGTTATTATTTCTTCGTCTATTTTATTTATTTTGTTATGCTTTTACGATATAATAAGTACGATATATCTCTATATATATATATATATATACATATAACAAAGAACGCGGGCAAACCTCCGATATATAGCCTTAAGCCATACAGAAAGTCCATTCTATTAAGCAAGTGAAATATTTTTTAATTTTAATAAGTGGTTCTGGATATTACCCATTACTTACAAACTAACAAACTTACAAAGCTACAATCTTACTGACTTTTCCTTTTTATATAATATTAGTATGGATAATCATCATATGTATATAAAATATAAATGGTTATTAAAATTTAATAGAAATTTATATCACTTAATTTTGCAGGTAAAATCCGTGCCTCTTCTGCCGCGAATTACTCCAAAAGTACTCAACCGATTTTGATGCAATTTTCAGTGGCGTGTAGCTCTTAGCTTAGAGATGATTTAAATGTATTTTTTGTGTATATATTTTATGTATATGTATATAAATAAATGCTGAGCGCAGTGCGGGGCTCAAGGATATATAAAACCTACTTATACGAAATAAACATATTTAGGTCAAACATATATTGAATTATACGATCATCATACGCGTATAAAACATAAATAGGTATTTATTTCGTTTTGTATATCACCACATTTTGAAGACAAAATCCGCGCCACTTCTACCGGTTATATCGCTAATAACTCCGAAACTACTCAACCGATTTTAATGCGGTTTTTATCAGCGTGTAATATTAACTCTCATAATAATTGTGTTATATACTTTTATTATATATATTATTTTTTTCTATTTTATTTCAGGATGAGCAGGTCGTAAAACATATATAATTTTTTTTTTAATATACAGGTATATATTTTATGATTAGATCATCTTATTTAATATATTTTTTATATAAAATATTTTAAAAAAAATCGTAAGAGCTACGTATACACTAATAGCCGATTCGCCCTGTGGTAGACACGATTGCGGTACATAGACTAGACATATATACATTAATTATATTTAACCAATCTTTAAAATTAAAATTACATGTGAATGAAAATTGTATCGAAATGGGATTAGTAGTTTTCGAGTTTTATGCAAATACCTAGACAGACGCGGCCAGAGACTTTGCTGTCTAGTATAAAATTATATACACTGAAATATTTTATATATAACATTCATATAATAGTGTTCACTCAAAAAGTAATAAAAATAATGTCATTTTTTCAATGTAAGTACTTTAATTAAAATGCATTTCTTGTTGCATATCCGAGAAGTCGTATGTATAGCAATTGATAGACCTTATATCATTAGAATAAGGTACACTTTGCCACGACTTCTATAATTTTGGTGATACTCAGCAATTTTGGTATCTTCAAAAAATCCATCAAACACCAAAATTGCAACACCGCAATTACGATTTGAACTAATAAAAAACATAACTAATTAACCCTTTTGTACATGTTCCAGTTAACCTTATATTTCGAAAGGGAAACCAAAGCCACGCCTAAAATAAAATACACATAAAATTAAGTTATGCTTAATAATAAATTAATCGTGTCAGTAAAATTGACGATAACTGTATTTTGAACCACCATAATTAGGTACTTACGTGCGTGACGGCTAGCTCCTACACAGTATCACACGTCTCTCATCGCCTGTCGCCAGAGTGGAACTAAACCAATAAGCGACGCTCGCGCCGTTTGTGTCATTGCGTTTTGTTCGACCATAAAAACATTTTTAATTTTTTTCACCAAAATTATATTATTTCGCAGGACAGTTTTGTTTACATCAGTATGAGGTTTAGTTTACATACGAATGTAACGTAATTAAATCTTAGGATACCTTGACTAATATAGAACACGAATAAATGCCGCTTTAATTAAGTAAATGGATAGTTTTTTTGTATCATGGCGTTTTAATACAAGAAACAAGTGCAGGACACGTCACCAAAATTAGATTTTCGGCAGTTTATATTTTGTTATGGTCAAGCCAATAGGTTTAAAGTAATTTCCATTATGGCTCAAGATGATGAAATATATTAGCTTTCATATAAAAAATATACATTCAAATATAAGAAATCCTCAGTCCAATTATCACCTCCGCCGCGCAAAAATCGCCATGGGATTTTCACCCTTCCATTATAAATCAAACATATATGTTACAAGCTTAGTATAAAACCAAAATCACATGTAACTAGTAAGTAAATATAGTTAATAATTAAAATATTTAAACATGACAAAATAAGGGTTTCCATAGAAGTTTTGGTTAAAAATTAAGGGTTTGTTGTATACTTACCAGTGACGCCAAGCGTTTGTATGACACAACCTCTTCCTACGCCGCTGTCGCGGAAACTGACGGATTGCGAGTTTGTTATTTCATTCACACACATTTGCGTAAACAGGACCATTTGCCAACTAAATTAGGCTTCATTTATGTAAAATATGTTTTATTGTAAATCGAACGGTTTGCTTTTAAAATGCGTATTTTGAAATGCCGCGGTAATGGTAGCCGAATTTGATACCCCCGGTAATAGGCGCCGTTACCTTAATAGTTCTACGAACAGATACTCAGGTCTGAATAAAAAAGCTTATACCTACCGCTTTTCGTGCCTACGAAATTTAACAATGGAGCGACCTTGAATGCGCGGGTCGTTGCCCGCACGTGCCGGCCAGTCGACGCTAGGGTTGACGCCGCTTAAGAAATGATTTTATCTATATATATAAACGTAAAAGTTCTGACTGACTGACTGACTGACTGGGCGTTGATTTAAGTGAGTGAGTACTTAAATCAACGCCCATCCCAAACCGTCACACCTAGAAAGCTGATTTTTTCACAATATTTTATATAACGTAAGTTCCCACTAAGAAGGGATTTTTGAAAATTCCACCATCAAGGGGGTAAAAACGGGGTTGAAAGTTTGTATGGGGATGGAGTAAAATTTTAAGTGAGAGACTTGAAACTTTGTGTATGGACTCCTTATTACAATACGAGAAAAGAAATTTAAGGGTTTTGAAAATAACTACCCTTAAGCGAGTTAAATAGGGGTGCAATGTTTGTATGGGGGGTTATCATTTTCACATAAACACAAACTAGAGACTTCAATCTTTGTAGAAAGATTACTTATTAAAATACAAAAAAGTACGATCAGTTTTGGAAAATTCTTAAAAAAAAAAAAAAGGGTTAAAAAGGGGTACAAGCTTTGGATGAGAAACACTCATTTTTGATCTGGAGACTTAAAACGTTGTATAAAGATTTCTTATCATAATAAAAAAAGTTCTTTCAGCGTTTTGGAAAAATTGCACCCCTAAGGGGATTAAAACGGGATTCAAGGTTTATATGGAGACAAGAAAATGTTATAGTAAGAGATTTGTAACTTCGGTCTTAGCCTGTCTGTATGTTAAACTACAAAACTGATTTCAGTTTTTTATAAATTCATCTCCTATAGGGGTTAAAGGAGATTCAAAGTTTGTATGGAGAGCAAGACAATTTTAAAGTAAGAGATTTGTAACTTCTGTTTTAGACTGTTTGAAATTGATTCCAAAAGGAGTTGCGAGGTTTGTACGGGAACAAGACAATTTTGAAGTACCTAAGAGATCTGTAGGTAACTTCGGTTAAAGACTAGGAAACTAAAGCGTTTCTTAAAATTCATCCTCTAAGGAGGTTAAAAAGGGTTGGAAGTATGTATGAGGAACAAGTTATTTTTGAAGTAAAGGAATTCTGAGGTCTTATTCATATATATACTATATGGTTAGCCATTTATTCGTCAAAATACATAATCCGACTGCTAGCAGAAAAGTAGGTTAGGTTCAGTTAGAACCACGACCCTTACAGAACCAAACAGCTACCAGACATGCAGGTTAGGTTAGGTTAGAACTGCGATGCTCCCAGAACCGAAAAGAAGGTAATTTTTCATTTTACCTGCGGATTATTTTGTTACTTTAAAGTTAATTTTGGATAATCAAAATAATTTCTTCTCTATCACCGTTAAATGGGGACGGCGGATAGAGATCGAAAGTTAGCATTTCTTTCTTTTAGCATTAGATAAGTTTGCTTTCCAAACTATATAGATAGCCTAGACGGATTTAGGCAAAAAAATATACAATTTAAGTTTTCAATTTAATTTTTGCAATTTAAACTAATGAACTCATCGCACTATTACCTACTATTACGCTTAATCCCTGAACGGATTTAGATGAAATTTCCATACAGATCATTTGAGACTTGGAAGGATATCGGATAGTTTTTATCTCGGAAATCATCCCATAAGATGGTAGAACTTTGTTTGGGTCGGCGATAATTAGGAACATGTCTGTCTGTCTGTCTGTCTGTCCGTCCGTATGTCACAGACACTTTTTCCGAAACTATAAGAACTAGGTATACTGTTGAAACTTGGTAAGTAGATGTATTCTGTGAACCGCATTAAGATTTTCACACAAAAATAGAGAAAAACCAATAAATTTTGGGGGTTCCTCATACTTAGAACTGAAACACAAAAAATAATTTTCATCAAACCCATACGTGTGGGGTATAGATACCCCACACGTATGGGTTTGATGAAAATTTTATATATGGATAGGTCTTCAAAAATGATATTGTGGTTTCTAATATCATTTTTTTCTAAACTGAGAAGTTTGCGCGAGAAACACTTTCAAAGTGGTAAAATGTGTCCCTCCCCCCCCCCGGTAACTTCTAAAATAAGATAATGATAAAACAAAAAATATATGATGTACATTACCATGCAAACTTCCACCGAAAATTGGTTTGAACGAGATCTAGTAAGTAGTTTTTTTTAATACGTCATAAATCGTAAACCGCAATTTACCTTTCATTCAACGGATAATGGTACGGAACCCTTTGTGCGCGAGTCCGACTCGCACTTGGCTGGTTTTTCTAAAACGGTAACAAGTTCTACGCGGACGAAATCGCGGGCAACAGCTAGTTTAAATATATCCCGACGACACGACAGTACGAAATAAAGTTTGGTAGGTACCTAACCTATCTTCGTATCTCGCTACGCTCGGCCGTCTATATGTACTCGGCTGGCAACCTCTTACTTCCCGGCCTCTGTAGTAGAGCACTATTGTTTGACCTTCCTCTGACCTTTCTCGGGTACACACTGCAGCTTAGCCCATTCACCGCCACAGAAAAAAATGCGAGGTGGCACACACGCACTAGTCTATTGTCTTTGAACTTCGTATGAAGTCGGTATTAGCGGGTAAGTGGCAACGAAGATAAACTTAAGTTCAAGTCGGTGGCGGCGAATGGGACGGTTTGACAAGTTTCGATATACTTAATACCGTTACTTAATAAGTAAATTGTGAGACTGCATTTATAAAACCATTTATTTTATTTTAAATTAGGATGCGTCTAATATAATATACAATAGATAAGTTTTTTTTGTTTGCAGTGGCAGGATGGGCTTCGGGAAACATAACCACCCACGATAACATATCAGTTCCTTACACACAGGATTACAAGTACACAGGTTTCAGTTATGATCCGAATGACGTTTATGAGTCAATGACAACTGAACTTGAACCTATACTCACTGGCAACATAAACCTTCCGCCTTGCATCAAAAACCTTATGAACTGCTGGGAAATGCTCAAGTAAGTTGTTTTGTTGGTTTGGTTGTATCATTGAGTTATATTACTAGAGTAGACATCACCTAGCATAAGTTTGCGCATGTCAACATACTCTTGAGAGTATGTTGGTTTAGTCTGTGGCGGGCAGTGATGGCGGTCGTTTCGAGTGCAATTTTGACTCAAAACTTTAAAAAATGCCTTCTTTTGCATTGCGCTATTGCACCAACAACAAACCCGTACGGGAAGTACGGAAATCACTTTTCATCGGCAAATTCACAGAGTTTTTAAATAACATGAGTTTTTCTGTAATTTATAAGATACGCGCCGATGGCGGCCATTATTTCAAAGATTAAAAATGTAGAAGTGACAATTTCCTCAGACTATTTTGCCTTATTAGTAAAACATTAAACTTACTAGCCTTAATTTTATTGGCAACGATTAGTTGCTATTTAGATCTTAAGTCCTACTTATTTAAATCCTAGGTCAATTCTCTAATATAAATAATATACGCGACGCGAGTTATGGTCTCCGAATTATGAACCCATTAACAATTTAGCCCTTTACCGCATATTGATCCAAATTTGGAACACAAAGATATTCCGCCCGTAGGTTGATGTCAGCGCTATTTTTTGCAGTGAGCTTGTAACAGGTCGATACTATGCATACTATGGAACGTAATCAGTGCTAGTGACAGCTTCTGCCTAGTCTGTGGTTCATTTGACATCGTGTTTCGCGCGACTTTCGGCCAGTTTGGTGGGTAGGCGTGATTTAGTTGCTTAAAATCAAAGTAATCTTCGATTTTTATTCGGAAGAAAATAAAATTTAAGTGTTTCGAGGTAGAAACATGGATACTCGGCAGTTTTACGGTAAAACGCGTAAGTAGTTTCATGTATTTTTGCATGTAAAACGTCGTAAAACTTTGTTCCTAAATTGGAACACCATGCATTACAAGTTAGAAGGAGCGAATCTAATATGGAACATTATGCATTCGTGTACTTTTTATCACTTTTACAAATATGGAACTCCATGCATTTATGCACATAACGGTGGTTACATTTTATTTTAATAAGGGAAGAGAACAGTAATAGTCAAATTTATTGGAGTTGCAATAAAAAATGTTAATTATGTAATGTAATGTAGATTCGGGGTTCCACGTCACTACTTTGGCAAATTTATACTAAAATTAAGATCAAATAATGGGGTAATGTGTGTATAACTGTCAGTATGTATGTTTGTTCATTTGTAATAATCTAAAGATCAAACGCATGGGCCAATTTTCAGGATTCTCGTATCCATTTATTTCTATCTATTTTAATCTTTCGAGTATCACTAAATACATTTTTAGGTTACATAGTTTTTTATATTTAATAAATGAGTGTTTACAGATCACATGAAAACTTGTTGACGATTTATTACGTCAATCCGGAAGAAAGTGAAGATGAGGACTTGTCTGACGAAGAATATCAGTTGCCATCTCGAACTGTTGAAGATACCTAGTGACCCCGACTTTCAAACAACGATGATGAAGATGAAAACGAAGAATAGCTTCTTCGTTTTCATCAGATTAGGTTGTATAGCTACAACCTATAGAAGAAATATATTTAGAAGAAGAAGAGAAGACTGGAGAAGTAGAAAAAGTAAACCTAAAAAAGGGCCTCGGCAAAAAACGCAAAAGAAAAGTAAATTGATTTGGACTGGAAAAAATATTGATTATGATAGCCAAAATGTTGCTTTTTTAGGTTGTGAGAATCTACCGGAGGAAATAATGGCTTTGGAGACACCAATGAATTTTTTCAAGTACCTTTTTCCTACAGAGACATTAAATCTAATAGAAGAAGAAAGCAGGCGTTATTATTTATATGTCTGTAGTTTAACTTCCGTCAACGCGGCATTACTGGAAATAAGAACATATGTCGAAAAGGAGGCATCGTCTTTAACTTGTAATGAAGAGATAAAGAGGTCATAATAAATCTTTTGTAAAACTGCATTTTTTTTTATAACCAAAACTTTCATAACCATTATTGTATAGTGTTCCAAATTGGGCCATGAAAATAAGCGCGCCCCGCAAAACCGCTAATGCATGCTGATCCAAATTTGGTACTATTTGTTTTTTTGTTATTATATTGAATTTAACCAGTGAAGATTTTTATTAATATTTTTTTTATGTTGAATTTATTGTATTGTATTACATATATTTAAATCACAAGGATTATAAATTCCATGCGGTAAAGGGTTAGGAGAATATATTTTAATAATTGTATTATTTTCCAATTGATTTCAAAATCTATATCTGAGGATCCCGTGGGAACTTAAATGTGTTTGGATCTGACTGAAACTGAAAATGGTCATAATTTAGTTTTTTGTCTTGCTGCGATTGCTATTAAAAACGATATCGGAGGATCCGCATAGGCCTTAAATAAGACGCATGGTCATCAAATCCGACACAAATTGCTGAGACAAATTGCATCAACACAGTGCATCCTCGGGAACTATAAAGGTATCCAGTATAAAAAAATTACAAATACCAAATGTCGGTGATTAAATCAATAAGTAGTTTTTTTATACGAGTGTATTAAATCAGAAGTCCCGATATGGCCATAACTGAATCAGAACTCAGAAAATTGTCGCATCTACTGCACGTTTACATACTCTTTGATTTTCCAAGATGGCGGCCTGATTAGAAGACGTCAAGAAAAATGTTCTGGGTTGCCAGTCTATACGTAGTAATAGTAAGTCAATGGGTTGTATACGGTCGTCGCACGGCTATCACAAGACGGCGCGCGAGCTCTCTCGATTTTTCCCGCCCTATCCGTCTCTCTTATTAGAAAACTTATAGACTACTAGACGTGCCCGCGGCTCCACCCGCGAGAATGAATTATATGAATGTATTTGTTACAATTGCATTATGTTCATGAGCCCTGCTTAGCCGTTGCTAAGCATCATGAAGATATGGAGATAAAAAAAGAGTATATATTTTCATATAAGTACATTTTATTAAAATGTCAACATGAAACTATATACATACATACATATACATACGGGCGTAGACAAAAGAAAGAAGGCAAAAAAATATGCCTAGTGACGAAAATCTCATTCTCAAAGAATTACGAAGCTACAACCGTTTCAATATTGCTTGTTAGAGAGAGAAAACGCAAACAATTTGTCACATCATGTTATTAAGAGGTCATCTAGGATGCTGGGCTTTGTTATAAGAAATGCGAAAACATTTCGACGGAGTAAAACCAAAATACTACTTTACAACAGTTTCGTGCGAAGTATGATGGAATACTGTAGTGTAGTGTGGCGTCCGCACTACTCTACTCACTCATTGCGTATTGAGCGGGTGCAGAAGCGGTTCCTTAAACATCATTCTTTTTCAGCTGGCATAGCCAAAAAAAATGCCTCTTATAATAAGCGCTTAAACCACTTTGTGATAGAGTCTTTGAAGCTACGTAGAAGGATAGCAGACGCGATATTTCTGTTCAAGCTGGTAAGGAATAAAATTGATTGTCCGCAATTATTGGATCAAGTATGTTTCCGAGCCCCGTCCCGAATGCCTCGCAACCCCATTTCTCAGCTCTGTCCTCCGCTCAGACGCACTGTGTCCGGCAGCAACTCACCTATCCCGAGGTTATGCAAAATGCAAAATGCATGCTGTCATGGGACGGATATACACTTTGACCTTATAGGTACATTTAAGAGAACTGTTCGCGATTGCCTGTCTGGTTTAGTTTAGTTTTTTTTCAGGACCTCTGTATGCACTTAAACCATATTGATTCAATCTCTTTTACTCATTTTAGAAACTTTAACGCAATTGTCTATTATGATATAGACCCCTTAACGTGTGTACCTAAATGAGCTTTTAAATTCCATGTTGTTTTTTTTGGGGAATTTCGATAATTTTGGTTACTTTTTAACTTTAGTTTTCTCACTGCTTTTTTTGTAATATGCATGTGGTGTTTATTTGTCAGTGATTGTTACATCTAGCATAAAACTGTTATTGCAAGCTATACATGTAATATATGGTGTAACCTAATAAATAAATAAATAAATAAATCACAAACTGCGCGGCTGGCCGAGTCGATGCCGGATGCCGAATACGATGGGACACAGCACGGCACAACGTTGCCGTCTTCTAGTGACGTCACAAACTGCGAGCGTTAATTGTTTCATATGAAGTTGCGTTTTGCGAAAAAGGGACAGAATATACCCCTTCTTAAAATTTTGGACACTTAACTTCGTGACTATTTAACCTCTTGCGTTCATTTTTTCTCCATTTGACTACATTTTTAATTCTTTTTAGAGCAAATATGACATTATTGATTATTTAATTAAGTGTCTACACCCCTATTAAAAAAACCTCTTGTACTCTGCAGCCACCAAAGAGTACTCGACAACGTCAACAGCCCAAGCGCGAGCTATAGCCGTATACGCTTTAAGGCTCCACATTCGAAATTTTCGTGAAAATGCGTTGTTTTGTAACCGTTTTATACATTATAACGTAACATTTTTGCTGTCGGAAAAAATATATCATAATCTGCAAGATATGCGACGGGTCATAGTTTTCGTAGAAATCCATTTTTACAATAAAAATTAGAGAAAAAGAAATCTAAAGTCACCCCTATTTTTTCACTTGTAACCATTTTACTGCTCCATTTTTATCAGAATAATATGAAATTTTATAACTTTCTTCATAAAATAATGAACAAGGGCATCATTTTCTTACTTTCTTTATTTTCTTAAAAATTTATCTCGTTTTCTGAAATATTCCGCCAAAGTTCCTACGCCTCCCCGTTTTCGTCCATACGTTCAGTGCGGGACGAGACACGTTGCATGACGGACCTGTGTCAATTTGCGCTCCGCCGAAATTTTTAAATATTTGTGGAAATTGTGGACTATATTTGTTGCATAGAGTGGACAATCCGTTTTTTGATTCGTATAGTAGGTAACTAATAAACATTTGCGTATAGTTTAGTTTTTAGTGACAGATAATTTTGTTGCATAGAGTGGACAATCTATTTCGTGGTTTGTAAAGTAGTAGGTACTATAGACAAGACAGCTAACTGACCATGAGTGCACTTTATGTGCATTGTAATAAGGTTCTTGTATAAATACAGGATGGTCAGTTAACTGTGTTGGCGTTTGTACCTAATTAACATTTATGTAGGTATAGTTTAGATTTTGTTTTTAGTTCAAGATGGGAAATAATAATAATAAATTCTTTATTACAGGCCACTTTGCCCATAGATTGTTAGTAACATACAAACTTACGACACTAGAGTCAGTACGTCTTAGCTTAGGTCTCACAAATTTTTCAATAATGATTTTGGGTCTTTGGGGTTAAATAAGCGCAGGAGGAAAATACGTAATATCAAGAAATTTTACAAGAGAAGAGGAAAAAGAATACACAAGTAAATACCTATTCTATCAACGTATCAAATATCTAAACAGTATCAAAATTGGGAAATCGCTAAAACCGGACATTATATTAGTAAATATATTTACAATATCTATTGCTTAGGAGCATGAACAATTATAGAAACAATATTGTTTTATCTGCTCGTATTAAAGACTGTCAAGTGTTAATAGAATAAGTTCTAATAAAAATAGTGGACTTGGCAAATATTGTAAGTACCTACCTATGGGTTGCATGCCAACTCCAAGTTCGATACAGAGTTATTATTTGATATGAAACAAAGTATGGTTAACGTACAACTAATCTATAAGTATATATTTACCCGAGGCCGATTTCTGTACAGTCAGCATAATATAGTTAGTAGCAGCCAAGTTAGCCAAATATATCGGAACGTACATTCATCGAAATAGTCTTTGTTACTATAAGTAGGAGTAAGGAATGTGTTACGATATATTTGGCTACTTTGGATGCTACTAACTATCTGATGCTGACTGTACACGCCATCATCATCAAATCAAGGAAGTAGAACGTAATAAATATACCGAAAATTAGTTTAAAACTTAACAACCTTACATTTACACAAAAGGTAACGGACAGACAGACACACTTTCGCATTTATAATATTAGTATGGAGTATGGATATGAAAGTATGGTTAGTATGGATTATATGTCTTTCCCGCTCACGGGACAATGATGTCCCGGACCTTTGGGAGGCGTGCGTGGAGCTCTGAGCCAACACGTAGAGGCCCTTTTGACAATATAATGAAATGCAAGGAGTACACCAAGCGGATGCTGTCTCTGCCCGTGTCATGGGACGCACACAGAAACAGCACCCGCTGGGGTGTAAGAGTCTATTGCTAGTTGATGGAATCTAAATAAAACGGGTTATTGGGTGAAAATGATGGACTAGTAGCTGGGCTATTGGATGAAACATCGGACACCCGCCCAATAAAACTGTTTCACATTTTATCTCTGGCAGACGGTGACTCGCTAACTGCTAGATGGGCCCCTATTAATAGCGACATTAAAAAATGGCCTAAGGGCAACAGTAGGTATGGATTATTATTATTACCTTTATATTTTTTCGCACTATCCGTCTCTCTCTTATTAGAATATTTAGTAACAGAGGTATAGTGCGAGAAAAATCGAAAGTATGTCGCGGCCGTCTAGTGCTAGGCGTGCTGAGGGCCTACCGCGAAACGAAACCGAACTTCGTTCGTGTATCTCCCTCTCTGTCGCGCTTGCTAGTTCGAGCGAAAATGAGAGTTATTCGAACGAATTTTGTTTTCACTAGCACGGCTAGCACGAGACGGCCGCGACATACTCTCGATTTTTCTCGCACTATACCTCTCTTTCCTAATGTTCTAATAAGAGAGAGATCGATAGTGCGAGAAAAATCGAGTGTATGTCGCGGCCGTCTCGTGCTAGCCGTGCTGAAGGAACTACACTAATCGTAAGTAAATAGTATTATAATATTTATAATAGTAGGGACATAATTTTTGAACTTAATCAATTATGTAATTTATGTATGACAAATATCACGTTTCAATTAAGCATGACGAATGTCACCCACCCACGGCCACCCTTGCATTGGTAACGATGCGCGATGTAATCTATGTAACGCTTAATAAACGACGGCGGGTTGTGCGACTTGCGCGGGGAGAGAGTCGAGGCTCCGCCCATACGCTCAAGGACTTTAGCGGGTATACAAGCCTTAAGCCCACATCACACTGGCGCAGCCTGGCCGCAGCGGACCATAGTAAAATTGTCATTAGCTGTCAAATTTACTATTGTCCGCCACCACAGGCCGCGCCAGGGTGTTGCAGTTGCAGGCCTTACATACATGCATACATATTTATTTCCTTTTTTATCTGCATAGCACAATGTATTGAACTGGAAATTTGAAATCTTCGCGCTTTGATTGCGCTTACTGAACACAAAATTCCAATTCAAGACACTTACGGCCGTATTCATAAACGTACTACAAGCCTGTTTTAACTAAAATGGCGTTAACAGCACTTCAATCAATCAATTTTTGGGGCTATATGGCTCCATCAAAGCCTTGATGATTCCGCCAATGTCAAGTTTGGATAAGACACGGCCAGTATCTAATCTTGACGGTGGACTACAGCGGGCGTAGCACGGTTGCCATTTTATCACTTATCGTTGTGGATAAGGCATCCGTCACTCTCGCACTCGCATACTTGTCAGAGCGTGATGGGCGTCTTTACCACAACGATAAGTGATAAAATGGCAACCATGCTACGCCCACAGGTAGTGTTCGGTAGTATATCCGACCTGTTGCACACGATAACAAACGATAAATTATAATTAAAGGCAAATTTTCAAAGTAACAAACAGTGACAGTGACGGAAGGTTGAACCGCGTACGTTCCATTTCATGTAAAATTCTCTAACCGCAATTTCACAGTTCAGTTTAAATCATTATTATTCATAAACAGTATGTTTTATTAGCCGAATCAATTGTATAACGATTATGCTAACATGGAAATGTAGTCTGATATAATCAAATTACGTAAAATGGAATTTGCCTGAATGATGTGATTCGTAGGTACGTTAGCGGAACATTTCCGAAGATTTCCGAACAATGGCCTACGTTTCAAATTGTCAATGTTATCGAGATTTCATTACGTGATTGTAGAAAAAATACGCAACAGAATCGGGAGCCTTTATGCTTGATACATAAGATACGACAAAACCTAAGGAAAACAAGGCTTTAATCAGCATAAAACATTACATAGGGAATTATAGGATAATAATTGACAAGACAGCTATGACAAATACATGTCATTCACCCCCCCCTTCTAGTGACTACAGCTCGTAGTCCTGCAGGTGCTGCGGCAGGCGGCGATTTCGGCCGGATCGGCGTGGCGGCGGCGGCGCTTCAGCAGCAGGCTCGGGCTCGGACTCCTGTGAGTCGACGGATGGAGTTGATTCGGCATCTAGCATCTCCAGCTCGTCCTCATCGGAAATCGATCCGGGTTCAGGTGTTGGGAGTGGCGCTAGTTGTCTGTTAGAGATAGTGGTTTCTCGTCCCTCTTGTGTTCTTACAAAGGAGTAGTTAGGATTACTTTGTAAAAGTTCCACTTCTTCAACATAGGGATCAGTTTTATTACGTACGTTTTTCTTCATTAGAACTGGACCTGGCACGAGCCACGTTGGCAAAGATTCTCCGTTGGAAGATCGACGCGGATGTAAAAATAATCTCTCATGTGGCGTAGCGTTAGTTGGTGTGCAGAGAAGCGATCGTATAGCATGTAAAGCTACTGTCATAACTTGCTCCCAATTTTCAGTAGGTAGGCCTTTAGAACGCAAACATAATTGGATGGTCTTCCATAAGGTGCCATTTAGGCGCTCTATTTGCCCGATACCTTCCGGGTTATAGGGCGTCGTGCGACTACAGGCTACGCCTAGAGACGATAAGAATTGTCGCAATTCTTCAGATATAAACGAGGTGCCTCTATCGCTGTGTATATAAAGTGGCGTGCCAAACATATAAAATAAATCTTTCAGGCAATTGATTACCGTAGCGGAAGTCATATCCTTACAGGCAAAACCGACTATATTCATCGATTATTGTTAGGATATATTTTCTGCCTGTATTGCTCGGTAAGGGTCCTTTAAAATCGATATTCAACCTCTCGAACGGTGAAGTTGATTTTATTAATTGTCCACGAGTCTTCATGAAACGCGGTTTTATTTCCGCACAAACCGGACATGACGCAGTCATTGCTTTTATGTCATTTATCGAATAAGGTAAGTTCTTCATTCTGACCCAATGCGCCATTCTAACGATACTAGGGTGGCAGAGAGATTCGTGTAGTTCCTTAAGCTTATCGTGATTAAGGTATGAGCATACTCTCGAAAGAGCTTCGGCGACAACGTTTTCTTTCCCTGGTCGGTAAACTATATCATATTTAGAGCAGGACATTTCTAGGCGCCAGCGTTCAATTTTTTCATTTTTTATTTTGTTATTATGTTTTTGATTAAACATGAAAACTACCGATTGTTGATCTGTTACAAGCAAAAAATGTTTACCGATAAGATAATGCCTCCATTTTCGTAAACATTCCACGATGGCGCTGGCTTCTTTTTCAACCGATGACTGTTTCCGCTCGGATTCTGATAGAGTGCGTGAGAAAAAGGCGACAGGGCGTCCCTTCTGTGAAAGCGTAGCGGCTATTGCAAAGTCCGAAGCATCTGTCTCGACCGTAAAGGTCTCGTTGGGATCGATAGCTACAAGACACGCTTTAGTGATATCTGACTTCAGTATCTCGAACGATGTCTTAGCACAATCACTCAAGGGAAAAGTTGAAATGGCAATGAATGGTTGTAATTTTTCCGAAAACTTTGTAATCCATTTAGCATAGTGGGCGAATAAACCCAAAGTTCGCTTAAGTTCACTTGCGTTAGAGGGGACAGGCAGGTCTAGCAGTGGTTTTAGTCTCTCCTGATCTGGCACAATAGAGTTGTTCTTTATTGTGTACCCCAAAAGATTAATACGGTCCACACCAAAGGTACATTTCTTTTCGTTTAGGGTCAGTTTGTATTTGCTTACGGCGGACATCAATTTATGGAGATTCTTATCATGGTCTTCTTTGTTTTGGCCACATACTGTAACATCATCCAAGTACGAATAGGTACCATCAAATTTTTCAGTTTTGATGATAAAGTCGAGAGTCCTTTGAAAAGCTGCTACCCCGTTAGTCACACCAAATGGGATTCTAGTAAACTGGTACAAATTGCCACCAGCTTCAAATGATGTGAAAAGTTTTTCTCTCTCTAAGATTGGGACTTGGTGATATGCGCTTTTGAGATCAATCTGGCTGAAAAAGTTGAATTTTGCAACTTTTGATACGATAGTTTCTATATTGGGTAATGGATAGGCGTCTAGCATTGTATATTTATTAATGGTTTGTGAATAGTCTACGACGAGACGTTTACGATGTGCCCCGCCACCTGCAACCAGCACTTGCGCACGCCAAGGGGATACGCTAGGTTCGATTATCCCGTCCTCCAAGAGCTTTGTAATTTCTTGTTCAATAAAACCTCTATCTGCATCAGAATAATGCCTTGACTTGACAGCTATCGGTTTAATGTCAGGCGATAAGTTTGTAAAAACTGATGCCGGTGGAACAGAGGCTTCCATAATGTTGCAGATCTGTAGAGGATCTTCATCTCCTCCAAAACGAAGCTCTAGGCTTGAGTGGTCTTTGAGAATGTCATGACCGACGATGATATCTGCACACAGGTTATTTACAATCAAGAGAGGTCTGTGTTTGTAAGTATGCTCTTTTAGTTTAATGGTTGCGAAGCACATCCCTTCTACAAAAGACACGTAGTTGAGGGAGGCTAGTGTAATTGTTTGCTTGCAAGGTTTTTGCTTCAAGTTCATAACATGAACTAAATCTTTATTAATGAAGCTAATTGAGCTACCTGTGTCTATCAGGGCGTCAGCGCGTACTTCGTTTATAGTCACAGGCACAGTTGCTTTGATAAGACTTGATGGTGAAGCAGCAGAAATCGCAGTGAGACTTGCTATGGTGTCGGGTACTTGAGCCGGTCTTGAAACTTCAGCTGTGATGGAATTGACTGGTAATGGCTTACCGCTCCTACAAACGTTCGCGAAATGCCCTTTTCTAGAGCACAATTGGCAAGTCGCGTGAAATGCTGGGCATTTTATCCGTTGGTGTACACTCCCTCCACAGAAGAAACATTTTCTGCGCTGCTGCGGAGAAGAAGTGGCTAGACTTGGCTGACTTGGCGTAGTGAAACTTGTATCTCCAATTTCAGGAAGTGCGTTAAGAAGCGAGCCTGTATTGCCTGATATAACCTTTGAGTTGTATTCGGCTGCTTCAAGTGAAATAGCTTGATTAAGTGTTTGTTCTAAAGTGAACGACAAATTTTCTAAAAGACGTTCTCTTATTTTCTGAGAACTGATTCCCGCTATGAACGCACCTCTTATACTTTGATCCTCATGTTCTTGAGCGGAAACCTGCTCGAATTTGCATTCGTGAGCTAGAAGCTTCAGGGCACGGGAATAATCAGAGATCGATTCGTCCGATCGTTGCTTACGAGTCGTAAGCAAATGGCGAGAAAGAATCACATTCTTAGGCTTTACGTACACTTTTTCCAGCTGTTACATTGCTTGACAGTATGTAGAACAGTCGCGAACAAACGAGTAGACAATCGGCGAGAGATAGTTGATTAGAATCTTCAGCCGCGCCGTTTCCGTTATTGTTTGATCTTCTTCTAGAAAATTTTCGAAGGTAGCGCACCAATGCAACCATTTTACATCAGCGGCTGTTGTAATCGGTTCGATGTCTAAGCGATCAGGCCGCAGATAGCGCGTCATGGAAATGTTGTGAGTCGGCACGACATCGGAACCGCTGGTTCCAGATTTATTTTCATTGTTGGACATTTTAATTTATGCTGATTAAATTGATACATAAGATACGACAAAACCTAAGGAAAACAAGGCTTTAATCAGCATAAAACATTACATAGGGAATTACAGGATAATAATTGACAAGACAGCTATGACAAATACATGTCAATGCTCTTATTCTAAGGTAATATCCAGAAAATTGATTCTAACATTTATTTGTCGTGTTACTTGCGTTGTTTTTGAGAAACGTGTCGCCGAAGATCGTGTATTTTGTAAGGCGCTATCTCGCTCGTTCCTTCGTGTTTTATCCCGTTCTGGTTTTTCGATTTTATATAATACATAGTGTCGAGTTAGTCGAAAATCGCCTTCTTGTGATAGCCGTGCAGCGGGGGCTAGGACAATAGCCCCGGCACCGTTCACTCACAAACACATCTTGACGCCGCGATTCTTAGTAACTAATCGTACGAGGGCTACTTATGTATCCGAAATAGAAAAAATAAAAAACGTATGACTAAATATGGTTTTATTGTTTTTCAAAATATTCTGCGTGATGATCGATGCACTTTTGCATCTTATCTTATCTTATCTTATCTTATCTAGATGAGGGCCCTTTCGGATGCACTTCGACCCATCGGGATCTTTTGTGCATTTGCCCTCTCCTTTATGCCTACTCCCAAACTCGCTCCATCATTTCCACAAAGCGGATGATGCAGCTCAGCGGAAGCACCTTGAATTCCTTTGGTTGCGGATAGTCGTTACCAAAGTAATTCATTCTTTGTCTGGCAAGGGCATGACATTCACACAGTAAGTGTTCCATGGTCTCATCCTCCTCGCCACACATTCTACAGTCTAAACTATCCGACAGTCCCATCTTGGCCAAGAGATCCTTGACCCCGAAGTGACCTGTGAACACCCCAGATATGATTCTGTTGCTTCCTACTGGATTTCCAGAGCTTGTCCAGCCCGAGTCCACTCCTTCTATGAAGAGCTTTGAGTGCCTTAAGCCCGCCTCATTCCTCAACTCGTGTTGGTGTTTGGTTTTGGCGTAGGCTTTAAAGGCCGAAGTTATGGTTCTCTGCGAGAGTCCCACAAATGGTTCTAGACCTACAGTGATTTGTAGACCCCCTCTTGCAAGCTCATCCGCTCTTTCGTTGCCGATGTAGCCCCCGTGGCCCGGTATCCAAACTAGTTGCACCTTATTGTGCTTTCCAAGCTTGTTCAGTGCCTGGACGATGGCGTCCATTATCCATTATAGACTAGTCTAGAATCCACTTTCGGCGCCGTGAGCGCTTTAAGGGCCGCCTGACTGTCACTGAGTATATAGATGGTCTGCCCTCTGGTTTGCCTGTCTATATTCTCCTGTGCACAGGCAATTATGGCGTATGTCTCCGCCTGGAAGACGGTTGCCAAAATACTGTAGTCAATCGCATAAATGCCTGCTCCCGTACCGGATCCCATTTTAGATCCGTCCGTGTACCATATACTGTGTTCGACACCAGACCTCGGTGGTTCTAGACCTTCGGCCCATTCGGCCCTGGATGGAACTTTTGTTGTGTAGTTCCTGTGGAATACATACTTGGGTAGCATTTTGTCACATCCCATGTTTGTTATTCTGTCTAAGAAACCGTCAGTCTCCATGTTTGTGTGCTTAGTCTTTGGCTTGCTGTCGCTCCACAGTCCAAGGGTTCTTAGTCTGTAGAGCGATTTGCGCGCCTCTGACTTAATCACCCGTCCCATCCCGAAGTGGCGGTAAGTCCAGTAGGACTTCTAGCGCCGCTGTAGGCGTAGTTCGAAACGCCCCTGTTATAGCCATGCATGCCGATCTCTGTACCTTCGTCAGGGCATCTCTGCATGTGCTCATTAAAGTCCTTGGCCACCATACCAGGCTACCGTACAATAATATGGGCCTCACCATCATGGTGTAGATCCACTTCAGTACCTTTGGGTTCAGTCCCCATGTTTTGCCATACGCTGATCTACACATTCCAAATACCCTGAGTGCCTTTGTAATGGTGAGATCTGTATGCTTCTTCCAATTCAGTTCCTTATCCAGAATGACACCTAGATATTTCACATCATTGGACAGTTCTAGTACCCTCCCGTACAGTTTTAACTGCTGTACGCCGCGAAGGGTCCTTTTCCTAGTGAAGGGTATTACTACAGTTTTGCCTGGATTAATGGATGCACATTGCAGTTCGTGCAGCGGATGTCTCCTTAATAGGCCATCCCTTATGTGTCTATCTACCAATTTCTCCAGTGTTTTGAGGAAAAACGACGATAAACTTATTAAGGCCTATACGATTTGGCTTCACTGTAATCCGCCTTACCTGGTTTGGGTAGATAGGTTACTTTTACCATCCTCCACACACGCGGTACGTGTGCGAAGGCCAAGCACGCCCTGTACAATCTGCTAAGGTGCGGGATTAGTACATTAGCGCCTTCTTGTAGTAGAATGGGGTAGATTCCATCTGGCCCCGGGGCTTTGAAAGTTTGAAATGTTGAAAGTGCCCACTTTATCTTTTTATGATCTACTACCTTTTTAGACGTGTCCCAATTGTGTCTCGTTGTACTTGTGGTTTGTTCCAACGCACTAATTGCATCGTCGTCTGTTACGCTGTCGTGTATTACTGAGCCTGGGAAGTGTGTGTTACACATTATCTTAAGGGTCTCCAGCCCCGTTTTCGTCATTCTACCGTCATTGTCCCTGATGGATGTGAGCGGTACCGACTTTGTGGTTGCTAATGCCTTTGTTAGTCTCATTCCTTCCGGTATTGACTCAATCTGATCGCAGTGATTCCTCCACGCTCTCCTTTTGGCTTTCCTCACAGCCTTGCTGAGTTCTGTAAGTTTTTGTGCATAGTACCCGAAGTCATTGGATGACTTTGCGTCATTAAATATTGCCTTGGTTTCCCTCCTGAGCTTGACTATCTCTGGGGTCCACCATGGTAACTGTTTAGCCAGGGTTTTCCTTTCCGGGCAGTTATTAGTGAAGGCCGTGTATACGGCTTGTACTATTTTGTCCGCTTCGAATAATAGAGTTTAGCTTAGGTCCACTTTTAGATCATTTCTAAAGGCCGACCAGTCCGTGTTCCTAGGATTCCGTTTACGTACTATCGACAACACAGCTAACTGACCATCGGTGCATCTTAAGTGCATTGTAATAAGGTTCCATATAAATACAGGATGGTCAGTTAACAGTGTTGTTGTTTGTACCGTATTTGTTTTTATTTTAGTTTGGTACCTAAAGCAAATGTATCTGTGGTCCGAAAGGGATATTTCATCAGATACGTGCCATGAGTTGATTTTGTTGCTAGTGTTGTTAGTAGCCAACGTTCAATCAATAACCTCCCCCCGCCTAGAGTTGACGAAGGTAGGTTCATTGCCTTTGTTCAGTAATTGTAGAGAAGAGCTTACCAGGAAATCCAGTACCTTCTCTCCTCTCCTGTTGACATCTGAGCTACCCCAGATGACATGGTGAGCGTTCGCGTCGCAGCCGATGATCAGGTTGGTGTTCGCCCGGCTGCCATATGCAACTTTTGCATACGTGTAAACCAATTTTTGAAGCATTTTTGCCATAATGAGGCATTGACTTACTATTACTACGTATAGATTGGCAACCCAGAACATTTTTCTTGACGTCTTCCAATCAGGCCGCCATCTTAGAAAATCAAAGAGTATGTAAACGTAGTAGATGCGACCATTTTCTGAGTTCGGATTCAGTTATGGCTATAGCGGGATTTAATACACTCTTATAAAAAAGACTAATTATTTATTTAATCATCGACATTTGGTATTTGTATTTTTTATACTGGTTATCTTTATAGTTACCGAGGATGCACTATGATAATGCAATTTGTCTCAGCAATTTGTGTCAGATTTGATGACAAAGTCCTAATTTAAGGTCCATGCGGATCCTCAGATATCGATTTTGATAGCAATCGTAGCAAGACAAACAAACTAAATTACGACCATTTTCAAATTGGAAATTGATATAATAATTATATTCTTCTAAATTGCTAATGGGTTCATATTCGGAGACCATACTCGCATCGCGTAAATTATTTGTATAAGAGAATTTACCTAGGACAGAAATAAGTAGAACTTAAGATATATTTAAATAAGGAGAACTTGAACGTTGCCACTAAAATTATTCATAAAAACAATTAAATAAAAAAATAAAACAAATGGTTGCTATTTTGGCGCAAAAATTAAGATCTTTAAAGCTTCAAATCAGTAAATCTAGTAAGTTTAATGTTCTACTGATAAGGCAAAATAGTCTTAGGAAATTGTCACTTCTACATTTTTAATCTTCGAAATAATGGCCGCCATTGGCGCGTATTTCGTATTTCGTAATCAGGAATCGATTACGAAATGCTCATCTCTGCTATTATGAGAGATTTGCTAACTAGAATAAGCGGCATATAAGAGCACTTGTGAAGAGGGAGTTGAGCTTCCCATAGCTGACTAATGTGTAAAAGTTGCCTTTTTGGAAAATCGCACCGACATAAGTTCAGCACCAGAACTAGAGGATCACAACCCGGTGAGCTCATTCATAGCGATGTCTGCGGACCGTTTCCGAACTTCATCACAAATCTACGGCATTTCGTTCTGTTTTGAGATGATTACACGGGCTATCGTCTCATATACCTACTTCATGAAAGCAAAATCAGAAGTAAGAGAAGCTGCAAGACATGATTTCAGAATACGAACTTACATTTCATACAATTAAAACTCTCCTGGGCGACAATGAAGGCGAGTATGACAATAAGGACAACAGAGACATCCTCGCTAAGAATGGCTTCAGGCAGTCTAACAATGGCATACGGGCCATTCTACTTTTACGTGTACATTTGCAGGTCGATTTTAAGAAAAAAAATATAGAAAAAAGTTTTACTTTTTAAAATTTTCAGTGTGTGTTTTGAAGTATACAAGTCTATATTTTGTAAATTCACCTCGAACAGCGATCTGTATCACATAGTTTTTGGGAAATTAGGGTATCTGTTACATGTGGCTACAAAAATAAACAACTGTGTTACTTTCCAAGCGTTTTTTTTAATTAATAAAATCTTTGAAAATTTGTACTTAGTAATCAACAGTTTTAAACTTTGGGACTCTAGCAATCATACAATGAGCCTTTGTAATCATATACATCATTTTAACATTAAAATATTTAATTAATAAAACCACTGCGTTGCTTTTTTAAGTAATCTTATCACTAATCTATTCCAATTACAGCATTACACAGAATAAAATTGGTTACTTTTTAGCCTAGTGATCGACACAATGTATGCTATCAATTTAATAACAAAATATTAGTCGAATATGCTTGAACAAATAATATAACAGTTCTTGAAGCAGTGTCGACAGAGAGACACGAAAAGTAACGCAGTGGTTGAAAACGTAACGCTGTGGTCATCTAGGCATACTTTAAGTTTTTTAGCAAACATAATCAACAGTTTATTGTAACTGTTATACAAACATACGAAGTTATAAAAAAATATAAAATTAAACTCAGTCTTTATCGCCAAAACAAACAAAAATATCTTCTTTTAACAACAAAAACTAGAGATCACATGAGATCGTTTCATTACACTTAGACTAAAATTATATATAATTTTAGTTAGGTTATTACCTAACTATTTACTGGCAAAGGGTCATTAAATTCGTAAAATAGTCGCTTTCCTAACATTTTTAGTTCGAGAACTGTACATGTTAGCTAGTGCCGCCGCAGCATTCGGAACGCATTTTGCTTCGGTTTTCTCAGCGGATCAACCGATTTTAGACCCGCATCTAGCTAGCGCTTGCCCACCAGCTGACGCTCGTCGTGTCGATATCAGACGATTTAGCGAGCGTGACATTCGGTCCGCAATTAGGAAACTTAAGCCAGGAGCATCACCCGGACCTGATGGAGTACCCGCGTTTGTGATCAACCTAGTCGCTCCAATCAAGTTTATTTTTAACCTTATTCTCCGAACTGGAGTCTACCCAGTTACGTGGAAAAAGTCTCGGGTGACTCCAATTCCAAAAAAGGGGTCCAAGGTAAAAATAGAAAACTATAGGCCTATTGCAATTCTCAGTGCCATAGCTAAAGTCTTTGAATCGGCTTTGCAAGGTGTTCTGCTCCCCCAATGCCTGCCTCACATCACCAGCGCACAGCATGCCTTCCTGCCAAGAAGGTCCGTAGCCACGAATCTTCTCACTCTTACACGGACGGTGTCTCGAGAGTTGGATGGAAAAAGTCAGGTAGACGTTATCTACCTGGACTTCCAGAAAGCTTTCGATCGTGTGGACAATGATACTCTTTTGATAAAACTAGGAGCCATGGGATTTACACCCAGACTACTGAAACTGTTCGCGAGCTACCTGTCGGATCGGAAGCAATATGTAAAGTATGGCCCATACGAATCAGAATGCTATCTCACGCGCTCTGGTGTTAGCCAAGGATCAAACCTAGGACCATTTCTTTTCGTATTGCTCATAAACGACCTATCCGACGAGGTGCGCGGTTCCATGGTGTTGCTGTTCGCTGACGATGTGAAGCTGGTGAAGTCGATTCAAAGCCAGAGTGACCGAGTGGAGTTACAGAGGGACATTGATGCGGTGTATCGGTGGAGTCTTTTTTTTTTTTTTTTTTTTATGATATAGGAGGCAAACGAGCAGTCGAATCACCTGATGGTAAGCGATAATCGACGCCCATGGACACTTACAACACCAGAAGAGTTGTAGGTGCGTTGCCGGCCTTTAAGATGGGAGTACGCTCTTTTCTTGAAGGCTTGAAGGTTATAACGGTCCGGAAATACCGCAGGCGACAGTTCATTCCAGAGTTTGGCTGTGCGAGGCAGAAAGTTTCGGGAGAAACGCACAGTTGAGGACTGCCAACCATCTACGTGGTGAGAATGGAAAAGCTGTCGCGTAGGGCGATGGCGGAAGGAAGCGGCGGGGATTAATCCGAACAATTCATCGGAACACTCCCCAACAGTCTCCGTAACAAACTTTATTTTAACGCGGAAAAATGCGAAATGCTGACATTTACGCGGTCGAAAACTCCCGAAGAATTTCAGTACACAATTGGTGGCGTTCCAATAGCGCGTGCGGAAAGTGTGCGGGATTTAGGTGTCCTTTTCGATCCGGGGCTCACGTTCAATGATCACATTCAAGCTGTGGCCAAAACCGCATCGGGGAGACTCGGTTTCGTCTTGCGCAATTCTGCACCTCTGACCGTCCACGCTGCCCGCGTGTTGTATGCGGCGCTCGTGCGCAGCGTGCTGGAGTCGAATGCTGTGGTCTGGAGTCCACATGAGAGCAAATACACTCTTATATTAGAACAGGTCCAGAAAATGTTCTTAAGGGCGCTGTACAAGAGGGTTCACTTTTATTACCCATACATGTACCCTACCTTATTTTTGCAAGGGCATTTAGGCTATGAGTCACTACAATTGCGTCGCTTACTCTCCTTAGCTAAATTTAGCATCGATCTAGTGCGAGGAAAGGTCGATTGTGTGGGTCTCATAGATGCATTCGTGCGTCTCTTTGTCCCTGACCGGTACGGTCGCGCGCGAAGTCACCCCTTGCTGGCCGTGCCAGGCGCGCGCACGCGGGCGCACGCGCACGATCCCATTGCGCGCGCGTTAGCGTTCCTCAACTCCGTGCTCCAAGCGCACCCACAGTGTGATCTGTTTGCGAGTTCGACCGCGCGACTGATGATTGGATGCAGGAAGGTGGCAGAATGCGAGATGCCTGCGAGTACTATAGTTTAATACACTTAAGAGTCGTTGTTGTTTATGCTTTTCTTTTTCTTTTTCTTAATGTTACATATTCATAAGTTTGTACCGCTTTGGCCTTGCTGTTAAGGTATAAATGTTACTAAATAAATAAATAAATAAATAAATAAATGTTAAGGTTTCTTTTACATTTTTCGTGTTTAAATTTTTCCCCTGATTTGTCGATAATTTCTGACTTTCTGACCCATTCTACCCACTTCACAACTTTTTGATCTTCGCAGTTGTTATAGTAAATCTTCTTCAATTTACAGGGATCACAGGTACCTTTCATATAAGTTATAGAATCGGGTTGACATACTGTTTGTTCTATGATCTTGCTCAAATGTTTTTCCGGGATTGCTTTGTTATTGTGTAAAGCGTTCACTATGTATTGTGCATTAGTGTGCAGTTTGCACAAGCAGGTCTCTCTCGCATCAATGGACGGCTGTTTCACGTAAAATGGTCTGTTCTTAACAAAAAAGCTATATGAACACTTCACGCCGGGATTTTCATTTTTGAAGGTGTTGAACAGGTGTTTTATAGACAACAAGAGATATCGTTTTTGCATTTTTCTTTTCTTCTGCGTCACTGTTTCTTTTTTCCAGCAGTCGCCCTTGACACGTCATCTCTGTTGAAAAATGTATGGATTGTTTCAGTCAAGACATTGTTTTATGAAACGCGCTTTCTGTATCGCAGCCGCTCAATACCCAAGCAATCTTTTATAATTTCCGTTTTCAATCTACAGGTCTTCAAACTATCGACATTCAACAGCGTTCCGGCGCGAATCCGTTCTTTTACGGATTTGATTTTAGAGAATCGCTCCTTAATTGAATTGGACAACACTTGATATTTATCAGTTTTGTCGTGGATTGAAACTAACAGTGTACTATCGGTCGATTTGGTTTTTAATTGCTTCTCCCTTTGCAGTCCTTTTTTATACATGCGTACCTTTTTTTCATCTCTTTTAATTCTTCTTGCAGTTTGATACTTTTCCTGTAGAGCGCGGACCAATCCCTTCTTACTTGTTTCCTTCCTCTTTGTTTAGCTGTCTCTGGAGCTGGCGGTGGCGTAGGGCGTGACGGCGAGGATTCAGGAGTGTTCAAAAGTATATTTTTGAGAGCCTTTTCACATTCGCGCCTTTTCTTGTTAGCTTTCCTCTAACGTTTTTTCATAGTCCTGTGTTCTCTTTCTGTCATTTCTCGTACTGACTTCTTTGTAGCATGATATTTCTCACGATGTTTCCTCTTCACCTCGGCTTCACGAGCCGGATCTGCTTTCAGTTTGCCTCGGTATCGCCGTTATTTCTCGGCACGTGTTAGTGCCATATTGTGTTGTTATTCGCCTGTCAATAATAGAAGTAGATTTGTATTAAATTTACATCAATACAACAAGGAAAACGGTCAAATTATACAACTGCGTTACTAGTGATACAACTGCGTGACTGTCAATACAACTGCGTTACCACAAGGTAGTTACGCAGTTGTTAAATTTACCTAACCTCACTTATAAATTAACACCAAACACAAAAACTAACACCATAACTTTATAATTATGTACTTTTTACAAAATATAATCAAATTAATATAAAACAATACTAAAAACTAATTATTTTACCTTATTTTGGCGGTAACTCCCCGTCGGGCAGCTCGAGCGCAAGTGGTTTCGACTTGTTTTGTCGGCGCGACTCCAAACCAACGTCGTAAGTCACGGATGTACGTCTATTAAATATAAACCTTGCGCTCTTGTGATAAAGCCCGTTTTCGGCAAATTACTGTCGGTAACATGAAGTAGTATAATTTTTGCTAGTCAGAGTGGACAGACGTAAAAAAAACGAAATTATATGTAATAATTAGAGTAAAAAATATATATCTGGTAGCATTCATTGGTTTCTTTATCGATGAAACTTAAAATATTTTTTATTTATTCTATTCACTGGAAAAAGTTTTTTTAATTTTGCAATATATCTTGCACCACACGCTCGAGACACGTATTTTTTCTATGGAAAACAGTGGTGTTACCAAAACAGACAATAGTGTTACCTATTTTTTGACGAAATTATAATTAATATCATCAAACCCATAAAATCTCAGTAACAACCTATTAGTTTAGATTCCATTTAAAAAATATTTATTTAATGTTGTCATTTTGTTTATTTTTAATTTCAAAGAATTGTGTGGAGACATGATAATGGTCACCAAAAAGTAGAATGGCCCATACACACCAAAACAGAATGGTTGTTGCGAAAGGGATAATCGCACGTTAGTCGAAACAGCAGGGACTATCATATACAGCTGAGATGGTTTCCCTCAAGCGATTTGGGTAGAAATAATCCCATGAAAAAACATTCCATGTAAAAAAGAGGCCAAGTCTCGAAACTCTTCCACCTCAAAAAGTTGTGAGATATTTGGTAGTACCAAGTCTCAGGCATTCTAATTATTCTTTATTTGCTAGCTAAATAAAATTCTGCAACTTGGCAATCACACAACTTTACTGCATTTATGGATTTTTGCATACCTAAAACTATGTAGTTATTGTGTGATTGCCAAGTCACAAAATTTTGTTTAGCTAGCAAATAAAGAATAATAAGAATGCCTGAGACTTGGTACTACCAAATATCTCACAACTTTTTGCGGTGGAAGTTTCGAGACTTGGCCTCTTTTTACATGGAATGTTTTTTTATGAGATCTCACTTCTTTTTATAGGTTATTGTGTCAATATCCCATTCTTGATTTTTTGGCCCATTTACTGCAAATATAACTTTGTAATCAATTATGTTTATATAGGATTATGTATGCAGCCGGTGTATCTAGAAAAATGGACTTAAGAGTCCGTATACAGCCGTTTGCTGAATTCGCTAAACTTTTTGAGGTCATATCTCACTAAATATTCGTTTTCCTACAGATTTTGTTGTGTAATATGAAATATCATTTCAATTCAAGTTGAATAAGTGAAAAGGTTGTTTATATTTAGCTCTCAATTTACCATATTTTGGCTCAGTCCAACAGCTGTTTGCTCGGAGACGTGTAAAACGACTTAGGTTTGAAGAACTATTTTATTTCAAACCGACATGAAACAAATAAATATATATTGGATTGATAGTCTTCTTAGGAATAAGTGGAAAACATTTTATAAGTTACATATTAAAGTGTTGAGTAAAACCGTATTTCCATCCAACAACTTTTTAGTAAAAACACACGAAGAATCACCAGTATTTTTGGCCATTTAGCACATTATTTCAAAATTCAAAAATATGAAAACATAATAAGAAACTCCAGTGCAAGTGCTATTCGAAAATATAAAAATATATTTATGTGTAGAAGTAAATTTCGGCATAAAAAATATTTCAAATCACCCTAAAATTCGTAATAAAACACCGTGCACGGCGCTCGATGCGGCAGTCTCCGCCAAGCGGTTCGAGGGAACGGTCACGTCGCTCGTCGATTTCAAGGTTACGTAGCTATGGGCGCTTGGGCTAGCGGAAATTATAGCGCGACGAGGCAGTCTTGATCATTTGTTAAGTAATGGTTTTTGTTACTTTTGACTTTTTATATGAAATTGCATTTTTACTAATGGAAATATTTTCATTGTACTACTAACATTTTTGACCTATGTTCCATAGAAGGAGGTTCTTAATTAGTCTCTATGTTTTATCTATATATACATTAATCAATAATTCTAAAAGTACGTCATCGAATTTTCATCATCATCAGCCTATATATACGTCCCACTGCTCGGCACAGACGTCCGCTCCTGAATTAGTTGGACTGTTCAGGATGTTATTTTGCAGTTTCTTAATTTTGACAGCCGTTTGTAATATTTCCAATGAACGGAATCTTATTCCTATTGCCTTTATCTGTGTGATATAAACTGCTTCCTGCTGTCCTGGTGCTACTTTTGTGGCCTTTCTAATCATTTCTGGTTTTAACCATATTTATGCAATTTTACCTAACATCTGCTTCGATGAGAGGTCTCAAGACACATCTGTGTCACATGTTTTATCTCCATTTTTTTTATCGCCCATCTTTTCCTTGCTCAGATCCTTACTATTCATATCGCCGAAGTAGTATACTATAATACAATATTTATAAATTGATCCCGCATTGATCAGGCATCCCCTCTACGGCCACAAGCTACCACCATCCCGTCTTAGGAGCCGTAAAAGTTTTATAAGGCATACTACCGCTGCCAAGCTTCCCCCCTCTAGGAACAGACTCGCACACTGGCAGAAGACACACGCTCCTTCCGACGACTTTGTCCGTCCTGCTGAAGCGCTTCCCGCAGGACACAAACAGCCATGGCCTACCTGGAGATCCTTAAACAGACTACGCTCCCAGGTAGGCCGCAGCAAGGAAAATCTAATAAAATGGGGTATCTTGAGTGGCTCAGACGCCCGGTGTAAGTGCGGGACGACTCCTCAAACTATGGCGCATATGCTGTCCTGTCCGGCGTGCCCGTACGCATGCTCCAGACAAGACCTCCGTGACGCAACAGACAGGGCGTTAGCCATCGCTAATTTCTGGTCCCGCACAATCTAACCACGGCTCAAACAGGAAACCATCGACACGAGAAGAAGAAGATAAATTGATCGGTTTTATTATTTTAGATTCAAGTATGGCGCCTAGGAAGACAAATCGTTTATTTGGTAAAGTAAAGAGAAAAAATATATTTTGTGGCCCGGCCCTAAAACATTAAAACCAGACTAAAACGAAATGTGCATAATGCTCGAATCTGGGAAGGTTAACGAATTATTCTTATTTATCTGGCGATGAAGCTTATTATACTTCAGGAAAATTAACTGTAAAAAAAAAACTATACCTTAATTTCTAAATTACCTGGTATTTTATTACAACATCTACACTAAAACCAAGAAACGAATAAGTCAGGTAAAAACTTTTCACCTAGAATTTGATAAACTGGAAACTGAAAACTAACAGTAATTAATTATCGACCCAGTGAGCGGAAGCGAATAAGGTCTCCGTTTCAGCTTGGACAAAAATGCTTTTGTATTTCTATCCGGATTTCCGGCTGTTCTCCTCTAGAGGTCGCATTTCTCAACCGATTCTCGTAAAATTTGGTGAGCAGATTCGGTAATTAATTATATAGAATTTTTTGTCGAGCCAGTTTTTGCGAATTTTTAAAATGGCGGAGTTATTAAAAAAGACAGACTCGCGAGGTCTACAGCTCACAGAGCCACTAGTAAATGATATAAATAACCTAAGTTTTAAGATGAGTAAAGATAAATAATAATAAATATTGGGGACAATCTTGCACAAATCGACCTAGTCCCAAAGTAAATAAGCAAAGCTTGTACTATGGGTATTAAACGACGATATACATACTTATATAGATAAATAAATACTTAAATACATAGAAAACCAATATACATGGCTCAGGAAGAAATAAATGCCCATACGGAGATTCGAACCCAGAACTTCCAGCTTCGAGGCTAAAGCAGTCGTCAAACAAGCAAGTACTTAAATGAATTCTGAATTTGTAGTAATTACATAAATACATTATAATGAACGATACAGTTCCAAGTTACCTGATATTTTATTTAAATACATTAGGTATATATAAATGTTAAGAAACGAAAAAGTCACATAAAACGGTTAAGGCGCTGTAGGTTCGGCGAAGTTAAGCGAACAGAGTTTTTGAAACAATATAACGCGTCTGTTTATAACAATATGGTTTCAAAAAAATACGAATAGTAATCTTGACGCTTTTCTGCAGCGAGATCAGTGATTCGAAACGATAGAAAAAAAACACGAACATAGGTATAAAATACACTAAAAATATTCGTAACAAACTATGCACAAAAGCTAAAAATATTAAAATTGCTTCTTAAAATCGGCAATATTTTTGAGAGAACTCAGTGATAACTTTTTTATTTATTTAAACGGCCAAAAAATTAAAATTTAGAAACATGATATCCGCGCTTCCGAGTACGCACTTCCATCTCGTTCACGCTTATGCTCAGTGAGAGGGAGAGAAGACCATGAACCTACGGCGCCTTAAAGTATCAAAACTAGTCTACGCCGACCTAGCCGCCTCGCTCGACCCCCACTACAATACTCTGGCGCGCTCAGAGTCGGGTAATTATACCTAGATTTGAACTTTTTCCGGGCCGATACGGACTCTTAAATTGCAATTTTTTTAGCGTTCCCTTGATTTACACACTAAACACTAATTGTATTCTAAATTTGAAGCTTCTATGTCTGCTAGAAGTGCCTTAGACTTTTGATGATCGGTGAGTCAGTCAGTGTTATAAATCTTAAACCGCTGGTTCAGATTGAATGAAATTTGAAACATTCATGTTTATACAATGTGTGCTTGGTTAGTGAAAATGCAGGCTTCTAGTTTTATCCACAACGAAGTTACAGAGGGGTCGAAAATGGCCTGAACTGCTTCGAGAAAAGGATGGTACGGCCGTGCCGCTGTTTTGCTCGACTTGGCGGGGGCACGCCCCCAGATTAAATTTAAATTAGAAG
Organism: Epinotia bilunana; assembly: GCA_947049275.1. Taxonomy (NCBI): domain Eukaryota; kingdom Metazoa; phylum Arthropoda; class Insecta; order Lepidoptera; family Tortricidae; genus Epinotia; species Epinotia bilunana. The sequence goes on from OX346252.1 coordinate 10,676,389, forward strand.
ACGTGTCCCACTACGCTGGATTTTTGCAATGACAATCGATTTTTTTATGTACCAATAGTAGAAGGGGGCATTACCATATCTCTAATACAGCTGAGACCAGCTGAGGGTTCTTCATCAGATACTTCAGACCTTCGATTTTTGACATTAAATGAAGTGGCCCACCAAGTTGAATATTTTTTGTAAAAGCGGTATAGATATATCTCTAATAGTTTGGTTGGGCTCTTGTGTTTTCTAATCAGGGTCAACAGGTACTCCAGATCTTCGATTATCCTAGTTTTTTTAGTTTTCCCTTTATGTGGCCATTAAACCCTAACTCTGTACCAAATTTCAGCTATCTGAGTTTATGGGAAGTACTAGTTCTACTTTGATGATCATGAGTGAGTGAGTGAGTGAGTGTCATAAATGCGAAACTTTGCTTTCGCTTAACTTCGGAACTAAATGACCTACAGACTTGAAATTTTGGATTTTAAGTATGTGATTATAGCTTACTGGATGACGAAAATTTCTGCGCTCTGGTCTTATCCAGAGGTTCTCAAATAGGGGCCTGAAAATGCGGCGAAATGGTTCCAGTAAAGGATGGCACGGCAGTGTTTGCTTCGCGCTCGACTTGGCGGGGGCACTGCCGTGCCCCCAGATAAACACGGTGGCATGCATTATCAATAGAACAGGTCCGTCTAGAGTAGATAGTAAGTCACCGTTTCGGTCGCGAAGTACTGCGTTTAAGTACATAGTTGTCGTACACTTTTGTTTCTATAGAAGCGTAAGGATTCTATTGGTAGCTTAAAATTTACTCTTGGACAATAAAAAAAATGCATATTTTTTCTACTTTCAAGGTTCATATCTTTTTATGTTTTTAATTATATTTTATAAATAATACTTTATTACGATAATTTGATGGTTTACTATCCATATAGTATCACTACGTTATCAATTTGAACATGAGGCAAAATTCAAAATATTTATTCAGCAAATAGGCCACGAGGCAGGGCACTTTTACAAGTCAAAATGTCTATCAATAGACTCAAAATAGAACGAGTACATTATTCATAATAGAATTAACTACATCAGAGTTTACATGTCCAAAAAGATAAAAAAAACAATATTATTTCTTTTCTTAGAGATGTATAAAGTCTCCAAGTGTCAACATTAAAATAATTATATTTAAATCTCATAGGTACCCACAGAGACGTATAAGGTATTCATAAATACACTAGGTACATATAACTGCATATAGTTGGTAGTGACCCAGCCTACGAAGCAAGAGGTGCTGGGTTCGAATCCCGGTAAGGGCATTTATTTGTGTGATGAGCACGAATATTTGTTCCTGAGTCATGGATGTTTTCTATGTATTTAAGTATTTATTTATCTATATAGGTATGTTTATCGTCGTCTGATACCCATAGTACAAGCTTTGCTTAGTTTGGGACTAGGTCGATTTGTGTAAGATTGTCCCCTAATATTTATTTATTTTATTTATTTATTTATAAATTAGTAACAGTATAAGGCACTTTTACAAGTCAACTATATCATATATTTATATGTATGAAATCTAAATAAATACGTCATACACTTAAACATACGTTTGCGTAGCTACTTTTGATGCTGACCATCAAAAGTAGCTACGCAAACGAAGACGTCAAAAGTCCTTATTGAAAGGGAATAAGAGCTTTTGACGTCTTCGATTGGGTAGTTACTTTTGATGCTGACTGTACAATATACTAAACAGAAGAAAACTTGTACAGTCGAGTTGTGAAAGTAACTGTAGTACACCAATTTCGCTGTCTCAATGCAACGGTTGTCAGCTGTCTGATTCGCCTCACTGCATAGGCTGCGGAGCTAAGTTTACCTGCTAGTGTGGCAATATGGGCATGCCATTGTAGTTTCGAATCCAAAGTGACGCCCAGCAATACAGTATTTTCTTCGAATTTTAGAACATCGCCCTTTATCTTGATATGAGCTTGGTTTATCTGCTTAATATTTGGTAGCGTAAATTTGATGCACTTAGTCTTCTTTGCATTTAAAAGCAGGTTATCGCTGTAAACCTATTGACAATAGTGAATTTGACGACCGGTTAGCCTAGTGGGTAGTGACGCTGCCTACGAAGCTGAAGGTCCTGGGTTCGAATCCCGGTAAGGGCAAATATTTGTGTGATGAGCATGAATATTTGTTTCTGAGTCTTGGATGTTTTCTATGTATTTAAGTATTTATATCTATTATATATATCGTCGTCTAGTACCCATAACACAAGCCTTACTGAGCTTACTATGGGACTAGGTCGATTTGTGTAAGATTGTCCCCTTATATTTAAAAAAAAAAAAAAAAAAAAAAATAGTGGACAAGGCCCAAGGCATCGTTAATGGTGTCGAAGTTGTTATCTTTTCTATACACTTTGAAGATTAGAGACGTGTCGTCTGCAAATAACACAATATTATGTCCATCTTGCACAAGCCTAGGTAAGTCATTGATATACACTAAAAACAAGAAGGGCCCAGGATTGATCCTTGGGGTATTCCAATAGCAACGATTGACCCTGCTGGTTGAGTCCCATTAATGACTACTCGCTGTGTTCTGTTTGTTAGGTATGATGATAGGAGATTAAGGGCTCCGTTTTTTATCCCATAATGACAGTTTTCTAATTAAATTATCGTGATCAACGCAATCAAATGCTTTCGATCGATCACAGAAAATTCCAACAGCATCTTGAGCCTTTTCCAATTCCAATGTTCACAGCTACGCAGAAACCGTCTTACAGAGAGGCTACTGGGAGTCTTCAGAAAGAAAAGTGGACGGATGCGATGGAAAAAGAGCTAGCATCACTCAAAGACAACGACGTGTGGATGCTGACACTAAGCTACCACCTAAGAGAAAGGCGCTTACCTCAAAGTGGGTTTATAGATTCATATAAAGCACGCCTAGTGGTAAAAAGGGTTCAAGCAAAGAAAAGGTGTTGACTATGACCAAACGTTCAGTCCGGTTGCCAGAATGGGCACAATTGGGGCACTTTTGGGTCTATGTAGACTTCAAACAATGTGACGCCGACACTTGTTTGTTTGTCAAAAACGTTAATGGAAAGAAATTGCTCATAAGCTCATAACGTTGTACGTGGATGATGGGCTCGTAGCTGCTACGGATGCAGAACAGACGCATTTTTTTTTCATGATATTAAATTACATTACAGATTTGCATACATTCAAAAATATAAGATCACGATCACGATCACGATCGTCAAAAACAGAGAAAAATTAAGATATAATATTAAGACAATGTCAACAAATGGAAGAACACAATAACAAGGAAATAGAAACACGAACCAAAAGCAAAAGAAAACAAATATATCAACCTCTAGGTTTCGTCATTTTTTACAATATTTAGTGCATCAGAAAATACGTGACACAATACATTAATGTCAAATCATATTTATACAAATTTAAATAGGTAGTCATTTCTGGCAGACTTGAGAAAAAAGCTGAAAATAACTACGAAGCCTACGTCCTATTATGTAGGCTTAGAAATTGAGCATAGAGATGGATCTATATTAACCATTAAACAGGAAAGTTATAATACAAAGAAAAATTTGAAGCGATTCCATATGGCGGACTGCAATCCACTTCCAACTCCTATTCAGAAGGAATTAGTAACATCGAACACTGATTCATGGAAAGTGGTAGAACAAAGGAAAGATTTTCCGTATCGTGAAGCAGTTGGTGATTTATCATACCTTATTGTCGGAACTCGTCCAGACATTGCATTTGTCGTGGACTCGTGGCACAGTTGGCGTGGCTTCCAGAAATCTTGAGAATCCTGACGAATCTGATTGGTCAATGGTTAAAAAGATTTTAGGATACCTACTTGAAAGGCACATCAAGTATCATAGGACAGACCACACGACCAAAGACTTCATTGTCGGTTACAGTGACGCTGACCACGGAGGAGAACAGCAAACCGAGCGGTCGACCACGGGTGTAATATGCTTGTATGCTGGAGGAGCAGTGCCATGTCATGGCTGAGCCAAAGACAAGCATCTGTGGCGATTTCAACAACAGAGGCTGAGATTGTTGCAGTGAGCGAAGCGACGAAAGAACTTGTTTGGCTACAACGAATATTCACTACTCTTAAGCAGCTAAAAGAAGTTCCAATACTTCTAATTGACAACGAAGCAGCAATTCGTCTAGCACACAATCCCGAGTTCCACAAGAGAACTAAACATATAAGAATCAGACATTTCTTCGTAAGAGAAAAGTTCTTTTAGGAAAGATAATTGTGGAGCGTACTAGCACAACCAATTGGTCCAACGGACTAACTGAAACCTTCTAATTGAATCAATGAAGATGACAATGAAAACCTTAATTGAGGGAAATTATTAATGTCGAAACCGCCTTGAACAGTAATGTCAAGTGGTTGCTAAGCAACAGTTGTTTTTTTTTCATGTCAATGTCACTCTCTCAAATTGTCCGTGCATCGAAAGTTATATACATGACATCTTTAGAAGTTTGGTTTTACTTTAAATATCCTCTACTTTATAATAGGTTCTATCCTATGTTTCCGTCCGAGACATAATATTTATAAACCCCCAAAAACAAAAGACATACATGAGAAAAAAAAATTGCAGCTAGTGTTAAAAAGATAAAATTTTACCATGGAGGTCAGATATTACGCTTAAAAGTTTGGAATCCCGGATTCCGGATACATAAGTAGCATCGTGACGGGTGAGGTAAAACGAATAATAGCCCCAAACGCCGCGACGCGAAGCAAGTCTAGGAAATCTACAATACAATACAAATACTCTTTGTTGCACACCTCAATAGTAATACACCTCCCCTGATTTTAATTTGAACAGTGCGAATGAGACAGCACGTCTACTACAAGACGGGTGCGAAATACTCTCGCGCCGCGAGACAGCTCGCTCGCGGTTGCGAAATTTCTCGGTCGCGCTGTCAGTTTTCTCGATTGTTGTGGTATCACAACTTGGCGGTTCACTAATGTTAGACCAAACAACTTTTGACCAAATGTTTCATTTGACAAAAGTTTCATTTGCCTTATGCATTTTTTTTCTTAAATAGAAAGCTTTATAGGATTATTATAAAACAAACCTAACCTAACCTAATCACTTCTATTTGATGATATTCAAAGAATACCCGAAAATACCACTGTTTTGACGAAAAATAAATATTAGGGGACAATCTTACACAAATCGACCTAGTCCCAAACTAAGCAAAGCTTGTACTATGGGTACTAGACAATGATAAACATACTTATATAGATAAATAAATACTTAAATACATAGAAAATATCCATGACTCAGGAACAAATATTCGTGGTCATCACACCAATAAATGCCCTTACCGAGATTCGAACCCAGGACCTCTTGCTTCGTAGGCAAGGTCACTACCAACTAGGCTAAAGCGGTCGTCAAATGCATTAGGTCAAATGATACATTTGGCTAAAAGTTTTTTGGTCAAGAGACAGGACCCCAACTTGGCACATCTAGAAAACCAGCCCAACCCTTACAACCATTTCTCGCAAAAATTCAATAATGGTTACAATTTCCTAGAAGTAGACAGTGGTAATATTGTGAACACATTTCGAACTACCAAGATTTTGGTCATTTCTGGGAAAATTCGTTTTCTCCGTATTTTGTCTATTTTCGAGCTCGGTCGCCCAGGCACTTTGTGTATATATTTCTAATCACGTTTCCCGAAAACGGATTTCAATACATTTTGAAATATGGAATATAATTTGAAATAAAAATCAATTTAGCCAGGTCCCAATAATTCGTTTTCTCTATTTTCATCCGAGCATAACTCGGTCGCCCAGGTCATCAGTAATTACAAAATTATCAATACGTTGCTTATCTTATTAAAAAAAGTAATGATGTATATTGGCATGATACCATTCCTATACAAAATGTGATCCTAACAACAAAATCAAAATAATAATTGTGTTTTCGTTTTATACTCTAATTAATAATCCCATAGTAAAAATGTAAACAAAGTTATGTCACTGTCAAAGTGACATCAGGGGTTCTGAAAGTACGGGTCGGTCATGTAATAATATTCAAAGTTCACTTTAACAGCAAAATGCAAAATAAATATGAGAATTATTCAAAAGTAGGTAGTACTACTTACTAGTAAAACATTTAATTGTATAGTGCATCGGTTCTTAACCTTTTTTCCGTCCTCGGACCCCTAAGAAATCAAGCACAAATCCAAGGATTAATAATAAAAAATGGCCAAGACTTTTTAGTGGCATTTATTTATTATTGTTAAATGGTCTATGGTCTATGCCATTCGCATAAAGATAAAAAAAATAGTAAGCAACCCACAGATGCACAACCCCGGTGTATCACAGCAGTGATACCAGTACTAAAAATATATTCTGCACATAAAAAGGGTATTATCTTTTAAAATAATTATGAGGGAGGATTTTTGTAGAAATAAAGATTTACATCATTATATATTGTTTTCGTAATTAGTGTATCTTATTGGTCATTATTGTAATAGGACATATGTTTCTTTTAACTGCCACAATTATAAATCTATTTTTTCTGTGGGATTATTAATAAGACTATAGTTACTCTTGAAAAGTGATTCCATCTTTTTATTGTGCTAGTCCGAACCGAACGACTCACACAACTTTTTTTATGATGTTTTAGTACTTGGAAATGTCTCTTCTGCGAATACCTTAATAACTAGTAAAACATGTTTTTTTTTTCAATTTTCACGAAAAAAATGTACATTTTAAGTTACTAGCTGATGCCCGCGGCTTGGCCCGCGTGGTTATAGGAAAATGTAACATATTGAATTTTCCCGTGGGAATTAGATGTTTTCCCGCTGGAAAAAGTAGCCTATGTCACTCTCCAGCCTCTAAACTATCTCCAAACAAAAAATCACATTAATACGATGCTCCGTTGTGATGTGAAAGAAGGACAAACAAACACACACACACACACACTTTCGCATTTATAATATTAGTAAGGATACCCACGACGGAGTGGAGAAGGTATATGCGTGAAGGTATATATATTATTATAGTGAGAGGCTGTTTGTTTGTGTACACCGATGTTCCCATTTATTTCCAAAACGGCTTGAGCGATTTAGATATGGTTTTTTCTCATTAAAATGAAAGGCGAGAAAGGGCCAGCTAGTATTTTAATAGAAACGTAAGAATTTTTGTTTCAGCCCAGACGTTTTATGCAAATATTTACCGAACTGGTGGGGTTATAGCTATGATCAAGTGCGCTTTGACACCATTTGTATGGACTTGCGATTCCAATGCCGCGAGTACACCGGCCAACGCCCCTTCCCTGACGTCAGGTTTCTGAAAATGAACATTCTGGACACTTGCGGATATACTAAATACCTTAAGTAAGTAAAAATACACTTTTGATAAATATGTATGCTTAATTTATTTAATTAGGCTCACAAAACAACTGTCTAATAAGAATAAGACAACCCATAAAAAAAACATTCCATCTAAAAAGAGGCCAAGTCTCGAAACTCTTCCACCGTAAAAAGTTGTGAGATATTTCGTAGAGCCAAGTCTCAGGCATACTTATTAATCTTTATTTGCTTGCTAAATAAAATTCTGCAACTTAGCAATCACACAGCTTTACTGCATTTATGGGTTTTTTCATACTTACCTAAAACTATGTAGTATTGTGTGATTGCCAAGTCAGAAAATTACTAGCTGAAATTGCATTTTTTTTGTTTGCCCTTGATTTATACAATTAAAACTAATTGTATTCTAAATTCGAAGCTTCTATGTCTGCTAGAAGTGCCTTTTGATGATCGGTGAGTCAGTCAGTGAGTGACAAAATTAAGAAACTTTAACTAGTTATAATTCTTAAACGACTTGTTGAAATTGAATGAAATTAGAAATATATCGTGTTTATACAATGCCTGCTTGGTTACTGAAAATTCAGGCTTCTAGTTTTATCCACACCGAAGTAATAGGGGTGTCGAAAATGGCCTGAACTGCTTCGAGAAAAGGATTGTACGGCCGTCCCGCTGTTTTGTTCGACTTGGCGGGGGCACTGCCGTGCCCCCAGATTATGCAATATATTCGGATCTGCCTTATAACTCAAAATATGTGTGCACAGAAAGAATAATTTTACATATATTTACCCGTACAATTTTAGTCGGTGGGTGTAAAACTATTGAATTATTTCATATGATGGGGGTGACAGTGAAACATGAGATTGATATAATTATTGGGTGAGATTATTGAGTGTAATAAAATATTTTTCTAAAATTAAAATTTAGCCATATTATCAATAAATATCCAGATAAGAATGCATCCCAACAGTGTCATTATATAATCGACACATTCTTGTTATAGGACCAGTCAAAAAAGAGCTCATTCATTTATTTCTTGATTGTATGTATGGTTACGGTTCAACTAGTACCTTATTATAATATTTGGTTTAACATGCAGTGTTCGAGTATCTACCGATAATAATATGTTACCGTCAGATTTTGATTATGAACACCGTCAGCACGTCTAGCACACGACGGCTGCGACATACTCGCATGGTATGGTCTAGTAAGATTAGGGTTAGATTATTTTTATTGACTAGGTAACGCAACTATTATCAGTATTATCACGAGTTATTGGTTAACGATGAACGTTAACTTCCGTTAAATCTTCTAAAATGTACCTACACAGTTAACGTGTTTATGTAAGGGATCAGCGGTTAACGAAGTCAACCATTTGATTAACAATGCCCAATTCTGGTCTTCTGGTAGATGTCGCTACACGCCTCCCTAAGGCGTTGTAAGAAGGAATTGATTTAAAGATTGTGGCCAAGACAGATTGTTCCGATAGCTCAGTTGGTTAGTAGCGATGGGCCGTGAATGCCTGTGGTCGCCGGTTTAAATCCGGCTCGGAGCGTTAAATTTTTAAATGTTTCCTTTAATTTAAATTTACGGTTGTTTATTTTTAAGTGAACATATTGTTACACCCTTTGGAGGAGGCATATGCCATATACATATATGTTGGACATATGTCCAACAGTGGACGTATTTTGGCTGATATGAGGACGACGATGATGATGATATTATTACATTTATTTTGTCACTAGCGAGTCCATCGACGATGGAGCCCCATAGTCCAATCGAGTTGAACTTTTATAGGTACACTTGTGGAAGGCAGATAGATATCAATGCAATATTATGGTGCCATAAAGTTGGTCTGATGATGGCGACGCTAGATGGCCATTGCAACTGCTCAATCGATTTTAGATTCGTTCCCGTTAACCTAGATTCATGAAATAAAGGAGCAAGCTTTTGCATTACAAGTACCTAAATAATTCTGAAAAATGTGATCAGCTAACTATATCACAAAAAAATACTGCAAGTAAAACAAATACCAAAATAGACCAACTTATCTATGACATGACATTTGTAGGTATCCATAACATTATTCATATTCACGCGAATGGCGCGTATTACAGCCAACAGTGGCCGTGGCAGTAATGCATGACATTCCTAGGCACAATAGGCATATATATTACTAGCTTCCGCCCGCGACTTCGTCTGCGTGGACCCAGGATAAAAACTATCCTATATTTTAATCCAGGCTTTAAACTATCTTCGTGCAAAATTTCATCCAAATCAGTTAAGCCGTTTAGGCGTGATTGAGTAACAAACATCTAAACATCCAAACTTTCGCATTTATAATATTATAGTAGGATTATATGGTGCATTGAATCTCTTGTCCAGAATAACAACCCATCATCAATTGCCCAAAGTAAATTAAGTATGGACAGTCTATAAGTATGGATAGTCTGTCACTAAACACATTTACTGCCAACAATTTCGTAGCGCTACGGTGGTAGCTGACTAGCCGATAACACGGGAAGATCCGTTTGGAGGTGAAAGCGCCTACGAGCTACGAGCGGAGCAGAGCGCCCACCTAGAGACTTCTAAGTTTTGAAATGGTCCTCCAACGGTTATTATCTAATTTTGTGTCTGCGGTTGCGTCTAATTACCACGACCATTTACGAACATTTTATATGGAGTCGTGGTAATTAGACGCAGACACAAAATTTGAGAATAGCCGCCAAGTGTCATCCTGCCCACGTCCCTTATGTTGTATTTGTCAACATGTCTTAATCTAAACCATTTTTTGAATAATATCTGCAAATTTGTAAGATAAAACCGATTAATCGAAATATTATTATTTTCAGTAGTGAAACATGGTACAAATATAATGGGAACTCTTCGTTGTCAGCAGGAAAAGAATGAAACAAATAAATATTGTTTATTGTTTACCAAAAGAAGACTAAATAAAAACAAGCATATTTTACAGTAACTCCCCGAATGTAACACCTGTACTTCAGGATAAGCAACACTCCTCTCGCAAAAGGAACAGTGTACAATACAAGTACTTCTAAACTATTGTCAATCAGTTCATTTGATTTAAGCAACTATGCGCAAACAGAGGTGGTCGGTGGTTGACCAGAGCTTCTGATTGAGTGGGTCATGAATTTTGTCTTATACACATTGAGGCTCAGTAAATTTCGTGTAAGCCATGTCATTACCCTATCTAAGCCTTTCTGAGCAAGCTTGAAGACATTATCCCAAGTTTTGTCGGCAAACACGAGGACAGTGTCATCGGCATAAGACATAATTGAGCCTCCGGAGATGTTACGTTAACTAAGGTCATCGATGTATATGAGAAAGAGAGTAGGCCCTAATACGCTGCCCTGAGGGACGCCATAGTTGATCGGTAGGTCACTACTCCTTATTTCACCCACCGTAACTCTGACATCTGCTGTGAAGATAATCATTGAAAATATCAAAGAGAGTGCCTCTTATACCTTTATATCTCCATTTTGTTCATAAGTACAGAAACCGATACAGTATGGAATGCCTTAGCCAAATACAAGTAAATCGAGGCACATTTCATCCCGTTGGTTATTCTATACAAATTGGGTGAGTTCCTGGACAGCATCCTCCGTGGACCATAGAAACCATATTGATTGTGTGACAAAGAATGATATTTATTTAAACATGATACTTACCAATATTTTTGTACTATATGTATTGTGGGTAGATCTAAGTTAGAATATTATAGAATAGGGTAGGCATGTATCTTTGGCAAATCAGTCTTCGATTAAACCTCCAACTGATAGTATCTGCGTGTGTTATTCAGACTACCTAGACTTCCTACACTTCCATATTCCTGGATTTTATAGTGGCGACGAGTCGATCTGGACCTTGTATTACGTGTGGCTAACGGTGCGCGGGCGCGCTGATAAGGCGAACTGATTTATTTTTGTTAGGTTGTACAGTGTCGAACAATGGCGGTCGGTAAAATACCGGAATTTAAAATTGGAACCGACGACTGGCGGTTGTACGTGGACCGCTTAGAACAATATTTTTTAGTTAACGCAATTGATGCAAAAATTCATGGGCCTACGTTAATTACAGTGATGGGAGCAGAGTGTTACGAACTGCTAGTTAATTTATGCACTCCGGATAAGCCGACGACAAAGACATTCGCACAGGTGACGTCGATACTTGAGAGACATTAACAACCTAAACCGAATGTGTTAGCGGAACGGTTTAAGTTTAGGCACAGACAACAAAGTAAAAATGATTCGATTTCGGAATATGTGGCGGTGTTGAAGCGCATGTCGAAGACTTGTAAATTTGGTCGTTGGTTAGTAGAGAGTTTGCGGGACCAGCTGGTTTGTGGCCTGCAAAGTGAAATTATACGCCAACGCCTATTTACAGAGGAGACGTTGGACTTCGGAAAAGTTTATAAGTTGGCGGTCAGTATGGAGGCGGCAGAAAAAGACTCTGCTATCGTGGAGAGGCGCGCGGGACCGTCAAGTGCCGAGGGCACTGTGGAATGTCAGTCTATGGCGTCCCGCTGGGCAGGCGGAATGGCGGGCGCGTGAGCGGCACGGGCGGCGAACCGCGGTGGGCGCGGCGGGCGCGGTTGGCGCGCCGGCGCCGACGGCGACGGACCCGGCAGAAACCGAGCGCGCGGCATCCAGGAGTGCAGCGCCTGTGGGGGCACACACGACAAGGCGGGGTGTCAGTTTGCAAGTTACGTGTGCAGAGTGTGCAATCGCCAGGGGCACTTGAAGCGGATGTGTCCGAGTATGGCAAGCCACCACAGTGTGGAGGTGACTACGGAACCAGACGGGCAGTATGACATGCACGTATTAAGCACCGTCTTGGACGAAAGAGACCGCTACAGTGAAGACAGTGACGAGGTATTTATTATGACTTTTTTATCGGCTATGGCATATAAACCGATTATGATCAAACTGAATGTACAAGGTAAAGACTTAGCGATGCAGTGTGATACGGGTAGTGCAGTGTCCTGTATTAGTGAAGAATTATATAAACAATGTGGTACATGAATCCGGTTTGAAGACCACTTTGTAGACTATACGGGGTTCAGTCAGGAAGAAAACCATGTAGTTTCATGAAGATTTGGTATATTTTGGAAAAAGCACGGTAAAATATATAGGTATTAAAGAAATGTCACAGAGGGTAGAGTGATTAGTGATTAGGCTCGCGGTTAGCAGCGGACTGCCTTCCCTTGCCTAGTAACGGGTTGCATTACATATGCCCGTTGTTTATTATGAACCTTAAGACTATACATTACAAGGACTGTTTTAGCATAACACCTTAATTAAAATAATATATGCAAATATACATTTAATGAGCGCATCGCTAACACGCAAGGACAGAGAGAAAACGAAGCGAATAATATACTAACTCATTCTTCTAAAGGATCCATACGGTCTCCTGGTGAGGTAATGTTAGCTGCCTTAGTTAAGGTAGAAAATAATGAAAATTGACACACATTTAGGGCATTACTGGATCAGGGTTCGCAGGCTTCCTTTTTGATAGAGCATGCCGTACAGCTACTGTATTTGCAAAAACTGCCTGTAAGTGGCAGTGTTTCAGGGTTGGGGGGAAAGCAGTCCTCCTTGACGATCACTTATGGTAAGGTTCAAGTTACAATCCATTCGCAGCTCGTATGCTTGTATCGTCCAAGCATATGTATTGAGTTGTCTAACATCTACCCTCTCTTCACAGAAAATAAATATACAGGATTGGCTGGAGCTAGACAAATTGGTTTTAGCAGATCCAGGATATGGCACTCCAGCGGGTGTCGATATGTTGCTGGGTGCTGAAGTGTACGGGCAGACCCTGTCGGGTGGTATTGTACGGAACCTACTGGGCACACTGACAGCTCAGATCACGATGCTTGGCTGGGTTCTTTCCGGGAAAGTTCATATAAGTAACTAATCTGATAATATTATAACTACCTACTCATATTATGGACAATTCCATAAATGACAATCTCCGTAAATTTTGGGAGATTGAAAATGATCAACCCCGTACCTTGTTGTAAAACATTATGAATCCACTATAACTACAGACAGTAGAGGTCGCTATTTTGTAAGCCTTCCATTCCGTGAGGAAGATCCATCATGCTCGCGAAAGGTAGCCTTGAGAAGATTTCATTCATTAGAAAAAAGGTAAGATGATGAATGAATACTTATCTATGAATCACATGGAGTGGAGCTAATCCAAGATGAACAGGAAGTGGCTAAGATTGGCTTTGGATACCTGCCTCATCACGCAGTGGTGCGCGAAGACAGAACTACCGCGAACGCGTGTTCTTTGACGCATCTTGTAAAGTAAAGGGATTAATGGTAGGTCTCTTAGTGATGATCTCTTAGTAGGGCGACGCCTACAACCAGATTTACGTCATATCATCATCATACTGATTTCCAACGTTTGCTATGGCGAGAAAGGTCCGATGAGATGATAAAGGATTATAGGATGTTGCGTGTACCTTTTTGAGTGTCTTCCGCTCCCTACCTTGCAGTCAAAAGCTTACAACAAGGTGCTAAAGATAATGGGAAAGATTATCCATTATGTACGAGTAGGGTGCTGAAAGACTTTTTCATGAGTGGATGTGAGACTGAAGATGAGGCGTTGGAGATCTATTCGGAAACCGTCAGTTTATCACATAACACACAATCTATCCAAAACCGGGTCAACAACCCCGACAAGGTTATAAAGTTAGATAGAGATTAATTATATTAAAATCCTAGGTTTGTCATGGAATCATCTGACCGACTAATTTCACGTCAAAGTCACGTTACCCCCACAGCAAACGATTACTACGAAACGAACAATATTATCTGATATAGGGTAAACTGTCGATCAATGAAACACCTAAATTTCAAGCCGGGATATCTCTGCAGTTTCTAAAGATACAAGTCTGATATTTTGCACCATGATAGACAATTTATTTAGCTATCGTTTGGCATTTAAAATCAGAGCTTTACTTTAATTATTTCAGAGTTATTATAACTTTTTTTTAAAATGATATTTTTTTCATTGTGTCCATGTATATGTATTCAATAAAACACCTTAATTTTTACAATGAAACTGGGGGTTTCACATTGAAACAGTGTAAGAAGTACTTTGCTTTTACCTGTCCATCAATGGAACACCTAAATTTCAAGCTGGGATATCTCAGTAGTTTCTAAAGATACAAGTCTGATATTTCACACCATGATAGACAATTTATTTAGTAATCGCATGGTATTTCAAATCATTGCTTCACTTTTACGATGTCCGAGTTATTATATACATTTTTTTAAAGAGCTTTGTTTCATTGTGTCCATATAATAACCCCTGATTTGTCCATCAATGGAGCACCTAAATTTCTTCACCTAAAAGTCGCCCTACCTCTGCAGTTTGGAAAGATACAAGTCTGATATTTTGCACCACGATAGACAATTTATTGAGTAATCGCATGGTACTTCAAATCATAGCTTCACTTTTACGATGTCTGAGTAAATATTTTTTTTTTTATAAATTTGATTTGTTTCATTGTGTCCATATAATGAATCCCTGTTTTTTTACAATGAAACGGGTGGATGGCACAATAAATCAGGTTTTCACATTGATTTATACCAATTAGGTGGGTAGGAAAGCTAAAAATAAAGAAATTTTTAAATCAATATGTCTTTTATTTTAATAAAAACAACAAAAGAATTAAGTTTCAAAACAAAAAACGGGTATGTCCCCCCTAAAATCTAACAGGTAATCTTCTCTTCTTAAAAATCTAATCTGTGTGTACCTATGGCACCTACATACGACCTGCAGTCTCATTATTACGAATATCACAATCATCATTATTATTTATTTAGGTAACCTTTATTTTAATAAAAACTTCAAAATAATAAAATTTCAAAACAAAAAGCGGGTAGATATGTCCCCCCAAAAATCTAAATGGTAATTTTCTCCTCTTAAAAATCTAAGCAGTGCGTGGGTAGGTACATACGTCCTGCAGTCTCATTATTACGAATATCACAATCAGCATTATTATTTGACATAGGTAACTTTTATTTTAATAAAAACTTCAAAAGAATAAAGTTTCAAAACAAAAAACGGGTATGTCCCCCCTAAAATCTAACAGGTAATCTTCTCTTCTTAAAAATCTAATCTGTGTGTACCTATGGTACCTACGTACGACCTGCAGTCTCATTATTACGAATATCACAATCAGCATTATTATTTGACATAGGTAACCTTTATTTTAATGAAAACTTTAAAAGAATAAAGTTTCAAAACAAAAAACGGGTATGTCCCCCCTAAAATCTAATAGGTAATCTTCTCTTTTTAAAAATCTAATCTGTGTGTACCTATGGTACCTACATACGACCTGCAGTCTCATTATTACGAATATCACAATCAGCATTATTATTTGACATAGGTAACCTTTATTTTAATAAAAACTTTAAAAGAATAAAGTTTCAAAACAAAAAACGGGTATGTCCCCCCTAAAATCTAATAGGTAATCTTCTCTTCTTAAAAATCTAATCTGTGTGTACCTATGGTACCTACGTACGACCTGCAGTCTCATTATTACGAATATCACAATCAGCATTATTATTTGACATAGGTAACCTTTATTTTAATAAAAACTTCAAAAGAATAAAGTTTCAAAACAAAAAACGGGTATGTCCCCCCTAAAATCTAACAGGTAATCTTCTCTTCTTAAAAATCTAATCTGTGTGTACCTATGGTACCTACATACTACCTGCAGTCTCATTATTACGAATCACAATCATCATTATTATTTGGCATAGGTAAACTTACCTAACTTAAAACGTACCTTTTATTTAACCTACCTTTTATTCAGACTTTGATATGAATGTTCATTCATACCTATAGGTAGCAAAAACGCGAATAATAAAAATTTGCTTGATTAGAGCTACAAACCGAAACTCATTAAGAATTAACGCAAATTTAGCTTCGGTGACAGACGAACTGGGAAAACATAGAAAGAATTTCGGTTTTTGGTGCCAGTAATTGTTGGCTTAGGCAAGTACATCTTTATATCCGTCGGTCTTATTTCTGAAAGATCTGGCTCCAGAGGCATATAAAATTTCATTTCAGTCTTGTTTTTCATTCTCATGAAGGAAACAATATATGCATTAGCACTTACTTTTTCAGTAATCAACGCGACGTAGCATATTTCAAGTTTTTTAGTTTCAAAACCCACCAAAACGTAATCGCCTACTTTCGGTTTTCTATTAATTGGTTTGAAATTTTCTTTCACTAATGGTAAATTATCTTTGGAGTTTTCATCTTCGTCAGTCAAGTCAGAAAATTCTGTTTCACTTTGGCATAACACCATATCTACTTCTTCGCTAGTTTCTTCATCTGATTGTTTGACGTCATGTTTAGTCTTTTTGCGTCTTTGCTTTTCTTTTTTGTCACTCAGAACTGTCCGCTTTGTTTTCATGCTTGCGGATTTTCTTGCTTTAGCTTTGTTTCTTTCTACAGAGATTTCATTTTTTTCCGGCGTGTCCGTTGCAATCATGCTTCTACCCAACTTCCTTGGCTTGCGCCCTTCAGTTCGTGGGCCAGCTTTTAAAGGTGCCATAAAATCTTTGGGTGACTTGAATTTCATTAGGGTACCAGAAGAGGTGCTTGCGGCACCAAGAGTGTCGCAAGGCGGCGTCATTCCCCTAACCCTTTCTTCGACAGCAAAAGGCGGTGTTATTTCTCTTGGAGTAAGTAAATTCAAGTCCTGTGATGGTATGAACGTTTCATGCAAAAGGGATTCAGCAAAAACCCCATCTGTTTCCATTATGGATGGACTTTCACCTAGTGGTGGTGGAGAACTGACCCCATCTGTTTCCACCATGAATGCCGTGAATGGACTTTCAGCTTGTGGTAGTGGAGAACTTCCAGCTTGTGATGATTGAGGACTTTCAACGAACGTTATATCTGACGAGGGACTGCCAGGACATATTGACTCGCAGCGCAGGTGGTCAGAGAAAGCAGATGTATGCAATTCTGTGGATGGTCCAGGCTGTTCCCTGTTGGTGATTGCTTTAGCAGCTGTGGTAGACGACCTTGAGGATGGTCCAGGCTGTTCCCTGTTGGTGATTGCTTTAGCAGCTGTGGTGGACGATCTTGAGGATGGTCCAGGCTGTTCCCTGTTGGTGATTGCTTTAGCAGCTGTGGTGGACGATCTTGAGGATGGTCCAGGCTGTTCCCTGTTGGTGATTGCTTTAGCAACTGTGGTGGACGATCTTGAGGATGGTCCAGGCTGTTCCCTGTTGGTGATTGCTTTAGCAGCTGTGGTGGACGATCTTGAGGATGGTCCAGGCTGACCTCTGTCAGCGATTACTGAGGAAGCCGGTGTGGGCAATCCCGAGAAAGCTTCAGGCTGCTCTCTGTTAGTAACTTCTGATGGCAGAAAATCAACATCTTCAAAAATGTCTGCGTTATATGAAAAGATTCCACATTTTTTGAACGCTGCTGCTATATTCAATGGCGTCATTGCCTTTGGGTAAGCTTGACCCACACAGTCGGCGACATTGTAGATTGTCATTTGTTTGCCGGGGTTTCGTCGCAACCACGAATCTACGGCACCGTTATAATAGGTTTTAAATGGTCCGTTTAAGCCAACATCAAGTGGCTGCATTTTAGCTGTTGTGTGTGGGTGCAGAGTAAGAATACAGACCCCAGACTTTTTGGCCAAATCTAAAGCCTCAATACTTAAATGGGACTCATGATTGTCCATGATCAATAATGCGGGGTTTTTTGGAGACGCACATGTATGTGTTATGAAATGCTGCATCACTTGGACAAATAGCTCGGCATTCATCCACCCACTGGCGGCAGCCAGTCCAAGGGACCCTGGAGGTGCACCGGTCAACATATAATCCTTGTAATTTTTTCTCGGGAAAACAAGCACTGGAGGTAAAGCTTGCCCTGAAGCGCATACAATAGCACACGTCGTGACTAGTGTCCCTCTTTCGCCGCTTGTTATCTGCCCTAGATTGTGCCGGCCCTTCGGAGCCATGACTTTTTTTGTTTTTTGTACGGTACCCGTTGCAGTTTCATCTAAGTTGTATACTCTACAGCCAGTTCCGAAAGTCGGGTGTCTGTCCATGGCATTTTGCAAATTGGTAAAAAAATTACCGACCGTGTGTCTATTAAAGGCAGTAGCCCGCGCTAGACTGCACGCTTCAGGCTTTTTTAATGATAAATCAGGGTGCCTACCCCTAAAAGATCGAAACCACTCGATACCTGCCAATTGGTCAGCCTCCCAGCAAGCAGGATATTTAATTTTATTTATACGTGCCATCTGGAACGCAACGCTTCGGACATCTTTACTAGAAAGGCCATAAAACTTTGCCGCGCAATCTATTACGTATTCTTTTAGTTCAGCTTCTTGTTCTTCCGAAAAGGTTCTGTTGACGTCGTAATTCGGAATTTATCTTTGATTTATTAAGTTAGCATCATTTACAGCTGCAAACTTCTTTGCATAGCGATATAGCGTCGGATAATGAACATCACATTCCTTTGCCGCCTTTCTCAAACTCATCCCCGTCCTATATATTTGGATGGCACGTAACATATTTTCGGCCGTATGGTCTCCTTTTTTCCTCTTCAATACTTTTGTACGTCCCATCTGAATCAAAAAGATATACCAAATAGGTAAGCTTTTGTGTTTTACTAAGAATAGGTAGGTTACCTACCTAAGGTATTGTGTGTTTCTTGTAGACAAGGACCAACATTATATAAATATAGGTAGGTACCTATATTGGTCTTTGTCTACAAGAAACACACAAACAAACAACAAAAATCTTGTTTACCTACCTACGAGTAATTTTTTTAAAACAGGATTTTTATAAGGTTCATCAGTATTCCTAGGTTCACCCTGTTTTAAAAAAATAAAAAATATGTATTTATCGCCAGAAAAACCTACCTTGAACTTTTTTACGTGATCTGTGCTTAAAAAATGATGACTTGAGTTTAATTTATTAATTTCGTGGCATCTACATAAATAAACTTTAAATTTTATCATACCTATATATATTTTATTACCGCACCAGAATTTTGGCAACACCGCCCCAAACATGTAACAAAATATCTTCCCATTTTACTGACGTCAGAATATATTCCATACCATTATATTTATTGAGCTATTAAAAAAAACATTTAAGTGTATTATTGAATAGTGGCACAATAGGAATGACAATCACAAATTATCATCACGAGGCCAAATCATGCTCATTCTCAAAACTTATTAAACACCCCTCGTATTATATAATTTCCTAAATGAACTACAATGAAACTAGCTAGTGCAACAATGAAACATGTTTCATTGCCCACCCCACTGGAATGTTTCAACGTGAGACAACCAGGTGGTTTTTTATTTCCGTTAAAAAAACTGTGACAAAGAGTGAACGATTTCCAATAATCTTTAGGTCTAAATATAGGTAAGAATATACTGAATGCATAAGAATATTGAACGGTAAGAACTCTTTATCAGTAGCATGCTAAAAAATCACCAAATATGGAAAAAAAATCTTACTTTGCCGTCGCGAAATCACAACTGTGCTCCTGGCGACGTGTTGCTTCGACGCGGCGCGTTCCCGAACTGGGCAGGCGGGGGGGTGTACTGGCTTGTCCTTGCATGATATACTGCACTGTTTGGCAACGTTCGCGTTTTCGAGATATCGCAAAGTTTCAACGTGTACAATTGTTTCAATGTTCGACAGTTGACCCTACTCGTATCACGTCTCTTTGAACCACTCGGATGATTTCGCTTATAATTATCCGAGCCAAAATATTTATGCAAAAACTTTGGCTATCAGGACTATCATGGGAGCAAGAACTTTCGTCCGGTCTTCTGGCCGAGTGGAACCAGCTCCGGGAGCGGTTGCCAGCACTAAACGGCTTCGTAGTGCCAAGGTGGATTGGCATCAAGAAAGATGTACTGGTAGTGCTAGTAGGGCAATCTCTGGAGATTCACAGATTCACGGGTATTGTAATGCATCCAATGACGCCTACGCAGTTGTCGTTTACCTGAGGGTATTGGATCATGAAGGTAACATTACTGTCAATTTACTCGCCGCCCGGACGAAAGAATCACCCGTCAAACAAATAAACACACCTCGTCTTGAGCTTGAGTCCGAGCGTGGACAGATTCGACTATTGTTCTAGCATGGCTTCAGGGAGTTCAGGGCCAACCAAACCGTTGGAAAACATTCGTTGCCAATCGTGTTACTGAAATACTGTTCATACTTAACAATGAGCAATGCGCGCATGTGGAATCTACTAACAATCCAGCAGACTGTGCTTCCCGTGGCATGCATCCCTCAGAATTCATCATATTTGAACTGTGGACCTCCACATGGTCCTCTGTGGCTACACGACCCAAATTATAAGCATCCGACGACCGAGCAAATATCAACGGAAACAGAAGCCAAAACCATTAAGGTATACTTATCAACAGCTATAGCTATCTCTGAACGAACAGAATAATTGAGTGTTTGGACTAAATACTCATCGTTAATGAAAACAATAAGAGTGGTAGTCTAACTGTCTAAGATTTTATATGAAATTGAAAAAGGAGTCTTTCCCCTCATATCTTACTGCCTAGGAACTAAATAAAGCCTTAAATATTGGGATCAAAGCTTGTCAATCGTCTGTTTCCTCAGGAACATGAAATTGACAAATACTAATCAAACTACGAAGAAGCAGTATCTTATCTTTATGCCCATTCTTAGATGACGAATGGATTAACACCTTCGGCGCCGTCGCTAATCCCATCGGTAAACCAGTCATCTGCAGTACATCGTTTTGGAAAACTAGCCTCAAGAACCTCCGGTGTCCCGGTGCGACCGGTACATGAAAATATGCGTAGGACTCCCATAGCTTTCAGACCGTATTTGTGTCTCCATTTCCTTGGAGTAAGGCACTGTCACCAAATTGTGCTTGGCTAAGTGTGGCATAATTATTAATTAGTGGGGGTTTTGAAGAGAATGGGATGCGGTATCCCTCTTTTATGATTCTTAATATATGAAAGGGGGCCTGTTAAGGACTCAAACAAAAGGAAGATGATCTTGTAGGCGCCCTGCTCGGAAGTGTGAGTCAGAACTTTCCTTTTGAGCGTCCCCTGTTGGACGAGCCTCGTCTATTATGCCTGATGTGAAGTTGCTATTAGGGGGGGGGGGGGGGGGGGGTCTTATCCCGAAATGACTGACCCTGCGCAGGCCGTCTGGTTATAAAGTGGCACTCCTTGCGCAGGAGGCAACATACCTAGTCGGTTCTTAAGTTCTGTCACAAGGTTTACATGATTAAAAAGCTTATTTTATACGAATCAAATTGCAATACAATACATTTTGAACAATTATCGCAATATGACAAAATAAACCTTGTAACTTGAGACAATCGTGAACCCAATACACGCCGCAACTGACAAAAATACAAGTGGTACAACCAATTTAATAAAAAAACAGTGTTTCAGATGACCAACAAGGTTTTATTTATTTATTCTGAAACCTCGATTATAGACCATGCTTAGCAACTAGCATTCGATTTTCTGTTAGCTTTCAATTCCAACTGCTCCCATCGAGAACTTTACGTACCTACTCTTTACGTTACACTACGTAAAATGTGAATATGAAAATTAGTTTTACCCAGACTGACTGACTGACTGACTTATCTTATGTTTCAAAATAAAGATAACAGGGAGGGTTCAGGGTTCTGACTAAAATCTCACGTAAGTTTGAAAGGTTTTAAGAATCATGGAAAAAAGATTAAAGAGAATCACGTTCGTGTTTATGATTGGCTAATAAAGTGCAAAATCTCTGAAGAATGCACTTTTAAACATTTTTTTTTGTCGAGATTTGTCCAAACAGCCATTGTTTACCATGGTTTTATTTAACCTCACCTCGATTCATAGTAACTAGGCGTAATCAGGGCTGTTATTCTAAACGCGGTCATGCGACACCTCACCCGACACGCCTAAAGGCCTGCGCAAACCGGCGGAGCACAGCGCAGATCACCTAGGAGGATTTACTCCGCGCAGCGCACACCGACGAGGAAAAATCTCCTGCGATACCACGAGTACCGGCCGGCGCATCTGGTAGCACTTCTGCGCATACCGGGAGATGCCGCGGCATGCCGCCGCCTACCGTGGCGGTATCCTCTCCTGCGGCGTTGAAAAGCGCCGACGATACTGCAGCGACATGCCGCGGCATCCCCCGGTAAGCGCCGAAGTGCGCCGGGCCTACGAAGGGAAAGTGCGGGGTGAAGGGGATAGCAGCACAAGCGGGGGCGCGCTTTGCATTCCATTCAGACCAGTCTTGCCGCCGCATTTGGTGTTTTCGCGTTTGTTATTTTTTCCGAAGTCAAAGAAGAAAAAATGATATTAACACTAAATCCCTGTCCGCCATCACGAAACCTTCGACACGAACGAAGTACAAAAACAAGTCTTCGACTGTTGATCGCTAGTGGAACGGAATGTATAATCACCGATCATGGCATGCCGTGGGATGCCGCGGTATTGCAGAGGTGATTGCGGTATCAAAATTAGTGTTCTCCCCCGTCGTTCCGCCGACTTGCGCCAAGCCTTACCCTCCCGCAGCCCCGCTACCCCGGCGCACTCGGGAGGCCTCGGCGCATAGCCGGGGATGCCGCGGCCTGCCGCCGCCTACCGCCGCGGTATCCTCTAACATGCTCCTCGATGCCGCAAAGTAGAAATCCCCCGTGATGCTCCGAGATCGGTCTCAGAGCATTCAAATGTATAACTTGATGTAATTAAAATAGAAAAGAATATACATTATACATTGATAGAAGTGATCTGCGCTGCGCTCCGCCGGTTTGCACAGGCCTTATATAAACTTAACGTATGATCACGCTCAGTTACTAAGAATCGCGGCGTCAAGATTTATTGGTGGGTGACGGGTGAGGTGGGGCGCATTAGAGTGCTCCGAACATCAACCAAACTGTGGTGAAATTAGAATAGAATAGAATAGAATATCATTTATTCATGACAATAGCACATACATACACATAGATCACAAATACAAACGAGAGAACAACATTGCCACGAAATGGTTCCATCTCAGCGTTGTGCTCCTTTAGCTCGTTTGTCTGACTGAACCCACCGTTAGGGTAACATACTCGCTTTCCCAACATATTCGCAGGACACGCATCGGCTTCATCACACCTCGTTGTCGTAAGACGGGGCGCGGCGAGATGAGGCCGTGTGTGTGGCAATCGGTCTGTCCTCAAGGTCGAGACTCCTCGGGTCACCGGGTGGCCCCTCGCATGCCGCGCTAACTCCATAAGCTATACGTACGCGATGAAGACGACACTAGTGTGTTTTTTGAGTGCCTGCGCCTTTGGTGAGTATATTTATTTAATTTATTTAAATAACAGTTGAGACCACTGTATCTGTATGAATTAAACCCCTTAAATAATTACAATATATTTTTGCAAAAATTCCTTAGTTGCGTTTTTATTAAATTCTAGAATCGATATTGATCTGGACTTTTTTAATGCACTTTTAGTTTTAAAACAAATAAAATAGGGGCCTTTTTTGGTTGTGGTTAGGGGCATAAATAAATATTCCGATAAAGTTTTTAATAAAAAAATACTTCTCTTGTAAAACGCGCAAAGCATTGTGGTTTCTGTAAAACAATGTTTTCAATCTGTTCATGAACTTCAAGATTTTTAACACCCCGTACGTAATAAATGTAAGTCCTATAATGGAAATTCGCATGTCACACTTTTGGAAACATATTACATGTCGGTATGACCGAAATGAACTATAATAATTGAGTAATCTCTATAGTGCCTAAGTATTTTAACAATTATGAACAACCATTAACTTTTTTTTACTTAGGATTAAATAGGTAAATAATCCCCCGTCGCTCATGTTGTGTCGAGTCGGGTTAGTATAGCAAAAGCATCGATTTAGGCAATTGGGTTGAAGTGTGTGTTAAACAGTGGGTTAGCAACCTATCAATGAAATACCGCATTTTCTCCTGAAAAAATAATTTCATTTGCGTTGCCTATGGGGTATATAGGCAACGCATATGAAATATTTTTTTTTCTTTGGGAACACAGCAGAATAAAATAATGTAAATGTTAATAAACAAACCTAGCGTCTTTCCTGAGGTAAATAACATGAATTTATGTAAAAGGAGACGCCGTTTTTATGCGAATTATGCGTCCAACCAAAAACTAAGCTATACATATATGTAGGCAGCCATTCACTTTAACAATGCAGGCTAATAAATTTATTACTTTGATAACGTTGTACGAAAAATTACTGTTGATTATTAAATTACTTAAATAGAATATACTTTTCATCTCTCATACTCTGAAAGTAGGTCATTGTTTATCTAAACAGCGGGTTGAAAGTGAGGCATGTCGCCCCTATAGGGCTGAAAAGTAATAAAAAATAAAAAAGCAATTTCAGAAACCTGGACAGCCACAGTTTCAGAAAATTGTACTGATTTTGAAAATCGTTAACAATCATGCGTTATTTTTTTAAATATTGATTATAAATTAATTATTGTATGACTATTATTACTATTTGAAAACGATTGGATATTTTTTAAGTTTTGTAGTTCAATGTGACCGCTCCAGAACAGCTTCCTAGTCATTAAAAAAAATAAAAATGACAAAAACCTATACTGCCACACTTCCACAAAATTGTGTTGATTTTTGAAGCTTATTGATAATTATGATGGTTTTCACTCTTCATTACTACTTATATGGTGTATATAAATAAAATTATTAATTTAATTTTTCATCTAAACAATAATTAAAATTAGTTTTCGACATAAACACTTCAAAAGCGCGTCCAGGAAATGGTCCACACACTAACATTATTAAAATCTGTCAACAGTTCCCGCCCAAATGGTCCATACACAAACGCTTTTAAAATGGGTTCTATAGGATCCTACTGATTTAGAAAATATTAAAGTTTTTGGCTTTCAATTCATTTCCTCGAATTCGAAATGAAAAGTAGAGTGTTTAACTCGGGGAAAGCCACCCATTTCAGCCTCGAACTCGAAAAAGATCTCGTCAGGGATAGGTGACTTTCAACCCTCGGTTAACAATCTACTATAGCATACCCAAAGTTAGTAGAACTTTTTGACTATGACTATGTTCTGGCAATCTCCTCAGGAAAGACACACCCCTATATCTTTAGAAACTGGGGTTTAATACGAATGACCAAAAAAGACCTATTTCATTTGAAAGGCTAACTTCAACAACAAAACCAAAATCTTGTATTCTGCAAAATACTTATAATGTAAAACAATATAATGAATCTGTTAAAAAGAGACAATGATAAATTAAAATTAATTAAGAAGGAATCTAATGAATCTCTAGCGAGTCTGTGTGTAAACAATGGCGGCATTGCCCTTAATTGAACGTGTTTATTAATGTCACCACAATCCAACGTATCATTGTGGTTTGTAATTGGACACGTGGCGGTTAATTCATCCTACTAATATTATAAATGCGAAAGTTTAGATGTTTGGATGTTTGTTACTCAATACTCAATCACGCTTAAACGGCTGCACCGATTTGAATTAAATTTTGCACAAAGATAGTTTGTAGCCTGGATTAACAATATAGGATAGTTTTTATCCCGAGTTCACGCAGACGAAGTCGCGGGCGGAAGCTAGTTAACTTATAAGCGTAAACACGATTGCGTGTGTTGCATAGCATCATCGTAAAATAAAATGTTCCAGACTGTTAAAAACGAAAGTACAGTCGCGGCTGACGGACAATATTTTTTTTCTAGTTAAGTATCAATAAATTTTACAGTTCCTTCGAAATTCATATGTTCATCATTCAGTGAACGAGCAAAAATATAACCAAACATTAAGTAACATTATTAAAAATCTCGGGTCACATTAGGTAAGGTAAGGTAAACGTCATGGCCTGGGCACTCTATGTCCAAGCAATATGGGTTAAATTCGAACTAAGAGGATATTTCTTCATTCGAATTTAAGCCATGTCACTGACAGAGTACCCATGTACTAGTAAGTACAGCGTCGAGCACTCGGACGTTTACCTTATACTTCCTTAAGTATAAGAAGTGTAAAACAATAAAACATTTTACGTACACTTTTGAATTGGCGACTTTACTTGTTTGCACAGTCATTAACTACGCGTTCGCCAATGCATGGCTTAGTTACGGCATAATACTGTGGGGAAATAGCACCGCACCGACGTATTCTCCATTTTCATACAGCAAAAGAAATTATGTCGCATTTTAGTCAATATTGATAGCACAGAGACTACAACCACACTTTCAGCAACTCAAAATCCTGACATTACCATGTATTTATATACTATATATGTGTAAATTTGTAAGACAAAGCTTAGACCTATTAAAAAAAAGACAAGAACTACCCACTAAAAAGTTTTACGCCATCCAAATAAACTTCTACTACCGGCAACAAGATTAAAAATACACTCAAATAGCACCTATTTATTTTATGGCCATAAAAATCTAATAAAAGTCTACCGAATCTACCTAATGAAAATTGAAGAATCTGATAAATCTTTTTATGTTTCGATAAAACGTCTATTAGTTTCAAAAAGCTATTATAAAATAGACGAATATCTCAATGATAAATTAAAGTAAGACTTCTAGATAGCCCAAATTAATAATGTGTAGTATTTAAACGAGTGACAGTAAATTTAAGTTAAGTTTAAGTGTCAAAAATAATTAATTTAGGATATAGTATTACTAATTGAGCGACTGACTGCGAGCGATGAGAAATCAACATAGAACAGCAACTTACAAACATTAATTTGAGTTAAGTACTTAGAATACAAAATGAGAAGCTCCATAATATTTGAGCGACCTAATATTTGTTTGAGTTTCAACGTTACGTCCTGCATTTTTTTCAATATTTGGCAAGTGTTTTTTTTAATACTGATCGGCATTTTATCTTAAATGGAGTGTTTCGAATACAAAAACCACTTTGAAAAATACTATAATGAGCAGAGTATTATGAGCTCACATTAAAAAAATCTTAGTGAAATAACTATTTGAAAAACACTATTCTGGTTTATACCATCAAATTGTCGACAGTCTCTTTGTCGAATTTCACTTCAAAGTCAACGTTTCATGTATTTCATTTCATCGACATTTCAGTTCGTGGAATGGTCATTACAAGTAATTTTAAATCGTGTATTTTTACTTGTCGGATGATTCATTAAATAGTTGAATTATGTCATGGAAAACGTTTTGTGATTTATTGTTTCAAGTATTTTTAATAAACACAAATTATTACAAGGATTATTATTTACAATTAAAATAGTTGGCATACACACTATGTCAATTATTTTAACCTAACCTAAACCTAACCGCCAGCGTGTCGACGTCACCCCAATTCGCGGGGTGCCTATTTCCGCTCTGAGGGAGACAAGTGAACCATATCCTAACCTACTCATCATAATACAATTGTTACGGTTGTTAGTTTTTTTAGGTTCCCTTTTTCTGGCTGCCCTGATCTAGTTAAACCCCTGTAATCAGTTGTTGGTCCGCAGCCCAACTCACCTGACTGCATTGAGTCATCGCCCCGCCCCATTCGAATTCGCGCGCATTAAACAATCTGTAGTTTTCATAAAAAAATCGTATCAAAATAAAAAACATAAGCCCTCAAATAGAATTTCAGTAATCAATAATCATTAATAGAGCAGCTCACAAAACTTTGCTTAAAGTGAACTTTTTAGTAGTTCGTTATGTAAAACCTCAATTGCAAAAAATCGCCGAATTTCTAGTCGCTCACTTAGTAATTTAGTCGCACGGATAGAATTTTAATATCTCAAATGGATTTATCACAACCCACTTTTTGTAAGCTCGTTCTGGATTTTATTATTAAACAATATTCGTCGTTAGTTTAGTTAATTTGTCGCTTACTCAAATTCATACCGCTCAAGTTATTAAAACAGTATGTCATCATCAGTCGCTAAGTTTTTTTTTTTCACTTCTCATGCTCGAAAAGTGTGTCATATTAGGCCTAGATAGCGGGGTTAAAGTAGTAAATTTAGCCCCTAGGGAAAATATGTAAACATATTTATGATTTTAAAACGTTTTAATTTTATCAATCAAAGCACTTCAACGTATTAAATCCACCAATCAGAACTGTTTAAAAAACCATTTTTATTTGCTATCAACTAATCAGAATACAGCTATATATTAAAATCAACCAATCAGAAAACAGATTTTATTTCAAATATTAGGCGTTTTTTATTCCCGCTTTCACAAACATTAAAAAAAATAAACGCCTTTGGCCGTCTATAGCCTCGTCCAAACGTTCAAGCGGGGTGGCCTGCAAACATGACACGAGCGGGATAGACTGCTGTTTATCTCGCTTTATCTTATGCAGCGTATGCTGTCCGCCGCGCTCGGCCGTTTGAACCCGGCTATATACGGTAAGTAGCGTTTATTCGTGGTGTCATAATTTTGTACCAGAGATATTTAAATAAAAAAATGTATCTGTGTCAAACAGTTTATTAAAAAAATCATGCCGCTAAATTAAACAATCTTTTCGCTGTGGAATTTATTATTGATTGTAGATGAATAATCTTTGTTTTCACTATTTTCTCGCAGTCTAAGTGAAAAATAGAGTGTATAACTCTGGTCTAAAAGCCATATTACCACTCGAACAATTTTCCTTCACTTCGCTCGGGAAAATAACCATCTCGTGGTAATATGGCTTATTTTAGCCCCTTGTCATACAATCTACTATTTTATTCGATTGTTTTATTATTCCCCATTAATAAATATAGTAAATAGTATAATTCAAACAAAAGATTTTTATATAAGTATAATTTAACCATTAGCATAGGTACATTAGTTTTAATTAGTGTGTAGGTAAGATTAGTTGTGATGCCCTTACAGGGCTCATGTTTGAGACCTCTACTACCTAAAACGTAATATCTATGTAACAACATGAATGCAATGAACTTGATTACTGATTACTCTTTAGATGTATTGAGTTGAGAGGATTCTAATGAGCCCCCCAGCCCAAACACCTTAGGTATGTAGTTGGGAATTAAGTGAAGCGTTACAAGAGAATAAACGACTACACCTACGTATTTAAATGTTGAAACCCCAAACACGTAGCTTTACGGAGTATTGATAATAATCTACCATTTTACACGAGCCTGTCGGATACCTACCATATATACGTACTTATGTCCTAAGTTACCTAATTTTAAATCTGTACCGGATGTTACAGCGCACGGGCAACTCGGCAGCTTCAATAATAGACAGAGTTCGAATACTTTCGGTACCTTCAGTAATTCGCGCCCTCAGACCCAGCAAAGCGCTTTCGGCAACTTCGGGAACTCACGTACGCAAGCGCAACCTTTTGTAAATACCCAGAGCCAAGCCTCGTCCAGTTTTGGTAATTTTGGGACATCTGGGAGACAGATCCAGTCGGCATTTGGTGGGCAGTCTGGCTTCCAACAGGCCCCCGCCGGTCCCAGGAGCGGACAACTCCAGCAACAGCCAGCCAGATCCAGCGCTGGCGCCTGCAGGGAGTTGAATGAACGATCTCCAGTGTCGGGAAGCTGCGATCGGTACATCGAGTGCATAGTAAGAATATTATATGTGTCATAACCAATTGTAGACAGTTTTATTTATCACAAAATTCACAACCATTCATGGGTCTATCTCTTCGAGTTCCTATGCCACTCGTCTCGGTCCTGACCATTAAGTACTCACCTTGTCTAGCCTAGAGTGTACCTTTAGTATATTCAAACTTATTTTTCAGAATGGAACTGCCGAAGAAAAAACTTGTCCTGACGGTTTGCTGTTCAATTCTAATGCACTCTTCACGACGTATCCGTGCCAATACCCCAATGAGGTCCAGTGCCTTGAGCGGTCAGCTTTACGTGAGTACAGACAGATTTTGTGATGAGCATACTTATGGCATATCCTCAACGCGTGTTCATTTCTGGAAGACGTCTACCCAATATTAAATTAAGATGGATGCGAGATGAATAATAAATGCTATTCGCGCGTCTTCAAGTTAAGTTTCCTTGTCCCAATGAGGTGACTCATGCTTTATACAACTTTAACAGTTTTACTGTACGAATACTTAATTATATTGCAATGTAATTTTTTATTGCGACAGTGTTTTTGCAGAGTATATTTTACATACTTCGTTAATCATTATACTGTTAAGGTGTTAACAAAAATATTCTTCTCAACAAGATGCGTAAATTAGATAAGTTTTAGCACTGCGATTGCGTCGATAACTCTTATGTAATATCGTAAGATCGCGTCTGATAAGAGACCATTTACTGACACGCATTAACATTGACATGAACATTGTAGCATCTTGCTGCAGCAATGCGTTATCATTTGTTTATGCATTTTAGAGCCTGCCCAAGCTACCGAGGACTGTCCCCATCAGTTTGGGTATTTCAAGTTGGGAGATGCGAAGAACTGCAGTGGGTTCAGAAACTGCGTGAACGGTATGGGCTACGATTTCACATGCCCTGAGGGACTGGCGTTCAACTCAGAAAGCTACCGATGCGATTGGCCTGATGAAGTCGCCGATTGTGATGCAGAAGGTACCGACCGTTCCTAGAGAGCATTCCATACAAACGGGATTCCGGTGAAACCGTTTCTCGTTTTTTTTGGCAATTTCGTCCTATTTTTTGATTGTAAAGGCAATGACAGTTGCATTCTAAATGTTTCAGCTTTCCTTGGCTTCCGCTGCCCCGCAGTGCCTGTATCCAAGGAACTCGGGCCTCCCGCTGGCTACAGATATTACAGGTAGCTACCCTTTCAAATGTATTCAGGTTCAAATTTAGAAATGTGCCCCTTGTTGCTTACCGTACCAATACCATAACGTAGGTACTCTTTTTTCTGACCCCCCCCCCCCCCCCGCATGGAAGTTTGCATTCAATAATTTACATACGTTCCACGTACAGAAAAAGAAGGGATCCGTTCAATAATTTGTGTAAGTACTCAAGTACGCTACCCCTAAAGGCTGTGCAGTAATTTACCGCACCATTATTCTTTGAATTTTATGGAGGGCGTAACATATTAAGAGGGCCTAGGACGCTCGACACTCCAAACAAACGTAGTTTGGTTCTCATATCAAAACGGCATGCTGGAACAACAAGTCGGAAACTAGTCTATGTAGCTAAAAATTATAATACAAAAAATAGAGACTGAAGATGTTTCTCTTAATAAACTAACTAATAATTTTATTGATAAAAAACATAAGTAGATACTACAGAGTTTAAATAAAATACAATACTAAAACTACTATTAAATTAAAATAACTAATACTAAACCTTAAATTAGAAAAATAATTAAAATAGAAACTAATTATACTCGTATAAAAGACCTGGGCCTCTTGGCAGGGTGCCCATCACGCAGGCAGCATTCCCGCGCTGAACTGCGATTGCGATTCTTTGCGCGAGAAAGCTGCCGGCGCGTGGGTCGCCTGTTGCCTCTCTCAACCTTTTGCTGAGCTCCCTATGGGGCTCCAGTGCACCCTTACCCCAAGGACCTAGTGTCTCGACGCCGAAAGCGAAGAACTGATATTGGGCGCCGAGCCAGCTGTATTTTGAGACCTTGAGGCGTTCTCGAGTGTCTGCCGCCGCCCCCGCACGTTTGGTAGTTGCTGATGGTAGGTAGGACGCCGCCAGGGTGTCAGTACAGGTGGCGTCCCACAAGAACGCACGGCCCGTCTTCCATGGTGTCAACGTCATTCCATCAGGGTGCTTGCCATCGCTCCGCACAATCTGGGGCTCCAGAGCAGCAGGAACGTTGGCACTGACGAGCGCCCTTTTGAGAATAAACTAACTTATATTTTTCTATTATAAAATTCAGAAACAAGACCCATTATGAATACAGTTTCGTGTTATTCCAGCACACCACTAAAAAATGAAAGCCAAACTACGTTTGTATTCTAGGTATTGTATAGTGAATAGGGAGCCGACACGAGCCGCGCGCCGGAGATGACCATTAGCGAATTACGAGTATAGGTACCTACTTTCTACGAAGTTGAATGAGTTATAGGTACAATGATTTATATATCATTAAAGAACAGTGATGTGGATTGTGGAAGTAGTATTGGAGTTCAAAGTATTTCAGTTGATGTTGACTAAACTTTACCCGTATTAAGTCCTTTTAATAGGTAGGTTTGTATAATTGGCCGTTGATCTTTATATATTTTTTTCGTACTTAGATCATTAAAAGTAATTCTCGGCTAATCCTTGTTCACCTCTTGTGTCTATGAATTAATTATAAATGGTTATACCTAGATGATACCAAACTTATAAAGCACACAAGGTCAAAACATCGATTCTTAGTTTTAAAATACGTAAAAGAAGGTTGGAATATAATAATTTGATTTGTAGGCGATAAAACATCATAACAAGTTGGCATTTGCTAATGTTGACCGGTCAGTCGGTGTCAGGTGGTTAAATGTCAGCAGATGAGCGCGACCTTGGTGACGTAACCTCGTCATTAGAAATACCGACATCGACAGTCCGACATATTGCATAATCTGGCATAGGTATAGCCTTTTCGAATTGTCGGTAGGTCATGAACTCATGAAGTCATGATAGTTCACTCCCAACATCCTTAATTATGGAAATCGTTAATCACGGTGTATACAATTAAAGAAAGTGACGGACTGAAAACGTAAACTCATAGAGGTTTTTTTTCTTATAACTATAAGTTTGAATGTTATTACGTCTGCTGCGGACTGCGGAGAATGCGTGAGACATGATATGAAAACTTAGAACTAATTGCAAATCTTTGAAAATGGTGCTGCCACCTACTCGGTAATGTCTCAGGTAGCTGATGCTCTAGCGAACTAAAATATCAGTGTTGTTACATTCAAATATTTTATTTAATGTAGGGAGATTGATATGTGCTACGTAAATGAATATGAGGAGTGAAATAATGAGAAAAACCTGTAGTATTCAGGTTTTAATAAACATAAAATTGTACATTATTTGACATAATACACGAGGAAATATTGAATGACAGTGACATGGCAGGCAGGACTAAAATTAGAGGTTGACAAGGAAGGAGGTTGCAAATAGATCATATCACGTCAAGGAGAATAGTATATTGTATAATGGTAACACAACATTGTGTCTGCTTGACATAAGTATAATGTCGTTTTGCGTGAAATATGTTGACATAATTTGCATCAATAAATCCAATTCAATTTTTAATATTCAACGAAGTTTGTTTGTGATTTGTGCATTTATCTATTAATGGAGGACCTGGAAGGGCTATAGACACCGCTAGTCGACCGAGCGCGGCAGGCTGTTGAGAAATATCTAGGAAAATGTAGTACCGAGTGACCTTGGTTTTGGATGAGAGTGTCGTTTTAATGTTTCTTGCTTTATATTAATGATATGCTCCTTTCTATGCATGAAGTTACTAGTGTATTGTTAATAACTTAAATAAATCTGTGTATCCCTCACTTTTGTTTTATTTCACAACAGTTATTACAAACATTGAAAATACTGTTAAAAAAATATGACCGAATTGAGAGGTTCCTTCTTTTTTTTATCGGTTGAAAAGTTTTGGGGGCCAAGGAACAGATGACGTTTGCACGGAAGCATAAAATGCCTTCTCAATTTGGTCGAGTTGCCTGTCTATCTCAGTATGTATGTTGTAGTCTTTGGCGTGAGATACCCGTATGTAACCGTAACCCATAAACTTATGTACGACTAGCTGTTCCTGCTGTTTGCATGCTAATGTGGGATTTATTACCTATCATGTAAAACTTTGAACAAACCTATTTTAGTTAAAATGCCGTTAAAATCTGTCACTGATTAGTAAGAATGGGACAAAACACGTTTTATTTATCAGAGTTAATTTAAGTTTTATGAATAAGGGGGTAAAAGTTTAGTAGATGTTTGTGGCAAGGCAATAGATCCAACAGTTACGACACAGGCTGCAGCATTAAATGTTTATTGATCTTCTTCTCTACATATTTTTAACACTGTTTTATATTATGTGTATACCGTCTCAAAATTTTACGAGCTTTCGAATGATACCCCACACGTTCCTTACAATCCTAAAAAATATTGCGAAACCCCTTATTACCTCTTTACACCGTTTACACCTTTTTGACTTTATTTATGTAATTAGGCCATAATTTCTATACCTATACCAAATTTCAGCTTCCTATGTCAAACGGTCTTCGAGAAAACTGGCTGTGACAGACGGACAGCCTCCGAGTGATCGCATAAGTGTTCCGTTAGACCAATTTTGGTACGGAACACTAAAAATCCGAGATTAGATGTAATGTAATGTCATTAGCGATATTAATTTTAATCGCCTGGAAACCAAACTATGACCTACCTACCCACTTTCTATTCGCAGGTCCGACAATAACTGTCAGAAGTACTTCATCTGCATCGAAGGCCGCCCCCGCGCGCTGAGCTGCGGCGGCGACGCGGCCTTCGACGACCTCACGTCGGCCTGCGTGTCGGCCGACGAGGTGGAGGCGTGTCCGCAGGAGCTGCGCGCCGCCGCCGCCCGCTCCCGGGAGGACGAGAAACAGCGGCTCGCCAAAGAACTCTCTTTCAACGCACGCCCACTACAGCATAAGAAGAGATTCTAACAAGACGATATTTCACCTAGTCATGCCCAGTCATTTGAATTAAGTACCTGTTAGAACTTTGCCTTCCAAAATGTACATGATTTTTCAGTCACCTTAATAAAGACAGTGATATAGTACGTAATACAACTACACCAACGCCAACACAGTTAACTGACCACCCGTGCACTTTATCGAAATATTACGCTTTAAAGAAAATATTGTTTTTTATCAAAAAAAAATATTTCCCGAACATACTGTACGGAAAATCCGAAAACTTCACTGGTGCGTTCGTTCGAGCCGGGGTTCGAACCCACGACCGCCGTTTGGCAGCCGCATGCCTGAGCCACTAGGCTACCGTAGTTATTAGATTAATGATAGTTTACGTTTAGTTAATACTGCGATGTTGATAAGTAAAAGAAAATATATCCAGAACCTCGTCAGGTGACAAACAAGCATAGGTACAGCCTGCCTGATGGCAACTGTAGCCTCAAAGACGCTGAACAAACACAGTGTTTATTGATTTGATGATTCGTTGGTTTGATTGCTAAAGGGTGATATTCCACTAGTCCAAAATCTTTGTCCTTTGGGTTTTCCTTTGGTGTAGGTAGATGAATGGTCCCAATCTTCAGCACCTATGTCTGGCTAGCTTTATATCACCAGACTGTATTAGTATATGGCTTAAGGGTTTAATTTGCGACCTCTACACAAATTCATTTATACTCCCTACCCATATAACAAAAAAAGTTGTTCTTTTATTGTGTATCTATCTTGAGATATACACCATTGAAATAAAGATGCAAATGATTTGTCATTGAAGAGTTCCTCTGCTGATTAACTGACGGAATAGAAATGGTAAATTAAATAATGGACTCGATTCTACAGTGGCCTCTAAACTTCCTAATTTTATTTAGGTGTCGCTAAAACACTGCTATTCTATGAGCAGCTGTCATAATCAAATGACAGCGCTAATTTGAATCTGACGTTTCTTATTTTAGGCGGTCTATACAACTTACTTAGCTGCCTAAATGCTATTCTAAATATGTCGTTTTTAATCTGCCGCCTAAATTATGTCTAAAAATTAGACAATTTAGTTTTAGGCTAGTTAAGCTATGTGCACGTGGAATCGGGTCCATTGACGATACAAATCATTTGCCTTATTTTGTTTTTGTTAAGACATATTATGCCAACTAACATATTTGACTGAATGACATTTGGTCAAAGGGTCAAAGTACCAGTTGGTAAACGAGATATTGCTTAAACATGAATATGCCAAACATTAGGTTTGCGTAAGAATCATATGTCAAATGTTAATTTGGCAAATGAAATTCTACGATTTTTTTTAAATGATAATTTCTCAAACATTTTTTGGTAAAACATAGGTAACCCATTTCATTCAGTGTGGCCAGTTAACAGTAAGAAAGCGAAAATGGCCGCATTCAAACGGTCCTGCGAAGCGGACTGCAAGATTGTTACCTACTAACCGATGAGATAGGACGAGAGCACACAGAAATCGAGCCGTCTCATGATAGACGTGCTGATAATTTGGAAGTAAAATATTTAAAATATTATATAATAATTTGTAATTAGCCTTCCCACAAATTTAACACGAATTTATTAAAGTTATTGTATTTTAACGGTGTTATATATAGTGCTATCAAAACGCAGTCAAGCTTTGAAGACTTTGTATTTTTTTTAAATCAGGTTTTTCATTTTACTGTGAAAACCTTAGGAAAAATTAAAGATATCACAATCATGAGACAGTGCTTTGGTATGGCAATATTATTTTTACCAAATGGTATCACTAAATTGCCACAATTTGTCAGAAGCACAGACTAAAGTGGTTATTACATTGTCCGGAATTCAGTCACTGACGAGAGGGACGCCGCAATACGTTAGATACGATATAAGATATCACGTATCGTATCTAACGTATTGCGGCGTCCCTCTCGTCAGTGACTGAATTCCAGACAATGTAATAATCACTTAATGGGCCATGAACCATGAACCTAGAATACTCTGAGGGCCTACCGCGAAACGAAAACGAACTTCGTTCGTGTATCTCCGTCTTTGTCGCTCGAACTAGCAAGTGTGACAGAGAGGGAGATACACGAACGAAGTTCGTTTTTGTTTCGCGGTAGGCCCTCTGGACAGGCTGTACGTGATGCCACAGTGAGGGACGGAAAGGCTCAAGGCATTAAGAACCTGGGGGGCTCCATACTAATTTGTATGAAGATATTGAGCGTAAATATTGGGCAACTTTGTGATTTTTTTACACGAAATAAGTAAATAATTTTTAAGAAATTAAGATTCCAAGAACATTTTTATAGTTTTAACTTTATTATTTAATAAAAGTCATTTAATAATTCATGGTACTTACGACTCAGTTGTTACAATACGGGAGTGCGATTTACACGTTTTTAGTGATTCTGTTTTACCGACTTCAAAAAAAAAAGGAGGAGGTTCTCAATTCGGTTGTATTTTTTTAAATTATTATTTTCAATGTTTGTTACCTCAGAACTCCGTCATTCATGAGCCGATTCCTAAAACTTTTGTAAGTAGGTAGTTCCAGGTGGTCCCATTTTTTTCAAAAATTAAATTGGTTGATGGGACCCATGAGGAATTGAGGGAACTTCAATTATATTAGGCACGCGTGTAGTGATTTTAGCACAGAACTATATCTAGATAGAAGGAAAGAGCTCGTCGATTAGTATGGGAACCGAGCGTGTAACATTTTGCGTAGGTACTTTGACGTCACGAGCGTAATTTAGTGACGGGAAACATATCGATTCGTTAACATCGATTAGCACGCGGCAGTTCCAATAACTAGTAGGTTTATTTTGTATCGATTCAAAATATCGATAAGAACCGACAGAGGAAATGATAATTAGATTCAACAGAGGAAATGAAAAATAGTAAAAATAAAAAGGGCTTAGTTTTTTTACATTATAGAAGGAAAGAACTTGTCGAGACTTTTAGTATGTTCAGTCCCTAAGCATCCTGAACAAATGAATAAAAGAGAAACCTAAATATGCGACCAGATACCGTAGGTCAGGGGTTCCCAAACTTTTTTAGGCACGCCCCCCTGCTGCCTAAAATGAAGTTCCCACGCCCCCCTTCGCTTCGATGCAAGGAAACGGAAGTGAATGGGTTAGCTAGCCAAATCATCATCATCTTCCTAGCGTGTTCAAATTTCCCGAGGCCCCGCGCCCCCCACTTTGAAAACCCTGCCGTAGGTAATGACCAGAAGGAAACCAAAAATGTAGGAAACCATTTTTAACGACCAGTTGCTTCAATCCATTTATTTTTCATTTCAGGATCATTCGGAACACTGAAATAAAACTGCAATATAGAAGTAACCATAACCTGTTTGTTAATAATATTTGCTTTACACTACGTACATTATATAGCTGCATAATAATATAAGAACGTAATTATCATTTCCTCTGTTTTCAAAAACGATTATAATAATCGAGTAAGAAAATCGCAGTGTACAGCACTATTCTTACTTTCGACAGAAAAAATAAGAAGTCTACCTTGAACATGACTCGACAGTTTGAATAGCTTATTTTTACATCGCTGGTTTTGAACGCAAACCAAGTCTGGCTCGTCAAATTAAAGCCGCAATGGAAAACTGGCGTTGGCACACAATCGCCCGCTACTGTTAATGAAAATAATGAAATAAATGGTTTTTTAATTAATAGCAGATATTTAAGGACAAATTGTACTTACCAATTAAAGGAAATACCTCGATTAACAGCTCCACCTTTATTGGAAGTGTTTGAGCAACTAATTATTGCGCAAACAACCATTTTGTTTTTAAAATGTGACGTCGCACGCAGACCGCGGTCGGGAGCAGACTGAAATTCGCGGCGAGCAATGGAGCCACCGTGCCATCATTTCGCCACGCGAAGTACATACACTTATTCCTGCTATCTTGATATATTTCTGTGGATTTTAGTATTTTCTATTTTAACTTGTGTATTTACACCCGGTAATCATAAATTTGGTGGAGTGGAATTGATGATGAAGACCACAGATGACTTATGGAATTCCTCAATTCTGATAAGATTCCGTTGAAATAGCAACTAATGAAGTGCCAAAGGTGATCCTTGTGGAATCGACGTAAGTCCTCAAATATTATCGGGCCACATACGTACAGAGATTGGGTTTTTTTCCCTAATAATCAACGCATTTGCTCTCGGAAATCAGTTCATGTGGTAAATTGGAAAATAAATGTGGAAATGTTCTCGTGGCTTGGCGGAGTACTAAATTGAAGTCGGTTAAAACTTTGTTTTTAAAGTAAATTATTTTACACATCCACAAACATTATCTTAAATTCGAATGTTTCAAGAAAAGTAACATTCATTGGCTAGCTGTGTGATTTTTTTGAAGGTTGTGGAACATCGTTTTCTATATAATTCTCTTACATTCGCGACCCTCGATCCTCGATTACCGAAACGGGGCCTTAAAACTAACATAAAAACACACTGCCGGGTGCGCGACTGCGCCGTATTTGCGAAAATATTTGTTATGTGCGCGAACAAACAAACATACCGACCACACTGCGTGCCGGTGTGCCGAACATGCCAAATATATGTGTTGTTTGCGTCGCAAATGTCAAAACGGCGATGGACGAGTTGACAGCAGCAGCTTATTATTTTTACTTAAATGCAACTTACCAATACCTGTTGTATAAGTACAAAGTTGCTAATAGACCGAAAAGTAGGCGCTGGTGGATTATCACTAGAGCAAATGAGTGAGTGAACGAAGAGTGGGCAGTCAATGCGCTATTCGGCTTATTCGCCTCCTTTGATGTGTACCAAAAAACCGATAAGTCAACGGATACGCGTATTCGCTATTCGTACTTATGCGTTATGCGCGCGAATAAGGCAAACATAGACGAATAAACCGTCCACACTGCGTCGAATACAGGCGCATAAGCCGAATAACGAATAGCGCATAGCGCAGTGGGGTGCCGGCATTACGTACGTGCGGTGATAACCCGATAACGCGCCCTGCGGCGCGCAGGCCACGCTCCTCGCCCGCCATTGAGGCAGCACGAGGCGAAGCGCGTGAACGCGAGCCGTAGGCGAGTCGGCATATAGTCGCCCGACCTAGGCATGCAATTACAAATATACAAACTTAAACCTAGCGTGCAACCATGCAGTAAAACTTAATACTTGCAATCAATTATACAAAAACCTAAAATTCTAACATGTAAAAATATATACAAACAGTAAAGCAAACATGCACAACATGCAAAATGAAACAGATATTTAAAATAAAATCACTGACATGCAAAATTGAGAAACTAATATACAACAAGTATTTAAAATAGTATATACAACCACCTAACCACATAAAATATACAAAACATTAAAAAATAACACCAAAATATAAATTGACCAGTCTATTACGGAGAGTTGAGGGATCTCAGGTTCCTGAAAAGCTTTTCGTGCGCAAGCAGAGTTTTCATGGCCTCCGCCTGGTTACCAGCGGCGGCCTGAAGCTCCGCTCATCCAAGTCTATGAGCTCGGCGACCTTCAGCACGTAATTCAGGTCAGCGAGCGATGAACATATGGAACATAGTGGTTATATTCTCTTTGGTGGCAGCTATGCCCTGCAACCTCCTTGGCCGTCGGTCGATAGCGGCCCGTGTAGCGTCTCCTAATAAATGGCAACGACACGTACACGAGCGAAATCTGCAGGACTACCAAGCAAGGTCACACACTAACAAACCAGGTGACCTTTATTTGGTTGGCCACCGTGCTTATTCTTTTCCTTACATGGTCCGCAAACGTCTAAATGTATCAACTCACCAGGAGCCGTTGCTCTTTCTCTCGTCCCAAATGGCAATCTGTGACCTTTTCCGAATATAAATGCCTCGCATTGAACGTTGTCATCAGGTAAAGTTATCCCGGACTCTCGTTTGACAACTGCCTTTACGTGCTTCTTATCTTGATGAGCATAACGTTCATTCATGATAGACTTGCAGCACATTTGTGCCCGTGAGTGCGTCACTTCAATAGTGTTAGACCTTTTTGAGAGAGGGACTGTCTTGAACTGTAGTTTATATAGCCCTCCTTTGGGTTCTCTTTTGCCAACAATTTTGGTTTCTCCATCAATGTCAAGCTGACAACTTGTCGCGGTAGAAGTAAACAAGCTGTTCCGCGAGTTGTCTTGTGCTGACAGCGTCGAGAATAGATTCTTTGTCAGTGAGGGTACTAACCAGACATCTTTAAGTCGTATGGTTTCCGTTTTCTAGCCTACCATCGATTCTACCATGACAATGCCTTTTCCTAAAGCAGGAATCATTGTACCATCTGCCGTCTTCACCGTTGTTCATCAGAATTAAATCGTCATCATCATCAGAAAAAAAGTCTCGCCTAATATTTAGTAATATGCGTTGTTGCTCCATTATCAACAAACCAATTCTCTCCGTCTTGATCTGCTGTCATTGAACACGCATGAACAGCCATTAGTGTTATGCTTTGTACATGCTTTGAGGCTGGTGCTGCGCTGCTTGGCTTTGGTGGTCTCCCATCCTTTATCCATTTCTTGCAGTTCCTTACTCTATGTCCCATTTGTGAACAATAGTTTCACTTCAACTTCGCATCTTTCTTCTTCTTCGACTCTTGTACTTCTGAGATTGCAAGTGTCTCTTGACTAGTAGTCCCTTCTCTGTTCTCTAAAGCCTTATCATAGGAACACAGCTGGGTTGTCAGATTGTCAACAGTTCTATCGGTCTTGTTCAGAAGTAACCAGCTGGATTTGAATGCAAAGAATCTTTCTGATATAAATAACATAATAGTTAGGTTTAATAAAATTAATGTTTATTTAAGACGTTGACGGGACAACAAAACAATGCCCACGATGTAGGAATTTTAAAATCACTTTTCGGAGAGTGTCAGGAACGATAATGCGACCTTGCCACATTATGATCTTGTTTTCAAGTGACAGTTCACTGCGCTTACGAGCGTATGGTTTTACATCGTTTGTATACTGATGTTCACGCCAACCTGTTTTAATAAACTGTGATATGTGCTTCAGTGTGAAATCTTTTAGTGTTTCGTCTCGAATAACGTTTTCTGATAGGGCAAGATCACCAATCCTATCTGTCTGTAGGCGCGCCACAAGTCTGTGAACAGCCAGCTCAGGCTTAGAAGGTTGCTCTTCAGGGTTAGGCATCCTTGACAAGTAGTCCGCGATAATGTTGTTACAGCCTTTTGTGTACTCGATGTCATAGCTGTAGCTTCCAATTGTAAGAGCCCACCGTACTAAACGATTATTGGCAAGTTTTGGTAAATTGCGTTCAGGTCCCAAAATGTGAATGAGTGGTTTATGATCCGTTACTAGTATAAATTTGATACCGCGAAGGTACTGATCGAACTTTTTTACTCCAAAAAATATTGCAAGAGCTTCGCGGTCTATGACAGAGTATTTTGATTCAGCTGGTCGAAGTTTTCGAGATGCAAACGCAATTGGCTGTTCTGTGTTGTTCTTCTTGTGGAAAAGCACCGCTCC
Organism: Epinotia bilunana; assembly: GCA_947049275.1. Lineage (NCBI taxonomy): Eukaryota > Metazoa > Arthropoda > Insecta > Lepidoptera > Tortricidae > Epinotia > Epinotia bilunana. The sequence goes on from OX346252.1 coordinate 10,718,852, forward strand.
CACGCCTTTTTCTGATGCATCACATGCTAAGTAAAGTGACTGTTTGTCATTAAAAGCTACTAAGGGTCTTGAACGTATTATCAACGACTTTGCTTGTTCAAAAGCCTTAGTTTCACTGTCGGTCCATCGCCATTTTAGTCGGTTTCCTGTTAGTGCGTGGAGGTCAGCACAGACACTGTGTAGGTGTGGTATAAAACGTTCGTAGAAGTTGACAAATCCAAGAAATGATCGGAGCTCCTTGGCGTTGGTTGGCGGCGAAGCTTTGGAGATTGCTTCTATTTTCAATTTTGTAGGGCGTACACCGTTTCGATCAATCGTGTGTCCGAGATATTCGACTTCCGGTTGTAGGAAAGTGCATTTTCCCAAGTTAACTTTTAATCCAGCTTGCTCAAGTCTTTGGAAAACGGTACGTAGTGTTTCGAGATGATCTTTGTCATTTTTTCCTGTAACCGCAATGTCATCAAAGTAGACTGCCACATTGGGTATTCCTTCGAGTAGTCTGTCAAGGTAATGCTGGAAAATTGATGGGGCTGTGGAAATACCAAACGGCATACGGTTATACTGGTAATATCCTTTGTGCGTTGATATAGTTAAGAACTGTTTAGACTGGGCCTATCTCAAATTGCAGATATGCATCTTTTAGGACAATTTTCGAAAATTTGTCACCTTCTGTGAGGTTCTGGCGCAGTTGATCAAAGAGAGGAACTGGGTGTGCGTGTGTTATTAAAACAGGATTAAGCGTGCTACGGAAGTCACCGCATATTCTAATTTGACCATTAGTTTTCACTACGTTGACTGTCGGTGTCGCCCACTGGATCGGTGTAATGTTTGGGTCAACTTTAGTTATGATACCCTCTTCAACTAGGCGATCTAGTTCAACTTCAATGTTTTTTCTCAATGAAAATTTTATTGATCTTGCTGGGATATGTTTAGGTTGAGCGTTGGGCTTTATATGAATGTTGACTTGGTAATCCTTAACTTTTCCAAGTTTGCCGTCGAAAAGAGTAGTGTGTTTGTCTAGGACTTGTTGCAGAGTACTGGCCAGGTGTCGGGTGTTCTTAATCGAGTAGACTGGCTTTGGAAAATCCATGCGGAACATTTCACTCCACTGGAGGCCGAACAACATTGGATCAGCTGACTTCATGACAACAACAGGGAGTATCTTTTCCTGATCTTGAACTCGTACTGTAACATCTGTTAGGCCCTTTGGTTTAAGTTTTACGTTTCCATAGGCGCGTAGACATGGAGCTTTCGTGAGGGATGGGGCGCCGATACGCTTCCAGAACTTGGTGCTAATAATTGAATAGACTGAACCGGGGTCCCAGTCTAACGTACAATTAACGTTATTAATTTGAACGTCTATTTTCTTACAGTCTTTGCTTTTTGATTTGTTTATTTGACAAACGGTGTCTGATTCGTCATCACTGTCTTCCGAGTAGGAAACTTGTGAAGAGTTGCTATTTTTGTGATGTTTTAGCTTGTATAGTTTGTTTCTTTTCGTAAATGTACTTTGTTTATTATCGCTCCGATTGGGCAAGCATGCTTTGCCTGACTTGATGCAGTAATCTTCGAAATGGCCTGGCGTGTTGCATTCTTTACATGTGTGAGCTTTGGCTGCACAACGGTTTAACGGGTGTCTCTCAGGTTCACCGCATCTGAGGCATTGATTAGTCCGTAGTCTGCGTGGAGACCTGTTCAAGTATGATCTGGTGTTTCTTTTAATCTTGTTAACTTTGACATTGCTTTCTGTATCTGCGTCGCCTTCAGCCCGTTCTCGCGATTGTGCAACGCTGAAAATCTGAGCAAAGGTTACTTCATTCATATGTCCGTCTCGAAATTCTTGTAAGTCAGGCCATTTTTGTTTTAAATCAATCTGCAACTGTTGGTGGTTAAGCCCGGTTGCAAAACGGTCACGTAACTGTCGTTCTAACAGGTCGTCGTTGTAGCTGCAATCTCTGCTAATTTCTTTTAGCCTGTTGGCGTAGTGCTCCATAGATTCGTTGTCCATGCGTATGCAGTTCCAGAAATCAGTCAACGCTCTGTATCTTGTGCGCTTTATTCTGTATAGGTTCAGGAGCTTTTCTCTTATGTCTGTGTATGTACTGTTTTCAAAATGCGGCGTCAGGGCAACTTTCATGTCGTGAAAAGTTTCAGGAGAGAGACAGGTAAACAAAAGCTCTTTTTGTATGCTTTGTGCGTCTTCCCCCCAAAGTCCGCATTTAGTTTCAAAGTAGTCAACGAAATTTTCGACTGAGGTTTCGCTAGGGTTGAATTTGTCACCTTTAAAACTGTTGTAGATGTAGTTTCTGTTGTTGTCCGTGTGTGATGTGCTGGGTGACTCCGTGCCGTTCGCTGTTGTTGGTGTGGGAGCCACAGCAGCCGCATTTTGTTGTTGCGATAGTAACAATTGTAAAATGTCAGAAATTTGTTTTTGTTGTGTTGCTTGCAATATGAGAAATTTCTCAAATTGCTCACTTTTCATTTTTAATCCTCGTCGCCACTGATATAAATAACATAATAGTTAGGTTTAATAAAATTAATGTTTATTTAAGACGTTGACGGGACAACAAAACAATGACAGCCAACACCTGTCGATGTCGTATAAGGCACTAAGATACCTAGTATCAAATGAGGTTGTTACACTTTCGTCGAGTGTTTCCAATATTTTGTATATCAGCAACAGATCTGGGAGCTGGCCTGTTCCATAGTCTGCCTTGGAAATCTCAACATTTAAATTATTCCATATGTTCGTCAGTTTCGACATATGTGAAGAAACATCATCAGAAGGGTTTCGTTTAAAGTTAAAGAACTCCATGCAAAGGTGGTACGACCTGTCCTCGGTCTGACCGTCAAACAGACGATGTAACTCTTTCCAGACTCCATACGCTGTCTCAAATCTCATTACTTTCTGTAGTGTTTCATCTGTCATATTCGTCGTTAAGATGAGAAGAGCACTGCAGTTCGCTTTTGTATATCTGGCTAGGGCCTGATTGTACACCAAGAGAACAGCTGCGTCACCTGCTCCTCCTTGATTATCTACTGGTTTATTCAACCTTCCTTCAAGCACATCCATGGCATCTGCGGCACCGCGTAGCATGATTAGGATTTTGTACTTCCAGGTTGACCAGTTCGATTTGCCTTCAAGGCTTCCGATCCAATATCGTGGCGAAAAAATTTCCATTGCTGGGCCGAATAACCTTTTAAGACTGTCGCAAAGTTTACGCGTGTTACTTGCACGGACGAATAATGAATCACATATTATTTAGATAGATTGTCTGACAGTCAAAATCTTTGACAACAAAATTAGTGACAAATTGTCCTCTCTTAAACTCCATAGACAGTAGCATAGAGTTTGAATACTTAGGGTAGGTAGGATGTCAAAACTATTTTAACAAAATATGTATGTGGGAACCATGTCCAGACCAGCACGTCTAGCACACGACGGCCGCGACATACTCTCGATTTTTATCGCACTATACCTCTTCTTCTAAGTGTTCTAATAAGAGAGAGACGGATAGTGCGAGAAAAATCGAGAGAGCTCGCGCGCCGTCGTGTGCTAGCCGTGCAGAAGCGCCCTCAGACAAAAAAGCACAACTACAAGGGTTTGGAAAATAGTGTTTTATTTTACTTCAGGTTCATATTTAAAGCCAACGTAGTATTTATTTAATTTGTTTATCATTTACTGAACAAGATTTCGTTGGACTCTATTTAAACCTAATGTGAAAGTAGGTACCTATTTTAGAAATAATAGGCTTGGTGTGTACACACGTAATGGTGTGTACACACCAAGCCAACGAACGCCAACGAATGGGTTTCGCCGGCCTTCGCTGGCCCTATCAGCACGGCTAGCACGTGACGGCGCGCGAGCTCTCTCGATTTTTCTCGCACTATTCGTCTCTCTCTTATTAGAACACTTAGAAGAAGAGGTGTAGTGCGATAAAAATCGAGAGTATGTCGCGGCCGTCGTGTGCTAGACGTGCTGGACGATTCAACAAACGCCAACGTCCGTTCCATGATCGTTCGTTAGCGTGTGCCGGCAATCCGCTGCGTGGCAGTATCATTGACGCGGGCAACGCCTGCGTACACACCAGCACGTCTAGCACACGACGGCCGCGATATACTCTCGATTTTTATCGCACTATACCTCTTCTTCTAAGTGTTCTAATAAGAGAGAGACGGATAGTGCGAGAAAAATCGAGAGAGCTCGCGCGCCGTCGCGTGCTAGCCGTGCAGACCAACGAACACCAACGAAAGATATTCGGCGTTGGCTAACGCACGCTCCCGCACGTTCGTTGGTTGGGGGGTTCGGGGGTTGGGGGACACAAGACTAACAAAAATTATGCTTTAAATCCCATTATCTCGCAAACGCATAACCGAGTTGAACAAGCTATCCAACAATACCCCACACTATAGGTTTAACGAAAAAAGAATACATCACGAATTTAGATGTAGGGGAGGTACGCTAAAAGAATGTTTTTTTTTTCAGGATTATTCAGGATTTATTCTACTGTTTTGTCGGAGTGATTGGTTTATATACCCACGCCGAATTGCAGTTTTCTAGTTGTAAGGGTTACTGAGCTAAGCCGAAGACAGACAGACAGACAGACAGACGGACGGACATGGTGAAACTATAAGGGTTCCTTGTTGACTACGGAACCCTAAAAACCAGAAATGAAGGCGGAGATGGTAGACAACGACATATTTTAAAAGCAGAAATGTTTACAGTGGAAGTAAAATAATTGCAGAAAAAGAGTATCGTTTTATCAGAATGTCTTCTGAAGATTTTGAATGGATGTTGTCAACAATCATTCAAAATCTTCAAAGGGGCTACCGCGAAACGAAAACGAACTTCGTTCGTGTATCTCCCTCTCTATCGCTCGAACAAGCAAGTGCGACAGAGACGGAGAGACACAAACGAAGTTCGTTTTGACATCAGAAAACGAACTTCGTTGTCTATCTCCGTCTCTGCGCTACCACGAAAATCGAAACTCGAAGTTCGTATATATGCATCCCTGTCACTCGAGTTGAATAAGCGCGATAGAGATGGAGATACCCGAACTTCGAGTTTCGAAGTTCGTGGTAGCGCCGAAAGTTCTTAGTCGCGGCTTATCATGCTCATTGTTTTCTTTGCTGTACTGTGCTGATATGCTGATCAGAACGCCTGAATTTTGATTAGTTAATACCTTGAGGCAACACTAAAATAGGTTAAATAGCCAATTAAAAGACGACTTTTAACACTATAAATAAGTCAAATGCGCATCCTAAACCCATTTGAAAGGAATTTATGACATTTTTCTGCGAAGCTAGCGCGGTTTTAGACCTACCTGTTTTCAAATTTGAATTTTTGCTTTCCGAAAAAACGATTTCACTAAGATTATTATTCTAGTTTTTATTTGTAATCGTTTTGATGACAAGCTCAATCGCATCAGCGACGGATGTGAAGCGCTGCAAATATCGCGTGGTGGGTGACAGCCTCACCCAGGCCGCGCGACGTCTGCTGGCGCAGCCCTGACGGGCGGGCATCGCCCTAGTTGCACCTTCGCATCGAACGGTTGCGTAGTAGCGATCACGGGCCCTAGCCATAGAACCCTGTTATTATTTTAACTCCGTGTCTATATATGTTCCAAATCGATATTTTGTTTGTCTAACAGTGGTTCGTGCGGGAGTTTAGTTTAGAGTTCACATATTTCAAATCAATATTGGAGTGAGTTAAAAATGGAAGATTCCTACATTATTGCTAATTTTCACACTTTGTGTCGCCTGTGTTTGAGCAAGAGCTCTCTTATGGTGTCAATTTTCGGAGCTGCGCCTGATGATGAAACGAATTCGGCACTAACCTCGAAAATCGCAGAATTTGCTGAACTTCAGGTTAGTTTATATCTTATAATTACGTACGATTTCACCAATCTTGGCAGCTATTTACTTAATTGGTATATCTAATTGTTATTCCCTTTGTTTATAGATGGACCCTAATGATGGCTTACCTGGAAGAATCTGCTACAAGTGCTTGTTCAAAGTAGATAAATGTTCAAAATTCAGACTACAATGCATACAGAACGAGACTAGACTAAGACAAATAACTAACAGAGTCAATGAACAGGAGAACTCCAATTCCTCGGAAATGTCAAACTTCTACACAACCACTCAAGACTTAAACAAACAGGATTACATTTTAGAAGATAGTGTGGTAATGGTGGTTGATCCAAGCCTGGACTATGACTCTTCAGAAGAGTCTGACAATGCAGATCAAGCAGATGCAGATGCCACTGAACGAAACAACACGCCAGAGGGAGACCACATGCCTGAATCATTCTTCAAAAATGTATTCATGTGCCAGTATTGTGACCAAGCTTTCATTTCTCAAGACAAGTGTAAAGAACATGAGCTGGCCTATCACGACCCCAACCTACCATTTAAATGTATGGAGTGCAGTTTAGTTTTCCCTGAGCGAAGCCAGTATGTGCAGCACACCAAGCAAGTGCACGGCAATGACAAGCCTTACCACTGCCCCGAGTGTGATAAGTCTTTTGGCCGCAGGTCTGACTTGAGGAAGCATTCCATAGTACATACAGGCATCAGACCTTATCAGTGTCATTACTGTCTCAAGAGCTTCTCCCGGAACACTAATCTTAGTAAACACCTGAGGATCCATGCAGGGCACAAGCCGCATGTGTGCCCCTTGTGCCCGAGGAGCTTTGTGTGCCGCAATGACCTGCAGCGCCATGTCTTAGTCCATTCCGGTATGAAACCTTATGCCTGCCGTAAGTGCCCTTTGACATTTGGGAGAAGAGATAAACTCATCAAACATGAAGTCAGACATGGTCCGCTCAGCCCTAACCGAGTGCATGAGATTGATAATGACCAAGAGACACATGACATGGTTGTCAATGTCAATCCCTACAGCAACTTACTCACGTCCCCAACCCACCAAAATGCTGACTATGACCTCCCTAGAGTACCAGACCATATTTCTGGGGTTGGTAGTTTTGTAAATCAAATTCACAAGAACCCAACTGCCCCAGGAAAACTCACAACGTCCCCGCCAAAACCAAAACCAGCTGTTACAAATAAAAATAAACCTAAAAATATTAAATGTCACCAATGTCCAAAAAAGTTTTCCTCGCTAGATGCATATAAGACGCATGTATCAATAGCACACATTGGCAATAGAGGATTCCAATGCAAAATTTGCTTTAAGAAATTCTCTCGCAAGAGGGAGCTGGATCGTCATGTGACTCTTCATTCTGGTATGAAGCCTTTCTCATGTGGCCAATGTGACAAGAAATTCAACAGGAAAGACAAGCTGAATAAACATGAGCAAACTCATGAATGCCTGGTTGTGAATATGCCCTGTATTGAGTGTGGGGTCACTTTTGAGAAAAAAGCTGATTTAGTGGCCCATATTAAATCTCATTTCACTGATAATTTTGATGACAAGCCTGAGATTAAGAAAGAGGATGACCCAGAGTTCCCGATGGACGAAAACTATTATGACTTAGAAACCTGAGACCAGGACTTCCACCTTGAAAACTTCTCATTGATTGCTTAAAACTAAATCACTGTGGCACTGCTATGTTGTAACACTTCTGTCCTTGATAAAAATATGTTTTAAATTATTATGGATCATATATTGGATAACTAACTGTAAGATGAACAATGTAGATAGACTCCTTGTTGTAACTTATGGTAACTGTTATATTTATATATTAAAGAGTTCTAAATGTGATTATTATACCTGATATTCAGTTAACCTACATCTACATAATTAAAATTTGAGTGCATGTATAATAAAATTCATAACTAGTTGAACACCTTGTCACTTTCACTACTTTTCATATGTCTGTTTAAATATGATGTTGATGATATGGCACAAGGGTATTCAGCCCCTTGTCATGCCCACCGTGCCACAACTTATTAGATTAATGTGATGTGGATCTAGGCTAATTCATTATCATCCACTAATAGTATGATTAATATGGTACCTACAGAATATGTTTATATACACTTCAGGACAAATCTCTGTTTTAAATTTATCTGAAATAGTAAGGTGTTATATCTTTAAGAAATAAATTATTGTAGTCATATTAGTATTTAGAATTTTAGATAGATAACGTGGAGTTGCTGCTCCTAAAAAAGTTATCATGTAACTATCTGTACATGTTATTATGTGAACACAAATTCCGTGCACCAAATACAAACATATGTTAGTAAAAATCAAACAATTATGTGATTTCAGTAGTGGAATTGTGTAGTTAAAACTACAATACCTACAGATAAATATATAAGTTAATATTATTTCTTATAAAATCAATCCATGCATGATATAAAAAGCGCATTTTTTAATTTAATTTTGACCATCACATTTCGTATCATCACAAAAAAAAATGAAGTATTATATAAATCCTAAACTAAATCATTCTGATTATACGCCAGTGTTTGTTGCCCCTGGCACGGTATTTCATTCCAGCAAGGTACTTGTATTTTTAAAGTTATGTAATAATTGGAAATATGTATGCCAAATAAAAACATTACAACAGAGACTGAAAAAGGTCGAAAACACTGGCTGGATTACACCATACAATTAATGGTTCAAGTGATTAGCATCCTGCATTACACTTTTCCTTATTAGTGTTATGCTACAGCATCCAACAAGTCATTTCGATATATCCACACTATGTTTGTTATAAATAAGTAATTTACAAATATGTTTTTAATAAGTGTAAAAATGCGATTTCAAGTCCAATTTTATTTTATGAAAAGTTAATGTGATCATTTATCTGCAGATACCACGAGACGAACAGTTTTTGATTTAAGAGTTAATTCACCCAAAGTTGTGTGTAAAATAATAATACGATTGGAAGTGTTGTCGCCCTTGAGAGCAATGCTTTCGTGGCGGAATGATTGATCAGTAAATTATAACGCTAGTTTTCCTGCAAAGATAATCTACGAAGCTATGTGTCACTGGAGACGTAGCTTGCCTCTGGTAGAGGAGCAGCTTAAACACAATTCCAAAATAGAAGTTTCCCTAGCCCAGCTGGCGTTATGTAAGTTGTAAAACAATCGTCGCTCACTAGTTAGTAAATACGTGCGAGAAGGACGATTGCTTTATGCTACTAGGGTAAATAACGCTATGTAAGCTACGTCCCATATATTTTGTATGATACTGGGACGTCGCTTATATAGCGCCATCTGGGTCAATTAGCTTTTTCGAAGCTTGAATGTTTATTTTACATTCACACTGCTAAGAATTGACTCTCGCAAACTTTGCATATCGATATTGTTCCACTACAGCTGTTGCTACGGTAGTTGTGCCTAATGGGGGCTACTGGGAATCATTTTGTCTAGGAAAAACTCGCGAGGTTTCCTACCCAAGCACTCGGCCAAGCTTGCACAGCTCGGTGGGCACTCACCCTTATCCTGCTAAGGATAGAAAGGTCATTTTCAAGGACATTTTCACTGGTCGTTAGAACCCGCATACCTTATTGTTGTTAAAGGGGAAACCAAAACACGAGCTCCCCGCATGCAAGACGCAGACTGTAACAAACGAAGGATTATTGTAAATGAGTTCCAAAGCCATGACAGGACCGTGTATCGCAATAAAGTGAGAAAATGGAGCCGTTCTCTCGTGGTCCAACTGTCATATCCCACTAGTGGGACCATCGGCGAAAATTAGCCTCACGGAAAGAAATATTGATATAGTTCTTCACATTTTTCTCTTTGCGCAATAAACGCTGTTCCATAGTATTTTATAGCATTATTTATCCTCGGTCTATTCCTTTTTAAAAGCGTTTACCTTGGGGATGTTCAGGTCAAATCTTGGAAATCTGATATGGTAAAATACCAATGTCAATGCAATATATATATTATGTTACCATTAAGCTAGCCTCATGATGGAATCCGAAGGTGGTCATAGGAAATCCTAAATTAAATGTAATTTCTGATTATAATAAATAAATAACTCCAAAATATAGACCAGTGGCTCTTAACCGGTGGTCACTGGTAGCAATCGAAATGGTCCACGAAGCCATCAATAAAACAAATTACCAACGAGTCACATTACTACCCCTAAACAGTAACGGCCGTATTCATAAACGTTCTACAAGCCTGAGGGCCTACCGCGAACGGAATTCGAAGTTTTCCGTCTCTGTCGCACTTACGTACAGTCAGCGTCATATAGTTAGTAGCAGCCAAGGTAGCCAAATATTTCGGTACACGTCTTTATTACTGTAAGAATAAGGGTGTGTTACGAAATATTAGGATACTCTGGCGGCTACTAACAATATGACACTGACTGTACGAACTCGCAAGTCTGACAGAAAGGGAAAACTTCGAATGCCCTTTGCTGTAGGCCCTGTGTTTTAAAACTTAAATAGCGTTAAAATTCGTTGTCTTTATCTGTCACAGACATTTGTCAAAGGGACAAAGCACATTTTATTTAGCAGAGGCATTTTAAGTTTTATGAATAGGGTCGAACAGACTGCCAGCGAGACGGTAGCGGGGTTTGACGAGCGCGTCGCGGTCGCGCGGCGGGAGGCTGGCGGGGCGCGACGGAAGCAGGGCGCGTTGCCGGCGGGGCGCAGCCTGTTTGACCACGCTAGCGGTTTGCAGGGAAATATCGCGCTGCGTGCTGTGTGTTCGACCCTTAAGGGGGGTAAGTGGTCCATGCCAAAACAAAAAAACAATCAAATGGTCCCCCATCACTAAAAGGTTAAGAACCACTAAAAAGAAGAATTATCTTAAATATTAAATTTGCACAAAAACATGTTAATTCTACCTGCGGAACTACTACCAAAACTTAGTTTACCTGATTATTCCTAATTCTGCAGAACCCGACTTACTAGTTTAGGTATCAATTTCTATTAGAGTATTTGAGCAAATAGCTCCTACCAGTAGTAGTAGGTTGCTACCTACTCCTCCCGAGAATGGATGCATGCACCAGTTTTTAGGGTTCTGTACCAAAAAGGTAAAAGGATAATCCTTAAGGTGCGACTTCGTCCGTCTATCTGTCTAATACTTGTCCTATCATTTTGGAATAATTGTAAACGAGAGCTTAACGCACGTGTATGGAGAATGAAAGGATTAAACATGTATTTATATTTTCTATGAAAAATTGAGAATATGTCAGGTCAAGTAGGGTATCAAGTGAAAGAGCTTTAGATGCACATTCTATAGCATTTTTTTTGTACAGTATGTAAATAATTTTCGATCTATGAAATATCATTTAGTTTCATTCGTAAAAAAAACTAGAAAAATTTAAACAAAACTTTCAAAGAGAAACCTTCTCTACCGATCACTTTGTGTGGTAGCTTTTAAAACAGTTCAGTTTTCTTAAGATGCAGTGTTGCACATTGCATTTGATGCTCTGGTAAATTCCCCCCGCCCAAATTGTCTTCTATCTCATTATTTTTTAGTGGACGTCCTGTGAAGTGCCATTATCCGAAAAAAAACAAATAACATTCGAAAACAAACAAAAGGTACTGATACCGCAAGTGATTTTAATTTAATCTGACATCTAATAAGGCGTATGGCCGAATATACACGATCGTGCAACTAGTTTTTAAGAGGTCATAAACAATCTGAGATTTAAGATTTATAATTAATGATGTGTTATTTATTTTCGTTATACTCTTTAACTACATAAATCAATACTAAAATTGCTACTTAGAACCCAAAATAGAATAAAAAAATTACTTACGTAACGTGCTGCTCCCGCCGAGAATACTATCACGGACAAGTAGGCATAAGTAGTTACCGAGTAATAGTCAACCAACTTAATGTGTACTTGGAAAGGCCGATTTTCGTACAAATTCGGCCGACGCAACCGCACCGCACGACGATGTAACTAAGACAGACAGGCAATACGGAACCCTACACTACGCGTGGCCGACACGCACTTGGCCGGTTTTTTGTGTACCTAAGTTGTGACGTTAAATAAATGTATTTTCATTCTTTCAATGACTTGTGAATTGGTTGAATGTAGTATTTATTTATTTATTTATTGTATATTTGCGATATGAATTACATATGATATATATGACGATAGTGTGTATTATATTTTATATTGTATATTTAATAAGTATATATGTTTTTATTTTCTCTGTTTTTGTACATGGTATAAGTTTGCCTATCTCGTTCTACCTAACTTCCTCTCAATTGCTCAAAGGTTAGCTGGAAGAGATCCCTTATAGGGATACGTTAGCCTTTGTACATTGATCTATTGTGTGACATGTATATTCTTTAACCTGTTATTGTGTACAATAAAGTGCTTTCATATATACATACAGACTTCTTTGGCAGCGCAAGTTGTGACAAAATGCACTGTAAATGGCGCTGTACTCATGGCGGTTGTTACAGTACGATTACCTGTTAGTTAACCACTGACAGATCGATTGCCTTCATTTAATTTTCAACTGTAATCTTTTACAAATTAAAAAGTTATTTATTACTAAATCGGTAGATGTGGGTAACAGTATTCTGAAAAATGCTTTATCTGTATGAAATTAAAGTTGAAAATTAAATGAAGGCAATCCATCTGTCAGTGGTTAACTAACAGTAATCGTACTGTAAGATATTTCCTGCATGGTTATCACAAGACGGCGCGCGAGCGCCGCGAGCTCTCGATTTTTCTCTCACTATACATCTCTTTCTAACTCTTCTGATAAGAGAGGGACGGATAGTGCGAGAAAAATCGAGATAGCTCACGCGCCGACTTGTGATAGCCGTGCTGGCTTAATGGAAGAGAGACATAATTAATGAGCGGGAAAAGATGGGAATGTTGTGTAAAAGTTTGTACGGAACCCTCGGAAAATAGAAAAGCCATCCGGCTATACAATTAAAGACATTTTTGCCATAGATATCAAGTTTTAATGTAAAAGTAGAACAGATCATATATTATTCAACCAGCTAATGGATTCGCATGTATGGTTATAGAAGTGATCTTGGTGTCTGTAAGTGGCTTGTATGTTTTCGGATTCACTGCCATCTTCTCTAAGTCATCCAGAGCCTCAAAGCCATCTAGGACCCTGTAAAGGATTTTCATAGCAGAATAAAAAATAACGGCTATATAATTAAATACCCAACTTTTTTAACACATTCACCCCCACAGAAACAAAATCGAGGTGCCCCCACGCCACGTAAGTCCAAATTTAAGTCTATTGTTTTATTTTGAACTTCGTATGAATTTGGTGCAAACAGCGACGAACTGGAGTTCAGGTCAGTGGTGGCGAATGAGTTAGTGTATGAACAAATCTGACTGACAGAAGTAAATTACTGTTATTATAATGATAAAGAATCACTTGAATATACACTGTGGGCCTGAATGATCCAACTTTGACCAACAATAACAGACGGTATTACTCGTATGAGCAAATAATGTTACATCAACATAGACCATGGCATCTTAAATGTCTATTTTATCTTTAATTATCTTCCAGAGCATGTTAATGCAATACATTTTTGTGTTTCCATTCAATCGAGCTGCACTAAGACAATTGACGGCAAGTGACGTATGACAGATTAAGGTAGTTGGCTTTCCATACAAAACATTATTTGACATTCGCAGGCTAACCGCAAGATACTTTAAGAAACTTATGTTATGTAACAAACTCTCATCAACTGGCTTTCCATTTTGCACGAAATTCCCCCTATCCTAGAATAAACTTGTATAAAATAGACTAATTTGAGAAAATTAGTTTTCCGGAAGTATCACGTCCCAAACTAATTTCTCAAATAATTCTAGTTTGTTGTAGGAAAGGGGGAATTTCGCGCAAATGGAAAGCCAATTTATGAAAGTTTGTGACATAAGTTTCTTAAAATATCTCGCCGTCAATGTCAAATAACATTTTGTATGGAAAGCGAACAACCTTAATAGGTTATTTTACAGAGAGACTAGAATCTGTGAATTTTCGAAAATCTATATTAAATCTTTTTCAGACACTAAGCATTTTTCGACTCATCCTCCTAACCATTATTCCCAGTTGTACCCTGAATAAGCCCGGGGCTGCTTTGACATGTAAGCATTTTTCGACTAATCATCTTAAAACTTTTTTATGTAATTAAGGACCGATGATAAATCGATGGCTAATCTGTTGGACCATTTGGTGTATATAAAAATAAGTTTCTGTCAAAAACTTCATTTTTGGTACAAGCTTTTATTGCCGACTGTACTTTTCTGTATACCGTCATCAACTACACATTGAGATGATTCTAATGAGCCCAAACTATGGGGTTATGTGGTTTTATTACGGAGTTCCTATGGCCACCTTCCAGGTCCATCATCAGATCAGCTCCGCGTCATCAAAATATTGCATTGTCACGCGATTTATACATGCATGCAAAATTTCAGCTCAATCGGAAACTGGGAAGTGGATCAAATTTAACTTGCAAGATTTGACTACAGACAACGGGACAGGTGAAAGTAAATAAAAGCTTGTAAAAGAATACTTGCTTTCCAAATAAAGTGTATTTCAAGTCCAAATGTGGTTGCTCTCCATAGGTGATGAAGAACTGGCTGCCATTTGTGTTGGGCCCATTGTTTGCCATGCTCAACACTCCTCTAGCACTATGCTGCAATCAAAGAAAACTCCCATATATCTCCCTACATCATGCATTGTTTATGCTTAGTAAATAGAAAAAAATCATATAGGTCCATCTCCTAGCCATATTTCAATCTTACTTACGAAGCAAGTAGATAAGAAATCACATGTCAAATTCAAAAGCTAGCAACAAAATATGCCTAAAGGAATAAAAAACTGGCAGTGTGAGTCATATCAGAAGGTATACTGTATTACAACTTGGAAATTAACAATTACTTATACAGGACTTTAACCAAGTCTAGGTTTATTAGCACTACCGCTTCATTATTTTTTAGTGCCAATAATAAAAAAACATGTAACTTTCAGTAAAAAACCCTAGGGTAATTGGCCCAACGAATTACAAATTGCAAATTGAACCATCTGACGAAACATTCAAACATCAGCTGATATTCTTTTTATTAGAACATCCATTGTATTCTGTATGTGAGTATATGGACATATAATATATTTGATATAATATATTTTAACTTAAATAGTTTTATAATTTGATAATGTTCTAGTTTTTATTTTGATGATCATTACGAGATATCAATATCAATATTTATAGCTATTCCTTATTTTGACTATCATTAATAATTTTGTAATATATTTCCATAATAATGTTGTATTCTACCTGTGACATTTCATTCAATTAATATTCATTATTTGACGATCATTAAATAAATTCGTGTAAATTAGCTTAAAGTTAACTTATAATGTAAATTTATTATATGAAATAAATAAATCGAAATCTCTTGCTCTCTTTGAAAAGACCACTTTGTTTACCACAGTTATAAAATAAATATTTTTAATGTTTTTGATAGGACTTGGAAATACTTTATTGCCACAACAGTTTTAAACGTAAAATACCTTTAAATCTTCTCTAAATTCATCTTCAAACTTTTTACCCCATATTGAGGTTCCTCCTTTGCCTGTACCCGAGGGATCACCGGTTTGAACTATAAAGCCCTGAAATAAAAAAACTCATCATAAATAACGTGGGATGTGAACAAATTAAGGTATTTGTTAAGAACGCCCAAGAACATACGTTTATACAAAAAAAATACCTTTATGTTTCGATGAAACAAACAACCATTGTAATAATCACTAGCACATAATGCCAGAAAGTTCTCGCACGTCCTAGGACACTGCTCGCAGAATAACTCTATTTTGATATCACCGACATCAGTATGCAACGTGACAGACATACTTTTTACTTAATAAATCGTAAAATTATTTGTGTTGTAAAACAAAACTTGAAACTACTTGTTTACGGCCAATTTTTTGATGTTATTTCACGAGTTTTACCGTAGTATCTCTTATTAGTCTGTGAGTTTTACGACGTCCAGTAGATTGACACTGACATATGCCATGCCACAGATCCTAGATAAGTATATGTTATCCACAGATCACAGATAAAAGGAAACGCTACACCTACGAATTTGTCGGACGGCCAAGCAAGGTCACACACAAGAAGCATATAATACTGCACGTCTAGCACACGACGGCCGCGACATACTCTCGATTTTTATCGCACTATGCCTCTTCTTCTAAGTGTTCTAATAAGAGAGAGACGGATAGTGCGAGAAAAATCGAGAGCTCGCGCGCCGTCGCGTGCTAGCCGTGCTGGGTGATTTCGGGGTCATCATTGGGACATCATGGGACCCGGACCACGACATCCACGAAATAGTTGTTCAGTATTATCATATTCGTTTGAAGCAAGAAATAAATTACCTTGAATGACGTCACTCGTCATCTGTTGTCTCCACAGAAAAATGCAAATTAGGCTAATAAATTGAACGTATTCTATACCTGATCTCTTCTTACTTGTGTACTTAACGAGTGGGAAAGGGATAGTACTGTTATCTGCCAGGTCAACATACGTCATTGTCTCCGTTTTCTCGCTCGCACGTTGTATCTCGCTCTTTCGCTCGCTCGAGATTGAGTGCAGTGAAATACATTTTTTTTACAAGTTATCGACATTGATATTTACTGTTCATATATCGCGCCGTCTTGTGACAGCCGTGCTGCATAATAGAGATAGGATAAGGACTGGATAATGGTCTAACAGCTAGCGACCAAATCGGTCATGTAGCTTCAGCTGTATTGAAACTCCGTCAGCTACTTCCCTGAACAACCTTTTCCGATAATCTTCGCGCTGGCAGCCCGAGGGCGGTGGGTGCAGGTGTAGTGGGGTGGGGAAAAAAAATGTGGGCTCATCAACTTGTTTTTTTTTTTCAATTGTTGCTCTGTACTCCCTGTGCACCCAAAAAATAAATTAAATCGATCGGGTAGTGGAAAGGGGTTGCCAGCGTTAATTAAAAATACCAAAATAATAATAATTTTCATGTGGACAACTGTATTAGCTTTTTTTCTGACGCGAGATTAATTAATATGTAAGCCCCAAAAATGCATGCAAAAATATCGTTTTTTTTTCGATACCTTTCCACCGATTTTTCCACCACCACTACACCCGCACCCACCGCCGGCGGGCTGGCAGCGAGAAGATTATCGGAAAAGGTTGTTCAGGGAAGTAGCTAACGGAGTTTCAATACAGCTGAAGCTACATGACCGATTTGGTCGCTAGCTCTCCGTCCATAAGGATAGGGATAGGGTATATAAAAAATATTTTGTGCTTTTCAGTGGGTTGGTTTTTGAGGGCAGTTCCTTTTTTTATTAAAAGAAGATAAGATAAGGAAAGGGAGAGAAAACATCTTACTTAACACATCGGCATTTTAAGCTTTACGAATCGCATCGGAAATAAATGCATAATATCTGTCGGGCCCTCATGATCGCCTCGTATATAAGTGCATATACTAAACAAAATAAAACCACCTCTTTACTATGCTAAATGACTACACTTTATTGAGATCGAGATCATATTTATTTGATAAGTTACTCTACACCGCCAGCCTTCTCATTTTGCCCCGCGTGAGGGTCATGCGAATTCTCTTCAACACAACCATAGTTTCCTAATTTCCTCTGGCCTGTGGGGTCGAACGGTGTCCTGGCGTGGAAGGTGGCTTTGTATTTCTTGCCTAACACTTCGATCTCGTAGTCGCCGTTTTCTAGGTAGTCTCTTGTGACTACGGCACCCTTGTTGTTGACGTAGCCGATGCCGATAGATTTCTCAAGGTAGTGGCCGTAATCGCCGCGCCGGAGGTAGCCGACTGGCTTGCCGTTTCTGAATATGGCTTCTTGGCCAAATAACGCAACCTGTCGAGAACATTTGAATATAATGTAATGCAATCATTTTTATGTCGACGCCTGAGAAAAAAAACCAAAGATATGGCGATGGTTAAAGTTTTCTTTTATAATATAGACTTATCGAAAGATTGTAAAGCTAAGTTTCCTAAATATTTTATCACCACCAATCTAACAGCTATGGTCTTGTTGGTGGAGTTGCCGCCCTTGCGGCACGCGAACCCGAGGTTAGCCTCTACCGGGTTATCTCCTCACGTCAGCCTTCGACAGTTAAAGAGTGTACTACTATACAAAACCTGATCATCCAACCTGAAGAAACCGTATTTCTTGGTGACGCCCCCTTCCCGCGCGTGAGTCACGCATTCATTGCCTATGTAGTTGCCTCCCTTGCGGCACGCGAACCCGAGGTTGGCCTCTACCGGGTTATCTCCTCACGTCAGCCTTCGACAGTTAAAGAGTGTACTACTATACAAAACCTAATCATCCAAACTGAAGAAACCGTATTTCTTGGTGACGCCCCCTTCCCGCGCGTGAGTCACGCATTCATTGCCTATGTAGTTGCCTCCCTTGCGGCACGCGAACCCAAGGTTGGCCTCTACCGGGTTATCTCCTCACGTCAGCCTTCGACAGTTAAAGAGTGTACTACTATACAAAACCTGATCATCCAACCTGAAGAAACCGTATTTCTTGGTGACGCCCCCTTCCCGCGCGTGAGTCACGCATTCATTGCCTATGTAGTTGCCTCCCTTGCGGCACGCGAACCCGAGGTTGGCCTCTACCGGGTTATCTCCTCACGTCAGCCTTCGACAGTTAAAGAGTGTACTACTATACAAAACCTGATCATCCAACCTGAAGAAACCGTATTTCTTGGTGACGCCCCCTTCCCGCGCGTGAGTCACGCATTCATTGCCTATGTAGTTGCCTCCCTTGCGGCACGCGAACCCGAGGTTGGCCTCTACCGGGTTATCTCCTCACGTCAGCCTTCGACAGTTAAAGAGTGTACTACTATACAAAACCTGATCATCCAACCTGAAGAAACCGTATTTCTTGGTGACGCCCCCTTCCCGCGCGTGAGTCACGCATTCATTGCCTATGTAGTTGCCTCCCTTGCGGCACGCGAACCCGAGGTTGGCCTCTACCGGGTTATCTCACGTCAGCCTTCGACAGTTAAAGAGTGTACTACTATACAAAACCTGATCATCCAACCTGAAGAAACCGTATTTCTTGGTGACGCCCCCTTCCCGCGCGTGAGTCACGCATTCATTGCCTATGTAGTTGCCTCCCTTGCGGCACGCGAACCCGAGGTTGGCCTCTACCGGGTTATCTCCTCACGTCAGCCTTCGACAGTTAAAGAGTGTACTACTATACAAAACCTGATCATCCAACCTGAAGAAACCGTATTTCTTGGTGACGCCCCCTTCCCGCGCGTGAGTCACGCATTCATTGCCTATGTAGTTGCCTCCCTTGCGGCACGCGAACCCGAGGTTGGCCTCTACCGGGTTATCTCCTCACGTCAGCCTTCGACAGTTAAAGAGTGTACTACTATACAAAACCTGATCATCCAACCTGAAGAAACCGTATTTCTTGGTGACGCCCCCTTCCCGCGCGTGAGTCACGCATTCATTGCCTATGTAGTTGCCTCCCTTGCGGCACGCGAACCCGAGGTTGGCCTCTACCGGGTTATCTCCTCACGTCAGCCTTCGACAGTTAAAGAGTGTACTACTATACAAAACCTGATCATCCAACCTGAAGAAACCGTATTTCTTGGTGACGCCCCCTTCCCGCGCGTGAGTCACGCATTCATTGCCTATGTAGTTGCCTCCCTTGCGGCACGCGAACCCGAGGTTGGCCTCTACCGGGTTATCTCCTCACGTCAGCCTTCGACAGTTAAAGAGTGTACTACTATACGATACCTTGTCATCCATCGTGAAGAAACCGTATTTCTTGGTGACGCCCCCTTCCCGCGCGCGAGTCACGTGTTCATTGCCGATGTAGTTGCCTCCCTTACGGCACGCGAACCCTAAGTTGGCTTCTACCGGGTTGTCGTCCGCTCTCACGTCGGCGTTCCATAGATGGTAGCCTGCAGCAAGAATATTACATTAAAGCGTTATCTTAACAACCAAGTTAAAAGTTCTGTGTGTAAAGACATCTATACTTCTGCAGGGTGTTCTTTCCCGGACCCTAGCATCCGAAATCAAGTGCACTTTCCCGCGTAGCGCAAGCGACACGCTCGCCGATTTACTACCATCATTTTACAAAAATAAATGCTCTAGAATGACTGCATGACTACAAGACGACACAAATCGATATCAAGAAAAAATATAAATTCAATGCCTCACTTACAGATGAGTTTCGCGAGGCTACAAGTTACAATTTTACGTGTAAACTAGCAACACTGTTCAAATGGTCATACGTTTCTGGTCAGAGTCTTAGTCTTGCCGAGCTTCAACCAATTTCTTTTAAGTTATACGGGTAAGGACCAAATTCTTGGCCAGTAGTTAGCGTGGTCAATTGGTAGTAGTTAAAAAGTTCCGTTGTGACACGAAAATTAACCATAGAATTGTATGGCAAATTTTCGTGTCACAACGGAACTTTTTAACTACTACCAATTAACTAGGCCAACTACTGGCCAAGAATTTGGTCCTCACGCATACCCATACCTTTCTCAGCACTGAGCGAGGTCAACGCCCTCCACCCAGCGTTCTTCAGTCCCTGAGTGCGGCTCAACGCCTTGTAAATCGCCACTGCATTAGCCGATGGTATGTGCAACTCCCAGCCGAGCTCGCCGGACCAGCCAATGCGCAGTGCTCGGCAAGTGTAAGTCTTATTTTCAGGGGAATCAGGCGCTTTCGAGAAGTGAATGCTGCGGTGGGTGCTTACGGGGAAAGCGTCGTTCGAAAGACCCGCGTCGGTGAAACGCTGAAGGATTCTCTGGCTGAAAGTTTAGAACAATTAAGTTTTAAAAATCGAACACTTCCAAAGTCTATGAAGTATTAAGGTGGGTATGCACGCCACTGCTCCAATAGTTAGCAAACTCGATAGTAATCCATGGCAATAAAGGTGACAAGCAATATGGCAAATTATTAAACCGTTTAAACCTGATTTCACAGGATTTCTTATTACAACAATTTAACAATTGAATGAGACAGCGCAGTACATAAATCAAAGCATTCAAATACTTTGTAACATTTTCGCTGTCTACCCTAAGCCTGTGTGGTCTTTGCACATTGTGAAAGCTGCTGCTTGGTGACGTTCAGCTTGTGCGTGTTGATGATGCGTCGCAGGTTCGCGAGGTTGTGCGGCACTGTAACCGTCACCTGGTTATACCTGTGTGGTCCTTGCACGCTGAGGATGCACAGCTGCTTGGTGACATCGGTGATGGTGGCGTTCAGCTTGTGCGTGTTGATGATGCGTCGCAGGTACGCGAGGTTGTGCGGCACTGTAACCGTCACCTGGTTATACCTGTGTGGTCCTTGCACGCTGAGGATGCACAGCTGCTTGGTGACATCGGTGATGGTGGCGTTCAGCTTGTGCGTGTTGATGATGCGTCGCAGGTACGCGAGGTTGTGCGGCACTGTAACCGTCACCTGGTTATACCTGTGTGGTCCTTGCACGCTGAGGATGCACAGCTGCTTGGTGACATCGGTGATGGTGGCGTTCAGCTTGTGCGTGTTGATGATGCGTCGCAGGTGCGCGAGGTTGTGCGACACTATAACCGACCCCTATTTATACCTGTGTGGTCCTTGCACGCTGAGGATGCACAGCTGCTTGGTGACATCGGTGATGGTGGCGTTCAGCTTGTGCGTGTTGATGATGCGTCGCAGGTACGCGAGGTTGTGCGGCACTGTAACCGTCACCTGGTTATACCTGTGTGGTCCTTGCACGCTGAGGATGCACAGCTGCTTGGTGACATCGGTGATGGTGGCGTTCAGCTTGTGCGTGTTGATGATGCGTCGCAGGTGCGCGAGGTTGTGCGACACTATAACCGACCCCTATTTATACCTGTGTGGTCCTTGCACGCTGAGGATGCACAGCTGCTTGGTGACATCGGTGATGGTGGCGTTCAGCTTGTGCGTGTTGATGATGCGTCGCAGGTACGCGAGGTTGTGCGGCACTGTAACCGTCACCTGGTTATACCTGTGTGGTCCTTGCACGCTGAGGATGCACAGCTGCTTGGTGACATCGGTGATGGTGGCGTTCAGCTTGTGCGTGTTGATGATGCGTCGCAGGTGCGCGAGGTTGTGCGACACTATAACCGACCCCTATTTATACCTGTGTGGTCCTTGCACGCTGAGGATGCACAGCTGCTTGGTGACATCGGTGATGGTGGCGTTCAGCTTGTGCGTGTTGATGATGCGCCGCAGATGCGCGAGGTTGTGCGACGCGCTGAAACCGCTCGTCACCACGTAGTAGCCGGTACCCTGCAGCATTATTACTATTTTAATAGGCTAGTTATCACACCCGTATCAGCTAGAGTCAGTCAATCGTTAATGGCGGGTTGTACCAATTTACGATTACAGACCGATTAACAGTAAATTAGGCGGCCATCATTCGATAAAAACTTGTCAAACTTTCCATAAAATAAGATTTCAACGAAGTCCGCTCACGATACGGTTGACAGACGGTTTGGTGCAACCCACCCATAATTATTGGTGAGTGGGGGGGACTTGTCCTTGAACCGCTCGCGTTATTGGTTGGTCCGTCCGGCATTAAGGGACTTCCCCCCTACAACAGTACCTTAAAGACGGGCTCATGCAGCTGTCCGCTGCCTCCGTCCAGGATGCTGACGGCCACATCTGACTCCACGCCGCCCTTCTCATTCAACATCAGTGTGTACACCACCCTGTCAACATTCAGTTCCAATTCATAAGATACCTGTTGAACGATGCCTTATATCAGGGATCTTATACCGGTATTATTCGACCGCGATGAGCTTGGGAATGGAATAGCTGTCGGGTGGCTGACGCATTTATATGGCACCAGTTCTATTCTAATCGCGGTTTGATATTATTATTTTCATACGATTAAATTTCGGTATCTCGCTTATCTATTTATATACAACGTGTTTCATAAAGCCCCATGAAAAAGAAAATGTTTATTTAACCGAAAAAGAAGTGCCAACCCTAATAACCTGTCACGTCAATCAAACTGAATGTTCCAAGATTATTTTAACAGAAAACTAAAATCATGTACCTAGTTTCATAATAATGAAATGTTTATTCTAAAAAGGTTTGCAATCTCAATGACAGGAAATCAAACCGCTTTAATTACTTAAAAAAACAGAACTTTAAATATGGTGTCAGTTACAAGTCATCTCAATAAATCTTCATCATCATATTACACTGCAGAAGTAAAAGAAAATTTCGTGTTCTTGTGTACTTATTATAAATTGAGAAACATGAGCATGTAGGTACTCTTACTCCGTTATGGTTGTTGTCATTTACCTCTCAGACGAAATTAGGTAAAATTGCAAATTACTTTCTGGGTGACCTACTCTTTAAAAAAATAATTTGGATAAAACAAAACGCAACGCAACGCAGGGTTGCGTTTTGTTTTATCCAAATTATTTTTATTGTTAATCATTTTCTTTGCGGACTACGGTTTTCAAATATTGCCAATAGACTCTTTACAAGGGACCTTTTAACCCCCTTTCGGCTTTAAGCGTATTTTTATAACACCCTGTATAAATATAAAAGAAGACTTCCCGACTGATCATCAACGCACAGCTACTGAGACTAGAAACTAGAAATGTACACCAGAACTTACCTTTTATAACGTAGGCAACGGATAAGAAGGGATTATTGGAAATTCCACCCGTAGAGGGTTAAATAGGGGTGCAATGTTTGTAGGGGGGAAACTTTTATTTTTTACTTAAAACTGTAGAAAATTCTGCCCTTAAGGGATTTAAAAAGAGGTGCAAAGTTTGTCTGAAGAGCAAGAACATTTAAAAGCAAGAGATTTTAGACTTCGGTTTTAGACTGTTTGTTTGAAGACTAGAAAACTAAATTCCGCGTTTATGAAATTGATTCCATAAGGGGGTTAAAATACATTTGGGTTAAAGGGGCTAAAAGGAGTTAGAAGTTTGTACGGGGAACGAGACAATTTTAAAGGAAGGGACTTGACTAGAAATAACTTACAGCGTTTTTTATAAGGGTTTGGATGTATGTATGAGCGACAAGTAATTTTTGAAGGATTTTTTCGGTCATTTGGTTTGATAAGCATTTAATTAGTCAAAATACATAATCCAACTGCTAGCAGAAAAGTAGGTTAGGTTAGAGAGAACTGCGACCCTTACAGAACCGAACAGCTTACCCAAGCACAATTTTAGAATACCGAGAGATATCGTGAATTCCGGAAGACATATTTTATTTATACCTGTATAACTTTCTGGTAGGTATGCGGTATTGTATTACTGGTGGTAAGTTCGTAATGACTTCCGAGGAGGCACTATGCTGAGAGTTAGGGATCTGCATTCGTTTCTTGCAGTCAACGCAGCGAATCATCAAACAGTTTACGCGCTATTAAATAGTGTCTATACCAAATAGTACGTAGTAGCACAACTCTTGTACGGAGCCGATACATGGTCGTCTTACGCTAATCAGGAACGATGGTTCAACACCTTTCACTAGTGCTGTCTTCGCAGTATTCAAAAAATCACATAGAGAAATAATGTTACCAAAGAGAGTGTGCTGGAGATCGCACAGCTCCACAGCATCACTGCCGCACGGCACGAGTCTGCTTCTGCACAGAAGCAGACTCGTTTGCGATGGCTTGGACATGTGCAACGCATGGACAATTCTTATTTGCCCAGGCAGCTTATGTTGAGCCAAGTTGCATTCGAAAGCGCAATGTAGAACGCCCCATACTACGCTTCAAGGACTGCGTAAAACGCGCCATGGTCGGGAAGATCTTGCTGGCAACCGCGATGAGTGGAGGAACACTATCGCAAAAGGCCGCGAAATCCGCGATGATACCTGGTTTCAACATCTAGCCCACAAACGCGCCGAGGCATAGTCGTCAAGAGGTACCTGATGACACGGTCCCTCGATTTGCATGCCCCAAATGTGGAGGCAAATGTCGACTCCGGATTGGCTTGTATAGTCACCAGAGGCGTTGTCTATGCTTAAATCATCCGTCAACATGTACAAGGCCATATGATGATACCAAATACCAACACTACAGGAGGCCAACAATATTTACTTATTTACAACTAAAAATACACACAGCATAACAGTAAATCGAAAGTACTGTTTTTTTTTTAATTACAACAAATATTAAAGTATGATAAGCAAACAACTACTGATGTTATGTCTTAAGTATAAAACAATAGAAATATCAGAAAACAGAAAAAGACTTAACTAGCAACAGATAACTGCCGTCATATCCATCGCCTCGCAGAACTTCATACACTCGTCACGTATATTATAGAATTTATAGAGATCCAGCTACAAGAAAAACATCACATTCAGGTACTGATGCGAGGCAATACACAAACACTATGTCATTATAAGTAAACAAAACTTTTATTGTTAATTATTTCGACCTTAAATTAATCTGGAAGCAGTAAACAAGTGATAACGGAGCAAACAGAAAAATACATTTGTTGTCAATTTTAATATGCGAGTATGTTGTTGAAAGTACGAGAAAAATAAATGAAGGGCACAGCGAAATGTAGGCTCGCTGATATTTGAGGCAACCCTACTGGGGACCTCCACGATAAAGAAGACCGCAGCCATAATACATAGTAGTGTCCAGCACGGCTATCACAAGACGGCGCGCGAGCTCTCTCGATTTTTCTCGCACTATCCGTCTTATTAGAACACTTAGAAAGAGAGAGATTCCGAGTGGGCGCTGGATTGAGAGCGAGAGACTAACATATGTCTCTAGCAGTCAATAAAACGAATCCTCAACACAATTAAAGCTCTGCAACTCTCTTGTGACTCCTCTGAATTCGCAAGCGTCCATAGACTACTTCTAATTACCATTAGACAGTGGCCCATTGCACGAAGCTGCCAGTTCAGAACCGGCAACGCTGGTTAAAAGCCCAGTCGTTATTGGTCAAGCGCCCCAGTGTTGGCAGTTTATATTTGTACCTCCGTGAAAGCGCCCCAGGCCGTATAGAAGTTTTCCACTGTCGTATAAATAAAATTGCCTTACTTATCGTCTTTCTTGGACATGTCAGCTGTGAATGCTAGCTCCGCCGTCCGCGGCGCGTCGGGTCCGGTGATGTAGAACTTCCCGTAGTAGGACATGTTGAACAGCGCGGCGCCGTTTCTGCACGTTAGGGCTTCTTTGTTTATCTGGAAACCGAGATATAGTTTGTAGGAGTGCACTACTTTACTCGTAACTAGTACTTCACTACGCCATTCAATTCTACCCGAGAGGAAGTTCATGTAATTAAGTTTCTGTCGGATATTTCATTTTCGGTACAAGATTTTACCGTCAACTGTAATTTTCTTTATGCCGCCATCAACTCGTTGACACGATTCTAACGGGTTACGTCTGTTAAGTCCAGAATTCCCATGACCACCTTCTGTCTCCATCATCAGATCAGCTCGATGGTACCATAATATTGAATTGTTATCTAAACAATACTTGAACCCTAAATTTAATCTCAATCGGATGATAATATCTGCTTCAAAATTGAGTTGCAAGATTCCACCCGAACAAACATAGTTACATATACCTACATACATACATTGCAAGTTAAATTAAAGCTTGTAAAAAATAAAAAAATAAATCCGAGCCAAGCAATCATACCAAGACGACGAAAACGATAGTACGATAATACTTACTATACCGAAGTGTTTGGAGAAATCGAAGGTGTAATCTCCTTTGACTATTTCTTCGTAGCGATTGTCTGTGTTCTTCGGGTAGTTGTTGCTGCCATACCAATCGTACTGCTGCACCCGAATCTGTAAACGGAAATGATTTTTAAAATATCCCATTAGATATCGCTCAAGTTCCATCGCATACATTTAGGTATCGCTAAATTCGCAGAACAGACCTTTCAGTCGACTACATACATATAGGTTAGTTCCCAGAGGTTCAAGAATATCTGAGCAACCTTTTCTTATGTCCTTAACAGTCAAGTCATGGTCACATGTTTTTGATTTCGAATCAACAATGCAATTAAGATGGCTGCCAGATGGAATCGTTACAGACCATTCCTATGAGTAAAACAGAACATGACGTAAGTCACATCTGAGAGAGGTACACACATACCAAGCATTCCGCAATCAAATCAATAAAGAGTCGGCAATAAATAGTAGCCAGCTTCCACTGACTCCGGTGTCCAGCTAACCATCAGACAGGCCGTATGCTTGTCTTCCGCAGTTGTGGTAGCTTTAACACCAACTCTTAGTGCGGGGCATCGTATGTATCGTCCCCGTATGCTTCGGGATCACACACCTACAGTTTAGACAGACGGACAATAAAGACTGTAGTTACTATTTCTCCCGGCATGAAGAACCCCGGGCGCTCCCAGCCGCCTCTGCTCTGCATCACAGCGCCGTCCTCGACCAACTCCTGATGCAACGCGTCGTGGCTGGCATCCCTCCCCGCCAGTTTCTCGTCGTTGGGGAACACAACGCTGTAGTTCTTCGCGTAGGCTTCGTGACTGCTCTCGCGGACCCAGTGCGCGCGGGACATCTGCGCCGGGGAGAAGCGGCGGATGTCGAATGTGAACATGTTGTAGTGGGGCCTGGGGGAGGATATAGTACATTACTCGGCTAGTTCGGGTTCCGTACCTCAAAAGGGAAACAATCAGCCAAGAGCGTGTCGGGCCACGCGCAATGTACGGTACCGTAGTTGCCTGTATGTCTTAGTTACATCGACACGCGCACGGGTAAGTAATACGAGGTATAAGAATTTATCATATAACAATCATAATATATACGCACACGTTTTATAAGATTGTATAGTACAAACGTTCACTGCTTATATTATAATGAACGAAAGGTTAAATTTCAAAATATATATTTTCGTAAAGTATATAGTTATAATATCAATAGATACATCGATTAAAGCGTATAATATTCATAACGCTTAAGGTTTCAAACATATAATAATTATTCATTTATTAAACAGCAAAAAGTATAATTCTCGTATACCTAGTATAATCGTTTGTAATAAACGTTAACGTTTATAATGTACATTTGTTGTTTTTTACTTAAACGTTTGTAATGTACATTTATTGTTTTTTTTTTAAACAACCGTATAATATTTTAACCTAATCTAACCGCCAGCGTGTCGACGTCAGAACGTAGAAACATTTGGTTGGTTGGGAATGTATTTTTTTTGTCGTTAAACCCATGGTGTGATTTGAACATATGATGGGTTTCCTGAAACCATCTTTCAAATCAGTGATTAGTTTGCCTAATTTTTGTTCGAGTCATATGTCCCCCCATATGTACAGTGTTTTAAACGTTTGTAATGTACATTTGTTGTTTTTTTTTTAAACAACCGTATAATATTTTAACCTAATCTAACCGCCAGCGTGTCGACGTCAGAACGTAGAAACATTTGGTTGGTTGGGAATGTATTTTTTTTGTCGTTAAACCCATGGTGTGATTTGAACATATGATGGGTTTCCTGAAACCATCTTTCAAATCAGTGATTAGTTTGCCTAATTTTTGTTCGAGTCATATCATATCGCAGTTGGGTGAATAAACTTACTCTGTCACTAGTTGCCATGGCTGTGTAGCCTGGGTCCCTTTTTAAACTGCGGTTTTATAGATTTAAATACACCAAATATGGGGATTTCTTGTCATGCCATATCAGTAAAAAAAAACTAAGAAATTCTGTCATATTGTCTCCTGGATTACGAGACAGAATTACAACAAGAAATAGTTGATGACCCAGGTATTTAACGCCCAAGACAAGAACATGCAAACATGCTATTCTAGGCCTTAGTTTATTGCCGCCCGTGGTGAGAAGGAAATAATACGTCACCTCCGGCCAGGAAGTGAGATTTCTGGTCGCGCAGCGGCCGGTGATTGCCTCTTTATGGCCAAGTATGACATTTCTTTGTTTTTCGTACCACACCTACGCCTGCCAAACCCGTACTTAGGGTGGTATTCCACTTGTCCAAGATCTTTGTCCAATGCGTATTTGCGTCTCACATTTTGCTTAAAGAGTGAGGAACACCACCCTTACCCACACTATTTAGCGTAGGTAAGTAGATCTGACCAAAAATCCTTATCAATATAGCGTTGACGATTAAAATATAATAATAACATGAACTTATTATTTACAAATCAACAAGAGATAGTACAAATTTACGTCATCACGGAGGCAAAACAACTATAAGGCAGATAGCACATTGACGTGCTCGCCATACCAGTTTAAGAGCATTAACATATAATGCGATATTAGGAAAAAGAAAAGATGGGTCTTTTTAGGGTTCCGTAGTCAACAAGAAACCCTTATAGTTTCGCCATGTCCGTCTGTCCGTCTGCGGCTTAGCTCAGTGACCTAGCCAACAAAACAGTAGAATAAAATCATTAAAAACACTTTTTTTTGCCTATATTGTAATTGGGGATGTATTTTTCTTTTCTCTTTAATACCATGGTGGGGGGTATCGTTCGAAAGCTTGTTTAAAAATTTTATGGGTTATTAAAAACAATTTTTCAGCTCAGTGATTATTTTGCGTGATATAAGCCCAAATTTTTGTTCGAGTCTATACTGTCCCCCAGTAACTCTTAAAGCCAGCTAATGGCTACTGTGGGAATGTGAAAACGATCGTGGCAGTAGTACACATGAATTTAAAAGGAAAACTATCACGGCTAACTAGTTACCAAGTAATAGTCGACTAACTTAATGTGTACTTGGAAAGGCCAACTTTCGTACAAATCCGGCCGATGCAACCGCACCATTAAGTTGGCGCGCGCGTGTCGATGTAGCAAAGACAGATAGGCCACTACCAAATCGCTTTACCAGCCGGTTCACGCCGTGATCCGTCGCTTCACCCTGGGTATTACAGTACCCACCACTATTTTGACGTCGCTTCACCTTGGATACTATAGTGTCCACGACAGAGTGAATAGACGGAGCTCACAAATTTATATCTAACCTACTCATACATATGAATAAAACGGCTAATAAACGTTTCTATCCTTTTCTTGGAAAAGTTATCCTTCTTTTTCCTTAGGGTGGCGCTTGCGTACGTTTTATAGTATTCAAGCAAAGTCAAAACAAAGTTCGTCGTACAAGGCACGTGGTCAGTGCGCGAGTATTCCACAAGTTTTTATTGTATTTTGATGGATGCACCTTTGCATTTTTAGGAAGATATAGTTTTAAACTGATGCCAAAACATTCTGTGTGTGATTTAAAAGCTATATTTCTGCGCAAATGTAAGTAATTCTATTTACTTTCCTTAAATTGAATTGGTTTCTCTTCAACCCGTCTTCAGGGCCGGCATGGAAAAGTGACGTTTCTACTTATATATTAATATTTGAAGTGTTGTTATTGCATGAAACTAATGTTTCAGGTGTGGTTAAGGTAGGTATTTACACATTTATTTCTCCAAATTCGTAATCCTTCAATTACTCTTTTTTAAACACGGTGTTGATATTTATTGAGATTTGGTCATTATAGTTAGTACCCACTGTGAATGTAGGTGGTATAACTTAGGACGGAGGCGCACTGGAGCTAAGATAGGTTTTTTTTATATTGCATTTTCACTTTAGGTAGGTACATAATACATATATTGTAGTACATATGTATATTGGCAGATATTGTTCGTTTATCGGGAAAGGATCTAATTTACAAGAATCTAATTAAGGAATCTAATTTACATGAAAAAACAACAAGTTAATGTTGACCTACAGACGTCAGAGGCTCTAGTATAAGTTTTACTGAAACAAAACGTTATGACCGCGTTCACGTTTAGCTGTCAAATCCCATACAAATTGGGGATAAAACGCAAACGCGATCGTAAAGTTTTGTTTCGGTAAAACTTATACTAGAGCCTCTGGTTTTTTGAAAAATTATTCGTCTTCAAGACATTAACAACATAAGTCAATTACAACAGAAACGGACCAGTAGATTGTAAAATATTTTGAAAAGAAAAAAAACTTTTACGTGTCATTTCACGAAAACTGTCAATAATTATGTTATAAAATTGGCAGATTAATAACTAGAATTACGACCAATACATAGGATATATTCATTGTCTGTTAAGTCCAGGGGCATTTTTTGTTCCCTTAGCCAGCTCGGCTATATAGCCTTTCGGAGTTATTATCAAACCGCGATTAGAATACACTTGAGCACACATGCCGTTTTCGAATTAATACATGAAATTACATTGTCAATGGAAGAGTGTACGAAGAAGATCTAAAGCTTAGGAAAATAACATAAATTATATTACCAATTTAAATAAAAAATAAATAATGTAATAATATTCCCTCATAGTCTTCAGAGCTGTCTGTATCATCACCAAACAAACAAAGAAAGCCAAATAGATAATTAGTGTGCTAAATAGAGTTAAATACACATATTCTCATTTGACAGCATATAAACAGTTTACTGCAGTACCTACCTATGTTGATAAATACTTCAGTACGAGGAATTTCCAAGTTTTCTCCAGCTTTTGTGCTAGCGGTACTTTCAAAGTGTATTCTAATCGCGGTTTGATTATATCCGCTAAGTCGGGCAAAACAGCGGCAAGGCCGTATCATCTTTTTCTCGAAGCAGTTCAGGTCATTTTCGACCCCCCAATAACTTAGTTGTGGTTTAAAACCTAGAAGCCTGAATTTTCAGCAACCAAGCAGGCATTGTATAAACACGGTATATTTCAAATCTCATGCAATTTGAACCAGTATTTTAAGAATTATAACTAGTCAAAGTTTCTTAATTTTGTCACTGACTGACTCACTGACCGATTATCAAAAGTCCAAGGCACTTCTAGCAGACATAGAAGCTTCAAATTTAGAATACAATTAGTGTTTAGTGTATAAATTAAGGGAAAACTAAAATATTTTGCAATTTCGGTCCAGTATATTAGATACACCAACTGCATAAATAATTTCATATAAATATATAGGATTACAAAGTTACATTTGCAGTGCACGGGACAACCTACAAAAAGAAGTGCGATAAAAAACATTCTATGTAAAAAGAGGCCAAGTCTAGAAACTCTTCCACCGTAAACAGCTGTGAGATATTTCGTAGTACCAAGTCTCAGGCATTCTTATTATTCTTTATTTGCTAGCTAAATAAAATTTTGTGACTTGGCAATCACAAAATTTCGTTGTTTTAGGATTTAGTCCCCTATTTTAAATATCTATTTTTTTTACTCTCATTAAATAATTTATGTAAGCAGCCAATTTCATTACAAATAAAAAGAACGTAAGATTATATGTCTCAGATATTGAAAGACGCGCCTATAGTCCTGTGACTCTTACACGGGGACGTGGTTTACAAGTATCGAGGTATCCCCTTTAAGATGACGTCACCATAATTTAATTATATCTGAGCAAGCAAACCAAATTAATTATAGATAACAAGAATGTATGTGTGTGTTGTTACTATACGCGTGTAGGTATATACGTAATCACAACGATGTTTTACAATAACGTGTGTGTGTGTGTAAATATATAATAAGCATGAATAAAGCTCCGATGTCATCGGCAAATGCAAACAGATAAGGGGGGCTGTTGCCGGGTGCAGTGCAAAAATATGTATCGATTTGATCCTCTACTAAATATGTACCTAATCCATAATCCGCTGACATAAGAGCGATGCCATATTTACGAGTAAGATGTATTTACCCATATTTTTACATTTGACTGCACCAACTGAATTTTCGGAACATGCAGTAGTGTCATTTTATAATTACTAATCGAAGGAAAACACCTGCATATTTACATCTATGCAAGTATTCTAATGTTTATGTGAAGTCCCCAATCCGCACTGGGCCAACGTGGGGGACTACGCAGCCAATCCCTCTCATAAATGGGCCTGACAGCTCCCCTATTCTGTAACTTGTTTTAAGCTCACCTCAGCGCTCACCCACAGACATATCTTGACACCGCGATTCTAGGATCTCTAGAGATCTAACTAGGCGTAGGTAGAGGTCCAGTTTCGTGGCGGATGACCGGCGGGGTGAGTCGCAGTAGCGCGTAGCGAATTACAGCCCAGCAGTGGGACGGTTTTGAGTCTTAACTAGAATGAGTTGCACCCACTTTAGATTACAGACCGATCAACGTTTAATATGGCGCCGGCCGCTGTCATTTCATAGAAACTTGTCAATGTTTCCATACATTCAGATTTTAACAAACACCCCTTACGATAACAGACGGTGTAGTGTAACTCACACTTAGACAGGATGAGATGTCAGTTACCTTGATTTGTATTACAACTTAGACGGCATATGTGTTTGCTGTGGGTGTGGCCACGTGTTATATTGTACTAGCTTCTGCCCGCGACTCCGTCCGCGTGGAAGTCGTTTATATCGTAGCTCCATACAAACTTTCACTCCTTTTAGGGAAGTGGGGGGTTAGAAAGAGACAAAAAGTAGCCTATGTCACTCTCCATCCCTTCAACTATCTCCACTTTAAAAAACACGTCAATTCGTCGCTCCGTTTTGCTGTGAAAGACAGATAAACCAACACACACATACACTTTCCCATTTATAATATTAGTATGGATAGCATTATTTATATGCACGTAACACGTACATACGCCAACAACAGTTAACTGACCATCCTGTATTTATTTAGAACTCTATTACAATGCACGTAAAGTGCACGGATGGTCAGTTAGCTGTGTTGTCGATAGTACGCTCTAAACTATCGACCAGGAGGGTAAGCACAACTGACGCCGCGCCGCGACGCGGATCGAGAAAGATCTACCCTCCTTTTTCTAATTGTCACGGTGCGAGTGAGACAGGAGACGCTCAATCGCGCGCGAAGCTACTGAGCAGCAAGTTTTTTTTTTTCCCTCTGTACGTCTACAGAGGGAAAGAAAACTAAAGCGCTATGTTTTGGCTCCTTTAAGGGTAAAATAACCATTCCATAATTACCTGCCAGTCGTAATCCATTCCGCGATCTGAATTCCGCACCCCGCAGAGAACATCATGCCGGCGGAATTATAGCCGCAGTTGTGGTATAGACCTAAAACATTATTTTATTTCTCAAGAAAATCCTTACTAATATTATAAATGCGAAAGTGTGTGCGTGTGTTTGTCCTTCTTTCACGTCGCAACGGAGCGTCGTATTGATGTGACTTTTTGTACGGAGATAGTTTAGAGGCTGGAGAGTGACATAGGCTACTTTTTCCAGCGGGAGAACATCTAATTCCCACGGGAAAATTCAATATGTTACATTTTCCTATGACCACGCGGGCGAAGCCGCGGGCATTAGCTAGTTGAAGCATAAAGCGTCAGCAGATCAGTGCTGGCAACACCGTTTCGGGACAATTAAATCCCATAAAAAACATTCCATGTAAAAAAAAGGCCAAGTGTCGAAACTGTTCCACCGTAAAAAGTTGTGAGATATTTCATAGAGCCAAATCTCAGGCATTCTTATAAAATTTTATTTTACTCATACAAGGTGCGAAAAGCAGCATGTGGCACTCGGTGGCAAAATTATTTCCGTCTTGGGCGTAAACACTAATATCCCTTTTTAATATTTTAATTCTTTTGTTTAGATTCGATAGTCAAGTAGTTTTTTTATCTAAGTCTGCGTGGACCCGGGACAAAAACTACCCTATATTTTAATCCAGGCTATAAACTATCTTCATCTATCATCCATCAATCCAAATCGGTTGAGTAACAAACATCCAAATATCCACTTTCGCATTTATAATATTTGTAGGAAAACAATATCGCTTTAAATAAAGAAAAAATTGTTAAAAAAATATGCAAAAAATAGTCATGGAAAAGTCAAACGTGCATGTCCTTTACAACGGAAACTTGTTTCTGCTATACTGACGTCACTCACGAGATGAAAATGGCGGTTGGCGTTTTCGGTCACGTGACACACAGATAGTAAAACTACGATTTAAATTTTATACCAAAATAGTGTTAGGTATATTTATATGGTCGTCGGGATGTCGTGATAGATGAAAAAATACCCTATCACGCTAAAGATTCTACTGCGCTCAGCACTCGCGCTATATTGCAGAATCTTTCGCTTTATTCAATATACAACTCGCACCCCAAATATACCATTTTATTCCCTTGAAAGAGAATCTACTATTATGTCACTTACCGAACACGTTGGGGTGTTCTCCTAATAACGGCTTGTGGTTGGGCGTGAAGGACTCTGGGCCGCACACCGTGCTCTTCACGCCGATGTTGGCGAGCCGCGGACAGAGCGAGATGGCACTCTGTATGTGCACGCCATCTCAGTCCCCGTACAGGTTTGTCCCACTCACCGAACACGTTGGGGTCCTCTCCTAACAACGGCTTGTGGTCGGGCGTGAAGGACTCTGGGCCGCACACCGTGCTCTTCACGCCGATGTTGGCGAGTCGCGGACAGAGCGAGGCGGCACTCTGCATGTGCACACCGAACACGTCCCAGTCCAAGTCGTATAGGTGGAATTGTTGGTGGTCCGACGGCTAAACATAACAAGGATTCCCGTTAGATGGCTCTGCGTTCGAGAGCGTCTTCTTCTAGAGGTTTGATGATTTAGGTTGGGTTTGGGTTGTACCAAACCGTAAGTAACCGTTAAAGGTATTGGCAAGTTCCAATGGCATGAAGCTGCGACATGGTTAACGTCGATCGGTCTTTACAATCGTAAGTTGGAGGAACCCGCCCTTAAGCTGTAAACTTTTTGTTGTAAAAATGTCTAGGTTTACATAAATGCATAAGTATAATATTAAAGTCCAACTTTGACGACAATCGTATGCTAAACCAAAATACAACTTAAAGTCGGTTATTCAAAACCAATCGTAAGTTACTTCCGCTAAAATATAATTTTATTGTAAGTGTGACAGTTCTTAGCCATATTTAATGCCAACTGTAAAGTGAGCGCGATGCAAGTGGCCCCTATAGTCTCCTTGAATGCTTTATGCTTGCAATCTTTATTGCATTTTTGTGATTAATTGTTAATCGAATTCGACAATAGGAAGGTCCCTACTGAGATTAAACGTCTACATTGTATGGGCTTGTCTTGGAACATTCTCTAGTCGAACTGAATGGGTACTTAATCTCAAACTTCAGTACAAATCTCACCGATCATGAAAGGGTTGTTTTCATATCCTCCAATATTGCAGGTCTCGCCCTGTATCTTGAAGTACAGACCAAAATGGTCCGTGATGTCAGGGCAGTCGCGGATTTCCAGTAAAGCGTCGCGTTCGTAAGCGTGCTAGGCTCAAAATTCAGTACAAACCTCGTCAAGCATGATAGGGTTGTTCTCGTACCCGCCAATATTGCAGGTCTCGCCCTGTATCTTGAAGTACAGGTTGGCGTCATGGTCCCTGACGTTAGGGCAGTCGCGCACTTCTGGTAAAGCGTCGCTTATTACGTAAGCGTGCTTGAAGGGGATCAGAGGTAGGGCTGGCACGCCCGCGAAACGGGCGACGCGTGGGCCCCAAGCACCTGTGAGTGAGTTCAGTTAGTATAATAGTCCAGTCAGCTGAAGAGAGACGTGACCCTCCCCTTGTGTAGAAGTTTGTATGGAGGAATCATGATTTCGCAACTGCTTGTATATTGAGAAACGAGGTCGGTAAGAGATTTTATACGAACGAGAGTCTATCAGAAGTCAGACGCCGAAGGCGGAGGGATTTCATGACTCGAGATTGTACAGTTCGTTACACACAATGGTATGCGTCATATTTGCGAGGAAATAAATACATTTTAAGCAAAAACTAAATAGAAATGAATAAATGTCAGTCATCCACATTGTTGAATTTGACGTGAGGCATAAGGCATACATACATAGCTAGTCTGGCAAAAAAGTCTAGAAAATAATAGGGGCGCCAATATCGCTAATATGGCAACACGAATAGTACGACCTAGAGATTTTGATACCTACTTCACTGTTTATATTGGTATCTGTCTATATGCATTTGTGAGTTTGTATGTACAAACTCACAAATGCATGTTTAAGTGGACAGAATGCTAGTAATTTAAATACAAATTTTCTTAAACAATTTTATTAAATAGTACAATATACAGTTTCTTCCTCCTCCAAACATTCCGCTTTCACTTAATTAAAACTCATCAAAGGCTATACCTGTGTAAGGGAACAAAATATGCCCCTGGCGGTATTGGCCAATGAATATATCCTATGTATTGGTAATAATGCTAGTTATTAATCTGCCAAGTTTTATCTCATAATTATTGACAGTTTCCTTGCAATGTCACTTGAAAGTTTTTTTTATTTTTCTAAATATCTTGAAAACTACAGGTCCGTTTCTTTTGTGATTAACGTATGTTGTTAATGGCATGAAGAGGAATAAATTCGCAAAAAACAAGACGTCTCTAGGTCAACATTAACTTGGTCATTTTTGATGTCAAATATTTCAAACTTTTTTTTTTGACACTTGTGTGCCAGCAACACCCACCATTTTTTTTACACTGATGTCACATCTCTTTCCGTACAAATATATATTGGTCTGAAATCAATCGGCTTGGAGCAACATGGTGATTTTTTTAATAAACTTTAGGTGCCTATTATCATAATAAGAGCAGTATTGAAAGAGGTTTCAATAAAAATATGATTGGTAGATTATTGAAAGAGGTTTGTTACCTGTACCTTTGATGAATTAATGCTGGCTGGTTATTACGATACTTTGAAATCCCAGAAAACATTTTTTTTAATGAAAATGTCATCGTTTCCTTCGTTTTATAAAAGTAGACATTTCTCCCTTTGCTTCGTTACGAGTAAATAAAGATGAATAAAGAATATTAATATTAATAATAGAATATTAATAGATAGAATATTAGATTAGATTTTTTTTCTAGACATAATACACCAAAAGCCTGTATTTGTCAGTTTATGGGAAAATACAAAATATAATTGAAAAAAATATTGACTTGGAATTACATACAAATGTAAGTAAATATTATATTGTTATTTATATTGTTTGTAAGTAAATATTTCTTTTTTAATTCTTTTATTACTAACGAACGCCCCGCGGTTTAAATATTGTAAGCTGTACAAGTACATACAGTCAGCAACATAACAATAAAGGTTTGGCTTTCTGCAAGTATGTATTGAAAATACTAATAAGGCAGAATAACAGTCGGATATCATTTCTCGTATAAATATTTACTTACAATTTCAAACAAAGAGTGTGTACAATTTGTATGTAATTCCAAGTCAAGATTTTTTCAATTATATTTTGTATTTTCCCATAAACTGTCAAATACAGGCTTTTTGGTGTACGTCTAGAATAAAATATTTTATTCTTCTTTATTTACTCGTAACGAAGCAAAGGGAGAAATGTCTACTTTTATAAAACAAAAGAAGCGATGACATTTTCATTAAAAAAAGTGTTTTCTCGGGATTTCAAAGTATCGTAATAACCAGCCAGCATTAATTCATCAAAGGCACAGGCAACAAACCTCTTTCAATAATCTACCAATCATATTTTTATTGAAACCTCTTTCAATACTGCTCTTATTATGATAATAGGCACCTAAAGTTTATTAAAAAAATCATCATGTTGCTCCAAGCCGATTGATTTCAGACCAATATATATTTGTACGGAAAGAGATGTGACATCAGTGTAAAAAAATGGTGGGTGTCGCTGGCACACAAGTGTCAAAAAAAAAGTTTGAAATATTTGACATCAAAAATGACCAAGTTAATGTTGACCTAGAGACGTCTTGTTTTTTGCGAATTTATTCCTCTTCATGCCATTAACAACATACGTTAATCACAAAAGAAACGGACTAGTCTTTTTCAAGATATTTAGAAAAGTAAAAAAACTTTCAAGTGACATTGCAAGGAAACTGTCAATAATTATGAGATAAAACTTGGCAGATTAATAACTAGCATTATTACCAATACATGGGATATATTCATTGGCCAATACCGTCAGGGGCATATTTTGTTCCCTTACACGGGTATAGCCTTTATTGCAAGTAAGTACTAAGTTGGTTTTATGTAAACATAACCTCTAAAACAGACGAGAATTATCAATTTACGTACTGTAATTGTAGCATAAGGAATAAACAATATTAATATAATCATTCATAATATAACACTGATAAGTAGTCTACAATAATACAAAACCCTGTAATTTCAGCAGTTCCGACTTTATATTCCGCAAGATATCGCTTGTATACACTTTAAGTTACTTTCCGAGCGGAACTGCTTATTGTCTTGCTCATTGTTTGGAAGTTTTGTTCCATTTCAATGCTAATAAATCCGCGACGTTTAATAAATATGGTAAAATACCAACACAAATTACAATACGTGCATAAGACAAGTTTTACGAAGTTACTAGGGTCGAAAAAAATTAGTTCTGTTTCTAGACTTTTTTGCCAAGCTGTATCCTTCGTCATTAAACCACGATTTAAAATCACTGAAATAAATATGATAGGAGGCACTAAATTAATTATTCATTGGTTACAACCAGTTTGAAAACAAATTTCCTCCTTCGGGGTAAAAGAGCTAGACCATTATAAAGATACG
Source organism: Epinotia bilunana (assembly GCA_947049275.1). NCBI lineage: Eukaryota > Metazoa > Arthropoda > Insecta > Lepidoptera > Tortricidae > Epinotia > Epinotia bilunana. Next base: position 10,758,220 of record OX346252.1, read on the forward strand.
GTTCAGTGACACGAATAATTAGCCAGACAAATAAACAGTAAACTTTCAGGGAGCATCCATGGGCCGAAGGTACTCGCGGACTGGCCACAACCCGCAATATACCTGTATGTACGAATGAGTGTTATATTTAATGGAAGCCTAGATGTAACAGAAACATATGTACCTCCGCAGTTAACGACACACTTCGTCTTGATGAACCCTTTGTCTGTGTGCACTCCGGTCACTTCCTTGTTTCCCTGCATGTTGTGAGAGTAGTGTATGTCGAGGACCGGACAGTTTTCGTATACCTGCGAAGAACGTATACTGTTGTTCTATCCATACAATTATAAAAACCTATGCTTTCACGATCATTAATGATGTATGGGTATTATTAGGTATCTATTCTCTCTCTCTCTTTTCAGTCGTTCCCTCATTCCTGAGGATTATGGTCACTGTTGGACTTTGCAGCCCTGATCTCGATCCATGGTTGCCCTCACTGTTTGTTGAAATTTGCTTCCTTCACCTGGTATGACCATCTAGTTGGCGAGCGTCCACAGGCCCTTTTGCCTTCTAGTTCGCCAACCACAACGAGTTTTTCCGGACTATCATCACCTGTGTACATTACATGTTCAAAGTACGAAAGCAGCCGTTGCTGGCAAACAGTGGATAAGCTAGTATAGCCCATGTTTCTATTATTAGGTACCGACGATGTCAGAGATATGGAATACAAATCTGTTCATTCTCGAAGGTACGCATCACTCGTAATTGTGATCAATGTTATTCAATGAGTACGGGAAGGTAAGGAGGGGGTGGGACGCCCCTTCGTGAATCATCAGATATTAAGGCTGTAACTACTTACCCCAAATTGCATACCTACCCTATAAATTAGAGATGGATTAAATTGCAACTGAGCGGGAAATGTTCAACTTCACAACAATACGTTACCTTTCCTCCGTTCTGCGCAGCAATCTTGACCAGCGCTCGGCAGGCCATGTCAGGATCTATGGTGCCATCCAGCGGCGAATAGAGGGCCATCTGGAAAACCTTCGGGTCCAGGAGGGGGAACAGCTTCTGCGCCTCGTGCGGGTCCAACACGTCGCTCGGAATACCCAGTGCCTTGCCTAATGTTTGCAGACGCATGTACTCTTCAGTTCGCACCTGTTACATAAGGCTATAGTTGTATGTACTTACAAAATTCGATCCATGTTAGTCAGGTTGCATGTTATTGGAACATTCGTAGCATATTATTGCAAAATACTGGTTAACGATGCTGCAGGAGATACTTCCATGCAGCGAGTAGATCGTTATTGAATGGGAAGTGAATAGCATGGCGTTTGACCGGCAGTACATAGTTCAGAGAGATGGCGACAGGAAAAAATTGGCTCCAACACGATACATAGTACCTAGGTAATTTTGTCATATTTAACAACTTAGTATTGTTGAAAAACCCCCGATATTTTCATTTAGAAGTTCAATGTCTCAAAATTTTGTTGAAACATAGCTAAGAAACATCGCGATCACGTCGGTTTCGGGCAAAAAACCGCATTAAAATCGGTCCATTTGTTTAGGAGCTACGATGCCACAGACAGACACACAGATACACAGACACGTCAAACTTATAACGCCCCTTTTTTGTCGGGGGTTAAAAATAATCGCAGTGTTACCTTGCTGCGCGAGATAAACATGCCGCCATTATTGATCCAGCCAGCATAGTCGCCGGTTTCCTTTTCCAGGCTTTCATAAACGTGGCGCGAATCTTGCAGTAACTTCACCTCCAAGTCGCACGGACGGAGCGACCAAACCAGACCTAGAAGTCGATATTGTATGTTCACAACTTCGCATAGGATTCGCGACGTGTGTTCTGCGCTCGACATAGGCAGCGAGCGAACGCCGCGGGTGCGCGGGTGAGAACAAGCGCGCGGAACACGTTGAAATAGTTCATAGTTCATTTATTCAAGAACACATTAAATTATGTTTGAATTTGCCACATAAATAAATAATTCATGGATTACCTTGAATTATTTACAATAATTAGATTAATTAGGTAGGTACATTTCATACAAAATAGTTTTGTTTTTATCCTACTTAAGTTAGTCGTATTTGTTCAATGTTATAATAACACCACATAAGGAGAAAGTCCCGGAGACGTAAATTGAAATGGCTGCAGTTAGTAATACATTTAAGATCCATGGGTAATTTGTTCAAAAATTTAACTCTTTGTATATGCGAGCTATATTCAACTACCTGAAGATTGGGTGTGAAAGGCAGTTACATATTTTTAGTTGTAGTCGCAAGTCGTGAGTCAGTTTGGTCTTCAGTTTCGTATCTACTCTATCATAATTATGTGCGATGCTCCATAAACAAGCTACATTTTGATTTTATTAATAGATACTTATTTAGATGTTGAATCTCTAAAATAAATAAAGTAGCTGACGTGCAACATTAGTCGCCAAGTTATCAATTTAGAAGATAATATATTTTATCGGTTGCTGTGTTATGTGAATTGTTGTTTGTAAAACTGGATTTTTCATATTCTGTTGGGATAGTAAAGATGGCGTATTCGTTTAATAGAAGCTGTTCCATTAATTAACCCGTTGCTTACCAAAAAAAGACGTTACGTTGTAGGTGCTAATGAAAACTTCAGTCGCTGCACTTATACTACACACTTATATAGTACTAATTAAAATAGCTGACAAGAATTGAATATATTGATTAGACACAGTCAGATCGATATTTGTACAAATAATTTCAAGCATACCAGCTGTGTGCCAGGTCGTCCCGCTGGTAAGTTTGGCGCGCTCGAGCAGGACAGCATTCACACCTCTCTTGCTCAGTTGGTAAAGCGTATTGCAGCCGGCGATACCTCCACCTAGATGCAGCAAAATTTTTAAATATGATCTTTTAATCTGTACTAATTTATAAAAAATATAATAATTATAAAGCAGTAAAGTTTGAGAGTGTGGCTTTGTATGTAGGGGTAATCTCTGGAACTACACATTCGATTTCAAAATTTCTTTGACGCGTATATAGAGACTATAGAGAATGGACCTTCGGAGTGGACATATTAGGCTATATTTTATCCCGTTCGATTGGGTTCCGTGTAATACGCAGGCGGAGCCACGCGTGCCGCTCATGTATTTTAATGTAGGTACCACTCAGATGATTATGTTTGCAACAAAAACATTTTAACTAATTTATATCCTTAATGTAGGCAAACATTGTAAAGCTTTATGTATTACTTAGTCTTCACTTCGCATTGCGTCTTCGCGCTGCGTGGTTGCCTCTTTCATTTGCCGTACGAAGCGAAGGAAAAATATTCAACACGAATATTTGGGCAAATACCGCCAAGTGAAGTGCCACTACCATTTAAGTGTACAATATTTGCTTTATTGAATATATTGCAGTCATGTACATTTCGTAATTAAGTAAGTCTAAGAACTTAATAACTACTTCCTTAATTAAGTACCTACATGAACCCTGATAGGGCGAGGCAATTATTAATTAACTATTATCCAGAAAGGTTGGTGTAATGACTTGCATTATCTACTACTACCTACTATTAAACAAGCAATATTTCTATATAGGTATATTTGAAATCACGTTCTCGAAAACGGCTCTAAAGATTTCAATGAAATTTGGAATATGGGGTTTTACGGGGGCGAAAAATCGATCTAGCCGTGTCTCATGTCTGGGAAAAATCGTTTTCTCCGTATTTTCTCGATCTTCACCCGAGCTCAGCTCGGTCGCCCAGGGACTTATCATTTGAGGAAGATCCGTTTAGAGATTTCTAAACCCGTAGGATGAATGTTTAGTTACGTGGCTATATTTATGAACAAACTTTTAAACATAAAGTACTTACCTTCTTAGTTTACGTTATTTTCTATGCATTTTAAATAAACCGGTAAAACTTTATGGCATAAACAAATTATGTCATTTTTAATGGTGAAACTAGTAAACAAACTTACCAATAATCACCACGTCCGCCGAAGTAATCACATCTTGATCTTGATTCGTAGCGAGATGCCTCGCGTTATTCAAACGCTTCAAAAAATTTGCAGTTTTACGGGAAACACCTCTATTTTTAACTAATTTGTACATAATGAGTACTTAAATGATACGGTGAATGACGTCCGTTTACGCTAGAGCTGGACACTGTATTAAAGTTGCCGGACAATAAACTGAACCAAGAATACTGATAATGAACGACGTTTACCTCGCTTATCAAAGTTCATGTTTATCAAAAATAATATACACTTGTTTTCATTTTCTGCCATGGCCCTTATTCGAGAGATCACGAACTAGCTAGAATTGGTATCATGTACGAAACCCGCCTCCATATACTTATCTGAACAAGCCTTTGTGCCTTAGACAGTTCTGATTTGCTTGAGCCTGGTTCTGCTCGGATGTGATGTGATGTAGCCGATGTAGGTACCTAAATGATATCGAATGCACAAAACGTAAAGTAAAGTCGATACCTACTTAAAGTACGTTGGCTGCGGCTTTTCTACGCAATAGTACATTACTACAGAGGCCGGCAAGTAAGGGGTTGCCGGCCGAGTACACATAGACGGCCGAGCGTAGCGAGGTCGGATACTTATGAGGCCGGCAACCCCTTTTCACGCCGAGGTATGTACAGTGCTTTTCTCAAACTTGCAATGAAATAAATGAAAAAAAAACTCCAAGAAATCAAAATTTAATTTTCATGGCCGAAAGCCGTGATGCTGTGCCACAAATTGTGGAATGGAAATTAAAAAAGACTATCTTGCCGGTCTAGGCCTCCAGTTTTGTATGAAATGCCGTTACGGATCTCTCGTCTCGCTGCGCCCGAAACGTGACACTTCAAAGCCCATTATGAAGAACACAACGTCAATATTTTATTGCATGTTTGAGAAAATATATTTACCAACAAGAAAACGTCTATACCTACAGTTAACACATAAATCACTGCAATTATAAGTTCATACCCTCTTCCTTTATTATAATCATTAGGTATTACCGCCCGGCCTAAGTAGCATGAAAGCGTGATACGTTTTCATCTCTCAAAGGGCTCGTCCACAAATCATGTGATCATATTTGGCCTACCTTTGACCCCCCCCTCCCTCCCCCTTAGGTGATATTTGGTGATTATAACGCTACCCCCTCCCTGTGTTTATAGCTCAAAAAAATGCATACGAGCAATCAGTAACATTAAAAAGACTGACAGCTGTAAGCCGTATTTCAAAGAGCTCAAGATCTTGACACTGCCTAGTTTATATATTTATGAAGTAGCTGTTTTTGTTAAGTCAAACCCAAACATGTTTCCAACGAAGACCAGGAACTCCCGTCATAAATATCGAATTAACACTGTTCCTGGCAAAACAGCCCTCCTTCGCAATAGTATTCTAGGTTTGTCGTTGTAACAACTACATGTAGAAAAGTTTTTAAAAAAATTGAAGGAGGAACTCATCAATAGGGCTTATTATACGATAGATGATTTTTTTAAAGATAAGTTTTAATTTATAATAGACAGTGGCATGCAATATAGAATGGTATTAAATTATGTGACAGCTAAAGTAATTAAATTGTTTCGCACTTTGTGATTTGAATGACTATTGTAAATATATCATTAATTCTTTCCATTTGACATTATTTAATTGGATTATGTGACGCCATAGATTTATACTATTTTGTATCTCTATATTTAATTGAATATAATGATAATGACGGCTAAGACTGTAAAATGTAATAGAGCTAATATAAGAAGGATTGACATTTGAATTTGTTTGCATGGAAATTGAAAAAAATTGACAATAGTTTCAAGAAATATTCACATGCCTATCGGCCGAATATATAATGGATCAATGTATATATTTATAATTTATAACACCTTATGTACCATATATTCTGATGAATAAATTATGATTGATTGATTGATAGTTTTTGTCAGTTTTCGCGTGAAAGAGTCGAGCGCTCGAAAGTCAAAAATTGGTCCCCAGCTCGCTCGCACGTGGTATTATTATTACCATAGCTTGTCCCGAGTATTATAGGTCCTTGGATGCCTGGACGGTGATGATGGGACAGACGTCGGGAGGGTGTTGAGTTAAACATCACCATCTTTCTTCGGACCGCGAATGCGAGTATCTTTCTTGACGCTTAAACGGTAAACTACAAAAATAAAACGATGATTAGACAATAGTTCAATATTTATTCGCCTAAATTAAAACTATTTACAATATAATTTTTTGACACAAAATAGGTAAATAATAATTAGGTACTTATTCATAAAATTTAACCAACCACAGTTTTAATGCGTCTTGTTATAGTTCGTTTCACTTAAAATGGCGAGAAGTACTTAAACCAGCCATTACGGACATCTATTGTTTAATTGTTAACTTCAAGTAGGGTTAAAACAATTACGCATACACAGTAGCTCTGCAGCTACTCCAGTACACATGCCATACTTCGGTTAGTTTTATGACGTCTCTTTGTTAACTTTTCCTTTCATATTTAGCAACAAGTTGTAAAATCACACGTTAAGTCCATTTTCGTCATTTTAAGTAAAACAACCTATACTTTCTTGCAAGCCGTCAAAGTGACTGATAATCCAAACAAACGAATTATAGCACCATTCTAACTAAATTTTTTACAAAGTTAATGAATAAGTGCCAATGGAGTTAGTGTATAAACGACATTATTGTTTATAAAGGGGCCGAGATGTCGCAATTTGCCTGATAATTTAATAGGTGTTTTACGAATAAAAAGACAATATTATACTTACTTAAAATCGACATAATACTTAAATAATTAAACAATGCACTTAAGGTGCACCGATGGTCAGTTAGCTGTGTTGTCGATAGTACTACGGGCGGGTCTGGTTATAATATATAAGATATTACACCGGGTACGCTGAGTTCCTCGCTACAGTGTTTGGAAAACCATACCTGTCACTATCTACTAATACAATACATCGCACGATTCTGCCAATGCGTTCTCTCAATACCGTAGCTAGCACGATCGCGTATAGCACTCATCCTCACTACCCAATATCTAAGTGCGAACGGGACAAATGTTTTATGTCCGACATAAACGTGATTGTGCTAACTAAGCTGGAATAGTTACAAATTGCTTGGCTCCCGAGACACCTGTCATCTCAGTATAAGTTTATAACGTCTTTTCCGCTTGTAGGTCTCTAACCAGCGCCCAGTCTTATTTATTAACAGGTACCCTCCTCTTCAATGGAATTGATCCCATTCAAAATTGGAACAGAGCTGCATTTGTTTTAATTACTTGGATTTTCAAAGAAAAATTCTACTCCATTTCCTATTATGATGGGCGCTTAGCTGGTATAAATTATACTGAGATGAAAGCTAAATGATACATTAATGACACCGAACAAGGAATATGCAAGGCACTATAATTTCCTTCAAGGGCACTATAATAAACAAAACTTTAGAAAATACTGGAAAAACATCAACGTTGCTATTTTTAGGGTTTGAAATACATAACGGATAAAAATTAACGTTTTATGACCGTAAAAAAATGTGACCTGTCTTCTGTATTTACCTACAAACTGCATAGAGCATTTTTGATGTATCATAAAAAGCAGCTGATTTGCCTATAGTTAAATACCGTATGATACAGGGTGTTAGATCCATCGTTTGCCAAATTAAAACGGCAGGTAGGATGGGTCATTAGCTATCTTTTCCGGCCTCCAAAAAAAATTGTGCCCACGGGTATTTAAAAAATAATCATATCATCATATCAGCCGAAAGACGTCCACTGCTGGACATAGGCCTCCCCTAAAGAGTGCCAAAGTGACCGGTCCTGCGCCACCCGCATCCAGCGGACTCCAGCAACCTTTACCAGGTCATCAGTCCACCTTGCGGGGGGCCTACCCATGCCGCGCCTTCCGGTTCGTGGTCGCCGCTCGAGAACCTTTCCGCCCCATCGGCCATCGGTTCTACGTGCTATGTGCCCCGCCCACTGCCACTTAAGTTTAGCGATTCGGAGGGCTATATCGGTTACCTTGGTTCTGCTGCGGATAGCCTCATTTCTGATGCGATCACGCAGAGAAACTCCCAACATAGCCCTCTCCATAGCCCTTTGGGTGACTTAAAAAAATAATAACTTTGAAGTATTCTAGGGTCTTTGCATTTAACTTGATTTTAAAAATAAAAGAACTGGTAGTGCCTAATATAAAAAATAATGTAATGTGTAATGTTGTACGGCTCTATCAAAGTCAAAATTATTTGAAAGTAACGTCTACTTATATTATTATTAACGGTCAAAAAAATTCAAGATGCACGAATTTCGTCTTTGATTTGCAATAAAAAAAAACGAAAAATGATCATGTTATTAAAATTCTTAAAAAAAGTTTTCTAGTTTTTCTTCCTTTTAATGATGTGCAATAATGCCAAAAAACCTTCAGTTAACTTTATTCATTTGCCAATTTTGTGTAAAGGGACGCACTAGGCTCGTAATCGACATGCCACTCGTATTTAGAGTATTCCGCAGTGTCTCAAGACGAGAGTCATTCACCAGTGTGTGTTGTCATGGCCCTGAAGCGTGGTCGCTTACTGTGGGCCTCATAAGAAGGCTCAAAGTCACTCAAAGGGCAATGGAGAGGGCTATGTTGGGAGTTTCTCTGCGTGATCGCATCAGAAATTATTATTCCAATAAAAAGAAGGCATAAAACTACGAGTATGCCTAGTGACGAAAGTCCCATTCAGATATCTCAAAGAATTACGAAGCTACAACCGTTTTAATATTGCTTGTTAGAGAGAGAAAACGTCGACGTCACAATCTGCGAGCGTCATAGTAAATTTCAATTCATTTATTTATCAACCAACTGGGATCATGTTTGTTAGTAACTAGGTAAGTGGTTATATTAATGATATTAATTTAAAATATATAGTTGTCATTTTTATTTATATGCACCATACAGCAGTGCTTTGCACAATCAAGGCGCTCAGCGATCATTCTCAGGATGGTGTTAGGACTGGCCCGGATCCTGTCTACCAGGGATGCACACCGCTTTCGCATCGTAGAGTGAAAACAGTCCACCTTCGCCTCTGCGAACATTCCCGAAGCACTGCAGTACCGGGGCAGTCCCATCAACACCCTGAAGGCATTGTTGTACTGAACTTTCAGAGCATTGTACGCTTTTTGAGTATAGTTCGCCCACAGACCGCTAGTGTAGAAGGATGTACAATATGCCCTAAAAATGGTGACTTTCGATTCTTTGGAGCACTTAGCGAATCTGCGCGCGATCATGTTCGCCCTTACAGACAATGCTATCCGTTCATGCTCAATGTCAGTATCATTACATGACAATAGGTTCATATGAAGGCGCGTTTTGCGGAAAAGGGAGGTATATTCTAATAATATACCCCCTCTTCAATTTTTGGACACATAACTTTGTGATTATTTAACCAATTGCAATGCTTTTTTTCTCCATTTGACTACATTTTTAATCCTTTTTCGAGAAAACATAGTATTATTGTTTTTTTTTTGTGTCTACACCCCTAATCTTGCGTACTCATTTTTTTTAGTGTTATTAAAAAAATAGTAGACATTACTAGCAAATAATTTTGACTTTGATATTAATTTAAAATAATTTACTTTAAAAACAAAGTTTTAACCGACTTCAATTTAGTACTCCGCCAAGCCACGAAAACATTTCTTTTCCAATTTACCTCATGAACTGATTTCCGAGAGCAAATGCGCTGATTATTATAGAAAAAAACCCAATCGCTGTATGTGACCCGATAATATTTGAGGACTTCCGTCAATTCCACAAGGATCACCCTTGGCACTTCATTAGTTGCTATTTCAACGGAATCTTATCAGAATCTGTGATATACTTTTGTACTTTTAAGTACATAATTGAGGAATTCCATAAGTCATCTGTGGTCTTCATCATCAATTCCACTCCACCAATTTATGATTTCCGGATGTAAATACACGAGTTATAATAGAAAATACCAAAATCACTACACGCGTGCCTAATATAATTGAGGAGATCGCTCAATTCCTCATGGATCCCATCATCCAATTGAATTTTCAAAAAAATGGGACCCAACTGGAAACATATACTTACCAACACAAAAAAAATTATGAATCGGCTCATCAATGACGGAGTTCTGAGGTAACAAACATTGAAAAAAAAAAATACAACCGAATTGAGAACCTCCTCCTTTTTTTTGAAGTCGGTTAAAAATACAAAATAGCAATCATTGGGCAAAATATTTTTTGGCAAAACATGGAGGCCTGATGAGATAGCTAATGACGCAACCTACTTGCCGTTTTAATTTGGCAAACGATGGACCAAACACCCTGTATATCAAATCAAAGTAGGTAATAATCCTTGTTTACAGTAAGAACGACCATTATATGTATGTTTATTATTGAATAATGATAATAAATAGAAAATAGGAGTGCACACATAATTGTTTCGTGGCAGTTTTACAGTGTGATTGTCTGGTAACTTCTCATTTATTAACATTTAATGTATAGGTATCGATATACATGCTAAAGTCCAAAATAGAATGTTGCCAACTGATCATTCTGATATAAGTACGAGTACAGTTAGCATCACGGTTTCAGAGCAATTTCCTCCCTCCAGCGCTCCGGTTGTGGAATAGACTCTGTCGTGATTATTCTATCGAGGGTTCTTCAAAAAAGGAGTGTATATACCTCTTAAAGAATCGAGTCGCATGGGACATAGCCTCCGGTGACCGCTTAATATCAGGCGTAAGCTCGTTTGCCACCGACCGGGTATTAAAAAAAACACTTTTCGCCTTATTGTATATCGGCAGAAAAGACAGCGAGTGATCGGGTATTTATAAATCAGTCCCTTTAGATAAGTATCTAAGTATTATATGAGTATCGCTAAAGCATAATGTAAACTCAACTCATACACAACTAACACTCGTAAGACAAAGAAAATGTTACATTTAAATGCATTAAGATAACAATATACGTACCGTACGTACGTTTAAGTATTTATTATTTTTGGTCGAATCTAAAAGTAAATCTATGAGTAAAAATATTAGTAAGTAATCAAGAAAATATGTCAGTATTAAATAACATTTGATTTGTCAGGCCACGTGCGTTATATGTGTTACGCTCGTAACTAAGGGACTCTTAATAAGAGTACACTATTAATGACCCTAATGACCTTAATTTAAGGTTTATATTTAATCAAAATGGGGCACTCTTATTCAGACACCCGTTATATGCGTAAAAAATAAGAAAAGTTCAGTCAGAATTAGTTGTTAATAAAATAATCATAACTTTAAACGATTTCAACCATCAAATATGTATGCGTCGCGTTCGGGACCTATTGCGGTTGAATAAATAGGATACGCAGTATACTAAAGTGTTTATAGTATTTGTCAGTCATGTTCACATACTGCTAAGTAACTCGACGTGATCGTTATATATATTGATCGAGACGTCCATAAGACTTGATTCCGTATCCTATCCTACAGTTCGTAATGTAAATATAACCTCACGCAACCCGCTAATAAATCCAATGTTGGGCTGGTTATCTTATCACGCATCAATCGTTATCGAGTTACGCGCAAATAGATGCATCCCTATGGGTGGATGTAAAAAATGTACTACATTCACGGGCGCGTCACGGTCGTTTAGTCTTGGTCGTGTTTTGTTTCGACATTCACTGACGCGCCATTTGCGTCTGCGGCCAATGGATGCATCCAGTTGGCTTGGCGCCGTGTCGTCAACCACCGATCAGAGTGACACTTAAATGTCTCGAGCCTAAAGGTCAGCGATGACATGGGAACCAGCATTACGTCTCAGCCACGGCTCCAAGTGCTTCGGTGCGCCATGCATGTAAAGTCGGGCTTATACTTATCAGACGTGATGCTTCCTACGCTCTGATACAAAAGGAGCCGTCGCGCCAGAGCGCATCAGATAAGTGAATTTAACCATGCTAAATTTATGAAATAGATGTCATCCTGCCGCGTCCCGCCACGATAAGTAGGAATCCTGCTTAAGGGTGAGTATTCACAAGAGCTGTGCCAGGTGGTATAGCCAGGTAAAAGACCACCAACAGCATTGCTGGGCTCGCTCGCGTATTGCTTCCTATTGGTGTATTTTTCACAGCTCTGGGCGATACTCACCTTAACATTTTCACTGCCAGGAACCCGCCTAGCGGGCGCCTACGCCGTAGTCGCTTTCCGCTACTTACGAGAAAAACCATTGGATCGGCTACGAACGTAGCGCGTGGCGACTCTTGGCAGTGAATGTGTTAAGAGGGAAGTATAGCTAGCAGCTCGCGACTGACAATAATGAAATTTCCATTTCGGGAGAAAACGTTTTCCACTAACTAAATCTTAACAAATCACTTTGATGTTGATGTCGATCGCTTTAGCATAATAATATCTTGGTTTACCGGTTTCGCTTTAAAAAAAAAGACCGGGTTGCACTCCGGGAGTGCCGGCAGAAGTGAAATTAAACTATTTCAGTTGCAAATTAGTGCGTGAGAACTTATTGTGTGTTGGCCGAACGCATGTCGCGGATTGCATGGCGTTTGCGCCCTTTTTATTGCTAACTCGAAAGGCGCAGCCAGTCTTATACTACGGCATCGGTCCCTCCCCGCCTCCAAGCCTCGTCCCGAATCTCTCACCTTACGCATCTTACGGTCACGTGACCAATCGAAATCTGTGGCGAGTTTTTGAAAAAAGGAAAACCTATAAACCTAGTCTTTCAATGTGTCAATAACGTACAGTCAAGTGTAAATTATGGGTGCATACAACTTACTCATAAATATGTCCCACAACTCTTGTCACCGGATTAAGGTTGTGATACTTATTTATGTGAGGATGTTATCGACACATATTTTTGCACATGACTGTACTAAAAATCATTGAGATTGGAAAATATTTAAAAGTGGAAAAACGTTTTCTCTTTGTGTACGGACGAGTACGTAATATTCCAAAGGTGTACTTCCCTCTTAAGAAGGCCGCACGCGGCCTCTCGCGTACTTAACCTACCACCGGCCACCGAGCCGCCACACGCCGTCCTCGGTTAGACCTGGTGCGGGCTCGCGACGCGGGGAGGCGTGAGCGCGAGGCGGTGCTGGCGCGCGGCGCGGTCGCCCGCGGCGGCCGCCACCGCCGACTCGAGCTGCGCGCGGAGGGCGACCAGCTCGCGGATGCGCTGGAAAACTGGGTCCTGCGAAACAATACTAGATTGCGGCTCAATTGTATCTATTCTTTATGTACCCATGTTTTATTGTAATTTTGAATAACAAAATGACAATAGTACATTACTGCAGAGGCCATGAAGTAAGGGATTGCTGGACGAGATTGGGGTAGACGGCTGAGTAGTAGACGAGGCCGGATACAACGAGTCCAGCAATCCCTGTTCCGGCCGAGGATTGTATAGTGCTTTTCTCAAACGATGTGAGAAAATATAAAAATAAAAATAATTACAATCGGAACGAAAGATTAGAAAACAATTGTGTATTTGGCCCCTTTTTAGTTTTTTAAACATGCCATTTGAAGAAGCCGTTCGAGCACCAAGTTTAACCGCACATAAAGTGTAGCACCTACCATAGATTTTTTTTTATGTCGCATGTATGCTTACAGTCTAGTGGTGGTTGGCAGAATGTAATTTTTCCTTTGTCAGTTTAATATTAGTAAGCAAATTTAAAAAGTTAGAATAGCGGACAATAATGGTTTTACTTAGGGTTTTCATACATTACTTCTTGGCGTAAGGCCAAGAAGAAATGTAGGGAGCCTTAAACAAGAAACTTCATGTCTTCATTTCGTGATATTAACGCATACATTTCCGAGCATGTTTGAGAAAATAATATTAGGAGTGATGTGCTGATCGATGATCATGATTAAAACACTGTTCCATCTCATGTTGAACAGTCAGCGCCACATACATCTGTACTCTTCAGGGTGTTCAAAATGTAGCTTGTAGCCTTTAAAAATGAAGTCGTGTTCAGATGTTCGTGAACACCTCACAATCGTCATCCTTAACACTTTCGCAACCGGACCAAAAATGGAACAATAGGCATGATGAGTAAAAAAAATGTATGATGTCATATGAACCAGTTTTTTGACAGGAACAAATGTTTGTATGGGAGCAACTACAATTAAAGAACATAAATACCCAAAAATTGGAGACAAAGATCGACCTCGCTAGCGGCAGCGCAAAACACTTCACACTGATAGACACCGATAGAGTCAGGTATGACGTCACAATCGACATTTGTTAGTACAAAGTACATGTATCGATGTATGGAAAATCACGTAAATAGTTGTTTGGGTCGTGAATACTGCGTTTAAGTACATAGTTGTCATACAATTTTGTTTCTATAAAAGCGTAAGGATTCAATTGGTAACTTAAAATTTACTCTTTCATTTCATATCTTTTTACGATTTTAATTATATTTTATAATTTATACTTTATTACGATAATTTCATGGTTTACTATCCGTTTAGTTAGTACGTTATCAACTTGAACATGAGGCATCATGCATATTCACTAGAAACCGACAGAATTCGCTAGGCGTGTAGGTTCATTCATAGTGTTAATACTACTGCCCGCCTAGCGGGCTCAGCCGGCATCTGAGCAAACATTACGTGTGCCCGCTAGGCGGATTCTTGGTTGCGAACGTGTTAATCCTATCAGACGAAAGACGTCCACTGCTGGACATGGGCTTCCCCCAAAGAGCGCCACAATGACCAGTCCCGCGCCGCCCGCACCCAACGGACTGCCGGGACCTTTACCCGGACATCAGCCACCTTGTGAGGTTAGACTCCCACTCCTGCCAATGCGTCAAAATTGAATAGTAGATTGTATGACAAGGGTTTAAAATAAGCCATATCACCACGAGACGGTTATTTTCCCGAACGAAGTGAGGGGAAATAGTTCGAGGGGTAATATGGCTTTTAGACCAGAGTTATGCACTCTACTTTTCACTTCGACTGCGAGAAAATAGTAAAAACAAAGATTATCCATCCACAATCAATAATAAATACCACGGCGAAAAGATATTTCAATTTGGCGTCATTCTTTTTTAAATAAACTGCTTTGACACAGATACAAAATATTGACACCACGAATAAACGCCTCTGACCGTCTAATAGCCGCGTCCAAACGGCCGAGCGCGGCGGACAGCAAACATGACATACGATAAAACGAGATAGACAGCAGTCTATCCCGCTCAATCTTCATAGCTTATGCCACGCTTGAACGTTTGGACGCGGTTATAGACGGTCAGAGGCGTTGTTTTTTAATGATTGTAAATTAGGGAAACACCTAATGTTTGAAATGAATTGTGTTTCCTGATTGGTCGACTTTTAAATCTAGCTGTATTCTGGTTAGTTGATAGAAAATACAAATGTTTTTTTACAAATGTGAACTGTTTTGATTGGTCAAATTAAAATGTTTTATAAATCAGAAATATGTAAACATATTTTCCCTAGGGGCTAAATGTACTACTTTAGCCCCGCTTGCTGAACATACTATGACGCACTTTATGAGCATAAGAAGTGAAAATAGTAGATTGTATGACAAGGGGCTAAAATAAGCCATATTACCACGAGATGGTTATTTTCCCGAGCGAAGTGAGGAAAATTGTTCGAGTGGTAATATGGCTTTAAGACCAGAGTTATACACTCTACTTTTCACTTAGACTGCGAGAAAATAGTGAAAACAAACATTATCCATCTACAATCAATAATGATTTCCACAGCGAAAAGATTGTTCAATTTAGCGGCATGATTTTTTTAATAAACTGTTTGACACAGATACAAAATTTTGACACCACGAATAAACGCTACTTACCGTATATAGCCGGGTCCAAACGGCCGAGCGCGGCGGACAGCATACGCTGCATAAGATGAAGCGAGATAGACAGCAGTCTATCCCGCTCATGTCATGTTTGCAGGCCACCCCGCTTGAACGTTTTTGGACGAGGCTATAGACGGCCAAAGGCGTTTATTTTTTTAATGTTTGTGAAATCGGGAATAAAAAACGCCTAATATTTGAAATAAAATCTGTTTTCTGATTGGTTGATTTTAATATATAGCTGTATTCTGATTAGTTGATAGCAAATAAAAATGGTTTTTTATACAGTTGTGATTGGTGGATTTAATACGTTGAAGTGCTTTGATTGGTCAAATTAAAATGTTTTAAAATCATAAATATGTTTACATATTTTCCCTAGGGGCTAAATGTACTACTTTAGCCCCGCTATCTAGGCCTAATATGACACACTTTTCGAGCATGAGAAGTGAAAAAATATTTATTGCATGTCTCAAAACGATCCTTCCTGCTTACGAGAACTTTTGCACCCCAACGGCCAGCGCTTCTACGTGCAATATGCACCGCACACTAAAAGCCAGCTAAAAGGGGGGACTCCTGCCTATCCTCTCACATGGGAATCCTGTGCCCACAAGTGCGGTGTCGATAGGCCAATGATGACGGCGAAAAATTGTAAGTAAAGTACCAAGATACAACGAACCTGCTGTCTCATGGTAGGATTCCACCTGCAGTACAGCGCCTTCCACGGCTTGATGACCCGGAGCGACGCCACTGGCACCAGCACGACCTGCGGCCGCGAGCACGGCCCGGGCGGCGAGGCGGGCGCTGGCGCAGGCCCCCAGTACAGAGGGTTCAAGTATAGGTCTTCCCGACTGTTGATGTACGACCATAGGGACACCGTCTTGGTTTTCACCTCTGAAACATGGAATAATCTCAATATAGTCACAGATCAAGACGTGCCTACAACCGCATACAATGGAATCTTAACTAAGCAGTTCGGATAACTACCTTTTTTCTAACAACTTACGTAACAAAACATATCGAATTATGTTCTTTTAAAATTTTAGTTACTGTTTTTATACCATTTTTATGAAACCATTTCGGATCTTTCTTTAGGAACCTAGGACTCGGGAGGAAAATATGGAGTTTGTAGGCAAGCATAGACTGGTAACGCCATAATGATATATGCCCAATTTGCGTCTGCTTCTCGATCTTTATGTATTTTAAAATGTGTAAAATGGCAAAAATGTATACATTTTGTTTTGTAATATAACAACCATTACGTATTATTATTATTTTTTTCGTATTCATATTCAGTTTGACTTATTTCAAGTAGGATAAGAACAATCATTGTAATAAGCTTCTTTTTGGCAAAGATATTGAATTTGAATGATTTGATTTTTCTGTTGAATTTGTTTCAGGGTTTCTTCTTAACAGTGGTCTCCTTTTCAGAAACGCTGGTAGAATGTTGACGTGTAAAAGTGCCATTACGGCCTACTTGCAGAATATAAACTCATTAATTTATTTATTTCATTCATTTAGACAACAACGCAAAATCAACGATCACTCATCATTATCACATGCAAATTGTATAATCGAATAAATAAACTGAACTGAACTACGCTACATTATTGAAGTACCTCTTAGTGCGCGACCGCGCGCGCTAGTGCAACATCTCTCCCTATGCGTGTTCATTATCTGTGGTTACATTACCTTCCTTGACCCGCTCCCTCTCCGTGTTGAAAAGGAACGTGCCGAATCTGCACGAGTACAGGTGGTCCAGCACGGTGATGAGCAGACGCTCGCTGAACTCGAACGCGGTCGGGAACTGCTGCTGCAGCTGCCACACACAGTCCACCCATTGCACGAACACCGGGGACCGGTCGGCGTCCGAATGGCGCTCGTCTCCGTGACCTATTCGCTGTTGACAGGATACAGTTCATTTATTTACGGACGACCGCTTTAGCCTAGTTGGTAGTGACCCTGCCTACGAAGCAAGAGGTCCTGGGTTCGAATCCCGGTAAGGGCATTTATTTGTGTGATGAGCACGAATATTTGTTTCTGAGTCATGGATGTTTTCTATGTATTTATGTATTTATATATCGTCGTCTAGTACCCATAGTACAAGCTTTGCTTAGTTTGGGACTAGATCGATTTGTGTAAGATAGTCCCAAAAAAAAAATTATGCCTCTCATACTTACGGGCCGTCACAAAACTGCGGGTTTGACGTGACTCAAACATCACTTCAGTTAACCTTAACCGCTTGCGCATGACAAAATGACCCATTCATATGACCTTTGAGTTGTAATACAGTAGGTTAAACTCTTTGGCACAGATCCGTACCTAGGGGCGGGGGGGGGAGGGGGGGTTATTTAGTGTTGTTGACCATCCTGTGTTTATATAGAACCATATTACAATGCACTTAAGGTGCACCGATGGTTAGCTGTGTTGTCGATGGTAGGTTTGAAAGACAAATTAATAGATTTGGTCTCAAACCTACAAGTCACAAAATTAACTATTATTGGTTAAATTATTAACAAATTAATAATATATTTCATACAATTTGATCAACCGACGACGTTACGTTGTGTGTGAAAAGTGAAGAGGTGAGTGAGGGAGGTCATGACTCATGACTTAAGTACACAAAACTTCTCAATTTATTTTTTTGGAAACACTTGTCTCTTTCTAAGTTACAACAATTTCACTGAAAGACGATCAATTATAGAGTCGGAAAAAGTGATTTCTGATACTATCTACTTCACCCTGTATATTACAGTGAATGAAATGACAGTGAGAGCATTAAAGAAAACACTGTCGTCTCGTAAAACACATACCAAACCTACCTCGAAGCCCCTCAGTGTGCGGGGTCGCAGTAGAGCATGAGCATCGCGAGGGCTGTCAGCTGCGCGGTGCGGTCCCAGCCGTCGGAGCAGTGCACCAATACAGACAGAACAGTCAACTCACCAGTTGGAACTTGTGTCCGAACGAGAGACACTCCTTCTCTATGAGGACCTCGAAGCCCCTCAGTGTGCGGGGTCGCAGTAGAGCATGAGCATCGCGAGGGCTGTCAGCTGCGCGGTGCGGTCCCAGCCATCGGAGCAGTGCACCAATACAGACAGAACAGTCAACTCACCAGTTGGAACTTGTGTCCGAACGAGAGACACTCCTTCTCTATGAGGACCTCGAAGCCCCTCAGTGTGCGGGGTCGCAGTAGAGCATGAGCATCGCGAGGGCTGTCAGCTGCGCGGTGCGGTCCCAGCCATCGGAGCAGTGCACCAATACAGACAGAACAGTCAACTCACCAGTTGGAACTTGTGTCCGAACGAGAGACACTCCTTCTCTATGAGGACCTCGAAGCCCCTCAGTGTGCGGTAGTATGGGTCGAGCATGAGCATCGCGAGGGCTGTCAGCTGCGCGGTGCGGTCCCAGCCGTCAGAGCAGTGCACCAATACAGACAGAACAGTCAACTCACCAGTTGGAACTTGTGTCCGAACGAGAGACACTCCTTCTCTATGAGGACCTCGAAGCCCCTCAGTGTGCGGTAGTATGGGTCGAGCATGAGCATCGCGAGGGCTGTCAGCTGCGCGGTGCGGTCCCAGCCGTCAGAGCAGTGCACCAATACAGACAGAACAGTCAACTCACCAGTTGGAACTTGTGTCCGAACGAGAGACACTCCTTCTCTATGAGGACCTCGAAGCCCCTCAGTGTGCGGTAGTATGGGTCGAGCATGAGCATCGCGAGGGCTGTCAGCTGCGCGGTGCGGTCCCAGCCGTCAGAGCAGTGCACCAATACAGACAGAACAGTCAACTCACCAGTTGGAACTTGTGTCCGAACGAGAGACACTCCTTCTCTATGAGGACCTCGAAGCCCCTCAGTGTGCGGTAGTATGGGTCGAGCATGAGCATCGCGAGGGCTGTCAGCTGCGCGGTGCGGTCCCAGCCGTCAGAGCAGTGCACCAATACAGACAGAACAGTCAACTCACCAGTTGGAACTTGTGTCCGAACGAGAGACACTCCTTCTCTATGAGGACCTCGAAGCCCCTCAGTGTGCGGTAGTATGGGTCGAGCATGAGCATCGCGAGGGCTGTCAGCTGCGCGGTGCGGTCCCAGCCGTCAGAGCAGTGCACCAATACAGACAGAACAGTCAACTCACCAGTTGGAACTTGTGTCCGAACGAGAGCCACTCCTTCGCTATGAGGACCTCGAAGCCCCTCAGTGTGCGGTAGTAGGGGTCGAGCATGAGCATCGCGAGGGCTGTCAGCTGCGCGGTGCGGTCCCAGCCGTCAGAGCAGTGCACCAATACAGACAGAACAGTCAACTCACCAGTTGGAACTTGTGTCCGAACGAGAGCCACTCCTTCTCTATGAGGACCTCGAAGCCCCTCAGTGTGCGGTAGTAGGGGTCGAGCATGAGCATCGCGAGGGCTGTCAGCTGCGCGTTGCGGTCTCAGCCGTCGGAGCAGTGCACCAATACAGACAGAACAGTCAACTCACCAGTTGGAACTTGTGTCCGAACGAGAGCCACTCCTTCTCTATGAGGACCTCGAAGCCCCTCAGTGTGCGGTAGTAAGGGTCGAGCATGAGCATCGCGAGGGCTGTCAGCTGCGCCGTGCGGTCCCAGCCGTCGGAGCAGTGCACCAATACAGACAGAACAGTCAACTCACCAGTTGGAACTTGTGTCCGAACGAGAGCCACTCCTTCTCTATGAGGACCTCGAAGCCCCTCAGTGTGCGGTAGTAGGGGTCGAGCATGAGCATCGCGAGGGCTGTCAGCTGCGCGTTGCGGTCTCAGCCGTCGGAGCAGTGCACCAATACAGACAGAACAGTCAACTCACCAGTTGGAACTTGTGTCCGAACGAGAGCCACTCCTTCTCTATGAGGACCTCGAAGCCCCTCAGTGTGCGGTAGTAAGGGTCGAGCATGAGCATCGCGAGGGCTGTCAGCTGCGCCGTGCGGTCCCAGCCGTCGGAGCAGTGCACCAATACAGACGTCTTGTGGTTCTCCACCTACGAAAAAAATAGGGTTGGCACCAGATGGATTTTATATTTTGAATTGGTTTTCTTCTGACTTCTTCCACGCATTGATGAAAAGGCCCCTTTTGCACGTAGTTTTGGTCTGCTCGAATAGGCATTTGTTTTGTTTGTGTATCAAATTTTACATCATGTAATTTCTATTCGAAAAAGTCACAACTACATACAAGTGAGGCCTGTCTTAATTTTAAACATATACCCCTTAGCGATGGTCGCATTAATCGCGAGACAAACGCAAAATAGGGCACTCGATTATAAAAGCTCAAATGTATGCATGTACAATGTATGTATACGTACATGTGGTCTTAAAACTATTGTTACCACTAAGTATTTCTAAACCACGTGATAATATGTGACGGTGCTTTATCTTCTTGAATGCAAAATCCCTTAAATATTGACGAGGATGGAGTTAAACGTACCTTGTCAACAATCCGCACGGCACCAGCCAATATAAATTTGATGTGTTTTAGCCAGCAGCTGGCCTCTATGCCGCTGAACCATCTGAAACGACCATCACAGGTTACAGAGAAGTCCAGCCCTTGTATTTATCACAAGTGAAATCAAAAAACTTAAAAAAAAAACAACTGCTTTGGATATTTAAGGGGGTGCATTGGAAATTATCGCCTGTTTTGCCACGCCGTTCTGACTAGATTAAGAAACAATAAGGTCTGATTTCCAGATACATGATTCTTGACTATATTATTGTTTATCTGATTTATTCGATACACAATTGCCTAAAACTTCCTCTATAGCAAAAAAATCCAAAGTTGGGTCTTGTTTTTCCTTTTTTTACTCAGTTAAGTTAATACTATAGTATTTTATCTCATCTAAAATCTCACTTCAGGAAACATAAATAAATATTCACCAAGTTAGGTATTTATCGAAATTTGTAGGCAATGAAGGCATAAGCGTGTCTCTGTCAAGGGGGCATGGTCGACTCGAAAAATTGTTGTTAAGCCCAATTAAACCCGTTTTAAATCCTAAACGGATATTTAAACTAAAAATGGATTGGAAATACCTATTCAACGACATGAAATAATTCGTCGACTTATTTCTTTTTTACATTATGGCGTCTGATGACTCCCGTCTTTGAATTTGGATTACTGTCTTGCCGTTAGTGACACTCGCAAGATTAAAACGAAGCGGTTGACGTGCGTTTCATTAAAATCGTCCCACGCTTTTGATCTATAGAGCGCCCCAAACGAACAAACTTACATATACAGCACGTCTATCATGGGACGGCCGCGACATACTCTCGATTTTTCTCGCACTATACCCCTTGTTCTAAGCGTTCTAATAAGAGAGAGAGAGACGGATAGTGCGAGAATAATCGAGAGAGCTCGCGCGCCATCGCGTGATAGCCGTGCTGGTAAACACTTTAGGACATTACCGTCCGTTGGGTGTGCAGTCGGGTAAAAAACAACTTATCCTCAAGTCACCTACCATATAACATTTTTTTATAAATAAAGAAATTAATAAAAAGCTTAAAAAAATTAAAAACCTCTGACATTTTCATTTCTAACTCCAACACCTCAAAACCAGCTGAACCGATTTTGTTGAAACGTAGCTTAGAACCATATCAATCACGTCTGCTTTCGGGCAAAAAAAACGCATTCAATACGTTTAGGAGCTACGACGCCTGAGACAGACACACAGTCACACAGACACGTCCAACTTATAATACCCCTCTTTTTGAGTGGGGGGTTAAAATTATGCATTGAAGAGCAGATGTTTTTTTTAAAGGTGCCTTTACTAATTGGCTACTTTCCTAAAAAAACTATTTAGTCCGTCAGTTAAATTATCAAAAAATATTACACATATTTTTTCGTTCTAAATTAAACAAAAAAATATCAAGTTAATTATAGCCCGTTAACCTCCTGACGACCAGAACCTAAAATTTTGGAATAAGTATTTTCCCGGAACGTTCAGGGTTTGTTGCATAATATATGCAAAGAATATGCGTGGAAAAATACTTAAAATAATCCTGATATGGAAAATCTTGATTTTCCTTATGTACTGTATACAGCACATATGAAGGCTATTCATATGTACTTTTTAACCGACTTAAAAAAATGGAGGAGGTTCTCAATTCGGTTGTATTTTTGTTTTCTTTTATTTACCTTTTTTTTCAATGTTTGTTACCTCAGAACTCCGTCATTGATGGGCCGATTCGTAATTTTTTTTTTGTTTGTAAGTATATGCTACCAGATGGGTCCCATTTTTTTCCAAAATTCAATTGGATGATGGGATCCATGAGGAATTGAGGGAACTCTTCAATTATATTAAGCACGCGAGTAATGATTTTGGTATTTTCTATTATAACTCGTGTATTTACACCCGGAAATCATAAATTTGGTGGAGTGGAATTGATGATGAAGACGGGTGCGTCCCACGAGATATAACAACAATATATATAATTTCATATTAATAACGTTCACAAGATATAATGAACGTTAGCTATAACAACAAAACCAATACTTTTATAAGGAATAACGGTCAATTGACATAATAATCATATTATATAACGTTTTTTTTTTAACACTCCAAGTGACTAATTTCATTTCGTATAACATACATAACGTATAACGATCATAACATATAATATGTTTTCGGATAACATACATAACGTATAACGATCATAACGCATGTTCTAT
The DNA here is from genome assembly GCA_947049275.1 of Epinotia bilunana. NCBI lineage: Eukaryota > Metazoa > Arthropoda > Insecta > Lepidoptera > Tortricidae > Epinotia > Epinotia bilunana. Next base: position 10,781,666 of record OX346252.1, read on the forward strand.
TTTCGTATAAGGATTATAATACATAAACTTACGTTAGAGCAGCCAGAAAGAGGGGGGACGGGGGCGAAGCCCCCCACAAGGGAGGCTCGGGGGGGGGGCAAAGCCCCCGCAGTATAAAACAATAAATACTCTTAACAATGGTATTATTTGTAGGTTAGGTTAGGGTTATCTTGTGTCCCTTAGAGCGGAAATAGACACCCCGCGAAGCGGGGTGACGTCGACACGCTGGCGGTTAGGTTAGGTTAGGGAGCATTATACTTTTTGATGTTAGATAAATTGAATTTTTGATTAAGTGCTATGAATATTATATGCTTTAATCGATATATCAATTGATATTATATCTAAAGTACGTTATACTTTACGAAAATATATATTTTGACATTATACCTTTCGTTCATTATGTGCAATGAACGTTATACTAAACAAGCTTATACACAGTGAGCGTATATATTATGATCGTTATATGATAAGTTGTTATATCTCGTATTACTTACCCGATGAAGACCACAGAGGATTTATGGAATTCCTCAATTATGTACTTAAAAGTACAAATGTACTTCACAGATTCTGATAAGATTCCGTTGAAATAGCAACTAATGAAGTGCCAAAGGTGATCCTTGTGGAATCGACGGAAGCCCTCAAATATTATAGGGTCTCATACAGCGATTGGGTTTTTTTCTCTAATGATCCAGGCATTTGCTCTCGGAAATCAGTTCATGTGGTAAATTGGAAAAGAAATGTGGAAATGTTCTCGTGGCTTGGCGGAGTACTAAATTAAAGTCGGTTAAAACTTTGTTTTTACGGTAAATTATCATTGTGACGTTGTGCATAATGTGACGTCACGCAGAATTTTAAGGCCGAGGCCGCAGGGGCGATTGCTGACGCGACTGCGATTTCAGTACAACTTGGGCGACTCGATGCATGAAGATCGCCGTCGCGTCGCTAATTACTCTACCAGTGCGGCCTCGGCCTAACGGGCTATATATCTGCATATTTTTTTGTTTAATTCGAAAAACATAAAAATACGTGCCGTAAAATGAGGTGAGTAGGGTGAACACTGACATTCAAACCTCGATAACATTTTATTTTTACTTATACAAACTGAATGGTGTATATAATAAGTGTTCCGGACGTTTGTATTTTAGTTTTTATTTTATTTTGGGTAGTTCCATTTCATAACTTTGACGATAAACAGGAAAACCCACCTCACCCCGTAGTCCGTCGTAATTGGGGTGAGATGGGTTTTCATACAAAGGTGTTTCATACAAGTATTACTATAGCTCCATTTTAAATTGGAATACATTATTTTTGTAGCTGTAGCCTTAAAAAACCATCTCACCCCCCTTTCATGCCTTCTCTCCCCGTTCATAACCCAACTCTCCCCGCGAACTCTACTCAACCCATTTTACGGTGCCCAATATTTTTCGAAGTACGTATATGTATTTGACCCGGGAAAGTACCCAATTGAGAATGTGTCACTTGCCTGGTCTGGTCGATCTGAGGGAAACACAGCTCCTTCAGTTTGCGCAGGCTTTCCCTCATCACGTGAATGTTGTGGATGTCCAGGAACACCAGTTCAGCGTTCTGATACGCGTCTTCTGACTCGTAGCTATAAAACAATCACAAACATCACCATCACCATCCTCCAACAGTTGTTCCCGGGTGTGCGCCTAAAGGGGCCCGGGATAATAATCCCAAGATTTGGCATAGGCACTAGTTTTACGAAAACGGCTGCCATCTGACCTTCGAACCCAGAGGGAAAACAAGAACTCATTGGCATTACACCGGTTTCCTTCACCGAAAAGCTAACGGTAAATATTCCGTACCAAAGTTCCGAAAAACTCATTGGTTCGTAGCCAGGATTCGAACCCACGACTGCCGCATGCCTGAAACACTCTTCATGTGCCATTGACAACTGTTATATTAACACCTAAAATGAACATGCATTCATATTTATTCATATTAATGTGAATGTTGAAAAGTGCAGTATTTTGCTGCGATAGCAGAGTGCGATTTTCGCACAAGCAAAAAGGTAATGATAATTTTTTATGATTACCACTAGTTAATAACAAAACTCTGCCATAACAAAAACAGCTAATGAGACGAATCTATTTGTATATCTGGGGGCACGGCAGTGCCCCCGCCAAGTCGAGCAAAACAGCGAGCGGCACGGCCGTAGCATCCTTTTCTCGAAGCAATTCAGGCTTCTAGTTTTATCCACAACGAAGTTATAGGGGGCTATAACTTCGTTGTGGATACAACTAGAAGCATGAATTTTCAGTAACCAAGCACGCATTGTATAACCACGATATATTTCAAATTTCATCCAATTTGAACCAGTGGTTTAAGAATTATAACTAGTTAAAGTTTCTTAATTTTGTCACTCACTGAGTGACTCACCGATCATGACAAGTCTAAGGCACTATAGCAGATATAGAAGCTTCAAATTTAGAATACAATTAGTGTTTAGTGTATAAATAAATCAAGACAAAAAAGAAATTGCAATTTCACTCCAGTTTTCTAGATACCCCAACTACATAAACAACTTTGTAACACATATAAACATATAGGATTACAAAGTTATATTTGCAGTGAATGGGGCAAAAAATTAAAAATTAAGAATGGGATATTGATAACACAATAACCTACAAAAAGAAGTGAGATCCCATAAAAACATTCCATTTAAAAAAGAGGCCAAGTCTCGAAACTCTTCCACCGTAAAAAGTTGTGAGATATTTCGTAGTACCAAGTCTCAGGCATTCTTATTTTTCTTTATTTGCTAGCTAAATAAAATTTTGTGACTTGGCAATCACACAATAGTTACTACATAGTTTTAGGTATGCAAAAATCCATAATTGCAGTAAAGTTGTGTGATTGCCATGTTGCAGAATTTTATTTAGCTAGCAAATAAAGAAGATTAAGAATGCCTGGACTTGGTACTACAAAATATCTCACAACTTTTTACGGTGGAAGAGTTTCGAGACTTGGCCTCTTTTTTACATGGAATGTTTTTTATGGGATTACATCTTACTGGGGTTCCATGGCGCAACAATCAAAGTATCCATCTAACGTTTAGCGTATTGGGCAGCGGCCATCTCTGGCCACGAAAATAACGGTCCGGGGTCATAATCCCGGAAAAGGCAAATATTTCTGTGATGAGCATGAGTATTTCTTTTTATATATATATATATATATCCTACTAATATTATAAATGCGAAAGTTTGGATGTTTGTTACTCAATCACGCCTAAACGGCTCAACCGATTTGGCTTACATTTTACAGGAAGATAGTAAATAGCCTGGATTAAAATATAGGATAGTTTTATCCCTGTTCCACGCCTAATAATGTGAACGGAATTTCAATGTATGTCAAATATAACATATACTAGACCAATATACTAGATGGTATGGTGGCCAAGGACTTTAATGAGCACATGCAGAGATGCCCTGACGAAGGTACAGAGATCGGCATTCATGGCTATAACAGGGGCGTTTCGAACTACGCCTACAGCGGCGCTAGAAGTCCTACTGGACCTACCGCCACTTCACATGGTGATTAAGTCAGAGGCGCACAAATCGCTTTACAGACTAAGAACTCTTGGACTGTGGAGCGACAGCAAGCCAAAGACTAAGCACACAAAAATGGAGACTGACGGTTTCTTAGACAGAATAACAAACATGGGATGTGACAAAATGCTACCCAAGTATGTATTCCACAGGAACTACACAACAAAAGTTCCATCCAGGGCCGAATGGGCCGAAGGTCTAGAACCACCGAGGTCTGATGTCGATGACCGTATGTGGTACACGGACGGATCTAAAATGGGATCCGGTACGGGAGCAGGCATCTATGCAAATGACTACAGTAGTGGTGTAAGCATGGGTAGTTTGGCAACCGTCTTCCAGGCGCAGATATACGCCATAATTGCCTGTGCACAGGAGAATATAGACAGGCAAACCAGAGGGCAGACCATCTATATACTCAGTGACAGTCAGGCGGCCCTTAAAGCGCTTACGGCGCCGAAAGTGGATTCTAGACTAGTCTATAATGGCTTCCAGGCACTGAACAAGCTTGGAAAGCACAATAAGGTGCAACTAGTTTGGATACCGGGGCACGAGGGCTACATCGGCAACGAAAGAGCGGATGAGCTTGCAAGAGGGGGGTCTACAAATCACTTTGTAGGTCCAGAACCATTTGTGGGACTCTCGCAAAGAACCATAACTTCGGCCTTTAAAGCCTACGCCAAAACCAAACACCAACACGAGTGGAGGAATGAGGCGGGCTTAAGGCACTCAAAGCTCTTCTTCTATGAAAAGAGTGGACTCGGGCTGGACTAACAAGCTCTGGAAATCCAGTAGGAAGCAACTCAGAATCATATCTGGGGTGTTCAGAGGTCACTTCGGGGTCAAGGATCTCTTGGCCAAGATGGGACTGTCCGATAGTTTAGACTGTAGAATGTGTGGCGAGGAGGATGAGACCATGGAACACTTACTGTGTGAATGTCATGCCCTTGCCAGACAAAGAATGAATTACTTTGGGAACGACTATCCGCAACCAAAGGAATTCAAGGTGCTCCCGCTGAGCTGCATCATCCGCTTCGTGGAAATGATGGAGCGAGCTTGGGAGTAGGTATAAAGGAGAGGGCAAATGCACAAAAGATCCCGCTGGGTCGAGGTGCGTCCGAAGGGGCCCTCATCTAGATAAGATAAGATAAGATAATATACTAGATTATTTAAGAGCTTGCATCAGGAGAAAATTAATTAAAACATGTCAAAAACAGCTTTTCTATCAAAAAGCATATTAGGTAAATATGTATGGCACCCCGAATATATAATAAACTACCAGCGAATATTTTAAAGCTAGAAAGTGATAAAGAATTTAAAACTTCGTTATAAGTATCTTTGCATGTCCTTGTGACCAAACATGCAGTTCTATTGTATTTCTTTTGTACCATGTTTGAGCAAATAAATTACTGATTACTGATAATCATTTGTTGAACGTACCCGCCCCCCTTGGCCTTGTTGGCGATCGCGTTGGCGCTGGGCCGCGCGTCCATGATGAACAGCTTGTGCGCCTGCGCGTTCGCGTCCATTATCAGCTGTATGTAGCGCTCGTCTTCGCGGCTTCTTTTACCGCTCACCTGTTATATCATAAATATTAACCTATTGACCGCCAGCCGACGAAGGTACTCGCCGTGCCGCGGACGCCACCGACGTCAAATGACGAGAGTCCAACAACCAATAAAAACCACTTCTAGAATTCTTTTATAATGTTTGGTATTATTATCTTTATTTTATGGCTCTGGCGTCAGGGGCACGGATGGCACGATTTTCCGATGACGTGAGTTTAAAAACAACTTCTAAAATAAGCCTATGGAAAACCCTGATTAGGGAAACTGGTTCCGGTCCCTGTCTTGAACGCCATTCTTCACGCACAAACGACAACACAGTTAACTGACCATCCTGTATTTATATAGAACCTTATTACAATGCACATAGAGTGCACGGATGGTCAGTTAGCTGTGTTGTCGATACTACTAAAGTGACACGGGCACTTCAATTTTTTTCATAACAATGTGAACCTCGCTAGCATGAAGGCGACATAACAATGTACGCCATACATAACACCTATAATAGTCGTACTTGGCACCGTGAGCACAACTACACGCAACACCTTTAGGTGTTCTTGGCGTTAATGTGGATTAGCATGATTTAAGTTTTCGAACTGTCAAACATCGGTTTTGTTAGATAGAGGACCTTCTGTACGTGATTAGATTGCTACTATTTATTTTGTTCTAACACTACCCATAGAGCTTAGTTCTCGGATAGCGTGCCACCCTCTCAATTGAACCCACGTACTCGTAGAAGCTAAGTCCTTTACCAGATTCTAGACACAGAGCGCTTCAGAAGGATATCAACCACGCGGATAGTTCTTCGTGGAGATTCTACTTCTAAGTCTACAATGCTTACCCCAACTAGCGGCTGGCTGCACCTCGTGATGGTGGCCTGCGAGCTCGGATGTATCCAAGCGAGCACTGGTATCCGGCCGCGCGACCGGAACGCGGCGACGGACCGCAGAAGGTCGTCATTGGCCGCCGCCGGCACCGCCCACACAGATGGATAACTCTCGCAGACTTCGTACTTATCGTTTATGCGCGTTATACGCCACATGTCGTTGTTGACGCCCTGTAAAGTAGACTAAGGTTTTAATTGGAAGCAAAAGTTCGTAGCATTCATTCCTGATCGCACATATATTTGGCCCATGCCATAGTGCAATGTGCTGTGCTATAAGTAGGCAGTATTTGAATTGGTCTGCCAACGAGCGGACTAACCAGCGAAAGAAATAGAAACATAGATTTCGGGCTCTTATCGAACTGGCTGAATGCGAGCACCCGCTGCTGCGACAGTTAAGATTGAACTTAATTCCCAAACAAGAGAGTCCACAGTGGTACCCATCCTCCTCAGCTCAGCGATGGGCTCGTGAACGTATCAACCGTACTGGAAGAGGCTCTTTTTATAGCTGAATAAGATCGACGGCTGCCGGTGCGACAGTAAAGATAACTTTATTCCGGAGCAAGAAAGTTCACAATGGTACGAACCATCCTCCTCAGCTCGGCGATGGGCTCGTACACGTGCCAGCCGTCTTCGGGAAAGCTCTCGGCGTAGCTGAATGCGAACAGCGGCTGCCGGTGCGACAGAGGGAACGCCAGCTGCTGCAACTTCTCGAAGATTCCGCGCCGCGAGTGGTTCTCTTGTTTATGCGCGAATCGGAGATTCCGCATGTCCTTTGGGAGAATATACATAATTATCACGCCTCACGCCTCTATTTTCAAAAGGGCAGAGCACATGAGATTTTGGTTCTCTGTGCCACTTCATATCTTATAGATCGTATCAGATCCTGAGGACTCTTAAGTAGGGTGTCACTACGTTTGTATGGAGAGTAGAGCGTCCTAAGGACTCCTAAGTAGGGTGTCACTACGTTTGTATGGAGAGTGGAGCGTCCTAAGGACTCTTAAGTAGGGTGTCACTACGTTTGTATGGAGAGTGGAGCGTCCTAAGGACTCTTAAGTAGGGTGTCACTGCGTAACCAGGCTCTTGCGTGTAACTTCAACTTAAAACCGTGATTTCCATACTAGTTTGGGTCCAAGGTCGTTTGTCGTGGTTACATCACATCATACGCCTTTACAGGTACAATTATTTACTCATTTTTCCCCTTATGCATTTAATTACCACATTTCCGTATATTCACCAGGAGCAATAATAAAGAGTTTAGTGTTTTCCTAATTCGATATAAACCCAGCAACGATCCTTGCGGGACACCACTGGGAACAGTTACCCAGCCAAACATATAGTTGTTGATGACAACAGCTTGCGACCTGTTATCAATATAAGATGCGAACCATCGCAATAGATCACCATGAATACCCATGTTGTTTAATTTAAGAATTAGCAGTTTATGGTCAATTCTATCGGACGCCTTACTGTAGTCAGAGTACACTACTTCACTTGGCTACCTTCGGACATGGCTTTATTTACATAATCGTTAAGGAGTATCAAATTCGAAACGGTAGACTTACAACGCAGAAAACCATGCTGGAAAGGACTAAAATAGTTCTTAATTGCCGCATATAATTGAGCAATAATTGAGCATGAACTATGCAACGTTTTGAAATTGGCCTATAATTAGTTACTTCAGTTTTTGGGCCTTTCTTATGGACGGCTGTAATGTAGGCCGATTTTCAAATCAAAGGGACATGACATTCAGCAAAAGAGCGCTTAAACAGTAGGGATATTGGTACCACAATAGTTTTCGCGCAATTAATCAAAAATTGAGCCGGTATACCATCAGGTCCAGCTGTTTTGGACGGATCTAGTTTTAACAGTAAGTTTATGAGAACATCCGAGTTAACTTGTATATTACATATATGCATAATTGAACTAGCTGTAGGGTTGACCGGCACCGCTAGGTCACTAGGTCATAATTAAATTATGGATATGAAATACGGATATGGATACGGATTTATGGATGCATATGGATATGGATAGATGGGTAGATCAGATGGATGGATGGATGAATGGAAGCAAGGAAATATGGATATCATAACATAAGTAGTATAAGTATAAGTACTTCCGTAAAAGGCCCTGGCAGATAATTTGTTTGGTGAAGGGCTGTACATAACGCGACGACGGGGTTGTAACAGTTCCGTTGCCATGGAGATATCACGTCAAGGTATTTGAAAATTCATCACGTTCGTACAAATCGTAATTGGCTTGGAGGTCTCGCTTACAGACTGAAGAGTCAGTTTACCTAGGTTCGATTCCAGCCATCAGCAGTATTTGTATTATTTTTAAAATATTGAAAAAATGTGGTTCATAATTTATGATATTGGTACACTGAAGTACTTTTTTAGATTTAAGTTAGTTTTCATTAAATTAAATTAATATGTCATGATTTTTATACAATACGGTTAGGACCGCGGATTTTTACTCAATATATCTAATTAATATTTGATAATTAATATTAATATCTGATAAAATAATAAAAACAACGGGTTATCGAATTATGTCCAGGTTTTGCTAATTGGATTGGTCTATAAGAAAAGTTATTGGAACGACTCATGGATCAAGTCCCCTTTTAAAATACCTAGAACAATATAGTACCTTGATACAAACTTGATAATATCTTTACCTTGCAAAATACTTCAATTCCATAGGAATTTTCCCCTTTTGAAGAAGCGCCACCCACTTTTTCAATCCGGGACACCTGTAATTTTTTTAATATTTGAACCAATAATATTATTAATGATATTTAATTTCACTTTCGATATATATCAGAAATGCACGAGTTTTAAATACATCTAAGCTATAAAATGTTCAAATATAAAGTTTAATATAAAGTATAATTTAAGCAAATTTTTGATTTCTCTTTGGGCAGCTGTTTGAGATAATAAATATAAGATACTAATTTATTTAAGATTAATCTAGTTTTGGAAAGTTGCTTTTAAGTATAAATCCATCAGAATATTCCAGAGGAATTTCCTCCTGCAAGAATGAGCTAGGGAGCTCAATTGGCTTGGGCCAAATTTCTTCCAAGAGCTCTTTGAAAACGATTGTTTTTTTTTGTTATTGATTACGTAATTTTTGATAAATTCGCTGTTGCGCTTGTAAACTCAAACTATATGAATGAGTCAACGATGCAATTGAACATAACATTATAAAATTAATTCAACACAGCACAGTCACAAAATATACATGTAATAAATATGCCATAGCAAATTAAAGTCAAGTCAAAATGTAGTTTGATGACTGTTTAGATTAGCTGATATTCTATGGATGCCCTATGAAGCTAGAGGTCCTGGGTTTAAATCCCAGTAGGTTCATTTGTTCCCGAATCTTTCAGGTTTCTACATATTTACGTATTTGTTTGTCTATATAAGTATGTTTATTATTGCCTAATATAATAAGATTAATAAGATAATTATAACATGGTTCCAAATATTGTTTATTTGCAAGATTTGCATTGACTAAAAGAGAACAGAAGTACTACTGTACTTTCTACGAAATCCATAGATATTACACAAGTATTTATCATATTTATAATAAATTCCATGAGAGGAGGCCTGTGCCCAGCAATGGGACATATTTAGTTTGATACAATGATAATAAATGCACAATTTGAATTATGAATTTGCTTTATGGCAATACAAATTTCGTTTTGTTGCTATAATAACTTAACTCTATTTGTTTTTAGTCAGTGTATATAATTTACCAGTTTGTACTATGACAGCTAACTGACCACCCGTGCATTTTATATGGTCAGGTAGCTGTGTTGGCCTTTGTACATGCTTGCTCATAATTTATGGAAACAATACAGTATTTATATCAAATGTATGTAGTTTTGCCAGTTAAATATCTAAATTAGTGAAACACACTTACAAAAAGTATGTTGATAAAAAAAGGAACTAACTACCTATAGGCCTACTGCCCTTTAGTTATTAAATTGTACCTATTTCATGAATGTTACTACCTTAACCTACATTGAGAGAAAGTGTTGTGTTGCTGATAATATACAGTAAGTAAAACATATTACTTACAACACCAAGTGGAACATTGAGTGTGCTATGAATTGCTGCGGCATCCATGGGACGGAAGTGGAGCTGATAGTTTGTCACTTTGAGGACTCCTCTGGAGGGCCCATTGTAAGGGCACAAGTAGGCCACATCCCGCGCCACACCCATCACCTTCTCACCATCTAGTAACTGAATGTCACCCAGCACATGTGGCTGCAAAAACAACTGAATTTAGAAAAAAAATTGAAACCTGTTACCTATATATTGCAGCAACTCAGCTTCTATTAATGAGTGTATAAAGACTATTTGTATTGTATCGTATTATATACACGCCTGGAATAAGTCGCTGTGCTGCCTCTGACTGTGAATACGATTTACAAATAAGCAAATGTGAACCGTTCTAGCTTTGCTCATGGTGATTTTTCGCCAACAGAATGTAAAGCCCTCACAGCTGTCAGTAAACTAATCACAATTAAGCCAAGCTAAAGCTAGAGGAAGCGAACTGTTATAATATACATTGAATAAGAATAAATTAATCCTTTTAGGAAACTTACGGAGTCTTGTCCGTGTTTAGAATTCAATGAACTTGATTTTGAGTCCGAATCCAATGAATCAGAACTAGCGTTTTTGGACAATGAGAAATCCGAATTTATTAGTTCTGTACTGTTGTGTTTATCCATTTCTGATATTTTCCACGTTAAAACAAAGTAGTAAATACTAATATACAGAAAATCCTATCCTAATTACAAGACTTCGAGCGACGGTGGGTAACAAAGTAAAATAAACACGCCCACTTCGATTTAAAATTAAATGATACTTAATCAAAAGTGCACTTTAACCACTGAGAATAAAGTTTATAATCGAGAAATAGGTATCCGATTTCATGCGCAGAAATAGTACAACCACTTTCAAAATGAATATGTGATGTGCTACAATGACAGTCAGCAAGTATTGTTCTGTGTAAAACTAGTGTTCATAAGAAAAAAATATCGCAACATTATCGTATCGCATGCAATAAGATGCTATTTTCCTACTATTTTCTCTGTGCTTGATAATAAGTGAACAACGTTTTTATTACGACTCCTATAATATTTAGATTTCATAATTTCTTTTTTATTAGAAAAATACTCTTCATTGTATTGCCAGCGTGCATCTTTTTTACCCGATTAACTGAAAATAAGATTCCTTCATAAAAATAGCGTGTTTACATTAACCAGTACAATATGTGAGTGTATCAATATACATACATAAATATGAAAACACAACATCAATGTAAGGATGGTTGTTGCCCTTGGTAACATTACGTCGATTATTTTACGACCGATGTTTGATCGTTACGAAAACATAGCCGGAAGTCTATTCTGTTAGTATTTTTTTAATAAGCAATATGAAGTTTCAAAACAGTATTAACCTTAATACTTACTTAGCTTACAAGTCACCAAAAAAAATTGAAATTGATAGAAAGTTAATATCCGAAAATTTTGACTGGGACGTCAACACTCCCAAATCGCTTGCTGTAATCTGTATTGAAAAATTAAGTGAAAATTGGACGGGTAAGTTTCTTTAAAAGTTATTCTTGATATTCTGGAGCGTATTTTACTTATTACATCTTTCTTGACTTTCAGGATATCCAAAGTTAGAAAGCTTTACTGCAAAAGATAAGGATTTATTCTTACAAATTTTGGATACCCAAGTTCCTTTTCAAATACTGGTGGACAATATTAAAAATGATATATTTTGGAAGCGATGTTATAAATCTCGATGGACCGATTCACCACTAATTACCAATGAAAAAAGATGGATTAATGTCTTTATGGAAAAACATTACGCAGACATTTTGGAAAACATGAACCCTCGTCAGTATGATCCAGAAAAGGTACGATAACTTTTGTCATTAAATGGTTTAACGATAACATTATGGTACAAATTATTTAATATTTGCAGGTAACGTTTCTGGTAAAACTATGTGGTCCTTATATCCAGTCGTTGAGCATTCGGAGTTTGGTTCCATCAGATATTCCAGTCCTTAGAACAGTTTCTCCCGAAATGGCTGACCTCATTACAAGTCAGCTTCAATCTGATATAAAGCGGCCGAAAAAGAACGAGATTCTTACAAGAGGTCTTTTATTTTTAACATGTGGTGATAAATTAGAACTTCAAACATTTTGTTCAAATTATTTATTGGTTTTTAGATCACATATCTTTACACGCTGCTTTGGGCAGTTTATCAAATTTGGTTGAGTTACATATTACATATCAATTACGTAATATCGACACAGAATATCGCAAAGATCAATTTCAGTTTACTAACAATGATGCAAAAAATTTGGCACGTGGCTTAGAAAAGTGTAGTCAACTTAAAATAGTGAGGTAAAGTTTACGAAAGATTTTTGTTCATAAATTATTTATGATTAATAAATATACGTTAAAAAATCTCATTGTAATTTTGCAGGATTACTAGAAGCAATATGAATTGTCAAAGGATTAAATATATCTTACGAGGACTTTATGATGGTCAAAATTTGGATACACTGGACTTTAGCCATTGCAAAATAGGAGACGAAGGAGCTGCATCAATATCTAAGTTTATTTCGCGGCATGAAAATTTACGGAGTCTCATTTTAGCTGATAACATATTTGGTACGTTGTAGAATACTACCAATAAGACGTTTAAAAAGTGGGTTCAAAAACGTCAAAAAGTCCGTTTTCGTACAGGACTTTGTTGCTGATGTACTTTTTTTGGCATAGTCAATGTCAACAACTTCTCGTTGAGAAAGTGCCAATGAGCTTAAACACAACGGATTTATCATAATGGTCAATCAAATCGTGTTAGCCAGGACACAACATGGCTTTTTCCTTGTAAAAATGTTAACAAAAGCCTAGATTTGATAGATTTAAACCCATAGATCGCAGTTTTAAAAATTTACCCAGGAGACATAACTATGTTAACTACCGACATAATAAGTTGATTCACCCATATGCAGTTTAGGAGATGCTACGGCCACCTTCTGTCTCCACCTTCAGATCAGCTTGGTGGTACCGTGATATTTATTGTACTCTTATCAAACTTTAATAAGCATACTAAATTTCAGCTCGACAGATTCCGGCACGTCGCAAAATGGCTTGCATATATTATGAGGACAACTTAAATAAATATAAACTTGTAATAAATTATTACTAATAATTTATAAAACAGTTTTGTACTTCAGTATGCCACATACTTACATAAAAAAAACAGATCACCAGATGAATTTCTTTCCTAAAACAATTGCAGTGGTTACTACAGCAAATAACCAAGTAGTTATAAAGATGAATAATATCACGATATCATCAGTGCATATACTTAATTAATGAGCTTGAATACTTTGAGTTCCTCATAATCCTCATCATCATAACCTTTGTGAATCGCTGATATGGTCAAGATTCAACTATTGTAATGTTGTCTATGCTGGCTGCATTACTAATCGTACAAAAAAGCTCTTACAACGAGTGCAAAACGCATGCATTTGCTTCTGTTTCCGAGTCCCACCCCGCTCCCATATCACTCCTTAATTGAACGCTGCTGGTCTGCTGAAGATGCCTGCACGCAGATGGCTTCACCTCGCCACTTTTCTTTCTTTGGCATAGTGCGATCTGGGGTCCCAGCATATTTGCTCAGTAGACTTGTGTGAGCTTGTGCATAAATCATCCGAGGTTTTTTCGGCTACTTTTTGACGTGACACTCGCTATTTTTGAAGTGGTTAAGATTTATGTTTAACAAAATCGAGAAAAAGTATCTACTCTGTGGAAGTTTTATTTTTCTTAGTGTCATCAACTGTAGAAAAATACACGTGAGGTCTCCTTATACCCCTCCCCTCCCCCAATGTGATCTGTCGTGATTTTTTCCTGACCATAGTGCTTAGACAGCGACCCATTCACTGCCACGAAGACACACAATATGTACTCCCAGTAGTTCGACACCACTCGCACCCCAGATTCGGTTGATACCGTTCAACCAATCTTACTGGAACACAAACTCGTAGAGTATTCCAGTGCATACTCGTAAATTTCCCCGCGTGGTCGTGCCGGAGGCTTCCCCTGGATTTTCCCCAGGCTACTTGAAAGTGTGTATTTTTGACAAGCATTCGTTGCTACGTCAACAAATTCTCATCGGAATCTATAAAGTACTTACCTACATCATCTGTGGTCGTCATCATCAGTTTCACTTCACCACATTTCGATGGCTGTGTGACTCAACCTCGTATATGAAATTTTGGAGAAAATGAGATAATTATACAAAACTATTTAAAATGTTACGATTCACGTTACGACAAAAGCATTCAGCATAAAAAAGATTTATTTCATATTTATTTCGTCAAAACCCAAACACGTATTTGGTATTGAAATATTTGTTTATGGCACAACCTCGTAAATTGTTATACAAGTTTGCGACACAAATTTTTTAGTCATCAATGCAGAGTACCCAATCTACTACTATACTATCACACTTATATACAACTATTGATACGAATGATAAATGCCGATCAATAGTCATTATCCTTATTCATTACCCAGGTACTCGTAAAGTATTAGAACACTCTATGTAGATATTAAAATGATTACATGAAAACAGAAATACATCCTTCATAGTAACTACTGGTAGGTATAGGTAAGTACATTATTTTAAGAAGTAGTCTCTTGATTTTAGCCGTCAATCTTAATGATTTATCGTTTTGAGTGGCACATTTATGCGAGAAAAAACAAATATATTTATTTCATTAAGTTTGTATTTAACGAGTTTGTCGTTTAATTAGTTGCTATGTCAGCAAGTTCGAAAGACGGCCGAGATCACCTGGTATTGGATGATAGATCGGGATATTTCACAAAGGGTCACTCTTTGATCGATGAAGATTTTGTGGGAGACGTATTTACAGATTTTATTTTGGACGAGAAAACGGGAAATATGGTTCCCAATATGGAAATTCTTGTTGAGTCTGATGACTCCTCAGATTTTTTTCAACCTTCTCATGATGTTGAAGGTATACTAGGGATTGCATGTCAAAATTTAGATGAAAAATCAGGAATTCTTTCAAGAAAACGTAAACGAAAAAGATTAGGAGACAAAAACCAATGGAAACGAAAAAAAGTAATTAAAGCAAGGAAAGCCATATTACAGCATCGTAAGGAAGAAAAAAGAAACTGAAAGATTTGGAACTACGGAAAGCAAGGAGTTTAAAGAAGGGTTGTACGTCTTTAAGATGTTTAAAAAATGCTTCCAAAAACTGTGCCATAATTACAGAACATGACAGAAAAAACATCTTTGACTCATTTTGGAGCAATATGTCATGGGGAGAACGAAAGGCTTATGTGTGTGCACAACTGTTAATGCCAATGGCAAAAAATCGCGTAGAAAACATACATTGAAATATTTCCTGAAAGTTAAGGATCAAAACGTACAAGTATGTAAAACAATGTTTTTGAATACTTTGGACATTGGTGAATGGTGTGTATTGAATTGGGTAAAAAATGCTAATAATCATGGTATAATAAAGAAAACCGTTGTAAAAAAAAGACCCGAAGACTTGATACTAAAAAACGTGACCATATTAAGAAGTTTTAAATAACACACCTAAAATGCCCTCCCATTACTGTCGAAATGATTCGACTACAGAATATTTAGAAATGACTTACTCGTCAGGTCGAGATGTGTATCGCACACTAAAAACTTATCTAAAAGATCAAAATATGCCACGTAAAGAAATACCTAGTTACGAACTCTTTACGAAGCTAATGCACGAGATGAACATTGGGTTATTTAAGCCCCGCAAAGATCAATGTGACATGCTATTCATTTAAAAATGATAGTTTGTCACTGGAATCGTACCATTCTCATGTGATTCAAAAGGATAGGGCTCATTTGGAGAAAACACAAGACAAAGCTCTGGCTATCGAAGGAAAACTAAAAGTATACACTATGGATGTACAAGCAGTACAGTTAATTCCTCAATTACCCGCTGGATCTCTGTATTTCAAACAGAAACTGGCTTGTCATCAATTCACTATATACGAGTTAAGTACTAAAAAAGTATCATGCTATGTGTGGCACGAATGCGATGGAGCCATGGATAGTGAAGTATTTTCTGCTTGTATTATAGATTTTTTGGAAAAACACTGTTTAGATGCGAACGTGCCTATTGTCCTTTATAGCGATGGGTGTTGTGCACAAAATCGGAACGCCACTTTGTCCAATTCAATTTTACATTTTGCAAAATTACATGATGCAACACAAAAATATCTCGTTAAAGGGCATACACAAATGGAAGCAGATTCTGTCCACGCAACTATTGAAAGGCAAAAAAAGAACAAAGAAATATACGTACCCGCAAACTATGTACAGCTTATAAGAGAATCCAGAATAAGAGTCTTACACTGTCAATTACGTAGACTATCGGTTTTTAAAAAAGTATTCAATTCTGAAATACTATAAATCTACTACTTTGACGATGACTGGGAGGCTCTGCCCCGACGTATGATCCCAATCACGGTTTCAGCAGATAATGATATTCGACAGTTGTATCAAGCACAACTGCCTATAAGGCGTCGAAAATTTAATGATCTACAATCATTAAAAATGGTGATACATAAAGATTACCACCCTTTTTTTGACAACCTTCCATGTGAATAGTAAGCTGACTTAGCTAAAAAAATATTTATAAAAAAAGGAATCCTGTCATGTTTATGTCATTATCATAAAATCTCGCCAGAATAATATCAATTGGAAGAAGTGTATTAATTTAATTAAAATGTGTTTTTCAGTTGTAGATTACCTGTTCAAAAGAGAACACGGACATAAGTCCGTGCCGTAAGAGTTAATAATAACTCTCACATTTGTGATAAACTAAACAAATATAGCAAAAAACGAAGACCTTTGAAGTAAAATGGTTTGGGGAAGATATAGAAATCATCAATGGCCAGCCACTAAGGGAATACATGGCAATACATTACAACTATTCCTATGGCACCATGTATCCCACCAAATACCTGTTAGGAACCTTAGGTTATAATTCGTTGGAGGTAAGGCGTAATTACAGTTTGTTGGTGACTGCGTGTCGGATCATACGCGGTGAGTCAGATTGTCCGGAGCTAGTGAGTCGCCTCGTGCGATTGTATACTCCAGATATCCCCAGGATAACTCTCAGGGCACGACGACGCGATTTATTGGCGGTGCCGGCAGCTCGCACTGTTTCACGCAGGAATTCGCCGCTGATCCGCGCTCTCTCACAACTCAATGCGCTCTTGGCATCAGCACCGGAGTGTGACTTAATTGCGTGGCGATGGATGTATGTGTGCGGTGAATGTCTGAGCTTCTGTGAGGAGATGGATGACAGGCAATCAACTGTACCAATGTAATTATATGTGTTTATTTTTTGTCTTTTGTATATGTCGTTTCATGACGCATTGGTTATACTGTAATGTCATGTTTCATGTTTTAATAAATAAATAAATAAAATAAATAAAAAATGGCGTAAAATAGTGTGTTAATTTTAACACTACATATAGTCCTATTTCCCCATAGACCTTTGTCACCGGGCGAAGAATCATGCTAAATATTATAATTAATAACATGTAGAAGTGCATTTTTTTTGTCATAGCAGTATTAGTTTGAGGAGAAGACCAGTTTTGTTCTGTTACATTATATTAAAAATATATAAACCTTGCACATTACTGTTTTATTAAGTATATATAAGAATTCAAAAACTGAAACTTGATCTGGCCTGATCACTTTTTCTGAAATATATGTAATCTATTTCAGGACTAGACTATTGTCAATTTTGTACACATCGTCGAATTACTTATCTAATTATTAAAAAATATTTTACTTGTTCAGTACAATAAAACGAAATAAAATAGTTTTTACGTGTTCTTCTAAAGTAGTTATTTTTCATATACGAGGTTGAGTCACACAGCCATCGAATTTGTGATTTCTGAGAGCAAATGCATGGTTAACTACAGAAAATACACAAATAAATACTTAGGCTTTAAATACAATAATTATTAAAATCCTACGGGAAACAAAATACTTGAGCATAGATAGCGTTTGGCACATGCTGCTGTAAGATCTTTAGGAGACGCTACACGGGCTGATATTGGCGGACGGCCAAGCAAGGTCACAGATAATATATTATGGAGTGACCTTGATTTATGCTTCCGACACGTATCCACACGGGCCGAATCATGCGTCGGCCAGCATGCAGTCCTGCCGATATCGGCCCGCGTAGCGTCTCCTTTTTACCCGTGGTCACGAATAGTGTTTAGTGAATTGAAAAAAAAATTGTAGGTCCTTCTGGCGTAGAGAGTCTGGCACTTGCGATGAATCATGTAGGCTGCAGCATCCGCAATTTGGATTTGAGACTAAACAACAGGCTTGGATCTGAGGGCATCGCCCACATCGCAGTAACAATAGCAAGAGGGTGTAATTTGACGTCGTAAGTTATTTGTAACTCCGCTATGAATTTCAATAATGTTTAAGCAGTACAATAAATAAAAACTAAATGATTTGTTCCATACGTTTCTTTTTAGCCTTAATATATCCGGATGTGGCATTACGCCGAAGCCACTGGCCAAAGCACCAGCAGGCGTGTGGTCGACCACAAGTGCTGATAGTCCGCCAACGTGTGGTGATCTCTTGGCCCGAGCTATTGGCTTAGCAAAAACACCACTACGGGCGTTGGATATAAGTGTTAACGACATAGGCTCCGTAAGTTACAGACAAACGTACCTAGTTTGGTTCTCATTTTTAAACGGCATGTTAGAACATACTTTGTATATATAATGGGGTAGGCCATATCTAGCTCAGAAACTAGATATTATAATAAAAAAATATAGACACATGAAGTGGTTCATAGTAGATGTATTTTCTCTCTACTTTTTTCTATTAATTCTTTCTGTCGAGCATGCTGGGACTCTTAATTGCTTGATAAAAACCGTTTTCGGACGGTTGTTTTGATAAACATTCTGCTTGATTGTGTACGTTTTCAGCCAAGCGATAACAGTTTATCAAATGCGATTTGTCTTAGTTATTTGATTGATGTCAACCTCAAGAGATCTGGAATGTCATCAATGGCAATGGCAATAGGTGAATCCGCCGCTGCTGCGCAAAGATTGAGAAGGGAAGCAGAGAAAGGAATAAGATTTCGAAGAAGCGCTGGAAGAGTATTACAAGCTCGAAGAGTAGCAAAAGGAATGAATATAGGTAAGTACTAGTCGTTTAGCCTAAACGATGACGTTATGGTTCACACTTAGTGCGCATGCACACCGCGTTTATTAAACGAGAAGACGACGCGCAATTATATTCTTATTGGCTGCCTCTTAAGCAGCCGCCAGAAGAACGAAATTGGCGGACTGCATGAAGAAGTGGATAGTTCCAAAAGCTATTTGAACCGGTGGTAGATAACTCGCCATTGTATCTCTAACCGACCGGCAGCACAGTTTCACAGTCAAAGGACGTAGTGTGGTTTGCAGCTTTTGCAGGCTATCAGCTGAATATCGCCATCTTTGTTAGGGAGCACACAGGGAAGCTCGACAGGATTGAGCCTGATGAACTTTATACCCCCGCCTCCCGAAACCCTTGATTTTGCGTTAAAGTTAATATGTTCTTTGAATTACAGATGCAGATCCAATCTTATTAGCTCAACAACTCTCGGCTCGGCCTTCCATTGTATCTGTTACATCAGAAGACGGAATTTACTGCATGCAAACTCAACCACTGCCAGCAGATTTCAGTTTTGTTCCGGTTATAAAGGTAAGTTAAATATCCAAATGAACATAGAATTCTTATTTCCTTCCCATTATAGCTCTTAAAAATTACTAGAAAACAAACATTGTATTTTGTAACACAGAACAAGATTTCTTTCGTCTCATATTAGGTTTACTTATTTTAAGTAAGTTAAGTACTATCGATGTAATAAGGTTTATTTTGGAATAAAAATCCTGTTGTATTTGTTTTGGGGATCCTTCTTGATAGTAGTCTTTTCCAGAAACGCTAGTAGAATTTGACTTGTAAAAGTGCCATTGCGGCGTACTTGCAGAATAACAATAATTTATTTCATTTATTATTTTTTATTTATTAAGTTATCCAACTCATAAATTTCCAGGTAAATACAATGTTCAAATAAGTATTTTTAAATCGAATCGATATTTTTTTATTTGCAACCTTATTTAACGAAGTACTTATTTCTAAGATACAAAGGACCCAGGTAGGCGTAGCAACGTGTTTCTATTATATTACATAAAAGCTAGGTACAATACAAACAATATATATAGATCTTTCTTAAGTGCTATATTCATATCATATCATTTTAAAAACCTTCTTGTCGTTAATGACCGCACAAAGAAAGTATAGTCCGCAATGATATTTGGTCTGATGATCATTTTGACAGAAACTTCTACTCGACTATTTTATTAAGCTTTTTAATTTGTAAATTTCGATATGTTGATTTATAGAGTCCGTTGCCATCGTCTCGAACTTCATCAATTACGGGTCCACCGACGTCTAGACGATCCAGTCATCATATGATTATAGAGCCAGTAAAAGTAAGTGTTATTCTTTTAAAGTATAATTATACTTTAAGCATAAATATACTTGTTATCAATCACTTACATATTATTCTCAAAAATGTGAGGCTGAAGAAAAATAAAAGATTACACAAGTTATTTACAATGAATGAGTAAATAATTAAGTTGTAAACAAGTATAAAACTCAAACCTTGAAGGAATTGCTGAAAAATATATTTAAAAAAGAGGAATAGGTAGGTTATACATGCATATTAATGAGTTTAACAAGAATACATACGGTTTTTGGCAAACAAGTCAGTGTTTTGTCTTACCTTGCATTTAAATCCTTAGCACACTCTTGTACACGGTTATATAATTTAATTATATTTATTTTTAGGAAATGCGACGCAGTGCGCTAGTTCGTCGAGGTTCAGATGGATCATTGTTGCAATCACGTAGTGAAAGCGGCCCACGACACATAAAAATATTTGTATCCAATGAACTTGTTAGCTCTCAACATTACTAGTTATTGTGGATATTTATAAATTTCAAAATGTCATAATGTTAATGACACAAATAAACTGTATTCAAAATTTATATTTCTTAATCTTTATTTTACCCCACTTCCCGGTAGTTTACCTTAACTGGCACCACCTGGCATAGACAAGACCACACTCCACTCGTCACTCGTTCGTTTCGTTTTGTTTGATTTGGTTTGGTTTTCACTTCACGTTAGTCAGCGGTGCAGCCAGTTTCTGTGTCACTTTCGTCAGCCATGTTTTTCTTTGGAATGTGTTGAAATGGTGGTAGTGATAAAATTTAACTAAAACTGTGAAATTATTTGAAACACTGGTAACTGTGAGTGTAGTTTCAATGTGTTATTTGATTGAGTGAGTTGACATGACTGCTGTGAAAATGAATTGGGGCACGGAGCTTTGGGTAAGTTATTTGTTAGCAAGTTCAGTTGGATATAGCATTTGAATTTTACAATGTTTTAGTTATGTTTACTGCAGTCGAATTATGAGTCAATCCGTGGAGTAATATCTTGCTATCTAACAAATAATTCAACAGTATACCTGAACCACTGTAATGTTAATTATTAAGTTTTATCGTGTGAATTGTTAGAATGCAGCTGTGTAGTAGAAAGTAACATTTCGGTGATTGTCAGCATATTTGCCCTAACATGGTAATTTTCGTGGGAAGAAGTAAGTGGTACTCTCGAGACAAGCCAGTACGAGTCATGCAGGCCAAATATATTTAGTTAGTGTTCACAAAAAGCCCATGTTTGGAAATAATGAACCACAGCATACTGAATGATAATGGATTGTCACAATGCACTTAATTGCTTAAGCTATTTAGCTAATTATTTCGGCCTTTACAGTTTACCATTTGTCTATGTTAATGAAAACATGTATTAATGTGCTAGCTAGACAATACATTATAAAGTTGTTGCCCCACTGAACAGATATGATTGTAGTGTTTATTTTGATCTCTACTTTTGACAAGAATCTGGATTGATACTTAATTTAATGTTTACATGAATATTGATTTAGTTTAATATACTTAAATACCCTGTATGGGTATAATATGCTCCCCAATGGACGCTATATGGGCACCTTTATCTCCCCCTGACACACATGCACAACTTACTTTAAACCCAATTATATTATTTTATAAAATTAAAATTTAATCGAAAACATGGAAACATTGGTTGTTATACCCTGACACACATAATAGTCCGTGGGAGAGGAGGGATTAAAAGCTAGAACTGGATGGTCCACATGGTGCACAGTAGTAAACTGTCTTAAAAGAATAGATACTAAAGATTAGACCACAGATCTTAATTACATTCACAAAAGATATCCCTCACTTTCTATCAGCACTTGCAAAAAAGGGATAGTTGCTGTTTGCAATGTTAATGTATGAGCACCTCATGTTACAGTGGTGTTTTGTTGCTTGCTTGTATTTGACCTTAATTATGATATGGAATTGCAGTAGTCATGTGTATTTAAGGTCACTTACAAGAGTTATTTTAACTAATGTACAAATTTAATAAAAAAACTCAAAAATAAATATAAAAGAGACCTACTGACTAAAACATCAAAAAATTCGAAGGAAATGTGGAAAACCATAAAAAATATTACTTATTATAAATCAACAAATAATCACAACATAGAGCTCCTAAACTCAAATCCATCTCCAATAGACGCTGTAAACAAAATTAACGTATTCTTTGCCAATATGGCCAAAAAACTTCGAGTTCACCGAGTTGTCTATATGTCTATTAAGTGAGTCGAGTCTATAAAATTGGGACTCCAGAACTCGAGTTTTGTACAACATTACATATACCAATAGCATGAATTCTGTCATATGTTTATGAGTGATTCCTAGAGTGTTTCTAGCACTGCCTGGCCCTGGCTTACATTCATGTAAAAATTTCTACACATTTGGATGCCATTTTTGGTAATTTTATAGATGCTTTAGAAGTAACTGAAAATATCATGTAAGCCTACAAGAACCACATTAATGCTTGCTATGGACTTAGAGTAGTTGATACAAGCACCTTTACAGGACAATACTAACTGTAATGTTACATATTCACTTTATGTATTCATTTGTAATCATACTTATTTAATGTGAGATGCCACAGATACCTGGTAACTATCCTTCAACAATTACAAATTGGCTGAATAACATGTAGTAAGTATAAGGTAGATTGATTAACTCCACATATCTGGAAGTGAGAGTATGCTGCATGCGGGTGGTGCAAGGCCGGTCATTGTGGCACTCTTTGAGAAGGCCAGCAGTGGACGTCTTGTGGCTGCTACGAGGGTGATTTGATGAGTAGCTAGGTTTTTCTTTGCTATTCCTGGAAGTTTCTCAGATATCACCACCTGTAATTGGTGAACAAAAGCGGTGCATAGTACGCCCTAGTGATGGCTTTCCCCTATCCAAGGTCGTCAGTTGAGAGGATTCTTTTTGCAGCCCAAAAGTCCAAAACACAGGCACCGGCACTTCACCAGCAGATGAGATGCATTTGGCCTTCTTTGGGGCAGCTTCACCATGACTCATCCATTGCCTAGACGGTTGCTGTGTCTCTGAGATATAGGGATGAATCCAGGTTTCATCCATAATAACAAAACTGTGAATAAACTCTGCTGTAATATTTTCAACACCTGCAAACTGTCAGCAGATGTTTGCATGCGAATTCGCTTTTATTCTCGATTGAGTAACCTGATGTCTTTTACTTTTCTTCTGTACTCATGACGGCCTATCGGTCAAATACATTTTAGTTCTGTAAATGCGCTACGTGATTGGTCGAATTTATTTTAGTTGTCTAAACAGTTGTAAAATGTTGAGTTGGGACCTCCATACTAAAAAGTATGTGATTTTAGTTTGGTGTACGAAGACGTAACTCAAACTTAAAGGTGACGAGTATAAAAAAGTACAATTGTATATTATCTGTCTTATTAGGTTAATAATGTTATAAACTGAAAAAAAGTTATTAATACATATAATATGACAAATTGAAATCCATCCAATATGCCAATTATCGAAATTGTAGATGTTTATGTTTACACTGTTGGACCCTATTCGATGGTAATAAGGTGACTAAGTTAACGTATTTTTTACATAATAATCATATTGTGCGGCCTGCAACCCTGTCGGATTACAACTGCATAGGGAGGTTACAATGGCTAAGCTTCATTTCGCGCCAAAATGACAATGAGCTTGGTATGTAATGATCTGGTATATGCGAGTTATAGTTTCTGTAACAGAATCGACGCTTGGTTCTCAGATCATGTTCGCACGCTCGTGACTGGCTCGCAGCGTGACAGCACCACTGTGTCGTGTTTCAAATTGAATCTCGTGTGATCTTCCAAGGATTTGCAACAAAACATTGATGCTTAAGTCTGATGGGTGCTTCGAAGTCTTCGAACACCTTTAGATTGAATGAATTGTGTATGTAACAAACTCAAACCTACGTAACTAAGGAATTCCCGACAGCATTGAAATGTTGTCTAGTCACTGGGATACCACGTTTTAAGTTAATTAGTTGGACCAACATGACCACATTATGTCTCATCAATTTAGGTAATGAGGTCTCGCATACCGGGCTAGCTATTCAGAAGAGATGGTATTTTTCCTTCCAAAGTACATAGTAATGTTGTGGAAAGCGCCGAGGTACAGTGACCATGGTAGAGTTAGTAGCAGCCCATGTAGCCAAATTAATCGTAACACATCCTTGCTGACTGTACTGTGATTAATAGAAATAGATATGATGTAGATTTATATAAATCCCATATCAGATTATATGGTAATACTAGCTTGCCCGCGACTCCGTCCGCGTGGAGCTCGTTTTTATCGTAGCTCCATACAAACTTTTACCCCCATTTCATCCCCTTAGGGACTGATTTCCGGGATAAAAACTATTCTATGGCCTTCCCCGGGACTCAAAGTATCTCTATACCAAATTTCACCCGTACAAATTTTGCACCCCTATTTAACCCGCTTAGGGGTGGGTTTTTCCAAAAACCTAATATTACTTTTCTGGTATTGTTATGAGGAGTTCAAGTTTCTCGCTTAAAATTTTACTCCATCCCCATACAAACTTTCAACCCCCTTTTTACCCCCTAGAAGGTAGAATTTTCTAAAATCCCTTTTTAGCGCGTACTTACGTCATATAAACTACCTATTGTAAAAAAATCTGCTTTCTAGGTTCAACGGTTTGGGCTGGGCGTTGATTTAAGTGAGTGAGTCGTTTATACTTATATTTTATGTTCAAATATGAATAAGTGATTTATTCAGTCTATGTAAAACGAAGGTCCTATCGCTATCGCGGAAATGGGAAAAAAACCATCAATATCGTTTCAATTATATAAACCACACTATTATTATTAATTGTAATTACTGCCGACGTCAGACTTCTATGTCAGTTGATTAAGAGTCTGCAGTAAGCTCGGCCGAATTGCACCTTCCCATACAAACGTAGTTACGCTCTCATTTTAAAACTACGTGTTGGATTGTGACGAAACTTTGCATATACATTGAAATGAGATATATCTATGTCTGTAATTAGTTTATATGGTTCCAGTTTATAAAACAAACGAAATAAAGCAAAAACAAGTTTTGTATGAAAAACTTAAATTCGCTGTATTTTTTATTATGGTATCTGAAGTAACATAAACTAATTACAGACATAGATATACCTCAATATGTATATGCAAAGTTTCGTTACAATCCAACACGTAGTTTTAAAATGAGAGCGTAACTACGTTTGTCTGTAGAATCGAGCTTACTGCGGACTCTTAAGTGCGTAATTCGATGGCATACTGTATTATAATCGGTAGGATGAGAAATATAGGGAGCTAATGTAGATACAATATTTTATGTAAAATTCCTAGTATATGTTTGTATTGGGTTTTTACAAATTTTATACAGTCAGCGTCATTATAGTTAGTAGCACCCAGTTTAGCCAAATATTTCGTAACACACTCTTGTTTTTACAGTAATAAAGACTTGAACCGAAATATTTGACTACCTTGGCTGCTGCTAACTATATGACGCTCACTGTACGTTAAACACGGCGTGTTTTTTTATTTCCCGGTAATTATATTTATATTTTTGAACTATCGCTTTTGATCATTTGTTAGACTTTTATTTATTTACTAGACGTGCCCGCGGCTCCACCCGCGTGAATGAATTATATGAACGTATTTGTCACAATTGCATTATGTTCATGAGCCCTGCTTAGCCGTTGCTAAGCATCATGACGATATGGAAATAAAAAAGAGTATACCTATATTTTCATATAAGTACATTTATAGTAATACGGGCGTAGACAAAAGAAAGAAGGCAAAAAAAGATGTCTAGTGACGAAAATCTCATTCAGATATCTCAAAGAATTACGAAGCTACAGCCGTGTTAATATTGCTTGTTAGAGAGAGAAAACGCAAACAGTTTGTCACATCACAAACTGCGAGGCTGCCGCAGAGCGCGTCGCGCGCGCGGCAGGCCGCGTCGATGCCGGCGCCGAACACGATGGGGCGGCACAGCACGTTGCCGTGCTGCGAGCGTCAATTGTTTCACATGAATGCGAAAAAGGGACAGACCATACCCCTTCTTAAAATTTTGGACACTTTTAACTTCGTGATTATTTAACCTCTTGCGTCGATTTTTTCTCCATTTGACTACATTTTTAATTCTTTTTAGAGCAAATATGACATTATTGATTATTATATTATTATTAAGTCTCTACACCCCTATTGAAAAAACCTCTTGTACTCTGCGGCCACCAAAGAGTACTCGTCAACGTCAACAGCCTGAACAGCCCAAGCGCGAGCTATAGCCGTATACGCTTTAAGCCCACATCACACTGCACTGGCGCAGCCTGGCCGCAGCGGACCATAGTAAACTTATCATTAGCTGTCAAATTTACTATTGTCCGCCACCACAGGCCGCGGCAGGGTGTTGCAGGCCTTACATACATACATATTTATTTCCTTTTTTTATCTGCATAGCACAATGTTTTGAACTGGAAATTTGGAATCTTCGCACTTTGATTGCGATTACTGAACACTGGAATTTTGTGTTCAGTAAGCGCAATCAAAGTGTTTCACTCACTGTTTAGTTTATCAACCGAAAATAATAAAAACAAAATTTAAATTATAACATCTTGTATTCGAGGTGTCACAGACAATTAATTTATTTATTTATTTAAGCTTTATTTTTTCCATATTGTTAGTATTCACTAATCTAAAAAGTTGTGTTGTGTTAATATTTTTATACAAATATATATGTTTTCTTATATGGTTTTCTTATGTGGCGATATGGCCTGCCCATTTCCACATAAGGCACAGTGCTTAGTGAAGTGCATCTGTTATCTTTATACATTTTCTAAAAACTTCATTTCTGGTTTCTATGTATGCTTTCTTAACTTTAATAAACTTCTCTAATATTGTCCACCCATCGAGCTGGTGGACGGCCGACGCTCCTTTTACCTAGAAGTAGCCACCAATCTGACACCTTTTTGGTCCACCTACCACCATTCTGCCTGGCAAGGTGTCCTGCCCAACTAATGGTATTTCCAACATCGAGCACCTTAGTGCGACGTCGGATCTCAACATTCCTCACCCGGTCTTGTACTCTACCGATCATGTCGTATATAACCGAATCAAGATCCAGATGAGAAAACAATAGGTCCAGCCGATCAGAGCCACTTCAATCAATCAATTTTTGGGGCTATATGGCTCCATCAAAGCCTTGATGATTCCGCCAATGTCAAGTTTGGATAAGACACGGCCAGTATTTAATCTTGACGGTGGACTACAGGTAGTGTTCGGTAGTATATCCGACCTGTTGCACACGATAACAAACGATAAATAATAATTAAAGGCAAATTTTCAAAGTAACAAAAAGTGACAGTGACGGAAGGTTGAACCCAACCAAATGTAGTAGCGTACTTAGTTCCATTTCATGTAAAATTCTCTAACCGCAATTTCAAAGTTCACTTTTAATCATTAATATTTATAAACAGTATGTTTTTTAGCCGAATGACTTTATAACGATTATACTAACATGGAGATGTAGTCTCAGATATAATCAAATTACGTAAAATGGAATGGAATGTGATTCGTACGTTATCCGAACATTTCCGAAGATTTCCGAACAATGGCCTACGTTTCAAATTGTCAATTTTATCGAGATTTCATTACGTGATTGTAGAAAAAATACACAACTGAATCGGGAGCCTTTATGCTCTTATTCTAAGGTAATATCCAGAAAATTGATTCTTACATTTATTTGTCGTGTTACTTGCGTTGTTTTTGAGAAACGTGTCGCCGGAGATCGTGTTTTTTGTAAGGCGCTATCTCGCTCGTTCCTTCGTGTTTTATCCCGTTCTGGTTTTTCGATTTTATATAATGATTTTTATTTATTTAAACTTTATTGCACAATACAAGATATAGTACAAATGGCGGACTTAATGCCATAAGGCATTCTCTACCAGTCAACCATTGGGCTAAACAGAAACATTTGGTGCAGGCATTTAAATTTAAATGAAAACTTAATCCAAGATAAACTTCTATCAAATACATACGAAAAAAAAAACATACACATATACAAAATAATATACACTAATATATATACATATTACTACCTTTTGTACCTAGTGAAAAATACTATGTTGACAACTATCCTACGCGCTTATCAGAAAGATACTTGCGTAACTTGCGCTTGAAAGTCAATTTGCTTTGTGCTTTACGAATAGTTAGCGGAAGAGCATTCCAGAGTCGAATTGCCTGAACGGTAAAAGAACCAGACAGTAAACCGGACCGGTGAGGGAGAACAGACAGCTTTAGGCTACGGGAACTGCGGAGTACACCTCCGGGTCGAGCAGGAACAAAAATAAATTTGGACCTGAGATATTCTGGCGCGGCAGGAGCCACTTTTACCTCATAAGCATAATATACCTTGTAGCTTATCAGCTTATCACAGAGTCGCATTTCACCGCGATCGCGTATGCTACAGGAGCTTCTTGCCTCGATCGTCTATTTTGAGGGTTCGGGATCAAAAAGGTAAAAACGGAACCCTTATGGTGTACAGTCACCATCAAAAGTAGCTGCGCAATCGAAGACGTCAAAAGCTTTTATTCCCTTTTAATAAAGACTTTTGAAATCTTCGTTTGCGCAGTTACTTTTGATGCTGACTGTACTACTTATGCTATCCATTTGACATTTTAAATAGTTATAAACAAAGCTAATGTGCGTGTATGGGACATGAACATTTTAAATAATGTTATATTTTTAATTTGTATGATAAATGGCAATAAGAGGGGGCAAAAAATTCAAACTCTAGTTTAGTAGGCCAAGCGGGGTATCTTAAGTTGCACATTCTAAAACAGTTTTTCTTTTTTTCCACGTTGGTAAAATTTTGATTTATAAATGAATACGTTGAAAGACATACCATTTCCCCCCTTATCTCCGAATTTTCCAACTGAACATTTTAAAATTAATATCTTTTATTAATATTAACGTAAATATTACCGGAAAACTATAACGAAACCTCTATCTAGCGTATTTTTTTCAATTTCAAGAATTATTTGTTAACTAAGTTTGTAATTGAATACTCCTGTGTTTAAAAAATAAATTTTAAACACAGAAGTACCTATTCAAATTCCTTCAAATTCATATGAAAATATACTGAAAGTACCTTTAATCAAATAAAAAAGAACTATCAAAATCGGTTCACTTATAAAGAATTACCTCTGAAAAACAAACATACTACCAAGTTGCGAGTTAGGGGCCATTCATAAATTACTTCATCGTTTTTTGACGATTTTTGACACCCCCCGTATAATCATCCTGTTATTCCTTGAAATGGAGGGTCCATTTCAATGCCCCCGCCTAATAAAATGACTATCGTCATCCAATGGCCAACCCCCCCCCCCCCTCTATTTTGAAATGACGTAATTTATGAATGGCCCCTTATTGGTAAAGTACCACCAATCGTACACACGTCATATGAATTTACGCAATTCGACGTAGAAACAATAAGAAAAAGTGTGCTTCCACATTCACACTACTCACAGCGCTTTCAATTGTGAGACTCTCGGGGACTAACCCTTAACCCTCAACTACGGAACCTGCGGTTTCTCGTGTTTCGGATGAACAATGCGTCCTGCGTTGCTGCTGCTAAAAAAAAACTCAAACTAAAGCGGTGTCGTGACGTGTATAGTGTATGATAGTTTGCACGGAACCCTCGGTGCGCGAAACAGATTCGCACTTGACCGTTTTTTTTTATATAAGCTCCAGCCCATATTATTAATCGCATTCGCAGATCGTCAATTTTTATATCAGCTTACATTTTTAATCACAATTTACCTCTGTCGCGTATTTTGCTTTAGATTTTTGGTTCGAACATTTATTGTGTTATTTGCAATCGATGTGAAATGCGAATCCGGTAATACGCTACCAGAAATTTACGCTTTTGAGGTAAACGCCCAAGCTGTATTTCTCTTTTGCTCTTCGTTACTATCATATTATTCTCATTCGCTATATAGCGTGCTTTTATATTTTTGTAATCAGGAGGTTCATACAGATATAAAATCAACAATAATAGTCTTCCTGTGGTTAACAGTAAAAGGCTTAAGGAAATTATCGGTATTTTAATCGCTTACCATAAAAATACTGTCTTGCCACCAATAAATACTGAGTCAAAATTTAACGATAGTATTTTAGCTGAACAAATCGTTTTTTTTTAGGTTGTTAGGTTCTTTTTTGATATGCTTTTAACACACGTGTGTTACTAAGGGACAATACTAAGGGGCTTATGACACTTACCAGAATTTAGCATCCTAATTAGGGAGCGGAGTTGAGTCATAAGCCCTTTACACATTGTTGTACAAACGACGCGCGTTCGTCGGGTTAAATACTAGCCTAGTTTTATTATTGTTGACGCCGTATACGCGAGTTAATCTCTCATATGTGTACGTAAAAATTAGCTTATCAAAAGACGTCCTTGAGATTAAAAACTATAGGATAAAAAGATTAGCACGGATCCGTGCCCAAGCATACCATGGGTTAATAATAGTCCAACCAGTAATTAGGCTTTATAGCCCTTAACTTGAATCATGTCCACAGGGAATACGCGAACCTAAATCTCTGTGTAACCGACGAATTTTAAAAAAGATCATGGGTGGGTAGTTGTACGTAATGAATTAATTATATCAACTCCGATGCATATGGAGGCTCCGAACCGAAGTAACAATGGACCGGGGTTTGAATAATATCTGTTGTATATTGTGTGCTAATACACGTACCGACTGCTTTCAATTAGGTATTGTCAGGAATACTTACCTATCATCTGTCATTTACAAAGCAAGAAATAAAGTACAATTACATACGCATATCGACTCCATGTAATCTTATCCCAACGGTATAATATAACATAATTATGTGTTACTTACGTTAACACTTCGCGTTGCACTTCCCAAGGTGTCAACTTTGTCACTTTAATGCCTCTTACTTGGTCAACATCGTTGAGGCCCATTCGAGTCAACTAATATTACGCATTAATAAGACAAAACAGTAACCAATAAAGTTGACCATACACTGGTACACAGACTTTTGCGTTGCAAAATAGACGGGACGTCCTTGGCGGATGAGCGGAACGAAAAACTTCTATGCGATTCACAATCTGTTTCTACTCACTTCACGTCTTACTCCTAGCTTGTCTTAACACCAAGACATACAACTAAGCAATCATAGGTCAGTCATTAACAGGGTTCGAGGATATATATATCCAATGATTTTTTATGTATATATCAATGCACCATGACCACCAATGACCATTGACTGATTAGAATTTATAAAAAACGTTTTATGTTTTTGAGTTAATTTTTTGATATACATATAAGATTTTATGTTTGTTAGCTGCTTTTGCCTGAGTTAGAAGATTTTATGTTTTGGTTTAATTTGTCGGATTTCCAAGATTTTTATGTACCTAAATAAATAAAACATTTAAAACATTTTTGTTTTTACAAGCTTTTATTTAGTTTCACCTGTCCCGTTGTCTGTCTGTCTGTCTATAATCAAATCTTGCAAGTTAAATTTGATCCACTTCCCGGTTTCCGATTGTGTTCAAATTTTGCACTAATATGCAAATCGCGTGACAATGCAATATTATGATGACGTGGAGCTGATCTGATGATGGAGCTGGAAGGTGGCCGAACTCCGTAATAAAACCACATAACCCCATCGAGTTTGGGCTCTTTAGAATCGTCTCAATGAATAGTTGATGACGGTATACAGAAAAGTACAATCGGCAATAAAAGCTTGTACCAAAAATGAAAGTTTTGACAGAAACTTATTTTTAAATGATTTATTATTATTATGTTTATGTATGTACATATATGCAAATAGTATACATAAATAATACAATAAAATAATAATATGGCTTTCATACAAAATTGATATATATCATAAACATCCGATATTTTGATATATATAATAAATATCGGATATTTTCGAACACTGGTCATTAACTGGTTTGCTAAGATGAGTTGTCTGCAAGCGATGTGAACCAGCCCTTACGTTGGGTCGTATAGGATCTAAAGCCTCGATTGTGTAGGTATACGGCTGCCAGAGATCGGAGATACGGACATGACCGGAACCTTAAGCGATGCATTTGTTTACACAAACCAGGTTTAAAATCGCGAGGGTTAGTAGTTTCGGCTTTAAAAAATTACTAACATTCCTTCGATACAAAGTCTCTTTATTTATACTTCGCTACAAAAGAGAATCTTATTTCAATCATGAGTCGGTGTCAAAATGAAGCCGAGTATATCGTGCTTGCCCACATGCCCGAACCGCAGTGGCAAATGTTGTTTCAAATTACGTTTATGCTTGGAAATGGCTGGAAAGTTTCACTTTAAGGAGAGGCCTTGAACGCGCCTGCTCGTGCGCAAATATTGTTTCAATGAAATAAATGACCATTATTGTTTCTATTAAATCCGAGTAATTTTACGCCTTAATACGTTTGCTCAATGAAATAAGAAACCAGTTATTGGCCGACATGTAAAGGGGGGTAGCATAATGTGGAGGTCATAATAGGAAATATAAGTGTTAGGGATTGACTAGGTTATAGAACGGTCATTGCTCTTTGCACGCACATATAACCGGCCGGTATTGATATTGCAGTATCCGTTTTGTAATGTATGCGAGAGTGGTCAGAGACGGCGAGCCAAGCCGCCACAGCCCGCTGCTGGATGGCGACCCGCATTCCACTAAGACTAGAGTACTTACTAGTTGACTAGTTGTGAAACGAGAACATTTGTAACTTACCACCTCCAATGTACCCTACCTCTATACCTGTTGTACCAACCGATACATAATTCATGAGGTCTCAAATGAGCTAGCTTTGACAGTTTCAACGTGTTCAGATTCTACGTTTAAAAATAATTAATCACTTTAATCAGGTTTATCTTTGTAACGCGAAATTCTATGATGCGACTTTAGTAGCCGGAGATCTGAAAATATCTGCGGTATACAAGATAACGGCAGAGATAAGACGTGCTTGACATTGCGGATTTGTTATCATCATTATCCGATAGAAAAGGTTTTGTTTGTAAACATTATCAGTCGCAAAAAACTATTCGATGTTTTCGCTGTTTTTAATAATTCAAAATAAAGAGCAGGTGTTACACAATGGATTTGGGTGCGATGTCCCTGAACTAGTTCGCTTATGTTTCGTAACGCGACCTGGATACTGGCCACAGTCTGATAGACGTCGTATATCAGCAGCTTTCTCAAACTAGATGCTCTGTAGTGTCGATCGATATCCATATTTTATAACAGCGATTCCGTTGTAAATCTAGCCGAACGTTGAAAGAACTGGCCCTGGCGTATATTTCACCACTTTGTTTGTTTTGAAAAGTGTCCGATTACGTGCTTCAAGGGAATCTACAGTTCCCTCTCTTGTCGTAAGCCCTCGGTCTGGCACGTTTTTATTGACTAACGCTACTCGGGAATACTTTAGTAACTCGGCTTATCAATGATATTAAAATATAATAGCACCTGAAATTTTTAATGGATGGAATTTATATTATCCTCATAGTCATTATCGACCTTGAATGTAATAAATACCTAAATCGCCTTAAAGGAAAAACACGTAGTCGCTACTATAATGTCGTCCAACATCAAATTATCCCCGATTTTATTATACAAAGTGATGTAGGTACCTAAACTTTGCGCACTATAACAACTTTTCGTGCTGCCTCTTATTAGAAACGACAGGGTGTGTAAATAATTGATTTACCGTACTAACAACACCCAATTCCTACGTACTTTGCATATTTCCAACTGACGTCTCAATTTTCGCTCCGATATTATTAAAACGGAATCCCAAAACATCACTTAACATGCCTTTGTCTACAATTAACTTCATTTCTGAAATGTTGTACAGTTACGTTGATTACTTTTTCAATCTCAGTTGTGGCACCGCCTTTTATTACCAATGATTAGGCGAATTCACATATCTATGGTGAGTACAGTTATTCGAATAAAAAATATTGGCTGTTATTTTTTGTGATCGCAGTCCGGAAGATGTTTAGTAGCGTATTCAATTGAGATTCGCAAGCAAAATGCAACAGGGACACGGCGACAAGATTTTTGCGTAGGTACTTAAAGCAATTTTTGTATGCCTAAACGGTTCCAAAAACGAAGATTTCTGAATTAAACGTCTGTTGAGTAACGTAATATGTGTACTTCTATTGAAATTTAAACGTAAATAATACCTAAAGTAGCCGTTGTCGATAGTAAAGTTGTTATGATAACAATGTGCAACGTCGACTGACCACGACGAATGCCATAATGGTAATTGTTATGTCCCGTTTTCTATAATAGTTGCGCTTGACTTTAAGATCTATTTGTATCCTCCGTTACCAAGTACCTCGATCATTTCTTAAAATTTACCTGTATTCAGTCACGTACGATGCGGCTAGCCTAGTTTGTCAAAATAATATGCAAACGATAGTGATATGACTAACAATATAATAATGCGTACACCTACACTCATATATTTATTAAATCGATTCGTGCAAACTAGTCTAACTCGTGCGGCCGGCTTTTTTTGAACAAAAGGACATTATCACGTATGAAAACATCGTCAGTTGAGTCTTTCTGTGCGACTCATGGGTAGCACTGTGGCCCGCTTGTGGGCCGCCAGAAAAAAGATCTCGGCCTATTATGGGTACTTGACGAGCGGATGATCTCATCACCAAAACGCGCTCTTAACATATTTCTTACTGATTGCCAGATTCGAGCAAATATTCGGTACACATTGTACTGCGACAGATTTTTTAAATTGTTGAATCCAAGGGATAACCTCTTGTTCTGTTTTAGTTATTGTCATATCGTGCATGGTTTCTTATATTTTTACTGTATAATTGCAGGACTTTTATCGTTCGATGAACAAAGACTGTCTTCATCAAATAGGCGCGGCCCCTGAGTGTTCCCTACTTAATTGGACTAGTATCGGATTACCACCAGGCGTGACCTTTGCGCTACCCTAAAAATATCTAGATGGATGCCACACCTGTCCACTTTGTAATTTATACTCGCGTAGCGACTACGTAGTTTCGCCTTTTTTTACTAGATTACTGCAGCACAAGTTAATACGGGAACGAAGTGCTCAAAACGATCTGCATACAATGGTTGTCAAAAAGAACGAAGATTTTTCTTGTATATCGCGTTACGAAGACAAGCACGTTTCTTTATGGCTTGCAATCAATATTGCACTTAAATTATTTAAGATTGTGACGCTGGAATAATGCTTAGGTAGATATTTAGGTAGGCTGGTATACGTCCAACTGTTGTTAGTTGCAATGCAGGCGCGCGCCTCATTTGGCGAGTGGTAGCGGCAGGTCCAGTCGGACTCCGGCACAAAACCGGTTCGACGAGAATACGCAAGGCTGGTCTCAAGATATCGCGCGTTTGGAAGAACAACGTCACATGCGGATACAGACATTATTGGCCGTTGCTACATAATTCTACTTAAGCTGCGATGTAAGCTGAGCGAGCAATATTAAAGCTAAAGTCTCTGTCTTAAAGAATTGCTATTTCCAAGGCTAAATGGTTTTACCGTCCAGTTGGGCGATGTTTTTTGATGCTAATCGCTGTGGCTGTATTTTCAGCTCGCGTTCTGCTGCCACCATCCTACACCATCTCCTTATCTGGACTGACACCGGCTATCTTAAAAGTCTTAAACCACACAGTTACTGATTGTATTCAATCGATGGATGTGTATAGGTACCGATCCTACTGTTACTGAACATGTCTGAAATAGGCCATCCGATTTTTATGGCTTTACAACTCGGTGTTGAGTGTTGTTGATCAGTACGACATCTTTTAGAATCTGTGGAGCCTCATAAAATTAATTGAAGTTTATTAACCGAACTTCTTGGATATTAGGAACGACAGCTCTTATATACGAGTTGGCGGTGCAAATTAATGAAATATAGGTTGCTATAGAGGATCGCAAAGCGGTGATGCATTCATAAGTTCAGTCATCAGCCAGTTAGTAAGAATTATATTATAACGAATAGTGTCAATTTTGGTGTACGGAAACTCTTGACTTAAAGACGTGGCTGGCCGAGCAGTAATTTCCAGTGACAATAAAGATATATTTGTTTCCGAAAGTTAAAACAAATGCGACGTGTGCAGTCAGAGAAAGTATATCCAATCCAATCAACATGAGCGCGAGCGAATACTCTTTGTTTCAACATGCGGCTGCTAACGATTCCGACTATTTAATAGATGACGTAATATTACCAACAACAAGTCTTAAAACAATTAATCCCTATTACTTACAACGTCACTATCGGACATGATAATTTGAAGTCATTCTCACAAACAAGACAATACTACTGTGTAGAGCAGTAACCGTTTGTGGTTTAGTTAGACAATAACGCTGCAGTATAGTGGCCGGGCCCCTATACTGCTCCCTGATGTACGAGACCCTGAGAAAAAATGTGCATGAGCTCGATGGAGGCGAGGCGCGCCAGCAATTAGAAGGCAATGGTGCAATTAGCTGATCCGCTGTGCGCTTGCTACATTCCGTTCCGAAACTCGCCTACATTAACACAACGCAATAATATATAGTTAAGATATCTTCGTTATTATTTGGAGGAGGATTTCGTATTTATATTATATAATCAAAGAATGTGAACGCGACTTTTAAAGTGTCATGTGAAAGTTCCACGTTTTCACCACTGCATTGGTTATGTTATGATGACAGATGTTAGGTCATGAACCTTCTTGTATTTTTATATAATATAGTTGTAAAATTATTGAGAGAAGTAAGAAACAACTTACCTGCGTAACTACTAAACCAGATGTAATTTGTACACACAGGTGTCAAGGTATTTAACTAGTTACCTACTTAATTCGAGTATCGTAAAAATATCCAAATCTACATAAATTCACACGTGTGACGCCGCTAATCTCGGGTCTATTTCTTGTATTAACTATATCACGAGGCAACAGAAAATTAAGTAATGCTATGAAAAATAGCACTTTCTCACGCGAATTCTTAACGACAAATCGAAGGTCAATGTCTGTTACTCAATCGAACCAGTCGCCGGAATTTATTCAAACGCATTAAAAGCGAAACTACCTACTGCTTAGTCTCTTCGAAACTAGATTTCGCGCACTCTCGCTTCTGTTAATTATGTCATCGTCCAATAAAATGTAAATTAACCATTCGAAAGCGGATACGATTATTTAACCAATACGAAATTTTGTCATAATATAAATAGCATTTAAATGTATGCCAACCTTTTCATTTGTATGCCTATTTACAATCTAAACAAAATAGACTGTTAATTACCCCTTTCAAAAATATATCGATCTTCTCAAAGATCATCGCTCTAGGGAAGACATTTTTGCGGCTGATTGTAATGGACCAGACGTCAGTCTATTATTATTGAAATTAATCGACATGATAGTTACAATACAAACCGGCTAAGTGTGCGGTTATCCGCGCATGACGTAGGTTCCGTCGTTGTCTAAGTTATTGTTCTAGATGACCTGATTTATTACCATATTATTTTTTTACTTTAATTAAGCATGGTGCAAATGTAGCCCGATTTGAAAATGGGTCATCGGGGCACGGCGTCAGAGCAAGGAAACGCATGCTTAATAAAACACAAAA
Source organism: Epinotia bilunana (assembly GCA_947049275.1). Lineage (NCBI taxonomy): Eukaryota > Metazoa > Arthropoda > Insecta > Lepidoptera > Tortricidae > Epinotia > Epinotia bilunana. Next base: position 10,819,977 of record OX346252.1, read on the forward strand.
AGTTACTAGGTCGGTTGACACAATCGAGAAACGGAATTATTTTGTCATGCGGTACCGAACGATGTCGTGCCATGAGTCATAAGGCTGCTTAATCGAACTACGGAACCTTAACAGCTCAGCATTAAATATGTGGTAACTCGGCCAACGTACAGTAAAGCCGTTTACTTGCCGACCGTTACTATCGTAAGTCTTCGGTCGGTTGACACGGGAAGCTGCCAGCCAGTTTGACACGTGAACTGACGGTTCGCTTGCATCGCACAACGCTCATCTTGATAGTCAGACACATACAGTTGCTTAAGACTTGTTCGTCAGATAGTATCACTGCGCGATACGGATCATTTCACGTCGAGTAATGCTTGTCCTAGTAACACTTGGCATAGCTAATACGCTAATGTTTTGACATAGCTACGTAGTAAATATTGATATGCTAACTAATCTGCAATGCGTGTCTTCGTCAGTCGCATATTATAACGCTTTTACCTGATGATGTCAACTAGTGCGTTTTGATCTTATTATTTTTCGAAAATCTACATGTTAGACTGCATGTATGAGGTTCAAATGGGTAATGTTTTTGCGTAAAGAAGATCGAGTATCGATTTTTTTAAGAAAAATGATTTGCGTAGGACAAGCCTTGTGTTGCAACGTGTCTGTGTGGAGAGATTGCCGTGTACGTGTATGCTGCGGCCAGATTTCTCCGGCCGGCACGTGTGCTACACGCGGAAGCGCGCCTTTCCTCGATAGGAATTTCATTTACCAGAGCGCTTCTGTTTACATATACACACGCTAGCTATCTGCACTGCTCAAGTTCGAGGTCATTCACTTGCGATAGAATCACTTTAAATTAAATACACATTTATAAGCCCCCCACACGACGTCTTTACATGGCGATGATTAATGTTATGATGTGCACGCCCTTTGTTCGTCTAAAGAGAAAAAAGCTAATTAGATTCGCAAAATAATACGCTAATATACATGTTTGTTTTTGTTTCAGGTGAGTAACGTGGGTACGCGTAGTGCCCGACTGGTGTCCGAATTGCCGTGGTGATGTTCCACTTATTACGTCATTTTTCTTTTGCATGTTTTATCAGTGCGAAGGAGGTTTGTTGGTATCTTTTCCTGCACGATTTCCTTATGACCCCTCACATTAGACCACATTAATCAACATTAGAGGTAATGTTAATTATAAAGTGACACAGCCCAACAGTTTCTTATACCATCATTTCCTTTATGTGAAACTGATCGGATAGTTTAATCTTCCTTGAGATGGCTTACTAACTGCTCGTACCAGACGATAATGCGATAAAATGAAACGTTAGTCCTGTGACAGTAAACGAGATAGTGGAATCGGGAACTTATCTATCCTGAACTAACAGACGCATCATCGACGTATAACCGTTAAAAGCAGAGTTCAAGATACGGCGTCTCTGCTCGTTATTTTAAATGTTTACACAAGGATAAGGCGGGATTATATTGAATCCATTGCCTGGTTGCTCTAATTGTGGCCGCGCCTTAATGCAACTTTAAAAATATAGACGTTTTAAAGCTGTTCTAAATATATTTATTCAGCTTTATCGCATCCGTTTATTATTGAACCCCATCTATCAGTTACAACCAATCGGTGATGATACAATATAAGATAAAATGAAGCGTGGTTCTAACACGTCTCGTTAAGATATACATAGTCGTACTTAATCAAATATATAAAGCATTAATTCAGACTTTATTTAATATTTTATTTGTTTGTGATGATGCAACTGACAATAATAATCCATTACCAATTGTTTTGTGGTCTCGATTAGACCGGTTACATACATAGAGTTCCCATGGCATTATATTTAGCTGTTTCTTCACATGTGATGTTGCAACTTATTACATTAAGACTTCACCCGGTCCGGGCGCGGTGCTGCTCCTCTTCGTTGAGCAACGCGGCGCGATCGATACCCAAGCGGGTATCGATCGCACTGCCTGCTTATATCGATGTTTCCGATTATGGTAACTGTGTGCCTAGGCATATTATAACATCTGTATATAAATACGAATATACATCTGAATATATATCTGAATATTAAGTATGATTATGAAATTTCTTTGGTATTCGTAATAGGTCATTTACAACAAATGCCTGTGAGTGCATTGATCTTATCCGAGAGTTTTAATGCGTAGGGGTCTACAACTGACTTTCCGCGACACGAAAGCGCTCGCTCGTTACACGCGTGATGTCAGTTGACATACTTAATAATTTTATTATTTCTTGGGATAGTCAGATGACGATGATTTAATTTTATTGTGTTTCGTATTCGTTTTAGAATAGATATTCTAAAACGAATACGAAACACAATAAAATTATTTAATTTATGTTTTCGGATTAGGTAATAAAGATAGTTCAATCCACGAATACGCGCTCCTCTTATATCACGAATTAAATGAGTACGCACGCAATGAGGAGCGGGGCGCGTCCTTGTGGATTCAAGATCTATATCCCATATTACTACTAGTAGACACCGTCTAAACAAATAATGAACCCCCCTCCAATACGTTTGTGCACACTCATAGTACGGTTTTAGGCGCAATATTCACAAATATACTTCCGGTTACCTCTTTCCTTGTTACATAGTAAAGATGTTTGTTGTATGGAGGGACGTTATTTTGTTACGTTGAAAGAACCGGTTGTTGGGACTCTCCAATCATTACTTCATTATAAAATCTCAGTTGGTAGCAACATTCAAATTTGTCGGATAGTACTGCAATTATTTTAACATTTTGTCGGTCTTATCGATGAGATGGTGTCATAGTTATTCGCGACATTCCTCCGTGCTATGGTTAGTTTCCTGTTGAACGGTTTGCTGCATTGTTCCCGTTTGGCCAGTGGTCGGTGGCGATAAGCGAAAGTGCCAGAGTATGTCGCGCTCGCCGCTCGCACTGCTCCCTCGCAATCAATCCAAGTGGGTGATGCGCTCCTGTCCACTCGTTCTCACCTCGCCGATCATACCCACATGCACACAACGCTTTCTTCCAATCTCTCAATTACTGCATTTTTATTACGCTTTGTTAGTTTCAATAATATTGCAAGATTTGTAGTCCATAGATTACGTCATATAATATATGATGACTGAGTGAAAGGTTCCTGCTAATAGATATGTCCACGAGTTGTTAGATAAAACACAGTACACAGTAATAAGACAGTTGTTATGAAAAAACGCATCGCTTATTAGAGGTTTGTCGAGTAATAAGTACCTGTCCGTAATAGCTAGTGAATGAATGAATTATTTTGGCAAGTCTCATTGTACGAAATTTAACTTCGGGATTAACGTGGGTATATTCCGTTTGTTACTCACGCTTTGTTCTGAGACGTTGCTTTAAATATGACAAGGTTAATCCTCTACACATCCCAGTTTTGTAGTTACAGGATTTAACGTAATTCTAACCAGCAATTACAATCACTGTCAGTAATTATCTAACATAGTACGCGCTAATATAAAATAAGTATCTGTCAATGTTTCATTTTTGTTACAAGCTTTACGTAATTCTTTTGCATTGTCAGCTATTTTAAATAAGTGACCAAAATTCGAACCCGAGAAGTTGGTCCAATTTGACTCGCAATGTTTTATTACAGACAGGAACAGGTGGAACTAAATAAATAAATAAACTAAATAAAATCTTGTATAAAAATACCCCTATTTAACCCCCTTAGGCTTGGAATTTTCTAAAATGCTGTCAGTTCTTTTTTGTATTCAAATAAGTAATCTTTCTACAAAGTTTCTAGATCAAAAAATAAAGTTACGTCCATACAAACTTTGCACCCCTATTTAACCCCCTTAGGGATGGAATTTCCAAAAATCCCGTCTTATCCCCTGCCTACGTCATAAAAGGAAGTTCTAGTGTAAATTTTAACTTTCTAGCCCCAGCCGTTTCGGCTGTGCGTTGATGAATCAGTCAGGAAGTGTTATTATATAGATAGATATAGATAATTGAAGCATTTATAATTGAATGTTTGCATTGCTTGTGTCATAAATTCATTCGTTTTCGTAAACAATGCGCATATGTTGTTGTACGAGCGAGCCGCTGGGAATTCCTCTGTAAGGTCTTGCTTTTGCGCATTCCGCGTGAGAATTTGCCTTCGGCCGACGATCCAAACGCTGCTCCATGTGCGCTGTGCAGCTGCCAAACGAGATTATACTTCAAGGTTCCACGCTAACGTGAAAGGAACGTAGAGCAATCCAATCGACACTGCCTGCGACTAAATATGCCGCGTTACAAACAATATAGCTAACTCATAGTCAATTACTAGCGCTACTACTCGTTTCAGACTGATGTAAATTATATACGCTTCGGATAAAGTCAAGTCTACGAGACGAAACTGAATATATTCGAATATGTACATACTTAGATTTGCCATAATGGACGACCACTCGTTAAGCCTGAAATACTATGGGTTGTAAACATGCTTGCACAAATGTATATCGTGAGATCGTTATAAACGGCACGTTTGGTAAAAAAATGTATTAATGCACATGAATGCACGTTCCGTTTTCTAAAATAGCAAACACGGTAGTATGGAACAACGCAAGCGCACGGGTGCAGCCAGTGAATGCGTCACCTGTTGTTGCATTTGGGGCAATCTGCTTCGTTTTGTTTGGTCAATGAAGGATTGGATCATGCAGGTGGATCCGGTTCGTTTTTTTTTCTCTTTATTATTCTCTCTCACCTGTAATGTGACTAAAGTTTAAATACAACATTGTATAAGCTTTTTATATGGCCTGCGGTTATTGATCAGATATAGCAACATATGCTATTTGATTTTTATGTGCAAAATGGCCTAGATGCCCAATGACTTGACATCGATTCGACTTCAAATCCTCGTTAGAGCAAAGTCTCGAGTTACTTTATTCCCTTCTTGAAAAAATATTCGATGTGATTATAAAGACGGGAACTCCGTTGTCAGAAATGTGTTCGTTTGGTTGACACGCTCCTAGTCGCGTGCATACATTAAAACACGTACCGTGTTTGTCCCCCTGTCGTGCCACGTGTCGTCGGCGACCTTAGGTTATTTCCGAGGGTGGAAATGCAACATCATTCAAGACCATTCATAGTCGCTACTTTAATTTGATATTTATTTCCGTCCAATATCTATTTCGTAACATGATAAAGTAAGTTTTTTTAAAAGGTTTCCAATATATGTATATTACGTTTGACTTTGTAACTATTTTCCATGAGGAACTACATACGCTCAAGAGAGCCTAGACACTTTTAACGCGTTTAAATTACTTTGTTTACTCGCGTTCTTTCAATGGCAGTCAATTCGGGAACCTGCGCGCACATTTAGGCAGTCTAATTGTGAGCAACGTCCGCCAGGGTTAACGCACTCGTGCTCATACGATTCTCTCATATTCCTCCCGGTTGTTTCGCTTTCATTTGTATTGATGCATGCTCCTTCTTTTTTTACCATTTATACTCGAATATTCATCTTTTTTCAAGCTTTTATTTAACTTGTCCTGTTTGTTAGCGTGGGACCAATCTTGAACTGAAGTTAGTTTTTTATTTTTATTTAATATCTGATTTAATCGTTACATGATTAAGATAGAATAGTCACAATATAAATTAAAGCAAGCTTAATCATAAATACAAGATAATCATAAACAATAAAAAACAAAATAGGCGATTACTAAAAATTAAAGTATAAAAAGCGAAGTTATAAAAAGAACACCGCCTCTAGGAGGTCAGACTGCGCTGGCAGCATTAACTCTCTGAATCGCAATGGAAATTCGTTGCGAGATGTAAGCGCCAGATTTGGGGCCTCCAGGTGCTTGGACCAGCCGCGAAGATAAGGCCTTCAAGAAGATACTCATATCTGACGACCAGGGACCCAGGGTTTCCACAGCAAGCGCCGCAAAATCATAGTCCTATAACAAGGAGGAGTATTTGCGGTGCTTGTTCACTTGGGCCTGGTCGGCAGCAGCGCCGGCCTGTTAACGGGTGCCCTGGATGTGGGACTGGGCGAAGGTGTCAACGCAAGTTACATCCCACACCAGGGCTCTGACTAGTTTCCATGGCACCAATGGACGCTTGCCATCGCTATGCGCTAAACCAACAGGTTCGAGAATTGCTGGTACGGAGGCGGTGGCAAGCGAACGACGGATCAGATCATTTAAAGTGCCATGGCGGTACAGGCGGCCGGCGCTTCTATGGCAAGAAAGACCATGTCTACTCAGCTGGTCCACGACCCTCCCACAGTTGCACGTATGAGCGACACAAATTCTGGCTCCAAGTCTGAGGCATACCGATATTCTCAGGCAGCTTGGATCCAGAACTGTGCCTACGTTCCGCGACGAGAAGGCATGCAGCCAGTGGCCCGACTCGCTCGTCGAAACAGCCAAAATATGAGCACGATCTGCGTCGTTCGGACTATTGGCTGGCAAGAGGTGAAGTATGGGTTAGCTTAAGACGTGGAGTATACCAAGCTCTCTGAATATGCATTGAGTCGGGGACGTCTGCTCCTGGGCACGAGTCACACCTCCGCCAGGCTCGCTATCTCCGTGTCAAGTATCTGTGGATGATTTAAGATAATACTGACAAGAGATAGCGAGCTGTAGGCGGAGGACAGGGTATAAGTATAATTTAGATGACAATTCAATATTATGGTGGTACCATTGAGCTGATCTGATGATGGAGACAGAAGGCGGCCATGGGAATTCAGAACTTAATTAACCTCATTGAGTTTGGGATCGTGAGAATCGTCTCAATGAGAAGTTGATGACGGTATACAGAAAACTACAGTTGGCAATAAAAGCTTGCACGCTTATCCATCATTAAATTATATTCATTGTTAATTGTACAATAAAATTATTAAAATATATTTCGTTTACAATTACTTTATATAATAACAAGGAAATAGAAATTATATGCACTTTTAAAATAACGAACAGTATTGTTCGTTGAATCATCGCGCATGAACATATAAAATGCGTTATACTTAAACCCGGAGCTATACAAAGAACAATTCTTTTAGGCAATTACCGTTAATACGCTTGCTTTTAGTTGGATCCACTGAATTCAGACAGATGTCGCGTGGGAAATCTTTATTTGACGAACTCGAACAAATCGTGCAACAATATCAATCAAACATTTTTCTGTAAAAATATTCCCTCTTGTCTACTATAAACTAATCTTGAGGCTGGTGACTTTATTCACATTCCCGACTACGTGAAAATTCCAAACATTTATGCCAGCTCACTCATCGTATTATGGACGCTGCTGGAAACCAAAATAGCTGGTGAGCGAGATCAGCCCGGGGCCATTTGGACAATGTTAGTGTATTGAATACCACTACCGTCTAATTGATGATACCGTCCACATGTATTGTGTTCATAACCCACAATATCACTACTTAATGTAAATCACGTAAGAGCACAAACACTCTTAAGTGATTTATCATCGTTTTCTCATGTCGCTGAGAACGGAGAGCCGCCCCAGCGCCAGCGTCCTGTGCGAATCACAATCACCAGGCACGACAGTTTAATCTGCACAGAAAATGGCTACATGAGAGCTTCGTACATGGCGTTTGTGGCGTGAAACTGCGTCGCCCATATACGAGTACCAAGGAATATTTAGTACTTGCCTGTAGCAACTAGAGGTGGCTCCTATAATCTCCAACCCCACTTTTTGCTTATACTGGTTTTGGGTCTTACTATGACGAAACGTTGAAGTAAGCTTACTAAAAACGTTACATTTTATACTACATAATACATATGTATGTACATTAACAAACTGAATCAGGATGTATACTTAAACAGATTGATCACTTGTTTAATAACAAGTAATATGTGTATTGGATATACATATATGATTGTTCATTGTTTTCATTTATTGTCACTTACTATTGGTGTACACACGTGTGTGTATTTGTGTGTATGCACGGCATTGCGAATGTTTATGCATAGTTTATTGAGCGAACGTTTTTGTGTGTAAATAGCTAATTATCATTATCGATTATGTTTTGCTATGCATCCCCATTAATGTAGCTGTCAATATTGTCTGAATAGTGTTGTGTCGTTCTTGAGAAAACTATTCGATTAGTATTGGAAATATTCTTGATCGTTAATAATTCCCATACAAAATGAGTAACGTTTTGAGTTCAGCACAACGGAAGTTGAATGGAAAAAGTACCATGGCAGCTCGATTATACACGCGTGTTAAGGTGTAACCTTTGAATGTTCAGATATAATTGACACTTGCATCCTTAATTGTGTATTGCGTATTTTGTTTTAATTGTATTTAATCGATCATTGTTAAGTTGAGGATTCATCAAAAAGTTAATTTACACTTGTATAAAACACTGATTTACTGATGTACAAAACTTTTTGAGAAATGCTCAAGGAGTACTGAGTTATATATAATGAGAGCAGCAAATATGAAGATAACAGCACTCATAATTATATTATTTTTGTATGTTATAATTGTTTTAGATAACTTTGCGGCTGGCTGTATCGTGAACATATTTAACTCATTACTGTTTCTCCTATACGTGTGAATTCTTGGGCAGCGGGGCTTGATATCAACAAATACGATTACTACTAAGTAGTAATATTAAATTGAATTGAAATCTCTTATAAAAGTTGACAAGATTTCTATGACCGGCATTAATCAAAAATCTGCAATGAGTCAAATATATGGAGAATGTCTCGAATATTAAATTGAATAATACTCTTATAATATAAACGGCGGGGAAATTTATATATCCTGCATGCATGAATCAATTTATAAATATTGCAACGCCTCATTGATCTTGTTGAATTGAAAGCTAATTTCTAAAATAAACAGCACTGTATTAAAATTGAAAATGAATGTTCTTTATCATTGTTGATGGTTTTTGTTAAAAACTGTGGAGTGAACGAATGCTCTTAGGGTGCACTTAAAAAAAGTACATAGTTAAGAGCCTTGAACTAATCTTAGCTTTAACTTTTTTCCCATTGTGTAACGGCAATCACCCATTCTATGTGGTTAACTTTCGTTACACAATTCGTTATGAAATGTTAAAGCATAGATTAGATTAAGTCCCTTAACTATTTACATTTTTTTTGCAATCGTCATAAATTATTGGTGAAAAAAATCTGACAGTGATATCGATATCATATGATCCTACAAAAATATTAGGGTACATCATTAACTATAATTTTGGTGCCCTAAGAAGTTACACAGTATGTATTATAGTCCCTGCCAGACGGCTATTTTTTCACAAGTTTTTAATTACCACAATACTAACTAAGAGAGGTCGCCGCAGATACTATTAAACCTTTATGTAGCTTGTTAGCAATGCGCGCTGGGCAGCTGGCGATTTATTTCCACTATAAAAATGATTTGTAAAATTGATTTTTTTAAGCTTACTTTAATAAGGTATTTGACTAAATTACTATTTCAACTAGTTAGGTTGACCGAGTTTATTTATTTGTAGTAACAACGACAAATCGGTATTCACTAAATTAAATATTCATAAAGTAAATATGAGAAGTTTACATACTTACAAAAGTTGAAATATTTCTTTAAAAACAGGACACGGTCTAAAATCGTATGAATTACGCCGGTATATTGAGAATTTATGAAGTCAGTCGAATATAAAGGTTGAAAGGAAATTAAACAGAATGATACTTAGGGTCATTTCGCCGGATAGCGATCGCCTAATTTAGTGCGCCGGTTTGCTACCACTCAGGTGAATCGGTGAAACGAAAGGATATTTTCTATTTTTTTCAGTAGATGCTTGTTTAATAATTACTTAACAATTGCATGCGGCTCACGGTTTCTTTAAAGTCTGTTGAAAGTATCTATCTTTAATTCAATAAATCCTTGTCCTTCAGGTGGTCGCTAATGGAAGGTGGTCCGGTAACTGGCGTAATGACCCTATATGCGAAGTGATACTTATATAATGGTAACCTCCTGTTGAGGTGTAAATAGGGCTGTACACTGTATAGCGTATCGCACACGATTACGTTACGTTGTACGTAGTTACAACGGAATTGAATAGGGGTGTAGATACTAAACGAAATAATCAATAATGTTGTATTTTCTCGAAAAAGGATTCAAAATGTAGTCAGATAGAGAAAAAAGCAACGCAAGACGTTAAATAATCACAAAGGTATATAAGTGTCCAAAGTTTTAAGAGAGGTTTTGTTTTGTCCCTTTTCCGCAAAACCACCTTCATATGAAACGATTGTCATTTACTATGACGCTCGCAGATTGTGACGTCACTATCTGCGAGCGTTTTCTCTCTCTAACAAGCAATATTAAAAAGTTTGTAGCTTCGTAATTCTTTGTGATAACTGAATGGGATTTTTGCCTTCATTCTTTTGGAGTAATAATAATTTTCGAGTATACACCCGTATTCATCAGTCTATAATTAATTGTAATTTTAATTTTTTCTAACATGACGAAAGATGTCACTCCATTGCAAAATATGAACTGTATTGTAAAAACTTAATCTGTATTCATGTATTTTTTTACTAAATACTATTACTTACTACTATTTTGATAACAAACATAGAAATTAAAACAATTATAATTTTGTATGTTTAGTTATGTGGTCGCCGACAACCCTATCCCACTCTATGATTGTCTATTCCCAAAAATTACAGCTAACGTCATCACTTAGGCAGTGGACCTTCTGTACCTTTAGGTGCTATTAATTATTCTGTGATAATAGTCTATTCACTTAGTGTACCTATATATGTATTTACAAATTCAATTGTTTGAAGATGATCATATTGATGGCGTTCATTTCAGTAACTTGCTCGTTGATGATTTGAAAGTATGTCATGGCAGTGTTTTTGCAAGCGACTCGTCGCCGATCGTACCCGCGGTATCTACACCTGCTGCGGTCGGAGTCGGACCCCTCTGACCGGTCTCGCGTCCACTCAACTGTGAAATTATGCACTTCTACCGTTCACAACCTTACCTTCTATTATTCCCCTCATGAAAACTAAATAACCGCTTTGTTATTGTCCATGCGCTTCCTAATATATGCCACGGATATATTAGTCGCAAAAGGAGACGACGTAAACCTCACGCGCCACATGTGAAAGAAAAATATAACTGGGATAAATTATTTATTTATTGCTTCAGTTACTCCATAACTTATTACAGGGTGAGCAATTGAGTGGTAGACAAAATACATGTTATTCGGCACGTGACAGAATAGCAATATAATCGGAGGAATAGTTCCGGAGATTACCCTCTGCATACGAACTTACAAAGCTACAAACTCACAAAGGGGTTTGGGTAAAAATGTTGTCATTTTTGTTTAGATGAGCGGCCACTCGTAAAAGTGGTAGATTATGATAGATCTACTCAGAACAAACATATTTTGTTATGAAATGTAATACACTAAAATGCATCGGAGCCGAGATATTATTTATTAATTTATTTAATCTTTATTGCACAAAAGAACAACTTATTGTACAAAAGGCGGACTTAATGCCGTAAGCTTTCTCAATATTAGCAATATATATTTTCACAGGTCATATTGTAGTTATAAACTAAACTTCAAACTTATATATCTCGGCTCCGATATTGTTTAACGCGTTTAATTTTTATATGTCTATGCATATTAAGAGGTCCTCTAACGTATATTCAAAAAATCCTTGGCCGCTGCAAAAAAAACGTCATTTTTTCTCATACAAGGTTACCCAATGCCCTTTTACCACTTTATAATATCTGTATAGATAACTACTCCTACTCAATAGGCTCATTTAGGTGTATGTGTTATGTTATGACCAGGCATCGTAAACTGCGAGCGAAGTTTACGATGCCTGGTTATGACGAACGAAAAGCTTAAACGTGTCTCTTTCTTACAGTTTTTCCAACGATATGAATCCTACAACACTAGAAAAATACCTATTAACTCATAATCATAATGTATTTCATAAGGATGCATTGCGGCCAGGAAAAGCGGCTGCATCTCACAAATCATCTATTAAACCGATTTCAATCCCGCTTAATTGCATGCTGTTCTGTTCGGCTAATTGCATGAGTCGGTAAATTATATCTCGTATCGCGTCGGGAGTGAAATGTCGTCCTATTTCCTCTATCAGGTTTCGTATATACGTATACCAACTTAAATTAACTAGACATGCGTTTACACTGATACGGTCGGCGCGGCATCACAGATAAGTTTACTACACTTGCACCGTTTTGCTTCATAACCGACTTCAGAAAAAAGGAGGAGGTTTTCAATCGTCAACAATTCTGATACGATTCCGTTTAAGTAGCGACTAATCAAGTTTCTAAAGTGTTTCTGAGACCCTTGAGGAATCGACGGAACTCCTCAAATATTATCGGACTAACAAAAATATAGGACAAACAATATTCGAAGTAACAAGATTTAAAAACGCATTACTAAAGACTGCTAGAGAACAACCACTCACGAAACTCGCGCAGCGTTCGCCGCCTGGACGGTCCGTAAGTAAGCGCGCCGTTCACATCGAGACTCCACGAACAGCGGGCTCTTGTTACAGTGCCTCGTATGGCGCCTGTCTGCCGACCAGCTCTGTTCATACAACTACTTATTGTGCTATACCTATCGATAACCAGATAAGAAGCCCCCATGGTCCAACTACATGAATTAAACACTGCCGTCGCCAACCATCCCGACCGACAACACTTTTGACAAACTGCACTCAAAAAGTTAAATCCGTTTGTAAGCTACGATGCTACAAACAGACGCACGACAGATACACATGTAAAACTTATAAAACCCATCGCTTCAAGTTTTAATTCCAACTCCAACAAGTGTAGCGTATTTGCGTTCTTAAAATTTGCTTATACATTTACTTTCCAACAACGCGTGCATTTTTCCACGAGAAAGCGGAAACGCGCGTTTCAACAATGCAAGAGCTCGAGGCTCATGCTGAGCACATTCTGCGCAGCTATTGTGTTTTCTTCTAGGAATCGCCAATAGGTTCCTATGACGTCAAATAAACCTTACTCGCGGCAAAGTGCTGCTAAACTTATTTATTTATTTATAAATATAACTAATTTTAATTCGCTAAACTGTATCCACAGTTTGTTGGCGAGTGACGCGTTCTCTCGTTTAAATACAAAGTGTCATTCGACCTGTGTTTACTTTAAAAAAAAGATCATTTGTTAGAGGACGTCATCCTTCCTTCTCTGTTTTTGTTTTTACAAAACTATTCAATTACTAGCTTCTGCCCGCGACTCCGTCCGCGTGGAACTCGTTTATATCGTAGCTCTATACAAACTTTCACCCTCCATTTCACCCCTTGGGGAATGATTTCCGGGATAAAAACTATCCTATGTCCTTCCCCGGGACTCATACCATCTCTATACCAAATTTCATCCAAATCGGTTCCGAGTTCCAAGCATGAAGAGGTAAAAGACAGACAGAAAGTCAGACAGACACATTTTCGCATCTATAATATTAGTATGAATTAACAGTCAAATCTATCTACTTGGTTTGCGTATTCCAACAAAAGTCTTTCGGTAACTAACATGATGTTATTGTACGGCTGTTTAAGTTTTTTCGTAGGTATATATGCCACCCACACATCTTACTGTAGCGTTACCCTCGCTAGGGCATTCTATCTTGGGGCTTACTAATCCAATCACGGATCCCTTCTGAAGGGTGAGCGTATTAACTTTTCTACTCCTATAAGAAATTCGTTAGACACTAAGTACTATAGTAGTTTATGAATGTTTCTCTTTGAGTGTGATATCTGTTGCGGGGCATATTTACCTGCCATTAATGGAACTTGCCATTGTGCTTCATAAAAAGCTTCGTATACCTCCTGATCTTATTTCACTAAGTGCCTCATTCGATCTTTGCGATAATAACGTTTTGTTTTGTATTTCAGCCAATGTTAAGAGAAAATTCATATAAGAAAAAAATGACGCATTGAGTAAAACGCGTGCTGTAGGGTCAACGTCCGTTGGCACAAATGAAAAATATTTTCACGAGGAAAGTGCATGTTTCCTGCTCAGACGGGATACGCGACTGGTGGTGGCGACTCGTTAGGCCGAGCATTCGCTGCTCTCGTAACTTTAACGAGTCTGCTTTTAAATCCTTCCGGACGTATTGTCTGCGTATAGGCCTGCGGGCTCTCGCTCGCTATGTTGGACTTTCAGGCCGATTAACAGACATAGTTCAAACTGAAACTTTCTAATAAGTACCTACTACATAGTAGGTTTCTTCATGTGTGCGAGAAGATAAGCGGTGACTTGATACGCCGACCATGTGTTACATTACTATAATCTTAGCTACTCGTCTAGGCACTGGAGAATACGTCTGTTAAACGGACTATTAGGTTTGGTTGATAAGATAATATGGCTACAACTGACTCACGACACGACTCTACACGATGTAAATCATAGCTTTAAAATGTGACTCAATAACGTTAGAGCATTAAACCAATTGTTAATCTTGCCGGAAAGTAAACGAATTTTCCCGACTTTTTAATTTAACATACACCTAAATATATGGCATATCTAGAGCAAGTGTAGCCGTCTCCAAAGGGATTTTAAGGTCAGCATGATTTACCTACTGTTATTTTGGCTTGGTAGCAAAAGCAGGTAGCGCAATGTAGCAAATGTAGGTATGTGGTCTGTCCACTTAGTTTGGTATTTACATTATTGCCCAGTGCTGCAGTCAAGCAAGGGCAATTTACTAAGATGATTATCGTACCGAGCAAAATAAATTATACGCAATCGGTGCAATGATATTCAACCCAACAGGCTACTTACGTTAAACCCATTCAGAGCCGTAGACGCGGTATCGAAATATTTTTTGGTGAAAAACGAATGTCAATAATCTAAGTTTATAGTTTTACTTTTGAGCGAATCTAACCGTTTTAAAAAAGTTTAGATACATAAGTAATATTCCTATTTTTTGGTCGGATGCAGAGGTTGTGATTAGCGTCTGATGAATGGTGGTTGGTAGTGCTGTGAATGCTAATTTACACTCTCTTTGATTATGCCTATTGTTTGGATAAACTGATCCTCACCATATTAAATAGCGTTATACCGATTGCCGTTTCGGTCCCAAGAAGTGGCATTGGCACTAACTTACCTTCATGTAACTTTAACTAACTTTCTAGTAAATACTTCCTGAAATGTTTATATAGCATAATATCAGTCGGTGAAGACGAGGGCTTATGATTTCTCATACATGACGATGATGTATTATTTGCTGGAATTTGATATTGGAAGGCCTTACAACCACGAGGGAAACATTCCTCCCTAGGTTTTGTTTCAAGAGGATAGGCAACTTATTCGGCTATGCAAAGGCATCATACGCAGCGCAGAGAACACGATATTGCGTTCTTATGAATATTAACGCATTGCCGCGGACGCGAACTTGCTTCTATGCTGGCGATGTGTCGCAACTGCAGAAAACAACAGGTCTTTGTAGCTTTGGCAGTGAACGGGTTAAAAGCCACGGGCGTCGAATTTTTACTGTTATTGAAATACCAACCTTTATTCAAATGCTGATTTACCAGCGATACTCATACATATACATGGATTAGACTGCTTCTTCACACGTTATGGTATGTTGTTATTATGCAATTGGGTGTTCATGACTATTAAAGAGTTGTTTCGTTATGTCCTCGCGTAGCTTTCTTTGAATGTCGAAAGTGACTTTCCTCGCACAACGCCGAGTGGCTTACTGGTCCCTTACAACACACGCGGTTTCGACTACATTTCGTGCCAAGCGTGCTATAGACATTTTAATCCTCATATTTATTCGCTCGTTTTAAACGTATTCAGTTCAGTTCAGTATGAATCCGCGTTTAAAATAATAATAATAATGTAACAGAGAAACCTGTTACTCTGCCTTTTCTGCTAAGATACTGGATGATACCGTGGTTTAGTGGTTTTATTGTCACGAAGAAACTGCTCTCAATAACATGCATTATACATTTTATTGTTTAAACGTGAGACTTATATTCGTAATAGAAAGCGTAAAAATTTAATCATGTGACTGAAGAATTTGAATTGCGGGTACGGATGTGCCAGGGGCACAATTATAGAAGCTGATTCAGCTTGATTTTACAATTAGGGGGATGTCGCAATTTTATTTTGCAGTGGAAAACGCTTGCAGACCGTACGTGTGCAGAAACTGTTGGAATGTTTGTTAAGATGTAGATATATATGTAAAGTTTACGTCGCACAAGCAAAGGAGTTCGTTTCACACTAATCGGTGCAAAATAGTTCCTTAAGGAAGTAATTACGTAGTCGGTCCCCAAGTTCTGTCACTGGCATATTAATTTTAAATATAGATCATAATTTTTATTGAATTCCATTTTTGAATGTTTGACAATTATGTTAAAACAAAAAACAGTCATTCGCTGCAATTTCTCACGATGGAGTGGACATTGAAAGAAAACCGAATAGCTGTTTTAGCATTGCACCGCCGTTGGCATTCGCCAAGTATCATTTTCAAGTTGCTCAAAAATTTGAATATGTATAACGCTTAGGTTTGTGTACCATACTATTGATAGGTACAGTCAAATATTTCGTAACACAGCCTTATTCTTACAGTAATAAAGACGTGTACCGAAATATTTGCTAACCTTAGCTGCTACTAACTATATGACGCTGACTGTACAATGAAGTCTCCAGTGTTGAGGACAAGAAAAGAATTGGCCGGCCTCGCTCCGTACCAGCAGTGATCAAAGCGATCAAGGCGCGAATAGCAAGAAATCCTGTCCGAAAACAGAAGTTGATGGCTTTGCAGATGGGTGTCAGTAGAAAAACCGTCAAAAAGGTTTTAAACGAAGATCTTCGTCTACGAGCATATGAAAAAAGAGCGGGCACTTGCCTAATGCCCGTCTATAAACAATAAGGCTTAAAAGTTCCCGAAAGTTGTTAAAGCGGTACGTACGTACGTACGTACGTATAAACAGAATGATAGTGTACGCTAGGAGCTCCGAAGAAGCAGGAAAAAGAGTTCCGCGAGTGCAACATGGGCATGATGCATCATCAGTGATGGTCTGGTTGGTGTATCTTATTACGGGCCAACTGAGGTTCATTTTAGCGAAAAAGGGGTCAAAATCAGTGCGAAAGTGTACCAAGAAACGGTTTTGGATAAGCTCTTCAAAGATCTGCCCAACACGCTATTTTCAGGACATAATTTAGTGTTACAGCAGGATTAATAAGACACTAAGATTGGCCTTCCTCCAGTCCGGACCTTAATCCTTTGGACTATAAAATTTGGCAGGTCTTAGAGGGAAAGGTCTGTGCTAAACCCCATAAAAATTGGGAGAGCCTGAAGTCATCTTCAAGAAAAACAGTCGCTCAAATAGACATGAAAATGGTGCTTGCTGCGATAGACGACTGGCTGCGCCGATTATGGCACTGGTCTCACCGCCGGCTAGTAAGCTAGAAAAGTTGGGCGAGTAGCATTACATTGCGGATCTGTAAAGGTCGATTGATCACACTGTGCCTGGTCAGCACGCAATGAACCGTTACTCGCCCAACTTTTCTAGCTTACTAGCCGGCGGTGGGACCAGTGCCTAAGGGCCTGTATTAAAAACTAAGGAGGTCATTTTGAATAGTTTTAAGTAATTTTAATTCTTTATTAAATGTACTTTAAATTGGTATATAATTTATTAAAAACTGATTGGTACTTTTGTTTTTATCATTAATTTCATTTGTGATAGAACTTTGGGACGCCGACTACGTAGTGCTTTTAGAATCAATTTAAAAATAAAATTGGTTTGTGAAAATAATTTGATATTTTGTGAAATGTCACTTTGGCTATATAAAGACAAACTTTCTTAATTTCGTATTATTTACCAAGTTTTCATATTCAATATGGGTCGCGGTAAACCAATTTCGCAATACGTTCGAAAAGTTATAAATTTCAAGCAGTGAATCAGGAAAATCTGCGTATAATATAGCTCAAGACCTACACCTAGCGAGATCTACTATACAATCTATTATCCAGCATTACAAGAAAACTGGATGTGTATCAAGCTTGAAGAAAACTGGTCGCCCACGCATCACAACACCAGCCGAAGAGGTCCTAAAAGAGGATCATTAAGCAAAATCGACGTGCTCGGGCAGGGGTACTAGTCATGAAAAGAATGGGATACGGATTCTATACGGCGAAAGAAAAACCTTTACTTACTGAACTTCAGAAAAAGAAGAGGCGAATATTTGCTTTAGCTCGTCGAAACTGGACTATTGATCAGTGGGGATACATGGAGCGATGAATCAAAATTTGAAGTGTCTGTTGGAGATGAACGGAAAAAAGTAATTCGAAATAAAGGCGAAGTCTTTCATAAAGACTGCCTAAAGACAAACGTCAAGTTTCCCGCCTCACTCATGATCTGGGGGTGAAGGTTAGCTCAAGGTGTGAGTCGGCTGCAGTTTATAGAAGGCACTGTGAATGCTCCCAAGTTCCAAAAAAATCTGAGCTTATTGCCTTTGATTCCCAGTTTACAACATGACAACAAGTATGTTTTCCAACAAGTATGTTTGTTTGTATGGCTTGGTTACATAAGCACAATATTCCTATAGTGCAGAATTGGGCAGAATACAGCAGCCCAGATTTGTCTCCGATCGAGTGGTTGTAGTGGGAGATGAAAAAGAAACTGCGTAAGGATCCCGCCAAGTCGAAGGAAGATTTAAAGACCAAGATAAACGCAGTGTAGGATTCTATATCCTCCGCGGAATGTGCGGCGTTATTTGACGCACTGTGTGTGTCACAAAGAATTGAAAGGCGACACTACCAAGTGGTAGACGAGTTATTTTGCACTGTGTTATTTACTACCTGACGAACGATTTGGCTTCTATAGCTTAAGTAAATCAATGTCTTTTTTACAGTAAATATCAGGAATATGTACTTTTGTTAATATATAAAATACAAATACATTATTTTTTAATATTTAACGGTGTTTGTTCATTGCTTTAATTATTTACAGAACTCGATATTTCTAGTCTAAAAATCTGTTAATTATAGGAATGTTAATAGACGAACTCTTTTGTATTTGGGCTCGTATGTAGATAGATGTATTTGTCTCAGAGGGGTATTACTCGTAATGACAGTGAAATGTAAGTTTGTATGTAATCCCCGAAACAAATACAATACCTACCCTACTATTGATTACGCATTAAAAACACAACAAGAAAGTTGATCAGTTACGTGTTGTTAAAGACGTGCGGAGCATTGAATGTTGAAAGTTTGCATAAAAAGGAAAGTGTAATCAGAATGCGATCTGAATAAATTTGGTTTCTTCGATATTATTAATGTGGATATTATAAATGTATGTTTTAACGTACAATACATTCACCCGGTTTGGGGTT
This sequence comes from Epinotia bilunana, assembly GCA_947049275.1. Lineage (NCBI taxonomy): Eukaryota > Metazoa > Arthropoda > Insecta > Lepidoptera > Tortricidae > Epinotia > Epinotia bilunana. Next base: position 10,839,285 of record OX346252.1, read on the forward strand.
CCAATAATAACGGATAAGTGCCTAAAGATGCAGGTAAAAATACACAAAAAGCTTACCAAAAAAATAACCTTTGATTTTACACCCGATCTGTCCCAACCAAAGAGTTTGATCAACGAATTTAAAAATATGTATAAGTTTGCTACACCACTAAATCATGAGATAAATTGCATTCTGACGATGGCTCGCCCCACTCCCGGTTAAAAGTAATTTAATAAAACAGTAGGCACACAATAGCAAGGACTGGAGCGTGCCATAGCGAGCATAACAGAGAAACCTGTTGTTTTTCATTCTGACAATGATAATGAATTTATGATGATTTTGGTCGACAACTAGATTGAGAAAGATGCACTGATTTCATTATTTTGGCTGTCGTTACATTAATAGAGAATTTATTTTAGCTGTCGGTTTTATTAAATTGGGCACTTATTCCACAGACGCTTGAGAAGGCCAATGGCATTGCTATCTTGCAAGTTGCGCTTTATTGCAAACCGCACCCAACTGTAACGAGTCTTACAAAACGACGACTAAGCTAAAACTAAGATTCAATTTTATGTAAAAATTATAAGATTTCATGGAACATTTAATTTAACAGGTAATATATATCATGATCAAACCAGACTTTATAAACAAAAGTTTATTTGTTAAATTGCAACAAACTCGTAGTATAAAGGTAGCAATTTCTGTTTATTTTGGGAGAAACGTAGCGTCTCGCCGGAGTTGCCCGGGTGAGTCACGCGGGCGGTGGGACGGCGGGACGGCGGGTGACGCAGGGGTGAGCATCACCCTGGCACCCCGTGACGTCACCGCTTGTGACTCACTCACTGCTACTGATTTAGAAGTCGGTTTATGGGGAGTAGCTACGTCAGTGGGTGTAGCATGGTTGCCATTTTATCACATATCGTTGTGGTAAAGACGCCCATCACGCTCTGACAAGTATGCGAGCGCGAGAGTGACGGATGCCTTATCCACAACGATAAGTGATAAAATGGCAACCGTGCTACGCCCACAGACTTGGGTCAAGCTGCCTCGTGGTAAGCCAGTCCTGTCTAGCTGGACTAAATAGACAGACATTCAGATGAGTACATCTGAATGTCTTAATCCATGGAATCAATTACTCAAAGAGTACTTTGAGTAATTGATTCCATGGATTAAAACATACATACAGATGATAGTTTTGAAACGCTAAGACTCTTAAATGAGTTTTGGTATTTTCTTAATGATTTAAATGTTTGTATTTCTTGTAGATATTTTGCTACTTGCTCGAATAATTACTCGTTGGGTTCAGGTTACTGGTAATTAATTAGTTTAAAAACAGAAGCTTGATATTCTCAAATTAAATAATCATTCGTATTGACGAAATGAATTTTTATTAAATTTTCGCAAGTTGCTCCGTGCGCGGGCGACGATCCCAGCATACCGAGCTAACATTAGAGACCGAGTGAGACAAAAAATTCAGCCTTTTAAGCGTGTCCTTCACCCGAGTGTAAATATTTTGAAAAGTAATAGAGATGTTGGGATGATTCTGAAAACTTCAGACCTAGTGTTGTAATCGTAGTTGTTAGCTGTTGCTCTGTACTAGCGACCATATTATTGTCTAGTTACGTTTAATAAATTGAATTATAGTGAATAGTACCATTGTTATTATTATTATTTTCAATAATCTAATTACGGCAAATTGCGAGAGTGACAAACATAAATCATAAAGGTTAACAATGAAGTCAGACAAATAGACATTAAGTGTTATTTATATCTTATTTAAGTACTAGCTGATGCCCGCGGCTTCGCCCGCGTGGTTATAGGAAAATGTAACATTCAATTTTCCCGTGGGAATTAGACGTTTTCCCGCTGGAAAAAGTAGCCTATGTCACTCTCCAGCTTCTAAACTATCTACATATAAAAAATCACATCAATGCCACGCTCCGTTGCGACGTGAAAGAAGGACAAACATACACACTTTCGCATTTATAATATTAGTAAGGATGTGAATTTCCATCAACGCCTTGGTTTCTGCACCACCAAATATTGCCTGGAAGAGATAGCTCTTAGTCAATGAGACCGTCGGTTGTTTTACCTGTCACCCAATATCTCTGTGCACCTGTTTTATCTGTGTGAGGAGTGCAATAAAGAGTATGTGTATTAAGTATCATTTGAAAATTATTATCACAAGTATCGTGACAAAGCGGGGTGGAGTTTGTCAACAATAAATAGCGATATTATGACGAATTCTCGTGCGCAGACCTGCGATGCGCTTGCCTATGCCTCCGTAAGAAGATTACACGTTTTAATAACAGAATCAGAACAATTCGACTCTAATCTGACCTGAATACCTCTATAACAGGTACGCCTAATTCCAAAAAAAATACATACCGAGAATGTATTTGGTGTGACAGTGACAGAGAGATAGTACTTAGACTTAGTTTACCTGTTTCTAGTAAAACTCAAGCCACTGATCGGATGATGGCATAAGTGATCCTCTGAATCTGTTTTTTTTTTTGTAAGCTTCAAACATATATAAAGTTGCTTAAATCAATACACGCAGACAGCCTAACTACACTGTCTATATGTGTTCGCTATGACCTTATTTTCGTCTGTAGGTCGATTTAATTGCTATAGTTAAATTACTATAGTCGGCTAGCGCGGCTGTCAATTAATTTAAAAGTAAATAATTGTAGGCTTTATTGTAACATCTTTATCCTCAGAATGTATGTATTGGATGTATGTAAGTACATTAATGCCATCATTACAGGCAAGCGATGGCGAAACTTAGACTTGTCTGTCAATAGGTTTGACATCGACAATCAACCCTCTTGGTCTGAATAGCTATCCACATTTTTTCAATTGATGATTATGTCTGAATGTCAGCTGACAATGAGGAAAACTATAAGGAACACCAGATTGCCTACTGACAAAGACGTGGATGTGAGACTTCAAGGCAGTAAGGCTTAATTTAGAGAACGTTGACGTCACGATGCAGGTTCCAAGCATCGCCCAAGTCGGCGATTTTTCAGATAAAATTGACGAAACCTCACAAACATAGAATAGAGTAACGAACGCTAATTATCTTCTGGCTAAACCATTAGGTAGGTAATATTATTTTATCTTACTAGTGTATGAGAGTAACGAGGCAAGTGCACTTTGGGTGGCGTTATCTACAAGTAAACTATGTCACCCGGCGTGTTGTGCAAGCAATTACATAAAGTGAGAGCAAAACTCGTCCGTCCTCCCTGCTGCTGCAGCTGGTGTTGGTTGGTCGGGCTCGCAAACGTCAAAGAGACACTCAAACGTAAGAGCGTGCGGTTGTGTAAGTAGAGTTCACGGTGCACCCACGCTCTTCATTATTGAATGTACTTTTGTGTGCCCCGCTTCGCACATGTAATGTATGAGAAGGCATGAGCATAGCACGTAGGAACGCGTAATTTAAAATGTCTTTTGAAAATCGCGAGCCCGTTTGACGCGATAATTCCATACAAAGTTTTTAATGTGTGTGTCTCGTGTGCGTGTGCCGTCGTCGTTAAGGGCCGCGCCGACGACGACTAGCTCTTGGGAAAGCATCATTCTCGTGTGGCTCGTAAAATGTTAATTGCAGAACTTTTTTCTAATAGACCGACCTCTCAAAACCTCTAAAATTAGTGATTATATCACAAATTTCAGAGAAGTTAAATTGTAGGTAGTCATATCATATACGTACTACCTACTTAAGATTGTTTTAAATTATTCTATTATTGCTTACGCACTATTGCAAGTTTGCAACTTCCTTACGTTATAGTAATTCACATCTAGCGTGTGCGAAAACTGATAAATAGCGTTACTGAAATAATAACACTAGATATATGTTTTGGTCACTTAATATACACTTCGTGTTGAATGTTATTATTAAAGCATCGCTACGCTTTATCGATTCTATCAACGTAATCTTATCGTGGCTGCTTGGGTATTGTTGTCTGATTAACTAATGATGAGCAATGAGTACTAATCAGCTAAGGCCGGGGCCAGGGCGTTCCTCCATCGTGAGTCACCACAGCTCGATCAAATCGATTGCAAAAGTCGCGACCGGGTTCCGCTATGACTCGCATTCGTACCGGAGACAACGGAAATGATACATCAGTGTGTGAAACTGATCATCTGCACAGCTTGATTATGCAACATTAATCACAGTGTGCGTTCTTAGAGTCTATATGTCATTTCTATAGTTGCGTTGTGGTCTCCTGGTCTCCATATACTTTAGCAGCGCGGCATTGGCATTCAAGTGAGACGTCTAGGTACCGAGATCACAAGGCCGTTGGCGATATCTGTGCTATGAAGCTAATTAAATAATACTGTCACTAACGCTAATGGTACATACCATGTATCCATCCACATGGATGCACCACACAAAATAATAAAACAAATATTTTATTCAACTCGACTGTTTTGCTTTAGTTGGTAGTGACCCGTTTCCGATTCAAACCCAGGGTTTGAATCTCGGTAAGTGTATTTGTTTGTGTGCCGAGCACGAATATTTGTACCCGTAGCTTAGGGCTCGATTTGTTAAGGTTGGCTGTGTGGGAGCGAGTTCTTAGAAAACTAAATAGAGGGATTCAAGGAGAGAGTGTAAGAGATTAATATTATCCCTGTCAAGCGGTTATGCTGATGATATCCGACTCAGAATATTTGGATTCGATGGTTTATTCTTCAATTCTTCAATTCAATCTTCAATTGGCACAAGCCAGAAATTTAATAATTAACCTACTTTATATAACTATTTCTTAGCGACGTCGTTGCTTTTAAACGCCGAACTGGACTGGCCGATTTTTCCAATAGCTATTTGTTCGATCAAATAAACCTTAACGATAACACTATCTCCATAACATTACTGTTGGACTTGTTGGTTATCGCGTGCGACATGTAGCAATTACCGCTGACGGCCTTCCATCGCCGGCCGCCGTCGACAATGCTTTGACAGGTTCAACGACACAACGGCTGTGTGTGCGCCAAATATGAACCGCGTATTGGTATCAACCGACACGGAAACTTTTGTTTGACTACTTCAACTTGTAGACTCGTATACGCTGACGCGTCCTTAATAGCATTCGAGTTCAGGCTTGGCCCAAATTCGAAAAATGTCACCATTTCATAATTGTGGAGCGGCACTCGCATAATTGAATACGTAAAGTAGTCACGGAAATGTCGCGCATGGGACCAAATCAACGTCAGAAGTAATGCGACCTGTACGTGAGCGAGCCAAGTACAAGCCTTCTTATAATTACTGTGTCCCGCCAATCAATGTTATGCGATGTTTGAACTGACAGCTACTTAACACTGTCGTTTTAGCGCTGCAACTCTGATTTGCCAAAATGTTCGATCAATAAAAAGTTAAATGACTTGTTCTTGTAAAGATGTATGGAAATAACCCTAAAAAGTTATAAAATAGAATAAATGAAAATATTGATACAAAAATAAAGGTATGTACCCATGATCTTTTCTAAGTACATTTTGTCACGTAATTCATATAATTAGCCAAGGTAACTGGTAGTTGGACACGTGTCGGCAACCAGGCAAAGTGTGCTTTGCATTCTGATGGACCAAGCGAAGTGAGTGCGCATTCCATCGCCCACCAACCGCCTCTAACCGCCGGTGACGTGCGCACACTTAACACTAGCACCGAGCGTATTTAATTTAATTTATGCCACGTTTCTCAATGCTGTTGTGTTTGGCTTTGTTCCCTACAACATCACAGGCTTAAACAACACAACGGCTAGCCATCTATTTATCTTACGTGAGGTGAAAAATATAAATTGCACAGAAACTTAGTTTAATGTCAAGATAATTTTTTGCTTTCGTTTGCGTTTCGTTTTTGCAACGGTTTGTGATTTCGTCCTTGTGAAATGTGATTTAGCTCCTAGAGATAAATGTACTCTGAATTCATTTCTTATAGTCATCGGCAAACAATGAGTTTTGTGTTCATTGACAATAAAACCTGCTTTGAAAATATCTATTGTTGGGTATGTATTCGATAGCTGCATTTGATCCCGTGGTAGCATGTAGCAAATGATTTATGAAGAGGGTTAATCTATAAATATTAAATATAAACGTAAAAGTCCTGACTGACTGACTGACTCACTCACTCACATCAACGCCCAGCCGAAACCGTTGAACCTAGAAAGCTGTTTTTTTCACAATAGGTAGGTTATATAACGCTACCCTCTATGAAGGGATTTTTGAAAATTCCACCCTCAAGGGGGTAAAAAGGGGGTTGAAAGTTTGTATGAGGATGGAGTAAAATTTAAAGTGAGAGACGTGAAACTTTGTGTATGGACTCCTTATAACAATACAAGAAAAGTAATTTTAGGGTTTTTGAAAAACACACCCCTAAGTGGGTTAAAGAGGGGTGCAAATTTTGTATGAACCGATTTAGATGAAATTTGGTATAGAGATAGTTTGAGTCCCGGGGAAGGACATAGGATAGTTTTTATGCCGGAAATCATGCCCTAAGGGGATGAAATGGGGGTGGAAGCTTGTATGGAGTTACGATATAAACGAGTTCCACGCGGACCGAGTCGCGGGCAGAAGCTAGTATAATATATTGTTATTAATCGAATTATATGTCTAAACCGGCATTTGATATTTTTGCACGCCTTCTTGTAATAGTAACTCTTGGTTTTATTAAATGGCACTCGATAGGCCGTCGGATAACTGATCTACGTCTTTACCAAATCCGTTGTAGGCGTACAATTCACGGCATGACCAAAAATGTAGTCATTGTAAACAGTAACAGAAAAGAATATCCTGTGACAGTCGGACGGACTTGTACCGAATTCATTTCCATAAGTTTTCCATCATACCAACTTTCGCACGAAACAGTATAAAGGGTACGAAATCTATAAACTAAGCAATAACAGTGCTGATTGTTAATATATTCTACATACCTCCAAAGATATACCATATAATTGAAGAAATTAAGTTGCTAACACATCAGTAAAAAAACTTCCGGCATTCCGGCCTCATACTCAATTTTATGACCATAAAAAACTAGGTTTAAATTGAAACTTGCGGCAACACCAGTCTCCCCTAGTAAGGCGAGCTCTCTCTTCATACGAGTTAACTTAATGGCTCCAGAAATAGCTGCAATTTTAATAATGCGCAAAGTTAATGCATACGAAGTGGGCCTGCTCGCTATACGGTAGGGGCTTTATCGACTTGTTTAGTTGTCATCCAGTTCTCCCACGTCCACTCTCACATTCGCGCCCGCCCTGCCCTGCTCCAGCAGGCGGGTTAACGAACCAGCAATTTTCCACATGTCCACGCCTTATCGCTTGCAGTTTCATAAAATCAAATTAACAGCCGCTCACTTGAACAGAACAACTGTAGCAATTGTATTCCTCATTCGCTAACTGTACGGGGTTGAAAGTTACTCTTGACATTATGACCTTTGTAATAAATATCATTATAATGGCATGGATCAATACGCGCAAGTATTTAGACATTGAGCACATGAACGGTACAGTGTGATAAACCTGTAATTTTGATATAAATATTAGAATATGCTTACTGATGAACCTGCATAGTGAGCCGGCAGTTAGCTACCAACAGTGGCTATAGCGACGGGCACAATGGAGCTCACATGCTATCCTGTTCATCCATCCAAACTGCCTCACTGTTCCCGGCCATTATAGCCTTATATTCAGAATTGATTTTATTCATTCATCGTCTATTACAAATTTGTTATTGCGTTGTTAATGCGATAGTCTTTTTATTGATAGACTAGACACGCTATCACACCCACACAGTCGTCCCAATTTAAAATAACGCTCTTTCGTTGGCACGTCAACACGAGCGTGAGGCCACATATTCGGTTAATTTTATTAATTGTTCACTACATCAGCTTATTACCATGTGGTATGACTATTAATGAGCGCTCGTATGAATTCACATGTTAAAATAAAAGACATGTGTTTATTTTGCACGTACACTTCGCCCTCTGGTAAATTTAATATTTCGGGTAGTCGCAAAACAGAAGTGCTAGCGATAGAAGTGTAAAGCTCATCGCGTCAGTCCCTTAACAATGCTGAGCGGATGGTTGTAGCTGGTGTCGATGCACCCGCCGCACCTCGAGAGGAGTCAAGGGCGACGCGTCTGCCTTCACGACCGCCTGCCTTCACGACCGCCTGCGCTTGCGCTGATGGCTGCATCGCGTGCACCTCCACACGCAATCCCCCATGTTCCGACTGATCGATCACCCACGCGGTGGGAATGGGACTCTTATGAACATTGCCTTTTTACGTCATTTTACGGGGTTAAAAAAATAGAAAGAGACACTGACACTTAGTCTATTTTACTAGATTTTTGCCGTAGTCAATCAACTTTGTAACCAGCGTTCACCCAGGCGAAGTAGATGAAGTCATACACCATTATAGTAATATAATAAGAGAAATCTTTGGTGTAAATATGTGCATTGTGATGACGAGTACCTATTATCAGCGGTCACTTCCCGCATTGCCGACCTCGTATCACTTCGAGTTTCCTTTATATTTTTACGATGACTGAATAAATATTGTAGTATTGTTCTACTTGTTTTTGTTGTCATTAACGTGTTTGTTTTCTTTGTCCACAGGATCAATATGATAACTTGTCCGCCCACACACAGAAAGGAATAGAATTTCTAGACAAATACGGAAACTTCGTAAAGGAGAGATGTGCGATTGAATTAGAATATGCAGGGAAGCTTAGGTGAGCACTTACTAAACCACACTGTACACACGTACAGTTATTTATCCAGTTGCGTTAAAGCGTTATTATTTACTTAATAGTGTAGATAATTTACGTACGTAGAACATTTCGCTACGTAGATTTACAAGAGTCTAAAATACAACCTACCTCACAAATAAGTCTGTTTTATTTTTATATTTTCTTTGCAGGAGACTCGTCAAAAATTATCAGCCAAAAAGAAAAGAAGAAGACGAATACCAGTAAGTAACTTTTTATTCCATTGACGTATTTTTTGTCTCGAATCGAGACGCTTGACAGTCGTAGATATCTACTAAATATCCCATGTCTGCGATTTAAACTCACTATTTTTAAATTGTAATTGTTGTGCTTAAGCGAATGTTTTTATTTGGCTGCCTATGATTTGATATCATTCTTACACGCGAAAATATGTTAAATTGTGATGAATCTGATAAGAATGTTTTAAAATCTAAGCTAAATAAAGAGCATAATAATAGTTAGATAATATATGATAATTCTTTGGAGTAAAATAATACGTCGATTTCGATCATGATATCATGAAGGAATAGAGTATGTCAAGCAAGACTAGTCTATACAATGTTGACGTGTAAAGTCTGGTTAAGTCCTTCATCTCGAACGGCCAACAAATGGCAAATGTCAAACGAAAACCAATTTCCTTTTTTTAAATCTCATCCTTTAGTTATGTCTGCTCTCAGCGATGGAGATGCAAGGAGTGGGTCGGTAGCAATCGGAATGGTAGTATCACTGATTTTCGTAATGGCGGAAAATACTGACAGTAGTAAATAGTAGTGTCTAGTCAGAACAGTCTTATGCGTTGCCTTTCAATTAAGTACTTAGTAAATCGAGCAAATACTTAAATGTTTTTATGAGTAATATCACCATAATTATGTATAACACTTTCGTAAATTGATAACACTTTTGCTCCTGATAATTCAGTACAAATACTTGAGAAATATTTCATTATTTTACAATCGCTTGTAAACAAATAAAGACAATCCGGAACAACGAAGCGCATGTAGCAATGGACATTGAGATCGTCATTCGGCACGATCTCATCATGTCCCAGAATAAGAAAAAAACATCAATACCTGCTTTATGCGTGAGTAAATAAACTACCTATTGATTTACTCCCTTAGTCCCTTCACTATGGCGTTTTCATATATAAGATTTAGCAACATTCATTGCTCTTGCATAGCGGCGTACACACATACAAGTTATCTACAATATCAGTTATAAATATCCGATCCAACAGGAAATAAAAATGCCACTATCGTGTCGATAACGTTAATTAGCAAACTAAATTCATTGAAAAATTAATATATTAAAGGGCATTTTCAATAATTTTTGTACCCGATTAGCTTGAGTTATTAAACAAAAATTTGATGACTGCCGCTGTATATCCTAAGGCCCAGCATACAATACAAAATGGCATTGAAATTGGAATCGTGTTCGTCGGAAATAGAGTTAACTTAGTTAGTTAGTTTTACTGGGCTCTTTTCCGCAAGTCGACATCCAGAAATGGTGGGGTAGCGCTACTCTAACCGCCCCAGCTCCTCAAGAAAGTTGGCGAGTGCCTGATTTCTGAGTGCGTCCCATAGTGTGTCCGGAGACCCTAGGTGTTTTTTTCCTCTATACTACTACCTGCTTACAGTCCAGTAGAATGTGTTTGGTTGTTTCTTCTGCTTCCATGCACGGTCTGCACTTGGGGCTGTCTGTGATACCTAAGTTGTAGAGGTGCCTGTTCAGAGTGTTGTGTCCTGTTATTATTCCAACTATCTTGCGTAGTTGGCTCATCTGTGTCCTCAGTAGTGCGGTTGTGAGTTTGTTGTCACGTTTCGACAGAATCTCTTTAGTCTGTCTGCATGTGTCTATCTCCTCCCAGTATCTTTGGTGTAGGTCTTTGGTGTACAGGTCCAGTTGATTATATATGTAGCCGAGTTGACTTTCGATTGTTTTAAAAAGTGCCCGAAAAAAAATGCGAGGTGATTGACCGTGTCAAAAATTTCAGTCGCATATTTAAATCGATCAATTTCATCATTCTGTTTACATTCCCGATTTATTGATCTCTGAAAAATGTTCACGAGACATTTTAATCTTAACTGATAATGTAATCCATTCACGCATATCCCGGTCTTATCCATTGTTGAAAGGCTCCCTGGCTTTCAATAGTGAATCAGACAAAAATTTAAACCTGAAGGTAATTTATGGTGGTCGAACAGAGGTAAATCGCGCTTGTGCGAAATATAAAACTAAAAAGCTAACGAAAGAAGTGTAATTTCTCAAGCGTATTAAAAATTGTAATTATACGTGTATATTTGACTGTTAAAATTACCATTTAATATGTCCGAATGTGTGTTACAGGTACACCTCATGCAAAGCGTTTAGGCAATTGTTACAAGAGCTGGGTGATTTCGCCGGTCAGCGCGAGGTGGTCGCTGAGAACCTACAGTCCAATGTCGTCCGAGAGCTGCATTTGTTGGCCAAGGAACTTAGAGAGGAAAGAAAGGTAGTCATGTAATTAATTATTATCATGTTATTGCGATTGACTCTGTATGTAATGATTAACCTCTAGAACGGCTTAGATTGTGTTGTCTTGATGGCGAGGCACCGGCATTAGCCCCTTAAGGCGCCGTAGGTTCAGCGAAGTTAAGCGAACAGAGTTTTTGAAACAATATAATGCGTCTGTTTATAATAATAAGGTTTCAAAAAAATACGAATAGTAATCTTGAGGCTTCACTGCTGCGAGATTAGTGATTCGAAACATGATTAAGTAATTTTCGCTCGATAGAAAAAAACACGAACATAGGTCTAAAATACACTTAAAATATTCGTAACAAATTATGCACAAAAGCTAATAATATTAAATTTGCTTCTAAAAATCGGCAATATCATGTTTGAGAGATATCAGTGATTACTTTTTTAAATTTAAACGGCCAAAAAAACATGATATCCGCGCTTCCCAGCACGCACTACCATCTCGCTCACGCTTATGCTCAGTGAGAGGGAGAGAAGACCATGAATCTACGGCGCCTTAAGTAGTTACCGAAGCAAATCGTGATCAAACCAAAGGTACACATGCAAATGGCAGTAACTTTTTAGGGTTCCGTAGTCAACGAGGAACCCTTATAGTTTCGCCATGTCCGTCCGTCTGTCTGTCCGTCTTCGGCTTAGCTCAGTAACCCTTACAACTAGAAAACTGCAATTCGGCGTGGGTATATAAACCAATCACGCTGACTCTCGTTATATTATGGGTTTTCTGAAACCATTTTTCAAATCAGTAATTTGTTTGCTTTAGTTTAGTTGTGTGTTTATTTTAGTTCGAGTCATGTGTCCGCCCCCCCCCCCCCCCGCCGGCGAAATGGCTACTAATGGGGATGTGAAAAAATTCGTGGTAGTAGTAAATATAATGAATTTAAAAGGAAAACTATCACGAACAAGTAGGTATAAGTAGTTACCGAGTAATAGTCGACCAACTTAATGTGTAATTGAAAAGGCTAATTTTCGTACAAATTCGGCCGACGCAACCGCACCGCACGTCGATGTAACTAAGACTGACAGGCAACTACGGAACCCTACACTGCGCGTGGCCCGACACGCACTTGGCCGGTTTTTATTTGATGTTATTGTACTCATTAGTAGTCGGTCTATCAACTAGCACTGATAGGTTATCTTGTAAGTTGAACAGTACAAGGACAATTTATTTACTTGCGTTGACCTAGTTCATCTCTGTACTTACGGAGAGGTTACATTTACGTAGTTCAGTAATGCACATCAAATAGTTATATGTTTTGTACATATAGGTAATGATCTAATGACAAATGTGGTTTAAATAATAAAAATGATTTGTCGCACGTACCGACTGTTATCGAGCGGGAACCCGGTCACGTACACCATGCGTTCTAAGTATTCCTACTGGACAATGTAATAAGCTCTTTTTTTGTTATGAAAACTGTTGGTTCCAAGAATGGTTTGACCTAAAACGATTAACACGAATTCCCGAACAATATGCATTAATGCGGACCGCGGAGGAACATCGTCACCAACTTTATTTCTAACTGATTACTTGTATGTTAATCTTGGCTAAACATACATGTACCTATTGAAATAAAATAATTATTTAATTTAGTCGCTGAGGCATCCTCGCTTCCATCTAAAGATACCGTGTAATTTGTCGCAATGTTACTTGCTATCCTATCAAATGAATGATAGCTGTCTCATTCCAACCATAGCTGCTTCTCTGTTCGTTGTTGTGACAAATTTCAACGTGTAATGGCCTTAATACTAAGGGCGGATTGCAACAAACACACGTTACGGATAAACAACCTATAGAAACCTTTGAAAGTTACCATACAATCAGATTTTAACGGTTGTGACCGAGCCTAAGTGATATTGAATAATGAATTTGCATGTAATAGGATAAATAGTGATACAGTGTCCGGAACCCTAGGGAATTCCAGTGTGATCGACGGTGCGGCCTAGCGATAGCGACTCGCAACCTCGCAAGTACCTATTCGTGAGGTTAGCAAGGTCCGCAATGTCCACATCTAACTACCAAAACTATGGATAAAACATAGAAACCTACAAAAAAAACAAATGGAAGTCCGTTGGTTGCGGACTCTGCGTTCGCTGCATTATATTGTAAAATCCTTTATTGGAAAGCCATTACAATAGATCGTGATATTTCTTAAATTATACGTGTGTTAAAACGAATAATATTTATTTCAGCAACACTTAAACGAAGGAGCGAAACAGATGGCCGTCTTGAACTCAGCCATAGGTTCTTTAGACAGAGCGAGGAGAGCGTACGAACGCGCCGCGAGAGAGTCCGAGAGAGCGCTGGAAGCGTTCCAAAGGGCAGATGCCGATCTCAATTTGAGGTAAACATAAACGCATATGTTTTATTATTCCTGTACCAGTCAGTCACCAGCGTCCATGTCTGCCGTAAATAAGTAGGCAATAATAGCTTAGAAGGAGAGTCGTGTCATATATTTATGCGCTATTGGTCGTGGTCGATATTATTGCAGGTGCTAGCAGGAAACACTCTTGCCCTTTGTAAAGGATTAATACTGAGTGATAGCTTCAATTGTCCAATTGCTAAAATTACATAGTAACTGCACGATCGCTGACTCTACTTTATATTGTCGACGATTGGACCGGCTCAAATCGGCGAACTTACCAATTTTAGCTGTCGATCAATATAAAATGTATTATTCAAAGAAAATATTAATAATATTGTAAAACAAAGCCGCGAACCATTATGAAGTTACGAACTGTGCAAGTGGTTAACTGTTACGTCTACGCCAAGACTAAATTCACTGACGAAATAAATCCGCTAAAATTGTATTGTTACATGAACAACGTGAGCGCGGCCATTAACTGTTATTCAGCCGATTTATAAGAATTTTGCTATTATATTATAACCGCGCAAAATTTCGTAGTCTATTATTAGCATGCAACTATGCAACCCATTGCTATTGTTTTTTTAATTTTGGTAACAGTTACCACATGGTTTCAGATAGATACAGGCGTACGTAACCTTATGTTGTTGTCAGAGCATTTAAAAAAAAAATTATTAACGTGAGTTGTTAAACAAAAATGAACTCCGTGTCAGTTTGGTGACGATAATTAACCATAATATTTTTGTGAAAATTAACTCGTTTCAAATTCAAATAAAGCCTGCTCTATACAGTGGGCCATCACGACCCATCGTACAGGACGCAACTATGCGTTAGACGGAAAAAGACATCGCCGCGCCATAAGCCATCTGACGCCACTACCCTCTCTACACGCTGGCCCATCCTAGTGGACCATTAGGATGGGCCATCATGTAGAGGAGCCATTACGTGTTTATGCATATATGCATATCATTTATAAACTGAAAATAAAGATTTAACTTTTATAAAACTTAATAATTAATTGTCGTCACAAAGCGGACACTGAGTTAATTTTTGTTCGACGACTCAGAACGCTAATTGGGTGCACATTTTTTTTCTAACGCGTTACTCCGTTTATAATATACGAGTAGGTAGATTATAAACTAACGATTCCTATCACGCGTAACCCCCCTTCGATTTGAAAGCGTCCATGGACTACGGTGGCCATACACACACATTCACAATATAATTTACGTCACACCTGGCCACAATGCGAGTTTTACTGCACGCTGCGCGTACGGTAAAACTCGCATTGTGGCTAGATGAAGCCCCAGATCGCATATTTATCAACAAACACCTGCGATCTGGCCCATTCACGAATTCACCGCCCTAGGTACGTAATGTACTATAACTATCATCTACTCAGAACCAGAAGTACCATCTAAAATGTAATCCTTGCCTTGCTCATTTTTTTTTTATTTGTCTGCAGTCGGGCCGAAGTTGAAAAACAAAAGGCAAACATGAAACTCAGAAGTCAAGCGTGCGAAGATGCCAAGCACGAGTATTCCGACCAGCTGCGCAAGACCAACGAGGCTCAGCGGCAGCACTACGAGCAGCGGCTACCTCATGTCTTCAAACAGTTACAGGTCAGATTAGCGAGTGATCTTTCTGCCATTGTTTACACAGCCTATGCCCCCGGCGGGCACGACAACTACAGTATATCTAACTAAACAAATTTACATTGGTCAAATAAGTTAAGTTAGGGTGTGGCGACCAAGGGTGCGATTAATAATAATACGAAAAAGTATGTAAAGTTTGAGGTAAAAAAGGATTTTAAAATATGAGCATCGGATTAATTTCTTACAACGCACGTGATTATGTTCCAAGCGGTATTAAATACTGTAATTAACTGACGGAAAACATGTTTGCAATTCGCTACCAAGCCTCAACCATTCAAGCGTGACTCGAAGATGTATAAAAGCAGTACTTGGCACGGAAGTAAACATGGGTGTGTTTTTGACTTATCGATATATAACAACTTTCACTGATAGCGTGTCCATGAGACACGTGAACTTTGGAATAATTCGGGAAATGCTGCTTTGGAGAGCTGCTTTATGCACGCTGGCACGTCGCCAACTAGGTCACTTGGAAAGACGTTACAAAATGAAAAATCGCTTCTATTTCAGTAAACACTTTAGGTACCACTAAACTGTACAGATTTACTACTTTCGTACAAAATACTTATTTATATACCACCGTTTTTTTTTTCAGGATTTGGACGAGAAGCGAATCAAAAACATTAAGAACTTCATGTTGAGTTCTGTTGACGTCGAAAGAAAAGTGTTTCCCATTATAATGCAGTGCTTAGATGGGATGGAACACGCCGCCAATAGTATTAATGAAAAAGAGGTAACGTTGTTTGGACCACTTTCAAAGTTCAGTACAGAGGCTCTAGTATAAGCTTTACCGAAACAAAACGTTACGATCGCGTTTGCGTTTTACCCTAAATTTGTATGGGATTTGACAGCTCTGGTCATTCAACACGGTGCTTGAAAGTTTTAAGGACACCGAAACTAATCATACCGGGTAGGTTTCTAGTTATAGCTGCCCGCGCGTCTTCGCCCGCGTATAGCAAACAACGCAGGCAATCCCGCGGGGTAAAATATAGCCTATAACCATCCAGAAAATTAATTTGCGTGTAGCTTTAGAAAAAAACGGATATGCGGTTCCGGATATAACGCGAAACATACAAACTTATAAACTTACAAAGCTACAATCTCGCATACTTTTCCTCTTGATAGTACCAGACCACAAATATTATTAGGTTTTAGCAACGCCATTACGTTTACTTTTTCTATTCAAATCTGTATTGCGCAGTAATTAAAGTGTGTCAACCAAGGCTATAGTTAATCATTAAGACGGAGGTATTATTTGACGTGCAAGTATACAGGATGGGCAGGAGAACACCGACAGATTTTAAAAGCGTATTCCTGACGATACTCCGAGTAAATGATGTTATATCAACATAGTTCCAATTATGTATCATAATAAAAAAAAATGAACCTGGCACCACCAATCCCTCAGTAATTCCGGTTAGATGATACCTAAATGTGAATAGAGTGCAAAATAATGCCTCGATGAACTAATTTGGTACTTGCTTGTGTAAAATTTTAAATGTAAATATTTACGGCCGTATTCATAAACGTCCTACAAGCCTGTTTTAACTAAAATGGAGTTAAAATTCGTTTGTCCTTATCTGTCACCTTGACATTTGTGTTCGTAAGAAAGGGACAAAGCACATTTTAATTAGCAGAGACATTTTAAGTTTTATGAATAAGGGGGGTAAGTATGTACAGTTAGCAGCAGAAGTTTCTATGCAGACCTAGTGCTCTAAAATATCTACACACGTTCTGTAATATTAAGGGAATAAGGATCTGTGTAGGTCATTTTGAGCGTGTTATTTTGCTTAGCTACTTCTGATGCTGACTTTACATCCATAATAAATTTAGTTTCGTCTTTGCGGCGACACAAAGATTATTATGATTCGACACATTCATGTGTGTCAGAATGTTAAGGCGCCACGCGTATTGACCTCGCCCGTAATTTGGTCCGTGAAAATCACGGGCTTACATTTTGACTTGAGCAATGCATTTCGACACCCGTTCACTGGTTTGTGAGCGAGTGTTTGAAACTGCAGCCTATATTCATATCATGAAGAGGTAATTTTGTGAGTTTGTATGTTCCGGGTATTCTTTGACCAGTATATAAAGTGGTACTTCGGGATGGATTTAGATTATATTTAGCATTCAGCAGCAGTTATCGCTAGCATTCTTTATAAATACACGGACGGGGCTCCGCGGGCTGCTAATCTGTACTAATATTATAAAGAGGAAAGGTCGATTTCTTTTTTTTTTTTCATTTGCGTGTAGAATAGTCTTCCTGGATGGTTATAGACTATATTTCATTCCGTGGGTTTGCCTGCATTTATAGCAGCACGCGAGGAAAGCCGCGCGGGCAACTTGTTAATTATAAAGTGAGTTCTCAACTATTGGAGACAGGGAAAAACCAAGCAATAACTATATCCTAAACTAAGTTATCGAATGTCCAAAAGTAGGTGTATTGGCATTCGTAGCAGGTTTCGCAATGCGCTAATTACTCTAACTGGTGCTAGAAATCATTTTGAAGGATGCTGTTTATGCAATTGGCTAACGGCGGCGCGTAGGTGGGAACGGGCTTATCTCAACTCATCTAACAGACCGAACAAGCGCAGATGGAAATTGCAGCTGTGTTCATATAACTAAGTCGACCTCTCTTTGAGTACGGAGTATGCCTCATCCCGGCTCTGCGCTAGTTTTAACCAGGAATGGCCCGCGTTCTTTGTAATGTTATCGACTCATCGAGACGGTAGAAGACCGACGCTTCTTTTGTCTATAAGTGGTTAAGTGGCCACCAATCTGTTAAGGCTTTGGTCTACTTAGTGCTTATACTTGCCGGTTAAACTACCCACAGAAGAACATTTAGGGCAGGCAGCAGCAACTTATGATTACAGGCCGATCAACGTTAAATATGGCGCCGGCAGCTAGCATTCCATAAAAACTTGACGAACTTGGCATACATTCAGATTTCAACGAACACCGCTTACGATTACAAACGGTTTGGTGCAACCCGCCCGTATGGTCGGTTCCAATAATCAATCCACCGATAGTTTTCCTTACCAACAGTTACATTTTAACACATTTTCTACGGGTAATCTGTCAAAATGTTACTGCTGGTAAGGAAAACTATTGGTGGATTGATTATTGGAACCGGCCATGAATCATCTTATTATTGACCTTGTATTGTTACACAGGACACACAACTAGTAATAGACAGATACAAATCGGGCTTCGTGCCGCCCGAAGACTTCCCGTTCGAGGAGCAGCGCGCGGGCGCGGACACGCCGGACGCGGCCGCCGCGCACAACCACCACAGCCAGCTCACGGTCCGGGGCACCGTCTCCGGCAACCGGATAAAGAAGCGGGGCGGTCTGCTCTCCATATTCAGCTCCAACAAGGTTGGTCTCTATTCTCTTAGTGTCATTGCGTTTTCTTATTGTACAATTCTGTAGCGGGCCTTTATGTGATCTTATCTTTAAGTCGTCCATGTTTTAAGTGTCTTAGCCTCCGCCTTGCAGCAGCGCGACGCGTCGGGGCCTAGCTCGTATCGTGCAGTGTGGCGAGGGCTTTAATTCTCCTTGATTAATCAAGTCCATAGGAAACAGGGCTCATAGGCTTCTTTGAGTGCTTCTTGTTTGGACTGATTTTACAAGTTGCCGATTTATGACGATATAGCAAAATATGTAGACAAACCGTTATACAAATAATCGAGTAACTCACCGTTTTTCTAGATTGACATTATTCGTTAATTTGGCAAGATCCTGTAATAGTGTTACGTTTATGATCACCGGCGCCATATTTGGGGATTGTTGTCAAAGGTAATTCTAACATTGAGTTCGTCTACGAGTTTTGTCTAGTTTTTAAATACTTACTTCACACTGTTACCACCACGATTGTTTACTGACCTGTAAATGTAGCCCGCCATCGAGCCGCGCGGCGCTGAGAGAGCACAAATTGGACGAGAGAGGAGAAATGCATCAGGCGTATATAATGCTATACTTACCGACAACAGTGACTGCACGCAATGTTTTTTACCCATACTGAAGTTTGGGAGGGATTTGTTGGTAGCGTAGATAAAATATGACTTAGCACTACATAGGATTTTCAGAGTAAGTTATTGTCATTGCGAAGTTTAAAGTATGTATGTTAACTTTTATATGGTTGTAGGAGTGGTGCTTGTTTATTCTACATAGAGCTTATAGTCCATATATGTTATACGTATTCTGTACTTAGTATTATGCATGTGATATATTATTTGTACCTACTATTTACGTAATTGAAAGTACACTGTCGGAAATCGTTTATATATAATTTTATATTTTGTTATGGTTTTCGCAGCTGGCGTCTAGTTATGTAAGATTGGTTGAACGTATCCGCGATAGTTGATTTGTTTCCTTAGTTCATAGACTTTATGACTAAACGCCAGCTTACATTTTATTATTTATGATATAATTTGGAGGTACTAATTATTTTTATCTGTTACTCCCTCGATCCCCACCTAACATGGGTTCACATAACAACCGATTGATATTAATTGGCTGTCTGCGGCCGGTGACTTGTCACGAACGGAAAATGTAAGTTGCCACCGATGATTGGGGGACGTAAGAGAGCATGATAGATACCACTACATCATTTTATTTAACACAATCTGTTTTGCTATAAAACTTTAGTTCTCGTTTTGTTATCTTGAGTTTTGTTTGATCATTTACTTGTCTGAATCATAATCACTGTAGGACATATCGCTTTTTCCGAACACACCCTTCGCGGCAGGATGACGTCGTCCGTCGCCTGTGGCTCGTGTGGCTGTCGAGCGGTGTTGTCCTGCTGTTTCGTTTATTTGTTTAATGTTGTTTGTTTGCCTTCCCCGCGACTCCGCGCCGTTAACGCTTTGGCCACAGAAGATTGTCGAGGCGTGCAATTCGTTTAAGGTCAGTGCAGCGTGACTCCACACTCGCGGCCCACTCTGTTCATGACTACTTGCTACTTGTCGCGTTGCGCGTCGTTCACATTATACAAACAAATCACATTAATAGTCACGATAGAAAAGTCTGTACTTGGTTAAATTATAATAATATAACAAAGCTGACCAAACTGAGGACACATTTTAATATTGCTAGTGACTCATCCATCAATATTGCGATTAATGAATGTGTGATAGTGAGTCACTTTACGTTAACAAATATGTTTAAAATAAACACGTGTGTAACATACAATGTACGATCAACAACAATTGTTGAGCCATAATGGCACCATGACAGTAAGTACCCTGTCACAATAACGTCGCCAGTATAATATAGTTTACCGTGAATGTAATTGTTATTATGACAGAGCTTCATGGTAGCTTAGCAATTAAAGTTGTTGATAATGCATTTAAAGTAGGTAGCTATTACTATAACAGGCAATATATATTTAGCCAATTCACATTATTAAATTTTATTTTTCAAGTACCGAGCAAAACGTGCAATGTGTCATAAACGATGGGCCGTGGGTTTGCCTTCGTTTCGCTTGTCTAACTTTCATGCGTGCACGGCTTTCAGTATTTTCGGCACAGGGCTGTCAATCCTATCAAATATTTTATTATATTATAATTCATGTATTTTGTGTTTGACGTTATTCACTGTTCTCGATATATATGTATCAATCACAATATCACCTTTCACGTACCGTAAAATAGGACCACTTATACCTGGGCTCCGTACAATACTCTGTAAATGGCACTGGAATTTAATTAGAAATAAATTTTCTAAAAAAGTACAGCGTACGACCACTACTTTGGTAGTGATGGATTTATGCCAATGATAAATATTGTACCATATGACGGAGTTGACCAATAATGGCCGAAGGGAAAGAAAAAACTAAGTAGGACCATTTTATGGTACATCTATAATAACATTTGATTTCCATTTGAGAGTGATTTTGAGCCGATTTGGATTGTAGAAACAAAATAGCAACGACTGGATACTTCCTATTTAACTATGTATATAAAAAGTTTTTAACGTTTCGAAGTAAAGTTATTTCAACACTAGCTAGATAGTTGCGTGTGAAGTTCGCGTGGCATGTTTTGGTTTACGATATAGTATGTTCACGATGTTTTTAAACGTTTGCAGAACAATATGTCTATGGATGGAAAGGAGGATTATTCAGACTTGCCACCAAACCAGAAGAAAAAGAAACTGCAAGCTAAGGTGCACGAACTCAATAAACAGGTAAGTGATTTCAAGATATACTAGTACCATTTATGTATACACCAAACAAACCACTGAGCATTGCTTTACGAAAGTTCCGTTTCTATTTCAAACGAAGTCATAGTTCCGTTAGTTATTCTCACACCAGACAGAATAATCACAACAGTAGTATATTCTACGCAACATGGACCTATATTGAGTCACATTTGGAGATAGTAATTTCCGGGGTAATATCGCTTAATTACTGTGAAATACACAACATACTTGGCCTACCATAATACACCTACGTCACGTGACAACATGATAAAATGCATGGCAGCAGGTCGAAAAGTTGTGCTGAGCAAGAAAATAATTGGCCGAAAGTTTGAAAATCCTTCACTTTCGGTCAAAATTTGTATGAGTACGGGACGTAGGTGTATTGGGTGTGGGCTTGCGGTCTATACGGTCCAGAGATTTGTAACGACATAATATATACCTACTAGAACTAACAGCCTAATCATACTATACTTTCATTCTAGGTGGCCCAAGAGCAAGCCGCTATGGACGGACTGATGAAGATGAAAGGAGTTTATGAAACAAATCCCACACTAGGAGACCCAATGACCGTGGAAGGTGAGAAACAAATTTGCAACATCTCAATGCTATGAAATCAAACAGGAAGCTAGGGTGTGCGATTATTCATAGAGCCAATTATAGTATCCGGAAATAAATGGAATTTAATTTACATCATATAATAATCTGTCTAATTATTAAACGTACAGTTTTTATAATTATTTAGTTTAGCATAGAGAAATGTCAATGTTAAAAATGCATTGCAATTTTTAATGGATGTAATTGTTGTGTGTTTAATTCGGTATTTACTTAGCTATCTTTGCTGTGTCAGGAAATGATATCCACTCAATCCTGAATGAGTCAATTTATCGTATCAACAAAATTAAAAACGTCAACTGATATAACTGATATGTTGAATAAAGAAGATGCAGCCTTCACATTCATATGTTGGGCACCGATCGATTCTGATCACTAAGCTTATACGACTGTCTGACAAGATAATAATTACACTACATTTCTTAGTAAGAAATCCTTACACTAACAAATAGCTGCGTCTCTATTCTATAGTCTAAAATACGTAGACTTTTGGGAGCGCTATAAATGCGATACAGTGTCGATACAGGCGATTGTGACAGGTGATCATTTGCGTCGCACGAAGTGTATCGCTCCAAGAAGTCGCGATGAAAACGAAGATGCGATTTTTATGAGTGAGGTATCAGTATAACAGATATTGTGATGTGAAACGTAATCGGCAGGGCAACTGAACGAGTGCTGCGACAAGCTGAAGAAGCTGCGCGCGCAACTGCGCAAGTTTGAAGAGCTCCTGGCCGAGGCCAATAGCCAGGTCTGCGCCGCGCCGCTCAACCCCGCCGCGCGGACCAACGGCGCCGCGCCCGCGCCTGCGCATCCCACCAGGTACATAATACAATACAGTACAATACAACGCGCAACTGCGCGTACGGTAAAACTCGCATTGTGGCCAGATGAAGACGTAAAATTGTGTACTTACCACGGGCGGTAATTCGTAAAGACCCAGATCGCATATTGCACAAACACCTGCGATCTGGGCCATTCACGAATTCACCGCCCTAGGTACGTAATATACTATTTCTCAAACATGCAATGAAATAGTGACGTTGTGTTCTTCATAATGTGCTTTGAAGTGTCACGTTTCGGGCGCAGCGAGACGAGAGACCCGTAATGGCATTTCATACAGAATTGGAGGCCTAGGCCTGCAAGATGGTCTTTTTTAATTTTCATTACACAATTTGTGGCACAGGATCACGGCGTTCAGCCATGAAAATTAAACTTTGATTTCATGGAGTTTTTTTTAATTTATTTCATTGCATGTTTAAGAAAAGCACTATACATACCTCAGCGTGAAAGGGGTTGCCAGCCTCATAACTATCCGACCTCTGTACGCTCGGCCGTCTATATGTACTCGGCCGGCAACCCCTTTACTTCCCGGCCTCTGTAGTAATGTACTATTATCTGTTCCGTTCGATGTCCGGGATCCAGAAGAATTGAGAGGGCGCCACTGCCCACGACCGGAAGTAGCCGTTTGCGTCAAATGAGTCACTCCACACCATCGCTATGTCGTCACATCCGCCTTTGCTAACCTGTCAACCCGAGAACTAGCGCCCGTTAACGCGCCGCCATGTTGGCTTTCTCATTGTTGCGTCGACTGCCGTAGAGATCGGACGTACCGTAGCTATTTTATAAATTGTGCAACGAGGAATTTTAAACCTCGATTCTTTAAATCCAGATAATTTTAACCTCGAGGAAGTCCTAAATAACTAAGAAAAGGGAATCGCGAGTGATAACTTTTATTATCGGACTACCCTCTTTTGTAATTTTTTTTTTACTTCGTTGTTCGCGAACAAGTGTTTTTGGATCGCATTATGAACAACGAGAGTAGCTCCGCGTCGGAGAAGGGACGCGCTTCGCGATCATCTTTTTATAGCCGACGGGCACCGTGCGCGGGGGGAGAACACCCGCGCTCGCGCAGTCAGTGCCGGCGACCCGCGACCGCGAGTCTTCGCCGTGCGTAATGGAGGTTTGAATATCTTTCGAACCGATCGGTGAGTCAGTTACATAGCAATATCCTACGTGCCCCGCGTGCCGCCGCGCCGGCGCCGGCTGCTGCGGTGGAGCCAATCGTTATGATGTAATGGTGCTATCCAGCAGTCCGGCACGATGCCGCTACCGACAACGATCACTTCTTACCCTCGTGTCGTCCGCCTCAATGGCGCCACCCCTTGTCTGGTGACGTCCGCCACTATGGCGCCACCTCCTACCATGGGCTGTCCGCCACGACGGCGACGCCGATCGCGATGGCGCTGCCCGCCGCTGGCTCTGTCTGCCACGGCGGGCCTGTCCGCTGGGGCTGACCGCCTCGCTGGTGCTGTCCACCAGAGCGGCGCTGTGAGCCACGCCAGCGGTGACACTGTCCGCCACGGTGACACTGTCCGCCACGGTGACGTTGCCCGCCATGCTCGCGCTGTCGGCCTCGCTGGCGCTGACAACCACGGCGACGTTGCCCGACACGCTGGCGCTGTCGGCCTCGCTGGCGCTGGCAACCACGGCGACGTTGCCCGACACGCTGGCGTTGTCCGCCTCGCCGGCGATGACTACCACAACGGCTTTGACCACCAAGCTGGCGCTGTCCGCCATGCTGGCGCTGCCCGCCATGCTGGCGCTGGCCGTCATGCTGGCGCTGTCCGCCATGCCGGCGCTGTCCGCCATGGCGGTGCTATCCGCCGCGCTGGCGCTGTCCGCCATGATAATGCTGTCCACCTCCCTGGCGCTGTCCGCCACGCTGGCACTTCCTGCTACGCTGGTGCTATGCACCTCGCTGGCGCTGTCCGCCACACTGGTGCTATCTGTCACGGCGGTACTGTCCGCTATGTCCGCGCTGTCCGCTACTCTGGCGCTGCCCGCCATGGCAGTGCTGTTCGCCATGATGGTAACGCCCGCCGTCCGGAGTGGAAGACGGCACCGCTACAGCGGTACGGTAGAACTACTTACGTCTCCGGGCTTCGCAGAGGTAATAATCGACGAGAAGCTGCGCGGCTTACCCGGCGTTCTGGCGCGAGCGAGCGACCCAGCACTTGCAGAGTGCCGCGGTGCAACCTAACGTTTAGTATGAAGCCCGAAGTCCTAAATTATACCTGATTGGTCCAGGACACCGCATGCCGGGACCCCCTGCGCTCTCTGACCTATTTGATAATCAATCAAATTACAAGGTCCGCCTTGCACGTTCGACACGGCACAACGTACCTTGCAGTCGGGTCACGCGAACTGATTATGGTCGTTAAAAAGTAAGTCTTAAGTAAGGGGTATCGGATGAGTCTCCGACCTCTGAATATATATTTCTCAACCCCGTCAAACTGTCCTCGTGCCTGCGGAGAATGATGGCATCGACAAGGTGGGCAAACAGAATTCACATCGTCTCTTAGCTCGCTTTCGCTCTCCCGCTTAGGTTCTGCTCTATAAAGACAAACCTTTCGCAGAGGCCTAATAAACAAAATTGGGGCAAAACAACTTGCCGCTCCTAAGCGAGCCCGAGATTCTGCTCTTGAGTAGAGCCCTCGAATCGGGTAAAAGCCACTATTGAAAATGACTTGCGTGAATTCTAAGAGAACTGTCTTATCGAAACAGTTGCATATACTTCAAAACTTTTAATATCATCTTAGATTACGTTTCTTTTTGTTCAAAAACCCCTGTGTGTTTTTTGTTTTTTTACTGTGCCATCTATCGACTTCTCAAATGCACAAGCTTTTACACTATCATATCCGTGTCCTTTACCGATACAATCTCTACACACTACTATTTAGAAAACCTCTTCAAATAAGCTTTTCAAAGCTAAAGTACTTCTACTAACTAGTCTAAAACTGGTAGTTATAAATTATTCGTGACAATTTCAAAGAAATTAACACTATTTACATTTCTTGTTGGAAACCCGGGGCTTTCTGGTAATTGTCTATATGGAAGACATCCTTATTACAAATCAATTGAAGTGATCACTAATGAAACAGAGAAATCATTCGTAGAAGTTCATGTCTTTGCCATAGACATTGAAAAAAATTAAAGCCCATAAGCCCATAAAGTCCAACTTCTTGATAGGACTCCTAATCTGTATAAACGCCTCCTGTTAAATAATTTTATGTCATAATAAACATTGTATATGTAAGCCCTTACTACTTGTCATAGAGGTCGAGTTCTTGGTGCCGAGGGAAAAGGTAAACTCTACGCGCGATTTTATATGCATGTGTCGCCTCGGACAGTCTCATACTGGAAGGCATCGTCTCAACTTTGCAATCTTTGCGTCGTGGGTCGTCTCTCTGACTACACCTGCGAGACTACGAAGAGCACTATGCACTCTCTCTGTCTGTCTGCTGTATAAGCGAGCCTACCATAGTAGACCGGCATAACGAACCAGCATTTAACCGTAAGTGAGAAAGACTAACTTTATCGTAACGAATGTTGTGCTACAAATGAACAACTGATGGGAGGTAGCATGTATGCCTATTCCTGCTGCAATCTGCTGGCCGGAAAGAACCGTCTACGGGAAACACTGGTCCCATATTACCTGCATGGTCGGTAACGCCCAGAAGCCAACGGGGAAGAAATCTTCGTCCGCTGGGGTGTCCCGGCCATCGACTTTAGGTATAAGTTCACCTCGGACGGCACCAATTTCTGTGGCGATACGTCTCGATCGACTCGCAAGTCTCGAGCGCCTACTGTCACGACGCGTTCAACAGCTTTTGGAGTTAAGACATGACCTACGCCACCTTCCAAGCTTGTGCCTCGCGCTCCACATCACCTCGCTGGACACCACGTTGGGCCTGTTCAATATAATGACTTCCAGGGGCAGTCTCTTCTACTGGCCAGACCTGAAGAGGCAAGTCGTAGCCGATGAAGGTTCACAATGTGCGGGCGTTTCTAGGTGACACGTCCGCCAGTTGGAGCGGAAAGTACTCCTCCGGGCGTCACGCTGGCGCTCGCCTATTATCGGTACATACTCGCCTGCATGGATCCAATTGCCATTGTGGAACTCCAGGGACATGATAAACAGCCAGGTGCCCCCTCCCATGCGCACTCATTTCTGTCAAATGTGTTCGAGTACTGCATTCAGTACGAATTATTATTCTTGTTCATAAATCTGCAATGACCACTATTGTGTGAGCTACTGTTGATCACTAGGATATCTTCGAACACCTCGTTCAAGAATACCTTCAAAACAATGTGCCTGGAATACCGCTCCCTTCCAAAACATTGATTAGGTTAGAATGCGATAACTTTAGATAATTAAAGACCTAAACACAACAATCTTATCTACCGTAAGTTTGCGGGTCAGAGTTCACGGCCTTGTTTAACTTCACTGTAGTAGACAAATCTTGCTCTTAATCCGAAATTTGATCCCAACAATCTTGTTGTTATTTGATCCAAACCATCTGGTTATCAACATCCTTATCGGAAAATAACAAAAATAATTACCCTAACCTATAATTTGTAATAACCTATAATTTTTAGTACCCGTTAGAAATGTAACGTTAATACTTAACTCTAACTGCTAAGCAATCTAGTTTCCTTCTTTAAGGAAATTCTAATTTCTACTGGCGCGTGTGCGCCCTCTTACTTGCCACCAGGAGATAATAAACAGATCTCAATTCTTCTGGATCCCGGACATCGAACGGAACAGATAATATAAAATTTTACCTTCCAATAAAATTATTATTATCTTTCCTGAAGATGTCCGGGATCCAAGTAATGGCTTCCTGGGGGCTACCAACGGCATTTCCTCCGCAACAATGAGAAAGCCAACATGGCGGCGCGTTCACGGGCGCTAGTTCTCGGGTTGCCAGGTTAGCAAAGGCGGATGTGACGACATAGCGATGGTGTGGAGTGACTCATTTGACGCAAACGGCTACTTCCGGTCGTGGGCAGTGGCGCCCTCTCAATTCTTCTGGATCCCGGACATCTTCAGGAAAGATAATAATAATTTTATTGGAAGGTAAAATTCTATATTATTGCACACCTCACACAAACAAAGCAGTTAGAAAGGGAAAGAATACAATAACATGTAGGTAGAGGTAAATAACAGGCAGTCTTATCGCTGAAGAGTGATCTCTTCTAGACAATCTGTGAGTATCAAAGAAAGAGATAAAACTAGATTATGCAGTAGGTGATACAGAGATTGTAATTAACCAAAAATCAAAATAATTATATAAATACACGTACATAACTAGCTCTATATATAAACATACATACACAATCATACATACCAAGTAACATAATTCACCACATAAACAAGGTTACTCAATCAGTTCCATGTTAAATGCATCGCGATTTATATGTGGATTATTTACAGCTTGGGTATATTTCCTAATAATACCCATAAAAATTGGGAATATTGCCGACTTCGAAAATGAGAGAGGGACCTCAGACTGACTACTTGTATGTTGTAAGCAACGCGAATGATATTGTAAGCAACGCGAATGATATTGTAAGCAACGCGAATGATATAACGATAATGTTGATAACATTTCATATAGTATTTGAGTGGTAAAGGTAAACAACCGTTCTGACTACTCACTAGCTTTTTTCCGCGTTATAAATAGTCCGGGTATTGGTGACTTTATAATAGTTGGAGAAAAGAAAGGAAAGTAAATCAAATGTGCATAATTAAGTATCTAAAATTTCCACATCGATTCACCAGCTTAGATGTTACGTGACATGCCCATTTATATTAATTTAGCTACGCGCTGGCGGGTTGTGAAATGATTACGATTGTGCTGCTAATGATGTTTGATCTGTTGTTTGTCTGCTAACAAGCAACAAACGCTCTTGCTTCCGGTGCGCAATGAATTCACGCTTACCAACGCTTAGCGAAGGTCTAACTTGTTGTCTATGAATTGACTTGTGCTGCACAGGAATATGTTTATGTAAATTAATAATGTATTATAATTAAATAATAATACGTGCATTGAGGCGAACGTATTCTATGTGGCGATTAAAAATATTTTTGGCTAATTTGAAATTGATATGATAACTTTTGAGATTCGTCTGCCGTAGTCGTAATTATAAAAATAAAATGATTACAATCTTACGCAAACCGATCTAGTCCCAAACTAAGCAAACTTTGTACTATGCGTACTAAACGACGATAAACATACTTATAAAGATAAATAAATGCTTAAATACATAGAAAACAGCCATGACTCATGAACAAATATTCGTGCCCGTCACACAAATAAATATCCTTACCGGGATATGAACCCGGGTCCTCTAACTTCGTAGGCAGGGTCACTACTAACAAGGCTAAAGCGGTCTTCGTTAACTGTGTTATTTTTGATGATGAAAACTACTTGACGGTTCAATCACATGCTAAATTTACAGTACCTTTATGAATCAAAATAAAATCTACTGGTTATAGTTTAGCCCCTTCAAGATGAAGCATAACGTCACTTACTGTCACGTGGTATGCGTCACTTCCTATGGGTTGTTTTCTTGTGATTGCTATGCGAACGCGACTATCATAGCCTTAATGTGTATTATTTGATATACATAGCTTGACCGTTAATCGTGTTTGTCAGACCATGTAATAAAGAGTTATAATAACGGTGACGGCTCCCGGTCTGTAATCGTAATTTGGTGCAACCAGCTCTAAGTTGCCCAGCGTCCCTCTCGTATCAATTGTCCAGTTTGCCCTATAACAAACCAAACATAAAATGGCCCTTATCATTTCCGCAGCATCGGCTCCAACAGCGGTTCCCTCTCTCGCTCCGCGTCCGAGTCGTCAGTGTCGACGGGCACGGGTGCGGGCGCGGGCGGCGGCTCCGTGTGCGGCGCGGGCGGCCGCGCGGCCGGCGGCTCCCCCGAGTCCGGCCTCGGCGGCGAGCTGGCCGCCGCACACGCAGACCACACCAATGGGGAACACGACAACGACCACGAGTCGGACTTTGATTATTATTACGAGCCGGACCTACAGCCGCTGGGTTATTGCAAGGCGCTCTATCCGTTTGAAGGTAATCAGACTCGTATTTGACTGCATTTCATGAGCCAATCAATTGTCTGTCGCTAGTTGCCAGGGTTACGGCTCCTAGGTCACTTTCTTAGAACCGTGCTTCCATCAATGAGCTAAAATTCGCCAACTGCCTTCTTGTTGACACGTATAACTTACAGAATAATAACAAAAAATGTTAACATATACACATCTTAGTTCATCTCTCTATGGCTTGTTTTCATGGACTCGTTAGTCGAATTCGACAATCGACAGTCCATGCTTTAATTGTTGCCATTTGAACCATCTTTCTAGTGTTACATATATGGTAAAGGAATTACAAAAATAGTGTTCTTAACATTTTCGTGTTTGCTTCTGATTTGTAATGACTATTTAACTCCGGTTTTTAGTCCTTTACTCACTTCTCTTTTCATATCCCTAATATTCAATACGGCATTAGAGAAAACCCAGTCTAGTGACAGCAAACAGCGTCCTTCTTAGTCTTTATGTATTTAAATATCTTTAACATTACGAGTCACTTGCCGCTTGACATTTTCCGAGTATTTTTGTAGTTTTGTTTTGTTTGTTGGTGTAAAGAATATATATACTGTATATATAATTGTCATATACCTTATTTACCCTTGGCCTACAGTACATTAATGAATAATAACGTCGTTGTCCCCAGCAAACGGCACGGGGTCCACGATGCGCATGGAGTGCGGCGAGCGGCTGCTCGTGCTGGAGACGGACGCGGGCGACGGCTGGACGCGCGTGCGCCGGCAGCTCACGCGCGAGGAGGGCTTCGTGCCCACCACCTACATCGCGACCACGCTCTACGCGGACGCGGCGCACTAGTGGTACGGCTCCCCTCGCCTCATGCATTGACAGATGATTTAGGCCTCTCACTAACTGGAGCGGCCTGCAGTGACGGTCAATAGTAAATTTGACAGCTAATGACAAGCCAGTGTGATGTCGGCTTTTAGCAGCGACGGACAACGCCTCTCTTGGCTAGTATATTATAGCCAACTTCTTTACCGACGTAATCGTCAAGTGAGGAGGTGGAATGCTATGAATAAATATAGGGGGAATGAAATGGAGGGTGAATATACAAAACATAATATTCTATTTAAAAAGCTATAAAAACAAAAATAAAATAACCATAAATGTGGGATTGGTACTTTTTGGATGACTTTGTATGATGCTGGCTGTTAGATGAGGAATAAAGGAACGATCGAACGTGGTTTGAATAGTTTTAGAACACTGAATGATTTGACGTATGATTCAGTTTGTAAGACGATCGGTTCGAATGAAGACGTACATTATGTAAATATATAAGATTTTATATAGTTCTCATGTTTCCCTGCCATCCCACTCTACATAAATTTTCTCTAATTATAATTGAGGACAGTATTCATCCTAAGTTATTAATTGAAGAAGAAGCTGGGGGGGCATATTACACAAATCGACATGGTTCCAGACTTAAACAGCTCATGCTCGTGTATGGATGGATACAAGACGATATACATAGTATAGGTTCATAAATACTTAAAATACTGTTTATTCATTCCTAAGAGTTTGAATAAGTCGTGCTTGACTTTATGCTCAGCAATGGGCAATTACGGGCTGAAAATGATGATTAATGATGATGTTTCGTACTCTTCTCTACATGGAACTCGCGCTTATGTAATAGGCCCATAAGGCTGCTCATGTTAGAAAAGGACGCCTGTCACGCGAGCGACAGCTCGAAGGATTGTTCGCATGTTTTCCTCTAATGCAACTACTTTTCGAAGACATTCGTCTTGATGCACACCAGTGCCTGCCTGCCTTTCTACAGTGCTTGGAAACTCTCATAGAATGAAAAAATGTACAAGATAGTTAACGCATCTTAGCTAACCTAACAAAACACAGAACTTTTGCACCTTATTACAAGGCAATAAAGTGCTCTCTTTTCTTTACGTTGGTAGTAGACCATAAGAGAATCCTAAAACAATGTATGATTTTCCGCCTCTTAAAACGTAGTGGTTATATTCTCTTTGCCTTTCTACACAACAAGATATCAATATTGGAGAACATTTCGTAGCGCGCGGCAATATAGGTATATGTACTAAATGCTTCGTGCCCAGCGGGTCCCTTATTACAGTTCTAGAACTTATTTACTGATCTTGGCAATGATGAAAGTATGAGAGGTAGAGGTTTCTTTTCATATTGGAGTTGTCAGGGTTTCACAACGACTTCTAAAATGTTATAAATTTTAATCCTAGTTACGCATTGTTTTTATCTCTCGTCGTATGTATTTTCCAAGTAGTCATCCCTTCGAAAGGCCGCAGCCCTAATAATAATACTAGTTGCTCTGTGGGCAAGTAGTGTTGTTTCTGTTGAAAGAGAAATAAACGTGGAATACGAGAATCGAGGAAGGGCCCTAAATGAATGTTGTAATTTTCCAGAAGCAATGTGAGCGACACGGCCTCGGCCGACGTGCGCGCGGCGGCGCGGCGACGCGGCGGCCTGACGCGACGGCCTGACGCGACTTGCGGTTAGCTGCCAGTAGCGTATCCACTTTCATTGTTTTGTGGCCTATATAGTAAACAAGTATTTTTGCTATAATTTATCGTAATGGAGAATTTTAGCATTATTTTTGTATTGTGTCCTTTCTATTCCGATTGTTGTTATGGCGTACGCCATATGTGAACAAAAAGAGGAAATCATAATAACATTCCATGATTTTATTTATTATGTATAGCGTTGTTTATATGACATACATATTTTCATGTGTGCCGTGTGGCAGTAATAATAGTGTAATGTTATTGTTAATGTAATTGTGTAATTGTGTAACCCGTCTAGCTCTTTATCGTGCCAGCTTCTTTGAATTAAGGTTCTTTCGTACTTATTATAAAACCTAGTGGTTATCTTTTGCTTTCATGTCATTCAGCCATTAAGTAAATGAAATTATAGCAAAAATAGACAAATGAATAATGTTTATGTGTAAAATATGTATTGTATGTATACTGAATCTTTTATCACAGATGGACTCGTACAGTTACAATTAATGATTAACGGATTACTGTATTGTGTATCCAATATGTCACGATGTATTATAAAGCTTATGTTAATTCAATTCTGCATAGTTATAATGCTAGCTAAATATCGTAATTAGGCAATGCTATTTTCTGAATATTTGCTGTATGCAAGGAGCTGATAGTTTCATGTATTTATAGTGAGATGAGGAATGAACGAGCGCATTTGATTTTTATATATAAAACTATATAAAATTATACGAGGACATTACAGCAACGCATTTGATTAGTGCCCTGCCCCCCCTGGTCCCGCCACAACCGTCGAGCGCAGAGCTCGCTTAGCAAATCAAAGCCTGACAGGTAGATTAGCCAACTAGTTATTTAACTAATATTATCTGGAGCAGTCACACAATAATCATTATACATATTTAACCTTATACTTGACTAGCTTCCGCCCGCGACTTCGTCCGCGTGGACCCGGGATAAAAACTATCCTATATTTTAATCCAGGCTATAAACTATCTTCGTGCAAAATTTCATTCAAATCGGTTCAGCCGTTTAAGCGTGATTGAGTAACAAACATCCAAACATCTAAACATTCGCATTTATAATATTAGTAGGATAATAGGGTATTTGACAACAGTGTAAATGATTTGTTTTTTCATTAGCAACAGATCTTTCATTTAAGTTCTCAATTTTAAGATGTTTAACTAACAACAAGGACATTGTTTGATTGTGACGTCACGAGCCTGTAATCCCTACAAATTCCATACTAACGGAGCGTTTTTCACGTTTCATAAAAAGAAGCTGATTTGACTTTGGTGAAATAGCGTAATGGTTTGGAGTAGTCGCATAGTTTATAAAGTAAGTGTTACTATTACTTTATTATTCATAATAATAATAATGGTATACTCTTGCTTGCCAGAATTTCATTTGCCCGAATTTTGTCTGCCATAATATTCAACCGTCATAATCAGGGCTCGGACAAGTCATCGCAGAAACTGATATGGACATGGGACAAGACTATTATAGTGTCGCGACTTAAGATTATTATTATCTTTACTCAATTTCAATCTTAGGCTAGGTTTTTACAATAATTATATAAAAAGTAAAATATAAAAACTATATACAAAACATAAAATCATTATAAAAACTTAACCTAGGGTACCGCCGGCAGCGAGGCGGGGCCTAAGCTGCCGGTGGTCAGGGCGCCAGAGACAGGAACCTCCTGACTATCCGCGCAGTATCCAGGAGTACCGCCTTCTGTATCTGACCCTTGATCCAGCCATCTAGCGAGAGTCTCTTGAGGATACGGTCGAGACTCTTCGCTAATAAACCGGTCGCCGAAACGACTATCGGGACGATGATCGTCGAATCAACATCCCACATGGCGGTTACCTCGTGAGCCAGGTCTAGGTACTTGCTGGCTTTGTCCTTCTCGGCCTTCACGAGGTTCTCATCATGGGGGATGGTGATGTCGACGAACACTGCCTGGCGTTTCGATCGATCTGTCGATCAAGCGTGGCGTCATTCAACCGCTTGTGCCGCTGGATGACGTGTACCTGATCCGATAGACGCTGCGCAGACACGGTTATTATTATTATTATTATTGATGAAGAAGATTATCGACAATTTATGAGACAATACAGGGCGAAACTGGAAGTAATTACTCTTCGAAAGGGAAATGCTAATTATGGTAAATAACAAATAAATCATACCTACCTTCATAATTACATACATAGGTAGTTTTTTTAAGATAAGTTAAATTAATACGCTTTCGATATTATATACAGTGCCAACTTTCTGTTCCTGTATAAACAATTTTCGGGAAAGATGTTTGCGATTCATGTTGAAACATATCAACAACTTGATTTTTGACGATTGCTGGGAAGATGTCATAGAAGTGTTTCGGCAGTTTCGAGTAAAAGGTTCGAAAGTAGTTTATAACAACTGTTTACTTTTTTATATCTAACACAAATGATTAAATAAAACATCGGTTTGTTCCAGACAATGCAGAAGTTAATGTTTGCGTATGTGCAATGCAACCATCAGCATTAAAAAAAATGTTAATGAAAATACCTTTACACATGTATGGTGAATTTTGGGTTGCAGTAATAAATGTCATTGAAAAATATAATTAAATAATATTGTACATAATGCGATTCTATTGATCTTGTTCTATTGCCGTCTTGCGATTATTTTGCGATGACTTGTCCGAGCCCTGGTCATAATGTTGTTTTCTATAATTTCATATGCCATACTCATTGTTTACCATATTAATTAAATGCCAGAATCTTTGTTTTCCATAATATCAATATCAATAATCTCATTTTCAATAATCATTGTAATCCATAACTATCACATGCCATAATGACATTTACCATCCATCTCAACATCCATCATATTCATAATGTAACAAAGCGGGTACGTATTGCAGTGTATAAAATTAAAAAAAAAATACTTCGAACATATTCGCGATCCGAGTCGGTTTTGCCACTAAGTCCCTGTTCAAAGGATGGACATCAAATAAACTTTTCTCTGAGATTAACCAATGCCAAGATAGTGGTGTATCGTAGGCAGTAGGGAACAGGGACTTAGTGGCAAAACCGACTCGGATCGCGGATAGGTTAGAAGGGTTTTTTTTTTATAAAAGAGCGGAAAAACTAATAATATCGTATCGAACATTCACAACATTCTAACGGCTTGCAGTAATGTAGTTTTTGTTATGGCACACTAATATTCTGTCAAGTAAAATTATTGCGTTTAAGATTATGGCAAGTAAAGTTTCTGGCATATGAATGATTCTGGCATACAACATTATGGAAAATAACATTATGTCAAATGAATATTATGGAAAACGAAACATTCGGGCAAATGAAATTCGGGCAAACGAAGTTCGGGCAAATGAGTATTATAGAATATGACCGTCGGGCAAACATTAGACAACCAATAATAATCCATCTTTATTTACCACCGCCTCAAATATACGAATGTTCTGCATATTGTCTGCAATCTGCATACTTCCGGCCATTTCAGGACTGGCAGACTTAGTTTTACTCTCTCTACGATTGAAGAGCTAAATGATGCCTCGTACTGTTGTCACGTGACGTAAATGTGAAGTGAAGGATTTTCAAAGTTTCGGCCAATTTTAAATTTATTATTTTCTTGTTCAGCACAACTTTTCGACCTGTCATGTTGTCTTGAGACGTAGGTGTATTGGGAGTGGGCTTACGGATTACAAGCTGCAAATTACCCCTAAGGCCTCTTACAGACTGGCGCGGCCTGCGGTGGCGGTCAATAGTAAATTTGACAGCTAATGACAAGTTTACTATTGACCGCCGCGGCCAGGCCGCGCTATTGTTAGCGCGGCCTGGCCGGCTAGCGTGGCTGGTCACTGTGCTGTAGCAGCGGCGGTGTGCAGTGTCACTGTCAGAGTTACAACAAACGGGACAACCTTACTAGACGAAAGAACACATGCTACGCGGTAAAGCGGGATAGCATGATAGTTTGGTAGCTGCAAACATCAGTTATGTTAGATAGAAAACCTTCTTTAAATACTTACTGAACAAATAATAGCTTTTAGCACGTCAGCAATTAGTTAATTCATAAAAATCTTGGCGTCGTGGACAAATCGTGGCCATCTAACAACTGGTTTAGTGACCCTGCCAACGGAGCTGACAGAGAGAGGGTTCGAATCCCAGGAAGGGTAAATATTAGTGTGATAAGCTTGAACATTTGTTGCGGAGTCTTGGATGTTTTCTTTCCTTAGATGTCTAGTACCCATAACAAGCCTTATAGTCGAGTCAATGAAGTGACAACTTGATGGAAAAAAATCTTGAATAAAGCATCTTAGAATAACATTTTAAAATGAAATCACCAAAAAAAAACGCTATTGTAAATGAATGTTTCTCAAAACCGTATTTTTCCTGGAGTATTATTGAGCTTACTGTGGGGCTAAGTCGACTTGTGTAAGATTGTCCACTCTTATTTATTTATTTATCTAAGGCGTTCTAGGGTTCGAAAGAGTAAACCCAAAGAGTAATAATCACTAATCACGTTTTAGGTAAATTTCCAACGCCGCATGCCATGCGCGGCGACCGCAAACATATAGACGACGGTAGTCGGCCGCATGCGGTGACCGACGGCTGCAACCGCCTATGCATGTGACCGCAGGAAGCGGACAGACTAATGTGAAGATGACAGTTACTGGCCGAAGGAGTTTGGAACAAGTCGGCGGCCGCATTCTCGACCGACGCAGTGTAACCGCCGCTTAGCTATCAAAGAGCAACATGTTCACAGCAGTGAACAAAGCAACAAAGAAACAAATTGAAACCTCGAAATTGCAAATAAAATTGGTCAATTAAACTTGATGTTGACGACGCTTATTTAGTTTATCTCGTAGTTTTTTGTCCGTTGTGCGGTTGGCATCATCTTATTCCTTTCTAGTTTCTACTATAGGTAGGCCACTCAAGTCAGTCCTCGTCTGCGCGGCGCGCGGGAGCAGAAGTAGGACGATAACGGGCCGCGGGCGACGCGCGAGAAGCGAAGCCCGGCCGGCGCCCGCGCAGCTAAGCGGTCTACCTGTATTTTCGTCGAGTTGCACCAACTTACGATTACAGACCGCTCAACGTTAAATATGGCGCCGACAGCTGTCATTCCATAGAAACTTGTTAAACTTTCCATACATTCAGATTTGAACGAACCCGCTTACGATTACAAACGGTTTGGTGCAACCCAGAGGGGCTACCGCGAAGTGAAAACGAACTTCGTTCAAGTATATTTCTCTCTGTCGCTCGAACTAGCAAGTGCAACAGAGAGAGAGACACACGAACGAAAATCGTTTTCGATTCGCGGTAGGCCCTCTGGGTGGTCTAACATGTATTTGACGTCGACTGTACGAGTAAAACAAATCCAAGCCGAGGTGTATGAGAGTCATCTAGTGACAGGTTGCATTAAGGACGAGCCAGTTGCAAAAACTCTTAGCTCAGTTCTATAGTAGACGTCCAACAGATGGCGGTAAGTAAGCCAAATGGTGAAAATGGCGTTTAAAATGCTATTACTTATAGGTAGCAACGAGAGATCGCACAAGACAAGCACAAAGTTTGTTGTCTTGCGTTTTTTTGGTTCGTGTCGTAAGGTGCTATACAATATTAGTAAAAGGTAGGAATAGGTATATGCACGAGCTTCTCACCGTCGCACCTTTAAGATTCCCCAGGATGCTCGCCACAAGTCGGCTCCCCATACAAACGTAGTTTGTCTCATTTTAAAACGGCAGGAATATTGTATATTCAGCCTCTTGCCATTGAATGACGACTTCGGCACCCTTTATCAATTTAAGAAAAATCTCAACAGCGACCTTTCATGACTTCACCCCAGCGGTATCTATATTTTATGTAATTCTTTAAATGATAAATGTAGCTATCCGTTTTATACGAATATGCTTACCTAAAGTGTTATATTATAAGAGAAAGTCGACTTTTCGATTTTCCCCAAATCGGTTTAATAATGAATCGTCAAAGTTTAATAACATGATCAAGACCAACATATATACAATACAATACAAAACAAATAATCTTTATTGCACATCTCACACAAACAAAGCAGTTAAAAAGAGAAACAATACAATAACATGTAGGTAGAGATACCTCTACCTACATGTTATTGGATTGTATCGACTTCACGTGTATATATATACGCCTGTTGTCTACACAACGGGCATATATATACACACGAAGTCGAAGTTATCCCCTCCAGAACTTCGGTCAGCGTCAGCGACAACGGCACTTACATTCTTGGGATACTTCACTACAGTTACTGCATTTCACGAAGGCGTGTGGGGCGTTCCAATTATTGTGAGGTTATAGTTTAATTTTTTATTTATTAAATCCATTCGCCTTATTGAAACGCAGGAAATATACCTACTCCTACTAATACAATGACACCGCTTTATTGGTTTTTTTCGTGAACAAGCCTTACAATAATAAATGATCTCATAAAACAATTACATCCTTTCTGCGGCATTGGAGTAGGTAATAAATAAAAGGTACTTAACAGCGTCAGTTCGACACTGTCCCAATTTTATCATTTCGCTGGAACAACAATTTAAGCCCTGTCAACTCAATTAGCCCCAATCACCCAGTCCTCGAGTCGAAGCTCCTGCAGATAGGACGAATTTCACCCATCTTCAATACATTACTTAGTTTACTGGGATAAAGAATAAGTACCTATACAGCGTGTTATAATTTACTGTTAGTGACGAGAATTTGGTAAGGAGACGATAACTACAAGTATCCATACTAATACTAATATTATAAATGCGAAAGTGTGTCTGTCTGTCTGTCTGTTACCTCTTCACGCTTAAACCGCTGAACCGATTGAGATGAAATTTAGTATGGAGTTAGCTTGAATCCCGGGGAAGGACTTAGGATAGTTTTTATCCCGGAAATCATCCCCTGAGGGGGTGAAATGGGGGATGAATGTTTGTATCGAGCTATGATATAAACGAGTTCCACGCGGACGGAGTCGCGGGCAGAAGCTAGTCTACAATATACAATAAATTCACGGTTCATTCCACTTGTGCCAGTAGTCGAGGAAGTTGAATATTTAGCACTTTTGGACCTTAACGTCATTCAATAATAGAGTTGACATGTGACAAACCCTCATTTTCCTCGATCATACAATGCACCTACCAGGAAGTGCCCCACTGCTCATTCGTCTGTCCTGCCGAGTTTCCTCAAGGCGCGCAACGACGTAGACAGCCAACTACTTACGGGCTGAGGCTGAGGCGCTTGACCAATAACGATTGGCTTTTTGACTAAGTCTGGCCGGTTTACACTTGTCAATTAGTAACTTGCAACTTCGTGAAATAGTCTCGAGCTCTCTCGCACTATCTGTCTGTATGTAATGTATCTTCCTAAGTTCTCTAATAAGGAAAAGACGGATAGTGCGAGAGAGTTGCACTGGCTCGCCAGCTATTGCGCCAGCATATTGCTTTCCTTCTCATTTCATTGCGTAATAGTTTATAATTTTGTCCATAGCGTAGATAAGCATAGGGGGAGTCCCTTGTTTTACCGCCAAACATTTTATCATAGAAATATATGAAGTTCTCATTTTATCCTTTGAAGTAATTTAATTTTATCGACTATATATTCATTTCATTATTACCTACATACTTATTAGAAAAAGTATCCGTCGAATATTATTTCATTATTTTTCAAGTGACAAGTAACAACACAT
The DNA here is from genome assembly GCA_947049275.1 of Epinotia bilunana. Lineage (NCBI taxonomy): Eukaryota > Metazoa > Arthropoda > Insecta > Lepidoptera > Tortricidae > Epinotia > Epinotia bilunana. The sequence continues at coordinate 10,879,530 of OX346252.1, forward strand.
CGATTTTCATTTTTTCGATTCTTTATTTTAAAACATTTAGTGAGATACCTACCGACCGCGATTATTTATTACTATAAATTATATCAAAACTAACTTACAAGGTAAGTTAGGTAAAGTAACAACTGTGACCTCATCACAATTGATTGTACCTTTAATAGTACATTGTTTAACGAGGGGCGTAAGTGGAATATTGCAAACAAGAGTCTATCAGAAGAATAAAACCTCTTTGCTTTGTAACTGCCGCATGAGTGACAGATACAATTTAAGAAAAAAACCATTACGCCCATGGGCGTAACATAGGCTATTTTGGCTCTGTATGTCTGCGCATTATGAAGCCCTTTCGAGCAAGTGTGATGAAAAAATATTTCCAACACTTTTGCTCGTAACTTACCTCTTATTACGTCGCTTTTAGGCTTAATCTTGGGTACCTATTAAACACGCGTGTTTTATGGTTATATCCCGATTAAGACACGTTGGCACCTTGCAGCAAGATGTATGAATAAGCACAGTGCAGCTTTTTTAATTCTAGGCAAATGGATTCTTACTCGACTAAATAAATTAAATCCTTTTTGTTAATTAATGGACTATTTCTTTATGGAAAACGTTTAATTTAAGTAAAACTATTCACATTTGCTAACGTTTTACATGAATTAATAATGATAACACCTTAAAACGAAAATATTGCTTTATTTTGTATTGGCTGTTTAGAGCTTTCATCTAAGTCTGGCTTTACACCTGCGCGCGCACTGCGCAAACTTCATGTAAAACAAATGTTGCGCGCCATTATAGGCAAGTCCCTGCACGGCTATCACGCGACGGCGCGCGAGCTCTCTCGATTTTTCTCGCACTATCCGTCTCTCTTATTAGAACAATTAAAACAAGAGGTAGTGCGAGAAAAATCGAGAATATGTGGCGGCCGTCCCATGATAGACGATCGAGTGCTGGGCGACCGAGCTCTGCTCGGGTATAAATAGACGAAATACTTACGGAGAACACGAGTTTTCCCAGGCATTGAGTCCTAGGTAGATCCATTTCTCGCCCCTGTAAACCCCTATATTCCAAATTCCATCGAAATCGTTAAAGCCTTCTGAGAACGTGATTGCAAATATATACAACGTGTTTTTATAACCGTCTTAGAGCCCAAGCCCACTTAAAGTATCCAAAACGTATTAATCATTCGTGAAACAAAGGTTTTAGTAATAAAAGGTAATTAAGTTTGAAAAATCTTGTATGGCGCGCGGTGCGAAGTTCATTCACCCGGTTAGAGTTCGTACCTATTATCTACTTAAGATGGGGGCTAGCAGTCACTGCGGTCACTCGGCTGGATGATTAAAATTAATATTAATATAAAAAAGAATATTTATACATTAATAAAAAAATACCAAAAACAAAGTTTTTAAGTTGTATATAGGTTCCTATATATATATGCAGATACTAGCTAATGCCCGCGGCTTCGCCCGCGTGGTTATAGGAAAATGTAACATATTGAATTTTCCCGTGGGAATTAGATGTTTACCCGCTGGAAAAAGTAGCCTATGTCACTCTCCAGCTTCTAAACTATCTCCATACAAAAATCACATCAATACGACGCTCCGTTGCGACTTGAAAGAAGGACAAACATATACACTCGCATTTATAATATTAGTAAGGATTGCTCGATAGTAGGTATAGGATTTCACAAATATTTGTAAACATTGTTAAATGCGTGTTTGGTTTTTATCAAAAATGTTGACCCGTGGTGAATAGAAAAATAAGTGATAATTAGAATTGATGCCACTGGAAATTCTTGGCGATGCACAATATGTGAGTAAAAACCTGTTATGTTGCCATCAATAACTAAAGAAATTAACTTAGGAAGCCTTTAATATTTTAATCCAATAAAATAGTACATTGCTCGATGCTAGTGCGGAAAGTATGTCATTACGTAGTATGAGTATGACATTTCCGCACGTGTATCGAACGTTTTAATACAGTTGCGATAAAATAAGAAAAACAACAAGTAAGGAATTCGAAACTTTTATATTATTAATTCTGTAACATCATTGAAATACAGTTGAAAAATAATCAAGTTGTTCAAAAACCATTTTTTAAATACAGTTCTATCTTATTTAATTTTTATTGCCATAATAATTAATGGTACCTACAATTTGTAAAATTATTGAGTGGAAAAAGAGAAAAGCACTAGTTCGCGCAAATCAACTTTCCGCACGCTATAAACAGCTACGTAAAGTAGCATTTTTAGGCAACTGTATTAAAATAGTACATTGTGATACAAGTGAGGTATGTTGATAATTACACCACGGGCGGAATTGTTTACGCGAGCCGCAGGTGAGCGTGATAAGAGAGCCGAGGATGTAATTATCAAAGCTCACGCGTTTCATACGACGTTTTTTAACACATTTTGCGAGGAAAAAATCCTTTTCATAAGATGAAAATTTTAAAAGTAGGCCTGCCAAGTGTGCCACGTTATTTTCTTTACTTTTTAACGATGGCAACAGGTTTTTACTCACACATTGTACATCGCCAAGGATTTCCAGTGGCGCCATTATCGTCACCACGAGTCAACATTTGTGATACAGTTTAATAACCAAACACGCATTAACAATGTTTAGAAATATTTGTGAAATAGAGTCTGGCCATCGAAATGTGATACTGAGATTTATATGGCAACTTTTTATATGGCAACAGTAATATGATTGTCAAATGTGTCAAACACTTTAAATTAGTATGATGTCCTAATCTTGATACTTGACATGGTAACTAAGAAAGTAACTGTTCCATAATAAATTGGTCTGTTATTGCTTTCTAAGAGAATTAAAGGGTAGCTTACTGCTAATATTATTCACATTGAAGAATATCATAAAAAGTTCAATTATCATGTCTCGCCAAAATTTAAATTTTGGAGTGGTTTTGAATAAGCTTCTTAAATATAAAGTAGAATGAATTTAAAGAGTACTATTTCATATAAATTTACTTCCTTCTCTTTGATCCGTTGCATTTTGAGAAATGAATAATAATATAATAATTGTGCAAGTATCACTATTATTTCATCGCGTTATACACAGTGTTGCAAAATGCATTTTTTTTTAAATTTGCCGCGGTTTTCTAGGATCATCTTTCCCTGGCCAGACTCTAACCAATAATGGCGCGCAACCATAAGAAGAAATAGTCAATTGATCAACAAAAAGGATTTAATTTGTTTAGTCGAGTAAGAATCCATTAGCCGAGAATTAAAAAAAGCTGTACATTCTGTACAGTACGATTACTGTTAGTTAACCACTGACAGATGGATTGCCTTCATTTAATTTTCAACTTAAATCTTATACAAATGAAATAGTTATTACTAAATCGGTAGATGTGGGTAACAGTATTCTGAAAAATGCTTTATTTGTATGAAATTAAAGTTGAAAATTAAATGAAGGCAATCCATCTGTCACTGGTTAACTAACAGTAATCGTACTGTACCACCCGGTTAATTTAAGAATGCACCGTGTTCATGCATACATCTTGCTCCAAGGTGCCAACTTGACTTAATCGGGATATAACCATAACACACGAGTGTCGTAATGTTATAAAACGCGTGTTTAATAAATACCCTGGATTATGAGCCTAAAAGCGACATAAATCGAAGGAAATATGGAAAACTATGACTTTTTACTGATATTCGATGAGGAGTTTGTCGGTAATTCAAAGGTAAACCGTGGTTTAAAGGTGGTGGAAAGGTGTACTGAATGTGAATTGAACTGTTCAGTGTTTACCTGAAAAGTTTAGAAAGCATTACATATCCCATTGACCGTGCCAGGGGGTGAATCAGGCAGTTTCGCGCGTTCACTACCTACTACTTGCGTCAACCTAACGTACAAGCGCAGGGTTTACGGGGCCGAAATCGATCTAGCTAGGTCTCGTATCTGGGAAAATTGTTTTCACCTCACCGGCTCGAAAAGGCTTGCTTTATCGCTCAAAATCTGCGCCCAAAAGACCATTATATCCGCTAGCGTGGAAAGAGTTTTTGAATTTGGAACGTGACGGTCAATCGCGTGATCCAACTTTTTTCTATACAGAATGAGAGGTGATTATCCTGCGTTCAAAAACTGATGGTGTTATGCCAATAATTAATTGTCATTATTTTGATAAAATTAAATTAATATTACTTATTCTTTCTTAATTACATACGAAATATTAATATTTAGACTGACTTATAAGGATACAATACGGATTAATAATTTTAAAATGTAGTTTTATTTTTAAAAAAATTTCGCTTCCAAATTTGGAACGCACCGATTGAAAAGTTAATTGAAGAAAATTTGGTTTTGTTCTAAAGCCACAGTAAAACTAAAATAATAGTGGTTATTTATAGATTTTAGTGCACAAGATATACGTAATATGAATTTGAATGCCTGCTAAGTTAGCGGAAAAAGTGAAATAAGCGTATTTGAGCCTTAGTTTACCCGTGAGTACCCAACAATACTTTGACTTTTTTAGTGTAGGTAAGCGTGGAGTTGTTTAGATGCAAAAATGTTATTGTTACATTTAATAATTATAAAATGCTAGATTTTGATGAGATGTAAACAAACCTTTATTGAAAATGAGTATAAGGTCCAAATTACTTCCCTTACATTTACAATTTTCCTCGCGGTGGTGAGGTGAAAAGTTGTGTGTTCCGCTCGGCAGCAAAGTTGTTTGGCGTCTCGTGCCTTGAAAGCCTCGCTATGCTCAGGATTGTACTTTTGAACCATTCGCTTCGCTCATGGTTCAATCTTACAATCCTTCGCTAGCTTGGCTTTCAATACAAGCACTTGCGCCAAACACCAACTTTGCAGCCTTGCATAACAAATAACTATTTCACTATTTTGTTTTGTGGTCGCCGAAGTACTCTATATTTTTAACTCCCGACGCAAAGAGGGGGAGAAAGGGGTGTTATAAGTTTAACGTGTCTGTGTATCTGTGTATCTGTCTGTGGTATCGTAGCTCCCATACGGATGGACCGATTTGAATGCGGTTTTTTTATTCGAAAGCTGATGTGAGCCCGAGTGTTCTTAGCCATGTTTCATGAATATCCGTTCAGTCGTTTTTGAGATATTGGACTTTGAAATGAAAATGTCGGGGGTTTTTCAACTTTTCTAAGTTGTTATTATGTACGGACTGGTCATAACAGATAACGAACTCCCTAGAATTAGTGCACTCTATTTAGCCACAAAATGTTATGCAGAAACTAACTTTTAAAAGTATAATTTGACCTTTAACCTTACTAAGTATACGTAGTTACGTACCTAAACGAAATTGTTGGTCAGCTTATATAGGCCCACCTGCATCGAAGCTTGGTAAAGCTTTAGAGCTCTTCGTCCAGTTTCTCCAGGTGCCCACATACTTGTTCGATCGGTATATAACGATAATTATGTGCAAAGGCCAGTCAGCCGAATGTGTCCCGGACCAGTGATGTGAGATGATTGGTCAAATGGAAACCGTGGACACGAGATCAGTCGGTCAAATCGCTTGAGATTGGCGATGCCTTACAATAATATAGGTCGAATGCTTCTATAATCATCGAATAAAATAGCACTAACTAGAAAAGTCGCCGTAGTAATTTCGTTGAACATCGCGATGCGACGCGAAGTGCGATGCGATTGCCATTATGAACGCTCGTAAAATGGGGTCCTAATACGGTTCAGCTTAATGCCAATGACCTAAGCGCTCTTGGGAATATTTACGACGCTTGCAAGCGCAGTTTCTAGAACATAATTACGTGTTTATACGTATTTACCTTGTATCTGATTTCTGCTGTTTGAGCACTTGTCGCCTAAGCTTGCACAAGATCCGGACCGCGCTTCCTTTCTAGCGCTGCCTGGCCTAAGGCCTTTCCCCTCGACGGCCTCCAAATGTCCAGGCTAGAGGACAAGTGGTACTGATAACTATCTCGTCAACTATCTGAACCCTAAACGGGACGCCATTTTGTAGGTATATGGAAACTGTCATTTTACTAAAACGTAATTGTGCACCAATGTTTACACTACTTATACACCGACGTTAAGAAGACGTTATAAGCTCAATTGCGATCGCGTGTCAATTCGTTATATGTATAATTATGATCTTCCTAATTCAGGTTTTTAGTTAAGTCGTAAATAACGAAATGTAGGATTACAGAAATAATCGAGCTACGCTGCGCGCTGGACAAACATTCAGAGAGGAATGTATCTTGTATTGTACGACATGTAAAGGTGTGCTCTCAGAATTCATTAAAATGATGCTTAGGCGAAATGCCGCTCTACATGAAATATTGTACTAACTGGATTAATTCAACATTGCTATAATCCGTTTGTAGACTGGCTGGATCTACCCACGCTATAATAAAATAATCCTGCAAGCCGGGTAACACCATCAAATCAGGTCGACAATCGCTCCCAATAGAGCAAATAGAGCTATGATTCCGCACAAAATCTCTAAAGAACCGGCCAAGTGCGAGTCAGACTCGCGCACGAAGGGTTCTGTAACATTATCAAGAAAAACGGCAAAAAAACACGTTTGTTGTATGGGAGCCCCCTTAAATATATATTTTATAATGGTTTTTAGTATTTGTTGTTATAGCGGCAACAGAAATACATCATCTGTGATAATTTCAACTGTCTAACTACGACGGACAGGAAGACAGACAGACAGACGGACGGACAGCAGAGTCTTAGTAATAGGGTCCCGTTTTACCCTTTGGGTACGGAACCCTAAAAACGAGATGTGTCCAAATGTAAATAGTACCTAAACCCACCCCGTTACTCACTGAAGTGCCACAAAACATAATAAAATAAACACTAAAAGTATTTAAAAAAAGGAGTAGCTACAAGTGCAGTTAACAAAAGTACCTAAACTTAAATAATCCTCAATGTTATTCCGCCCATACATTTAAACTTGAGTTTCCCACGAAAATTAACCTGGACCATAGATCTCGGGTCTGGCTGCTGGCGTGATCGTTCGAACGTTATGCCTGGAGCATAAATCTCGGGTCTGGCTGCTTGCGTGATCGTTCGAACGTTATCTCGGGTCTGGCATGATCGTTCGCACGTTAAGTATGCCTAGGGCATTCCCGGTACCCGACAAATCGGGAATTGCCGGGATTTTTCAATAAACCCAGTACCGGTTCTGGCGTGGGAAAATCCTGGTTCTTCGGTACTTTTCGGTACTGAGTATTTGTTGTGTATATCGGGTGTTCCAGAAAGTATAAAGCACGAGTTCTATATAAAATTAAACAAAGTCTTAAGTACTATTCGTTTTGTCTATTTTTTATGATGAATTATACATTTAACTTATTATCTAATCAATTACTGTAATTTCTTCCAACGTCATTAATTGTAAGCCAATGACCGGACCTTGGACCTGGGGCCCATTTCTCAAAAGCTTGTAACTTGTAATACAAGCGGAAGTCACTTTCTAATAGAAGGAAGGGAAAAGAGGCGTCCGCTTGTATTACAAGGTACAAGCTTTTGAGAAATGGACCCCTGATACTAGACATAAGCTTCAGCACAGACGTTGTTCCCGACGACTTTGGAGTCTTCCCGCGGCCTTAGCACACTAAGGCCGCGGGAAAACACATCTTGGTTAGTGCCCAAAAAGTCTCAATAGGCCTGGCTTCTGGGCAGTTTGGAGGATTCATGTGCTTAGGCACGTATTCGACTTTGTTTTCTTAAAACCAAGCTAACGTGGTCTTGGAGTAATGCACGGATGCCAAATCCGGCCAAAATAGAACAGGTCCATCGTGCTCGCGGATCATAGGCAGTACCCAGTAACAATAATAAATTTAGGGCGGGACAGATGCGCGAGAGCGAGAGAGAGATAGGCGGCGCGTGCGTGGCAACGCGCGCGGCTCGCTCGCCTATAAATAGTTTTGGCGCGCGAATTCCGGTCCTTTGTTTGCTGATTGGCCCTCTGGCCAATAGACGCATTGTCCGCGCCAAGCAAAAGGGCCCTGTGAGGCCCGGCTTGTAGTTAGCAAATACCAAAAAAAACCGGTCTTTTTCTGCGCCGGCCGCCGAGACGAACACATCGCTGCGCTGTCGCTCCGTGCTCGAAGATGAAGAACCTCGATGATGGTGATGCTGCATGAAGATGTGAATCGATACTGCATTGCCGGCGTCTTCACAATTATAAACTGTCCTTCTCGGGACAACGAAAAACTGCTCTTGTCAGAGCGATCAGCTGTTCTTATCGGAACAGCTGTTTCCTGAGGTCAATCACGTGTCTCCGTTTCTTGCTGAGACAAAACCACACGTCAATCTTCTCTGTAACTACACTACACGTTAAATGGAGTAAGATATATTTATGTCTCGTTCTACCGCATAGCCGCGTCCTGTATGATGGGTCAGGATGGGTTACCTATCATAAACTCGAAAATCGTATTACCGAATATTAAAATCCCGAAAACGTTTCCCTTTTTATCAGTTGGCTGAATTTTTGTTTGCCCGAAATTTCTTTTCCCATATTATTATTTTCCCAATTCTCAGTTCGTTGTAATTTTATTTCGCTTATGTTTCGAATAGACACTTATTAAAATTCCGAAGGATCATTTGCCAACTAGTTTTAAGTGCCGAAAAGTATTAAGTCCGAAATATTATTATCCCGCTATTATATTAAAAGATCAAAATTGTAGCATGTCGATGCAAATCCTCGATACATTGGTTTGCTATTTTATTAGCGTAGGCGTCAATATTAATTGCTTGACCCTTAGTGTGGGTAAGTGAATACAGACACTTTAACCTAACCTAACCGCCAGCGTGTCGACGTCACCCCGCTTCGCGGGGTGCCTATTTCCGCTCTAAGGGACAGAAGCTAACCCTAACCTAACCTACAAATAATACCATTTTTAGGATCATTTGTTGTTTTTTTTACTGCGGGGGGCTTCCGAGCCCCCCCCCCTTTTGCGCGTTTTGAGAACTCATGCAGCACTCTTGTTACTTAAATGTTTGGACCTAAGCGCCTTTTCTATCAATTGTTTATTTTTTAAGGTCACAGTTTTAAATGTAACCTAACCCTAAAGTTTATTTTCGCATTGCAATTTTAAAATGCACTTCTTTAGGGTTTTTAGCATATCTGAATGTTTTTTTAATCGTGTAAAATGAGATTTCGATTTTACGTAGCATCGGAATTATGAAAAGGTGGTAAACAATTCGGTTGTCAAATAATAAAGTTGGCAATCGTTCTTCGGGTTATTGAGTTTCGGGAAAACGACAATGTGGGAAAACAAACCAGCGATATTTCAAAAGTATGGTAAACAAAGTATATGGATTATAAGAATTCGGTTAACCGTTTAAAGTGAAAATCGGGCAAGTGTTTTTCGAAACTTAGATAGGTTACCGTCAGAATGGCCCATTGTGTGGAGCGGCCATAAAGCGTCGTCGTGACGATTTAAGTTTCCATGGCCCCATAATAATTGCTCGGGAAATCTAATCCATTTCTTTAGCTACCCATTAGAATTTTAAAACAATTAACTGTAGATGTAAACTCAGTCTTGTATAAAATTGAAATACCTTATTTCCCATTTTTATCCGACTTGTGTATCATTTATTCCAGGTACACGTTGTCACATTAAGGGTTGAGGGTTTTTAATCTCTTCACAAGAATGCATTCGAATTACGCGGCGACAGTCCTGCGTGAAAGGCGATCCTCTTCATTCAGCCTCCTGTTTGATCTCTCCTTAAGAAAGGGCCGCAAGATACTACGGAGATTGCGTAATTTGTAAGGGTGATTATAATTAATATTTTAGCTACCCGTTGATTAAATAAAATTGCCAAGTGCATCAGACACATGAGGGTTCCGTACCGGACGCGCGCATGATTTGTAGTTAATTAATCTTTATTTTGGGGAATTTGTTGTGTAACGTGAGCTCCGGTCACGTATTGTTTGGGTGTTGGGGTATCCCTTTACGCTGGTTATATATATATATAACCATTCAAGCAATATTTTTATTCGATATACCTTCCTAGTTACGAATTCACAGTTTCGGAATAATTCCCATAGTAGTAGGTACCTTTTCTTTTTTTCCTTTTAAGCGCCAGTAGGACTTGCGCACCAGCAAGGGTGCCCTTCATATTTAAAACTTATCGTTGATCATAATTTAAAGGGACCCTATAGTAGATTGTTAACCGAGGGTTGAAAGCCAACAATTCCTAACGAGATGTAGCAGAACGAAGTGAGAGCGCCAATAGTTCGAGGCTGAAATGGGTGGCTTTCCCCGAGTTAAACACTCTACCTTCATTTCGAATTCGAGGAAATGAATTGAAAGCCAAAAATGTAAATATTCGAATTTAAACTTTCGTGAGACATGTTGAATATTTATTATTAGTACATAATTTAAATATTTCCTAAATCAGTCAGATCCTATAGAACCCATGTTAAAAGCGTTTGTGTATGGACCATTTGGGCGGGAACTGTTGACAGATTTAAATAATGTTAGTGTGGACCATTTCCTGGACGCGCATTTGAATTGGTTATATCGAGGAACTAAATTGAATTGTTGTTTGGATGAAAAATTACATTATTAATTGTATTTATATTTACCATCCTACTAATATTATAAATGCGAAAGTTTAGATGTTTGGATGTTTGTTACTCAATCACGCTTAAACGGCTGAACCGATTTAAATGAAATTTTGCACGAAGATAGTTTATAGCCTGGATTAAAATATAGGATAGTTTTTATCCCGGGTCCACGCGGACGAAGTCGCTGGCGGAAGCTGGTATAGTAATAAACCATCATAATTATTAACAAGCTTCAAAAATCAACACAATTTTATGGAAGTGTGGCAGTATAGGTTTTTGCCTTTGTTATTTGTTTTCTGACTTTAGGGGGCGACATGCCTCGCTTTCAACCCGCTGTTTAGATAAACAATGATCTACTTTCAGAGTATGAGAGATGAAAGTTATTTATTTACACTCACTATATAAGTGAGTGCCTATTTGTTTTATTATTTTTAATCAGTTCGGTTCCCGGTTCAGGTTAGTGTAACTCAGGGTAGTATGAGGGTCGTATATGATATGATATAAAAGCTGTAATGGTCAACAAACAGAACTTTATCATTCGGTTAGAGCCCCGCGTATACTGGTACTGCAGGACGAAAGACATCGCACTGCTGCTTTTCGAGGGAGTTTTAAGTAAGTTAAGAGTTACTACTAACTACTAAGTGCTGGAACATTACACCTCCACCAATTCACGCATTAAAAATTAAAACTCAATTCAATTTTAAATTACGACAGTACTTACTAAAAATGCAAAACCAATGTAAGTACCCGAACGTCCCGAACTCATGTTACTCTTTTGGAGTTGCATGCTGCGGTGTTCGCTTACCATCACGCGGGCGTACGCTTGTTTGCCACCTTAGTTGTATTTAAAAAACGACCGAGTTGCACTCTTTGAAAATTATTTTAGTTACCACGCTTTTAAATTTGACTAATTTTTAATATTTAAAAATTATGTACTTACCTACCTATTGTCGTAATTATGGGGTATAATGAAGTCCCCGTACGGGTAGCGTGTTTTTATTTCAATTCCTTATTTGTGGCAAACATGGGAAATCAAACCGGCAAGAATATTCTTTAGAGACACTCAAATCACTTTCAACGGCCTCATCTTTTACTGCTTCATGTTAGGATAATTATTTATACCTGATGATTGATAGACAATTCTGTCTTTTCGCTAGAGTCCTCGTCCACGGGCGATTGTGCTCAGTTGGATGTTAGTACAGGAAAAATAGCCTATTTTAGAGGCAAACTATGTAATGTACATCATTAAAACTTTGATGAACTTTATCCTGGCACTAGAAATGAGGATCTGCCGAGTCCTACCAAAATGTAGGGGTCCTATCCACAACGATAAGTGATAAAATGCAACCATGCTACGCCCGCAGCAAACCCTTCAAAATATTAGGGGTAAATTTTACACAAATTACCTAGCTCCATAGTAAACTCAATAAGGTTCGTGTTATGGGACTAGACGGCGATAAATTCAATAGAATATAAATACTGAAGTATGAATGAATCATTATCATCATATCAGCCGAAAGACGTCCACTGCTGGACATAGGCCTCCCCCAAAGAGTGCCAAAGTAACCAGTCCTGCGCCACCCGCATCCCATAAATACTTAAATACATAGAAAACATCCAAGACCCAGTATAAATATGCTAATCACACAAATTGTCAGCTTCGTAGACAGGGTCTCTACCCACTAAGCTTATGCTAAACCGGGCGTCCCACATTACATTAGGTATTCCCACGGGTGTATTCCGGGCTCATATCGCTGACCAGTCCATGCAGGTATCTATGCCGGTCTCATGAAGGCACTTTTGTGTACCGCATTGGCTACATCTTGCATGGGAACAGTCGTTATATAATGAGCGTAACCGTTTCGTTCAAGTTGTTGGTAACAGTCGCGGCGTGAGGCGTGGGCGACAGGGGCCACCGTCTACAACCTCGCGGCCCGAGGAGGCCTGATGACGAATAAACTTTTACTTAGCTCATCGCAAGAGGACCTCGCAAAATATAAGTATTTTGCAGCGGTCGGACCATATTGCTGCGGCCACCACAACAGACGAAAACGAGTAGCTATTCCACCGTTGACGACTCTTTTACTTAAGTAGCGTCGTGAAAAACTTTCTCTGATCTTCTTCCTTAATCCGCTCCTCCTATCTTACGAAAACACGGCAAACAGCAATAGGGTACGTGTCTGTTGACAATCACGGACAGTAGGACTGTAACGACAATCAAGGAACTATTTAATTATTGACAGGTCCTCGAACTTTTGACTGCTTAACCGTGACTATTGTTGATAAAGTTACTATTATTAACAAGACGAAAAAGAAGAAGCATTGAAAATAAGTTGCGATAGGAAAGATATTAGCTTTACAAATAAAATACCTTTCGGAAAATGTGGTGACTATAAAACCTGTCTTTAGATGAATTCAGTTGTAGAATGTAGCCGATAGTATATTTGTGTGTACTTCATCACCGTTAGGTAATAACAAAAATTCACTTTAATGCGTAATAGAGCTTGCATGCATACTCGTAGATATATGTGGTTACATTATGCAGTGCTGCTGCTTCAATGGCCCAGTGCACCTTCCGTGTAGCCACCGAGCATTGCATAACTTGTTGCACTAATAACGCTGCGCTCGCCAACCGCGCGTCCGCTGGACACCGACACCGCCTGCGACTGGAGGTACACTTGACGTCAAAAATATGTGCTCACTTTTGCTCCTCATTCCACTGTAATGAGTCCAAGTATGTATAGTGCTAGCGGTACAGCCCGTAATTCAGTAATATGCTGCAAATGGTGTTAAAATTTTGAAAATCGGTACGATTGATCTTTAGGCCAAACGAATCAATTTCACCCGTAGCCCGACATGCGATGTGATATATTTTTAAAATCGGCTTAGTAAGCCCTTTCATTAGGTACCACACTCAATAGGTTTCAGATCAAAATATATATTTTTTCCATACAAAAGAAAGATGTCGACATAACTCCTCTCCTTTTTCTTTTTTTTTGTCGGGCTACGGGTCAAATTGATTCGTTTGGCCTAAAGATCAATCGTACCCATTTTCAAAACTTTAACACCATTTGCCACATATTTTGGCGTACCACTAGCACTAGTATACCTATCTTTCAAATAGACTGTACCTGTTACATGTCTCCCAACATTAACGATCACATCGTGTCTTCGACGTAGCTAAACCCTTATAATCCAGTACGGCTACCATGAGTTTGACATTGTCATTTTTCGTTAACGAGAATCGAGTTTTCTATCTGTGCATCTCTATTGCACTTTGACAGTACGAGCGGGATGCACAGATAGAAAACTCGATACTCGTTAGCGTAAGCCGTCATTGTCAAACTCATGGTAAGCGTGCAGTAGTTACAGTACTTTCGACGCAAAGTGCCAGAAACGCGGATAAATACGCTAATTACCTCACTCGGTTTCGCAAATGACCAGATACGCGAATTACCTGATTCGGTTTTACAAATGACCTGATACGCATATGCCCCGATTATTTTTTCGCAAATCACCTGATACGCAAATTACCTGATTTTCTGAGTATTTGTTATCCGTATTTTTGCACATTTTCCACACGCCGTGCGGGGCTCCGTCAAAACTGTCGAAAAGCCAGGAGTCTAGACATTATTAGGTGCTAAGATTGCATATGATCACAGGCAAGAATGCTCCTAGACAATTAAGAGAATAGAAAAAAATAACAATAATAAACTTTATTCCACCCGAACAAAGATAGTTACATACATGAAAGTTTTATAAAAGCTTGTAAATAATTTACTTTATAAACAAAGTTTTAACCGACTTTAATTCAGTACTCCGCCAAGTCACATGAACATTTCCACATTTCCCTCCACTTTACCACAAGAACTTTTTTTTATTACAGAAAACAAATCCCTCTATGTGGGCCGATAATATTTGAGGAGTTCGAGAGGCCGTGGGTGAATCAAAGATTGTACGGTTATAAGTTCAATGCATTTTTAGGCCATGGAGAAATAAATTATATACTCATTCTTCGTTAAAAAGCGCTGGGTAATTTGGTAAATAATTAATAGCTAGGACGCCAGTCAGTATTCACCTACACTCCGTATTCCGGTGTTTTTATCATCGTCATCATCATATCAGCCGAAAGACGTCCACTGCTGGACATAGGCCTCCCCCAAAGAGTGCCAAAGTGACCAGTCCTGTGCCACCCGCATCCAGCGGACTCCAGCAACCTTTACCAGGTCATCAGTCCACCTTGCGGAGGGCCTACCCACGCCGCGCCTTCCGGTTCGTGGTCGCCACTCGAGAACCTTTCCGCCCCAACGGCCATCGGTTCTACGTGCTATGTGCACGTAGGTGTTTTTATGGCAGTGCTGTATTATAGAAATACGCCTGATGATTTATACAATAACGACATAATACAGTAGTTTACTAAGGTAGATATAGGTACCTGATCTAAATGTGCTTTGGAAATGCACCATTATTTTACGTTGCAAATGAAATTGGACTAGTCTGTACATGTACATGTAAACATGACAAAAGTTAGCGTAGATCTGCATTTACCTAATTCTCAGAGTGGGACTAGTTCTGCGGGATACGACATCCCGAGGTCGAGGCTTGCGCAAATATTTAAATGGTTTTCCTGCTACGGCTTGGTACGGGCTATTGCATAATGCGTGTAATCTGCGGTGTCACCGGCCGGAGAAAAAATGTCGGTTTACAGGAGACCTAGGTACAGTTAGTATCGCCTGAATCGTGATCGTAACACCAGAAAACCAATACTAAGTTTATCAATTAAGGCCGCATTTCAACCATACCTAAATAAGTTATGTTTGAAAACAATTTCGTTATTGTATGATTAGGTACTATTTGTTAATTCTGTGAAATCACAGATGGGATGCTTCTCCACTAAGCTGCGTTTGTAAATTATTATTAATAAGTGACGCATAGCATAAGCTTAGCTTGTAGCTCTAATCCTAAATAATTAATAATTATTGAGTCTTTAGTAATTATTTCATGTATATATATATTTACATAAGATATAAATAGACTAAAAGTAACCTAAAATTAATAAAATAAAACTTCATTTAATGAAGGTCCCCAAGGTCGGACCCCTGCGGAAGGGTTCCCATAAGACTGGCTGCGTTCCCCCTTTGGATAGCTATGCCGATCCGTTGGGCAAGAAACGAGCCAGCCCTATGGTCTCCGGATACTCTGACCTTTTTTTTTGAGATTTAGCCGAATAATTGGTGTGCGCCTGGGCTCCAAGGTCCGAGCGTTTCAACAGCAAAAGCCGCAAAAACATGCCGGTCTGTGAGGCCGATGTATTTGCGGCACTTTGCTGCCTCGGCCGCTGCAGCTGCCCCACCTGCTCTCAAAGATGTAGTGCTAAGGTGGGACGGCGCCAGGGTGTCTTTAGTAATTCATTACATTACATACAAAAATATTTTTAGCATTCTTTATGTTGAAAGGTCGATGAATGATATAATAGTTAACATATAACATTTTTAATCTTATAAGGTTGTTTTAAAACGATGTATGCCTAAATCTAAAAAGAAATCACTTTATTTCGCAATTTGTACGTTATTGACTTCAGCAATCTTCATAACCTTTCTTTATTGAATGTACTTTTGTAACAATAATAATAGTACAATAATTATATTTAAGTATTGTCGAAAACTCAAAAATGTGTTGAAATGGGTTTAGAAATCCGTGCCCACATAGAGCGAGAGAGGCAGATGAAACCATTATTTTTACCCACTAAGCCTTGCTAATGGACCCAACCCCAGGGCGAATTGTGCTGAGTAACGCAGCACTTAATACGTATACGTCGACAATCAATTAAACCCAACTGACAAAAGCGACTAGGTAAGTTCTATTTAACCAACTACTTAATGTTGCAAATTCCATTTTACTTCATTATCTAACTTTTGTTATTAAATATGTAGACGGATTGGTGATTTAATTGCATGTTCAGTCTTTCGTACTGTGCACCGAGAGCGTTATGCAAGACAATTGCCACATTTCGTCGTACTGAGCCTCAGAAACGAGTTTTAGTACCTATAGTTGCCTATCCTAGTTGTACCCAGCGAATTACTGACATACTGGTATTACCTACTACGAGCTGTGAACGTAAACACTGCTTAAAGCATTTCGCATGCCCACACCGGCACCGCCGCCGAAGCGCCCGTATCTAACGCCCTAAACGACCGGTAACGACCTATAAATACTATATACAGTACTACAATTTTTACTTATAGATAATTACCGAAAGGACTTAGGTTATACCAACAATACGAGTACCTATACAGAATATTTGTTTATACGCAACTGTTTTTTCAAAATGCCCTTGGCCGTAGTAAGTCTATCCGTGCCATCTCTGACATAATAAATGGTATCTGAATGAAAAAAAGAATCGGCCAGTATCAAACTAAGTACATTGTTACTAGCTTCCGCTTATTAGGATAGTTTTTATCCGACTGCGACGATTCATTAATTTTCGGGCACATTTGACCTCATTACCTAAATTATTCATTTCTTCTGCTTGAAATCGTAGCCGCTATAATTGTCATCGACGTCAAAATATCCAACAGTAATAATTTCGATCCGGTGCGACCTTCACAAAATGCATATTAAATTCTAAAGCATTAAAACATAATCGATTCTGATGTGGAAACTTATATGCGCTAAATTCGTATTGAAGCGTAATTCCAATAAATTTCAACAAAATAACGTCAAACGTCAAAAGTGACTCTCTTCCTTTTTAGGGTTACGGACCAATAAGGTAAAAACGGAACCCTTATGGTGCGACTCTGTCCGTCTGTCTGTCTGTCACAAAGTTAAATATCTCAGGAATTAGGTACTAATACTATCCATTTGAAATTTGGAATAGTTTTAAAGAAAGTTAATCCACGTGTATGGAACATGAAAAATTTAAATATATTTTTTTAATATCTATCTAAAATTACGGATAAGAGGGGGTAAAAAAATCCAAGTTTAGTAAGTACCTAGGTCAAGTGGGGTATCGTATGAAAGGGCTTGAGTTGGACATTTTAAAACAGTTTCTCGTTTTTCTCTACATTGGTAAAATTTTGAATTATAAAGGAAATTGTTGAAAAAAATACCATTCCCCCTTATCTCCGAAGTTTACCAAGCGAAAAGTTTGAAATAAATATATAAGATTGAGATTAACGTAAATATCACCAGAAAGTTCTAATTTAACCTCTCTAGCGATTTATTTTTATTTTACAAAAAAACTTTTTAATTATTCATTCTTTAAATTTGTATGAAAGTATTCTGAAAGTGCTTTCTTTCAAATAACAAAAGAATTATCGATATTGGTTCAAAATAATGCAGGGTCGAGACGGGTATACAGTTATACATATAGTGTATGAAAGTTTGTACGGAAGCCTCGGCGCGCGAGTCAGACGCACTCGCCCGGTTTTTTTTTAATGGCATGGCATATATTAGCGCTGTTCTCGCGTTCAGCCATAAAGTCTATTCGAGTTTCTGCAAGATTACACGCTGAGTATTTGTCACGATACTGCACGGCTATCACAAGACGGCGCGCGAGCACTCTTGATTTTTCTCGCGCTATACTTCTTTTTCTAAGTGGTCTAATGATAGAGAGACGGATAGTTGGAAAAAACCGAGAGAGCTCGCGTGCCGTCTTGTAATAGCCGTGCTGCTTTATATTTATCAGCAATAAACAGTATGTATTAAATCAGCCCATTTCTTCCCGTGGGTGTCGTAAAAGTCGACTAAGGGACCAGGGTTGAAGTGTGTCGTGGGCGATGGGCTAGCAACCTATCACTGCAATATCACATTTTGTCGATATTTTATACCCACATGTATGCTAAATGTGGCGCTGGAACATACGTTTCATGTGCTCTGCCTACCCCTTTTGGGAATAAAGGCGTGAATGTACGTATGTATGTATTAAATCAGTATAGAACGGGCCTTTTATAAACATTAATTATCAAGCGCATCAGTATTAAGGCGGTATTATAACTTCGTACTGCGCGCCTTCAGGTTGACATTCAGCCAATATAGAGACACAGAAATTGACAAACATACAGGAAAATACTTTTATCATAAAGCCTGCAACACACATTTCATTAAGTTGGCAATGGCGGGAACATACACAAGATTTGGCAGAATGTGATACTTAGTGCAATCTGAAACATTGCAATATGAAAAAATAAACATATTACTTTAATATTTTTAATAATTACCTTTAAAAGAAAGGGACTTGGTCTGGTTGTACAACTTACCTAGTGGTAAGGTATAGCTTGGAAAATAAAATTGGCCGTCTGTTGTCTAATTAAAAAGAGATCTTTTGTTCCGCGTAAACACTTACCGGTAAATGGGAACTCGTAAGGATTATCTATTATTAATTCCTAAACACATCTTCACCTGAGAGTCGGAGTGACAAGATCATTTCAGTCATCACGCATTTATTTATTTAATATAAAACAGTGTTAGAAACATCTTAGAGAAGAAGATCAATAAACATTTAATGCTGCAGCCTGTGTCCTACCTGTTGGATCTATTGCCACAAACATCTACTAAACTTTTACCCCCTTATTCATAAAACTTAAAATACCTCTGTTAAATAAAACGAGTTTTGTCCCTTTCTTACTAATTTAAATATCAGAGTGACAGATAAAGAACCGAATTTGAACAGCATTTTAGCTAAAATAGGTTTGCTCAACGTTTTTCTTGATAGGTTAAATATAAGAACTGCATGTGTCCTATGCCCAACAGAAGAAATGCGTTAACTCCCACCACATTACCATGCAAACGAAGTCGCAGGTAAAGCTAGTATTTAATAATCTAAGCGACAAAGGCAACATTTGACGAAATTTCTTCTGTGTCCTGGGAATAATGGGATAAAGTTAATTTAACTTATGAATTCATAAATTCAATTTAGTAGATTCGTTGCCTACTGTACAACCTGCCAAATTTTAATCCTGTCAAGCCTGACGTGCCTTGAAGTCTATGCTGAATATAATGGGATGCGTAAAGTGGATGGTCCTGGGTTCAGATCCCGGTAAGAGAAAATATTTATTTGATGAGTATTCATGTTTGTTTCTGTGTCTCGGATGTTTTCTATGTATTTGAGGTGGATTAGCCCCTAAATGTTTCTGTTCTCTTCGCCTTAATTCCATAAGATTCTCGAATTCTTCACATAGGAAGGGTAACATATGAAATGCAACGCACGTTTCGCTGTAAAACCGACTGTTTTTTGAGGGGCTTAGATACTCCCGCAAAAAGGAGCGCACCTGAGCTCTGTGATGTTGGGTACACTTAGCGCAAATTGACTTAGACCTGTCACAATAAGAGATTGTGTTATTTGTTATACCATGCGATTGTGAAACCGTACACTAAATAAAATACCTATCCGAAGGGGTTACTAAGGAAATAGGTCTAATTGGAGCGGTGTAATTCTGTCTACTTAAACTTTATATTTAAATACTTGTTTGAAATGAAAGTCGAATAAAATATTCAAAGCGAATCTTTAGTAAATCCCCGGGCACGCTTGATGTTCAGCATTTGATTGAATTGGTGTTTTTTTGCGGTGAAAATTCAAACAACGAACATCTGCTTCACCTCCCGATTTTGCTGGGCGGAAACACTTTGCTATAGATTTTACGATACCTACTTATATCCATTTTCATATTCTACCGCGAAAATAATATTCTTTGCAGCTTCAAAATTAAGATAAATAGTTTTTCCTATAAGACAGTCAGACTATGAAATATGGGAATCAAGGTGTTCGATAAAATGGTGGGAGGCCAGTAGATGTCGTATGAGTGATGCCCTGTCTAATATACGAACCGAACAGTAATGCGGCTCTGCTCGCAGCGGGCCGACGGGAATACTAAAGGCCTGTAATTTGTCTGGTCTCGCCGAATATTGGACTCGGCGCGGCGTCATCATCACGCTTCTTTGTTATTCCAGCGGGGTGAGACTCTCCCCGTAATGAAACTTTTGCGACGTTCAATTAATTTAATTGCAAATAAAGGGTGAGGTTTCATTCGAACGCGCATTTTCTAAGTAATTGGATGAGTCGAGCGCAAACACAACTGTTTAAGGAAATAGAGATGAGATGAACTTGCTAGTATTGGGTAATGGTAAAGTAGGTAAATTGTGATGTAGCATAGTTACTTTCATAATTCGCCGTCGGGGGGTCGCGCTGGCGTCGGCGGCGGCGGCGGCGGAGTGGTGGTGGTTGCCGCAGTGTCCGCAGGGCTCGCCGCCGCTTGCGCACGCGCCTGTTTCTAGCACCAGCACTAGTAATCGCAATCGCCTCGCCCGCTCAACGTGGATTGTTACGGCTATTTCTGGCATCATAGATTCCTTTATCAACAGACTTTTGCAATTCAACGCCTGCCAAAGCCAGTGGAAAACGCAAGTGGTGTTGATTTAACCTAAGATATTCGAATCCTTCAGATCTTCAAAGGTTTGTTTATTTTAAAAGCTTTTGTTACTAAAATCGAGGAATAAGTACCTAAGAGGCAAGTGTATATATCTTAGCATCTATTCATATGTTTCGAATATATGTTTAAAAAAATAAGGAGTCTTAGTGTGATTTATCTTTGGAATTTAGTTAGCGTCTGCTATTTAGTATTGATATTTTTCAGAGCCGTATATATAGCAAGGTTGCCATGGCTACATGATGGCTGCAAAAACATTTGCTCCAGTTACCCAACCATCATTTAAATAATTTGATCATGTGTTGTTGAAACATCCGATCACGATTTCCCGCAAAACTTAAGAATTGCTTCGGTTCATAACATTTGGTCCAGTTACAAATAGTGATAATTATCGTATTTCTTATAGTAAATTGCATAGTGCTTATATCATTTATGAAAAGTAGGAATGGAATATAGTTCGTATGTATTCATCACAATCACAGCAAATTCATAACAAACAGATCTAAAGGACAAGTACTTTTGTTGAATCGCCAAATACCTAAAGGCGGAATCTAAGCCGGTACTACATACGCTATTTTTTAACCCCCGACGCAAAGAGTGTTATACTTAAGTTTAACGTGTCTGTGTGTCTGTGTATCTGTGTATCTGCCTGTGGTATCGTAGCTCCCAAACGGATGGACCGATTTGAAAGCGGTTTTTATTCGATTCTGATGTGATCCTGAGTGTTCTGTTTAGCCGTTTTTGAGATATTGGAAATGTCGGGGATTTTTGAACTTTTCTGAGTTGTAGTTATATTCCCACTTTCTTGTTTCTGTCTTTCGATATCAGAATGACAGACATCAAACTTAGGATATGTCCTTCTGTCAAATATCGGCGTTAGTATACCAGTCTTGGTGATACGTTGGCATCTCACTATTCCAATATCAAATAAATATAAATTTCATAATAAATGCAATCTGAAACGATAAGATTGAATTCATAATATCGTAGGTAGGTCTCTACGAAAGCGCGCGCTCATTTAGAAATCAGAAACATATCGCAACTAATACCACATCAGCATCACTTAACTTGACACCTGCTTGTCTTAAATACGCAGTTGCATAACTTGTATTTAATTATATTGAACTAAGCTCAGGCTACTTGTAAATCACAGTTATTAGTGTGACACCACGCTGCTCAAAAAGACCGCACATTTGCGTTGAGTAAGGTGCGTTCGGTTGTATCACTTAGCGAATCCTATATACTTAGAGTTCTTGCAATCATAGCTGAAGTAATAATCGCATCGGAATTCAGGCAACGATATTGCATGCGTCGATTAGTTGCGTAAAATAGAATAAAAGACCGGTTCTGCAGTAACCGCTCCATTTCGATCGGCTGACGTTGCTCCGCGCTAGGAAAGTGGAAAAACGTTGAAAACACTACGCCTGGTCGCGCACTTATAGCTACGATACTTTCAGCTTTGCTTAAAAACGGTTTCCCTTAGAAACACGGCCTCATTTAACTGTTGTTTTCTCCTGTGCTCAGCCGAGTTTGGGTCAGATTGTCAATCGTTGAATGTTTGTAGGTCACCCTTGTGACCCTATCCCCCCCTATACCCTTCAAGGTGTAAGTACAGCCTTGGCCAAAAGTATTAAGCACCTATGTTTTTATGCGATTTCGCTAATATTTCTATTCAAAATTTAAATAAAAACAATTTAAATTGCTAGATTAAATCTATTTATTGCTAAAACTTAATATTTAGTTGGCCCCCCAATGGTCATTCTACAAGCAGCAACTCTTTCAGGCATAGAAGGAACAATTTTTTTGCACATATCGCTGCTAATCATCTGCCATTCTTCGGAAACCATTAGGTATACTACCCCCACCGCGTTTTACAGTTGGTACAAGACACTGGTTTATATTCTTCGCTAGGCCGACGTCGTACATACGTCCCACCGGGCGTTCCGAACACCTGCGAATGAATAAAAACAACATGTTAGTTGCCCTGCTAATGTACTGACTTGTATATAATGTAGGTATACCGTTTGAATGCACACTTTTTGTAAATTTGTATATTTTATAGGGTGCTCAATACTTTTGACCAACGCGTATTAAGTATAAGGTCTTTGCTGTGACGGCAATTTTCTAATCAACAAAGGTTGTCCTCAGACACGAACAAAAGAATATTAATGATTTAGAGAGAACAGTTAAGTTTTTTAGTCAATCTTCAATTAAATTAGCCCTATGCCCTTTGAAAAGCGTGATAGTAAATTGGGTCAACACATTGTTAGTGACAAACTAGCATATACACTTTCAACAATGATTACACCGCAGTAAGCCTTGAGTTAATATAAATATTCAATATTCAATGAGTTACCAAAAGTAATTAAATTCTATAGCTCCGCGTATTCCATAAAGCCATTAGGGAAAATTCGTTTCCACGTAATCGATATTTTTTCCAATATAATGCGCCGTTGCGGCAATAGCCACAAATGCATTTTGTACGGGACGGTGGCTTGTTTCATCACAAGCCTCGGTTTAGAACAGAACCGATAGAAAACCGAGACGGAGTCATCTCTGCGGAGGCCCCAGAGCCCGCATTGTCAACTTTCACCGTTTGTTAATTTTACCTCCGCCGAGGATGTTGAGTTGCGTCATTTTATTTATATCATAACTAAGGAGCTATTTATGCATGTCATGCTTTAAGCCTGCATCACACAGGCCTCACCAGGCCCCTATTTTATCAACTTGACATTTGTCATCTGACAACGACAATTCTCCGTACATTGCTGGTTCCACAAGTAACCTAGCGACCACCTTAACTTCTAGAACAAGCAATCTATGGCGAATTGTCATTGTCAGGTGACAATTGTCAAGTTGGTGAAATAGGGGCCTTGGCCGCGGCGGACAATAGTAAACTAGTCATTAGCTGTCAATTTTACTAAAATTTACCGCCACCGCAGGCCGCTCCAGTGTGGTGCAGGCATTATACGACCTACATATGGAATTTTGTTATCTGGGTGGCCCCCTTATTTGGCGAAAAAATACTCGTATTTCCCACAACAGCCGTTATTATAATTTTTGTTCACAGATTCTTATATTTTTGACAAGATAATTAATGAGTTTTTGTAACGAGAACAAAGAGAGTTGCATGGGGCAGGTAATGAATGTGCTCGGGCAGTGGGCCACGTCTTTTGATCACGAGTTAATGCCTCGGCTTCCAGGCCGCCAAGGACACGAGGGCACGCAAGGCGTCCGCGCCCTGTTTTACGACTTCAATCCCCACGTTTCACGGCAACGCGAAGCATCATACAATATCCAACAAATGATCACATCTATCACTTTGTGACATTACAATTTCACGACTGACTCTTGAGTTTCCTTTTTAGTACTTGCCTATATCTGTCACTGTTACGGCGCTTTGATAAATTTATACATGCCCGGGGAAATCTGTATCGCTATCGTACGTTCGTCAAGGAGCGTGGGTGGGATCAATGCGGAAAGATTTTACAGGGAACGAAATATTACACAATATATTATTCTACTTTTGGTACCTGTTAAGGACCCTTGCGAAGATTATATTATTGAATAGCAAATGCGAGAGAATATTTGAAATGCTATCTAGAATTCATGTGCAGAGTAGTACCTTATGGTACGTTTTCGGCCCAACGCACTTACAACGCAAGTTAGTGCCCAAGTTCGTATATAACATACATAGCCTTTTTTCCCCACGGCCAGGGACCGCGAGCTGTCCTCCATTTTCATAATACTAATGATGGATGTGCCGCTCGAAACGCACCGATTTCACGTTTATTTATTCAAACGGCAGTAATGAAGCGCTTTGTTTGTGTCCGTGCCTTTTTCGTTCGTTTTATTTCTTAACAGTAGATTAGCGCGACTGACGCGTCCAATATCGGCTAGATTTGGCTTGGTAAGTAATGGTTTTTTCTTGCAATTTGTTGGCAGCTCATTATCGTTACTGCGCGCCGCCGCCGCACAGACGTTGTACGCTGTGCAATGGAGATAACTAAAGCGCTTACCACATTTATGATCATCTTAATTTAGCTGGTCGGTAGTGACGGCCTTATTTATTACTTCATTATATAAAATAACCACTTCGAAAAATAAACGCAAATTCCACAAATCATCCTTTAACCAAATAAGTTTTCATGAAACATTAAATTGGCTTGTATCATTACATCGGTTACTCGCACGGGGTCAGAGGGGTAATCTTAGGGGTAATCACGTAACGTTTCCAACGCGCTCTAGAACAGTCCAACTGTCATCTTTCCATATAAAAATGGACAGATTTATCTAAAGTTCGTACAATGCGTTACGTGAACGACCAGGTCATGCCTAATAGCGGTGTCGAGACAGTTTGTAAATGCCCAAGCTGTTCTGAAATAATCTTAAAAACAGGAGCGGAACGAAATTAATGTGAAAATTAATCTTTAGTTTGCTTTGACTTTATTTTACAGCGCAAAAAGTTATACTTTAATACTTATTTAAAAACAAAAGATGGCATTCTTACAGCGACCATATTCCATAGTTTTTTTTATTTTTATGACGAGTACATTTTGTTTCTACTTCGTCAGTCGGAACTCGGAACATAAACTAATGAAATGGAATATGTTCATAGTGGCATAGTGCACCGCGAGTCGTGCTGCGGCGCGACGCCATTGCCATCGCCGGTGCGACAGACCACAAATACTTTTCTAGCCAAATTGCACAATCAGGATCGCAATGACGTTGCAAATTTGCACAACTATATTTATTAACCTAATTGGTTTTGACGTGCATGTTAATAAGTCGTTAGGTGTTTCACTTTGCTTGATTACATGGTAGTTTCGTAGAGATTTTGTGTAGGTTAGGTTAGGTTATGTACACAATATCATTAAGGTATCTGTTAAGGATAAAAATGTGTCAAAGCCAAAAACAACGACGAAAATAGGCTACTAACATATGAAATACAAACAATTTAAAACCTAAAAATAAAATTCCTTAGAATCAATTCTAATACTGTTTTATCATTAAAATGGTTCATATAGTATTTTAATGTCTAAGTACCAAATGTATGGTATAATCCTAGTTGAACTAGTATACACATTGGCAAATAACAAGTTACCAATGTTGCACTACGGGCCCGGTTCACCCGGCGACAGGCCGACTCACTTCCATGCAGCTTTTCTTCGATTATTACCTCATACACATCACATCACTAGCACGTTTCGACATCTGCCCCGCTATTCTGAAACTTGTTTTAAACTCACCTCAACGTTCACCTACAAGTATATCTTGAGTCAAGATATATGTGTAGGTGAACGATTCTTGACGCCGCAATTAGTATTAACCAAGCGTAGGTAGAGTTTTAGTTCGGTTAGGCGTGCCGGGTTGAGGTGAGGTGTTTTAACGCGTTCCGAATAACAGCCCTGTGCGCGTTTGTAACCTAGCTACTCCGTTTGCTAACCCCATTGCGGTAATGAAAAATAATGTTTCCAGGTTATTCGGTGTTCATATAATTATGTCATTTCGTTCGAGTACCGCGTCGAGACACGTACGAGTAGGTACTCATAGTCAACATTGGGTGGAAAATCATTAATATATTCGAACGTGGAGATGGCGAGTCGCATTACTATTTATTGATTTACCCACAGTAAAGAAGAGACGCAGAATGGGTAAAAATAAAACCTTTGCACTGAAATTGATTCCCAGAAAATGCAACAAACGGCCCACCCGTTAAGGCTTGTACACCCGCTAAAGTCCTTGAGCGTATGGGCGGAGCCTCGACCCTCTCCCCGCGCAAGTCGCACAAGTCGCCGTCGTTTATTAAGCGTTACATAGATTAAGTTAGGTAAGATTACAGACGCGTCATCGCGCATCGTTACCAATGCAAGGGTGGACGTGGGTGGGTGACATTCGTCATGCTTAATTGAAACGTGATATTTGTCATACATAAATTACATAATTGATTAAGTTCAAAAATTACGTCCCTACTATTATAATACTATTTACTTACGATTAGTGTAGTTCCGTCACCACGGCTAGCACGAGACGGCCGCGACATACTCTCGATTTTTCTCGCACTATCGGTCTCTCTCTTATTAGAACATTAGGAAAGGGAGGTATAGTGTGAGAAAAATCGAGAGTATGTCGCGGCCGTCTTGTGCTAGCCGTGCTAGTGAAAACGAAATTCGTTCGAATAACTCTCATTGTCGCTCGAACTAGCAAGCGCGACAGAGAGGGAGATACACGAACGAAGTTCGGTTTCGTTTCGCGGTAGGCCCTCAGCACGCCTAGCACTAGACGGCCGCGACATCCTTTCGATTATTCTCGCATTATACCTCTGTTACCAAATATTCTAATAAGAGAGAGACGGATAGTGCGAAAAAAATATAAAGGTAATAATAATAATCCATACCTACTGTTGCCCTTAGGCCATTTTTTAATGTCGCTATTAATAGGGGCCCATCTAGCAGTTAGCGAGTCACCGTTTGCCAGAGATAAAATGTGAAACAGTTTTATTGGGCAGGCGTCCGATGTTTCATCCAATAGCCCAGCTACTAGTCCATAATTTTCACCCAATAACCCGTTTTATTTAGATTCCATCAACTAGAAATAGACTCTTACACCCCAGCGGGTGCTGTTTCTGTGTGCGTCCCATGACACGGGCAGAGACAGCATCCGTTTGGTGTACTCCTTGCATTTCATTAAATGGTCAAAAGGGCCTCTACGTGTTGGCTTAGAGCTCCACGCACGCCTCCCAAAGGTCCGGGACATCATTGTCCCGTGAGCGGGAAAGACATATAATCCATACTATCCATACTTCCATATCCATACTCCATACTAATATTATAAATGCGAAAGTGTGTCTGTCTGTCCGTTACCTTTTGTGTAAGTGTAAGGTTGTTAAGTTTTAAACTAATTTTCGGTATATTTATTACGTTCTACTTCCTTGATTTGATGATGATGGCGTGTACAGTCAGCATCAGATAGTTAGCAGCATCCAAAGTAGCCAAATATATCGTAACGCATTCCTTACTCCTACTTATAGTAACAAAGACTATTTCGATGAATGTATGTTCTGATATATTTGGCTAACTTGGCCGCTACTAACTATATTATGCTGACTGTACAGAAATCGGGCTCGGGTAAATATATACTTATAGATTAGTTGTACGTTAACCATACTTTGTTTCATATCAAATAATAACTCTGTATCTAACTTGGAGTTGGCATGCAACCCTTAGGTAGGTACTTACAATATTTGCCAAGCCCACTATTTTTATTAGAACTTATTCTATTAACACTTGACAGTCATTAATACGAACAGATAAATTGTGAGAATAATTGTTCATGCTCCTAAGCAATAGATATTGTAAATACATTTACTAATAAAATGTCTGGTTTTAGCGATTTCCCAATTATGATACTTACTGTTTAGATATTTGATACTTTGATAGAATAGGTATTTACTTGTGTATTCTTTTTCCTCTTCTCTTGTAAAATTTCTTGATGTTACGTATTTTCCTCCTGCGCTTATTTCCCATCTTGAACTAAAAAACAAAATCTAAACTATACCTACGTAAATGTTAATTAGGTACAAAAGCCAGCACAGTTAACTGACCATCCTGTATTTATACAAGAACCTTATTACAATGCACATAAAGTGCACGGATGGTCAGTCAGCTGTCTTGTCTATAGTACCTACTACTTTACAAACCACGAAATAGATTGTCCACTCTATGCAACAAAATTATCTTTTACTAAAAACTAAACTATACGCAAATGTTTATTAGTTACCTACTATACGAATCACAAAACGGATTGTCCACTCTATGCAACAAATATAGTCCACAATTTCCACAAATATTTAAAAATTTCGGCGCAGCGCAAATCGACACAGGTCCGTCATGCAACGTGTCTCGACCCGCACTGACCGTATGGACGAAAACGGGGAGGCGTAGGAACTTTGGCGGAATATTTCAGAAAACGAGATAAATTTTTAAGAAAATTAAGAAAGTAAGAAAATGATGCCCTTGTTCATTATTGTATGAAGAAAGTTATAAAAATTCATATTATTCTGATAAAAAATGGAGCAGTAAAATGGTTACAAGTGAAAAAAGAGGGGTGACTAGATTTCTTTTTCTCTAATTTTTATTGTTAAAATGGATTTCTACGAAAACTGACCCGTCGCATATCTTGCAGATTATGATATATTTTTTCCGACAGCAAAAATGTTACGTTATAATGTATAAAACGGTTACAAACAACTCATTTTCTCGAAAATTTCGAATGTGCAGCCGTAACGCAAAGTTTAGTCCCGATTGTTCAAATCAAATGTATGCTTGTAAATAAAGTACGGCCAAGTGCGGGAAATGTCAGTGCAACGCAAGATTTTTCTCAAACTTGATATACTCGTATTATCGTTTCGCGTGCGGCGTGGCGAGAAGTCCATATTTATTGGAGTATTAAATACAAAATGTTAGGCCTAAGCCTGGAAAGCGGCCTTCTTATCAATTTGTGACAACATCATGGCATCCAGACGTTTAAAAAAAACAAAGACAATATTTTATAAATTTTATATTATTGCAGATGTTTGAGATTAAGCACTACCATATCTACCTAGCTTACGTGACCTGGGGTGGCCAGGCTCGTATCCCTAGATGTCTACTTGGCCGGAAATCCCTATTTTCCCGGCCTCTACAGCAATATACATATTATTGTCCCAGGTACTAACGTATAGGTTTAGTACTTGGGACAATAGTATATTTCATGCGTTTATTTCATTAATCTGCTGCTCCATTTTCTTCCTTGGTGTAGACAAACAGCACAAAAGCGTAAAGTTTCAGCATTCTCCTTTTGTAGCGAGGGTTAATAATAGAAGGGGAATCGAGTACAACGGCTAGCTGCCTTGTTATCGTATCGACCCCGTATTCGGGGTGGAGCGGTGTTTATATTAAAAAGCTGGTGTTCAATAGCGCTTAATTGCCTGGGCCGTTGTCACTTATGACAACGGCCCAGGTAATTAAGCGTATTAAAACGTATTATACAAGCATATTGTTAACTTTACCTTGTTTCTTACCTTATTTATTAAAAGCCCATGCTTTGATCCATCTGAGTAAGTATTCCGTTTATGATCGAATGCGTAACAATAAAATAAGTAATATGATGATTTATTCAATTACGCTGCACACCGTAAACACCGTCAGCAGATAAAACATATTCAGGCATAAACTGGCTTCTGGCAGTTACAAATCAATAATTGAAACTAATTACATAAACAGATTTTTAAGATCCAGGCTTGTTAGATGTATATGAGAAGTAAGCTCTGTTTAAACTTATGCTGTATCATTTATTCACAAACGACCGAGCAAATCCAAGATGAAGTATAATAAAATGAATGCAAACAGTTTTCTTAACCGAACGCAAAATAAACAATTTTTTTTCATTAAACCTGAGCTGAATAATAATATGCTATAAAATCTAATAGGTCATTTACAGAAGACTCTTTGCATCATGGCCAACCAAAGAAAATTTGTAGGAGCCGACTGAATAGCAATGATGAAACAAAGGTTTATTCTAACTTTTAATTATGCATATTGTTCCTAATAATATTTTCTTGTTTGGTACTGCACGTAGTGGTGATTGGTTGATTACTGGAGGGTTTTACAATGGGTATAACAATTTTAAATATGTGGCACTTTTCAGGGGTTACTTTACATGACTAAGTTAAAGTTTTTCTAAATAACTCCCGTGAGAATCAGACATATTGAAATATAACGAAAACGGGTCATTCACGTAATTTATATCGAGAAACGCTCGACATGTTTCGAACCGATTCGCGGTTCCTACTCGTAGTCATGAGCACACGCTTTGCCGGCGCGGCGCGTTCAGCAAGCAACGCAACGCGTCGTGCTCATGACTAGGAACTTATTATATGAAAGTTTTCATGTAAAAACGACAGGTATATTAACAATATAGAAAATTATAAGACACCCCGATATTTTCATTCCGAAGTTCAATATCTCAAAACCAACTAATCTAATTTGGTTGAAATGTAACTAGGGACACCTCGATCACGTCAGCTTTCGGACTATTCGGATTATTTTAGGAGCTACGATGTCACAGACAAACACACTGATACGCAGACATGTCAAACGTACCAAGTAAGTACCTACCTACAGTTACGAAAAAGAGGAACTCCGTAAAGCTTGCTTTAGCATTGACAATATGATATTCATTGTCACTTTTGCATTATATCATCAGACTTGCATTATTAATGCGAATGCTTGACAGGAAAATAGACAGTTATTTTCCTGTCAATCATTTCTTCGATTACGTTCACGCTTAAACCAGTGTTGTTTTTGACATGGCTGTGTAGGTCATACAAAAATTAAAAATATACTCTTGTGTAATTTCGTAGCATCAGCCATGGCTGCGCCATCATTAATCATGGGTCGTGGCACGGAGGTGAAGCCGTGCCTATTATGTATGGGCTATTGTCTCGTGTATTGTGCATATCTTCTCAGTCATTTCCATCGCTATCGGTGTCACACGGTCATTCATTTCAACTACCAAACTTGTATGTTATTAAAGGTAATTTTTATAATTTAAATGATTTTTTTTATGGACACGTTGACAATTTAATCTAACTAGTGTAACTATTTAGTTTGATATAAATAGCATTTAAGATTGATAGGTATATAAAAATTATATTGTCAATTTGGGGTAATATGATATAAATTATGATGCATTATTTGACATAGAGGTGATATCACAAAACATTTATTTTATTTTATATGTTTCTTTTTTTTGACAGATCTAATATTATAAACTGTATTTTAATAAAATTTTATAATTGCATGCATTTGACATACTAAAGTAGCTATCTTGGTTTAGGGATGTATTTCATTTCTAACTTCATTGTACGTCGTAAGACATATTACAGAGAACTATGTAATTTATTTGTAACATCTGTATAAAAATACCTGTAATACACAATAAATTAATTATCAATTAGATCTTCAAATTTTGCTTATCACCTGGAGACGCAATAAATGATTGAATTGAATTGAAGTGTGTTTCTTTAAATATGTGGGTAGATGGTAAAGGATTTAAGAGCACCGTATGTATAATTAGATAAGCGAATTACATACGGCTGTGAGAGTTTTAATGATTAATGAATTTAAGATTTCGATCGACGACGGATGAAGAAAATCTCCGTCTCAAATGAATTATTCTGGTATCATTATATTTGGAAATAAATTATCACATTTGCTACACAACAATGAACTTCCGATTGAATTTTCTAAATATCTGGGGATCGAATTTTGACTTTCGAGCGCTCGACTCTTTCACTCGAAAACAGTCAAAAACCATGAAATGCTATTTTTGTAATACGCGCGATAGAAAATTTAAAAACTAGTGGTATTGACCACTCGCATTCAATTCTATCGGTAGAAAAAAATGCATTTCACTTACGGACCTATTTAGTTTTGGACTGACTATTCATTTAAAAGATAGATATTAGATAGATATTTAAATAAAACATATTGATTCGATGCTAAGTGATTGGCTGGTGTACGATTATATTTAATTTCTTGCCGAAGATGGTTTTTCTTAATGGCATCGCGCTCTCGGCGCATTCAGCCAACAAACGAGGAAACGGGATTTCAGGAAAATACAACCAAGATCGTTAATCTATTGACGGGAAAATTAAGCGTTTCGTTTACTGTTACTCACTGCTTACTTTTGTTTTATTTTCTTTTATGAAACGCATAATGTATACAAAATTTATAAATGTACTATATTATAAATACAAAACTACCATTGAAGTACTATTCTCTATATTAAATATGTTGAAAATTCAAATTAGAGAAACCGGTACTTATCTACTTTTTGCATACAACGAAACGCAAAAGTACCTGTCAGTAGTGACAAATTTTCGTGTGCGAATATTTTCGAGCGCTCGAAAGTCAAAAATCGGTCCCCAGTGTGCCGGATGGCGCGCGGTATTTGAGCTCCGGAAGTGCTGTGGAACCGCCCTGGACTGAGCCAACTGGGACTGGCGCGTGAGCTCAAATACCGCGAGCCATCAGGTTGCCTCTCGGACTGAAACTACGCCTCATTGCTTTAACTATATGCCCGCACGTAAAACCTATAATTTAAGGTGCACATACATACAGGTCACCCGAATAACCCATCTCGAACCTTAATTTGTATCGTCTAAGACTATAATTGTATAAAAATAGTGTAATTTGTAGGATAATCTTCCGAGATCAGTAATTCTTACACCAGTATAGTATAATATCGCGGCTCTGACTGCTTTCTTTGTAAAAGAGCGTACCAAATACATCATTAGATTGAATACTTGACAATTCTTTGCATTTATGTGATTTCATTTGTAAGATTTAGTACTTTTAAGTGTAGTAAAAAAACATTAACACGAAAATTATTGTTGTATTTCTCATTCTCGACAAGTGAGTCATATTATGCTAAGAAAGTGGGGCTAAAGGGCATTTAGCATAAAGTACATATTTATGATTTTTTTTTAATTGACCAGTCAACACTTCACCGTATTAAATCCATCAATCACAACTCTTTAAAAAATATTTTTGTAGGTATTTGCTATCAATTGCTAGATATTAAAATCGACCAATCAGGAAACAATTAATTTCTAACATTAGGTGTGTTTAATCCTAATTCACAATCATTATGATTAAATAGTAGATTGTATGACGAGGGTCTAAAATAAGCCATATTACCACTCGATGGAAGGGACCGAAGTGAGGGAAAATTATTTGAAGTATAATAAGGCTTTTAGACAAGAGTTATTATACTAGAGTGTACTTTTCACTTCGACTGAATAAAGAAGAAAATAGTTAAAACAAAGATTATCCAAACACAATCAATAATTTTCCCATTTTCTAAATAAACTACTTTGACATAGGTACAAAATATTTGTAATGTTCGTGTGGTAAAGTGGAAAGGAAATGTGGAAATGTTCATGGAGGTAGGTATGTGGCTTGGGCTTGGCGAAGTACTGAACTGAAAAGTGTATTTACTTACATCTTCTCATTAAAAAGCTTATTTAAAGAGTAGTAGGCTTTATTTATTAAGTATTCTCTTAATTTTTACGTTAATTAATTATATGACCGGCTGTTTCTGGTTTCGTCACTAATCTTAATAAATATTTTTATTAACATAGAATTTGGGCTGTTGGTCTATAATTTTAATTTAGAAGTTATCGATGGATAGTTTATTTAGAAATCTACTAGAATAGCGTCCGGATAGATCGGAATGTTTAGTTATACAAATTTGGTAATTTTTTTATTTTATTTTATTCCGAAGTAGGCAAGTATGAATATATTTTACACATCTGTGCTATTCCCCAACAAAATCTTTATGCAACTAGGCTGCAGATTGGATCCTTTACAAGACAACATTAATTTAGTTACAGAGCTTTTTGATGAAGCGATCAGTCTAGTTATTCATTGCAAGTTAAATTTGTTTAACTGTACATCTGACTTACTTTTTGATATAAACCCTAATATGGCACTTTTTAGTATCCATTTTTGTCTTTACACCTATATTCATGCACTTACTCCGATGCTGTCCGATCTAGAAATACCCCTCTATACTTTTGTCAATTGATAATACTCTACAAACTACTTTATCCAAAATTCTAAACGCTACTTTCGATTCCATTTCATGGTTCCAAGTAGTTCTACCTGTAAGATTCGGTAGTCTGGGTGTTCGCGCCGTTTCCGGCGTGGCACTACCAGCTTTCAGTAGAGATCGCGAACTTGGCGGAGGCCGAGAGAGCCTGGTGCGACTTGTGCCCGGAAGCGGACGTCCCTGACATGAAACACATCCAGAAAGCATGGGACACTCCTCGGCTCAAATCCTTTTTTAGTCGAAAATAGTTTAAATGACTCAGAACGCGCTCGGCTCTTGGCTCAGTCAGGCCACTGGCTTAACGCTCTTCCTTCACGTAACATAGGCACAGTTCTCAACCCAGGTACGCTAAGAATAGCTATCAGTTTAAGGCTGGGGTCCAAAATATGTGTTCCACATACTTGTGTCTGCGGCAAAGGTGTGGACCAGCTGGGTAGACATGGCCTATCATGTTCAGAAGCGCCGGCCGCATGTACCGCCATGGTACCATAACCGACCTGCTGCGTCGGGCGCTCGCCTCCATACCTTCGTCACTAGAACCTCCTGGTATGACGAGAGACGATGGTAAGCGCCCGGACGGAGTAACTTTGGTACCGTGGAAACTGGAAACTGGGTAGGGCCCTGGTGTGGGACGCAACATGCGTCGATACGTTCGCACTGTCCCACATACAGGCAACACGGTCTCAGGCCGGCACTGCGGTTGATCAGGCCCAATTACTTAAGCGCCGCAAATACTCTTATCTAGTTCAGAACTACGAGTTTGCGGCGCTTGCAGTTGAAACGATGGGACCCTGGTCAGCCAACATGAAGGCCTGCATGAGGACCCTGTCGTCGCGGCTGGTTCACGCCTCAGGGGACCCCAGAGCTGGCGCGTACCTTTCACAAAGGATCGCCCTTGCGGTCCAAAGGGGAAAAGCCGCCAGCGTCATGGGGTCCATGCCGCAGGCAGAACTTTTGGACCGACTATTTTTTTGTAATTACTTTTAATTTTTTCGGTTTATTATTTTTTATTTAGTTTTAAAAAGTTGCTATTATTGTTTAAAAAAAAAAGTATATAAAGATACTTATCAATTAAATATTAGGTTACCCTTAAATTGATGATATTTATGAAATATTTTAACTTCAGTTGTTGTTTGTTTTTGTAATGTTGTAATAAAGTTACAGAACAACTTTAATTAGGTTCAGTCAGCAGCAGAAAGTAACTATGTATAAGAGGAGGTAAAAAAAGACCGGGTTGCACTCTGGGAGTGCAAGCAGAAGTGAAAACTTGAATAATTTTAATTTTGCAAAAAAAAACCCCCTCCTCCCCCCTCACTTCAAAAATATCTTCCCAAGTCGTTATTATAAGCAATAGAGAGCTCCTGTAAATCATTTTTATCACTTCGCTTGCGTAACTACTTTTGTTGCTATCTGTATTAAACCGCAATGAGTGTTAAATTATATTTTTACAAGCTTTATATTAACTTGACTTGTTCGTATTTAAGTTGTCCGTCAAATCTTGCAAGTTAAATTTGACCCACTTCCCGGTGACCGATTGAGCTGAAATTTTGGGTATAAGTATAGTTTGGATGACAATTCAATATTATGGTACCATCGAGCTGATCTGATGATGGAGACAGAAGGTGGCCATAGGAGCTCCGTAATAAAACCACATAACCCCATCGAGTTTGGGCTCGTTAGAATCGTCTCAATGAGCAGTTGATGATGGTATACAGAAAAGTACAGTCGGCAATAAAAGCTTGTACCAAAAATGAAATTTTTGACAGAAACTTATTCTCTTTTTTATTCCAGATTGCAATCGGCGGTGGTATTGATAATGCTCAACCACTGATCATTCAGGATGTATTATAAACTGTACCGCGTAACCAGGACAATGATAATCGTGACGATTCTAGTGCTTGTGAGTGTGGTGGGTGCAAACGTGACCAGCACGGAGGTGTCCAGGGGCCAGTCCCGCATGGGGTGGCTGCGAACCCTGCTAGACCACCACGACTGGCCGGCGTTCGTCAACAAGGAAGACATCTCACTGCCCGCGCAGTGCAAGGACGACCTCAGAACCTACTTCGCGGCATTGAACGACGGCAAAGTGTGGGCTTCCAAAAGTGAGTACCATGTAAATCACTTTTTTCAACTGCGTGTCGGTTTTTCTAAATGCTTGAGAGTTCAAAGCGAAAGCATTCAGGTGTATTTTACTGCGTGCTGCCATGCGAAACTTAATCAACTAATTAAGGTCGGGCGCCGCGCACAGCTATACGCTAGACGCGGGCTATCAGGGATTGCCTACAGAAAGATTCGCGCCTGTGCAACGTCATTATGTTTGTATTCGTATGTTCAATGATCCAACTGCTAACCTAGCACACACTTCGCGTGAGATAGACTATCCGTCTCTTTCTAGTAATAACTTTTAAAAAGAGACGGGATGGACGATCGGCGATCTTATGTTAGGCCGTGCTGTATTCGTAAATTCGTTTTTAATGTTTTCGCATGCCATTGATTTTATTATAAATATGTGTAGTCGATCTAAATACGAGTAGAGATATGAGTTTACTATTCCTGATATAAGTATCCTATAAAATAACGCTGAACAAATTAATCACAATAAAACTGGCTATCCTCAGGATATGAAAATACGGCCTCAAAGAAGTGTGAAGAAAACGACGGGAGAACATTTATTTTTATTTTCAGCAAAATGATTTACAAATTCAGTCGCGGGCAGCCTTTTAATGTAAATT
The DNA here is from genome assembly GCA_947049275.1 of Epinotia bilunana. Lineage (NCBI taxonomy): Eukaryota > Metazoa > Arthropoda > Insecta > Lepidoptera > Tortricidae > Epinotia > Epinotia bilunana. The sequence continues at coordinate 10,916,863 of OX346252.1, forward strand.
ATTCTGTTTTATGGCAGCAATTTATCAAAGTATCTATCATAAACGGTAAGGGGTGAACACAGGTGGTACAGCTACAACTGTTTATAGACAACTACAAAACACGAAACGAATTAAGTGTTATACTCGTAGGGTGCTTGTTTTGCTAGACGAAATCAAATTACCAGCTAAACTTATGTACGTAGGTTTTCAAAATAATATGGAAGTCGTTACGATAGGTTCACAATTGCAGGCAGAATGTTATTGAGTTGCATGCATTCGCACTAACGTTTGACTTACTATAGTGTGTGCATCCACAATGTAATAAGTACCAATTATCAGGGCCGTTTAAAAAAATAGATAACGTGGTAGCTAATTCTGGGGCCGTAGACAAGGTTAAAATCGACAAGCGCTGACGCCAATAGAAAATAATAAAATGTAGGGGAATGACAGATGCCGACGAAACACTTTTCGTTAACATCTGTCATTCCCATACATTTCATTAGTTTTCTATTGGCGTAAGCGCTTGTCGATTGTAACCTTGTCTAGGCCCCCTTTACGTCTAATGGCCGCTCCACACAATGGGCCATGACCTGACCTATCATACAGGACGCAACTATGCGTTAAAGGGAGTAAGACATATTTATGTCTCGTTCTACCGCATATCCACGTCCTGTATAATGGGTCAGGATGGCCCATTTTGTGGAGCGGCCATTAGACAACGTCCTGCCAAGTCACGCCGCACGCGAACGCGAACCGACCACCCCGTCCCGTCCTATTCGCACAGTGCAAAATAGATTCCGTCTCACATCGCGTCGCAACGTCAGTTGTGCTAGCCCTGCTGGATCTTTCATTTTGTCTGTGCTCTGGAGTCCAATTGCTTTGTTATGTATTTTTTATTTTAAAACAGAGGAAAATTCAGAAAAAATGTCTCTCAAGGTACGTTTATTGTATTTTTTTGTAGGCTCTACAAAACACCCGTTCGGCTCACGCAAAAATTCGAATTTAAAAGTATAAATTTGCTAATCTTGATTTTCTTATGGTGTATGTCAGTATTTATAAGAAATAGCTTGCCTAGCTTTGCTACTTTTAATACTTGCCTTGCTTTACTATTTAGACTACAGGAAACTCAGTGTTATTTAAACAGAATTGAAAATCGTTTTGACAAGTAAATTGATATACTGTATCAATCATTTTCAATTTGAAGGACGCATTGCGTTCTTGTTTATAGACGCATCCAGACGGACCAGCATGGCAGCCCGCCTTGCAGTCCGCAGCGTGATGTAAGCTAAACGATAGAGACACGATGAATGACCTTGGTTTTTTCACTATCATTCAATATCATCAGGACTGCAATGTGGGGCCGTGTGAATGCGGCATATGAGCATTTCGATGAGCACGACCAATTTTTTTCTACACATTCATCGTATAGTACTAGCAGAATAGGCGTAGCTTAATTGAGTTGTTTTATAATCGCGGTATGCGTACAGCGTTTCTTTGTGGCAGTTACGTAATTCTAGTCAAACAAAAAGTACAGAAAGCCCGCAGCCGGTGAGCTGCCGCAACTAGGTCAGCGGGAGGATCGGTGCAATCGACACACGAGTGATTCGTCATGTACCTACAGAAATCGGAATGAACTGGTTTTCGGTACCTAAGTGTACTGGAAGCTCGCGCAGCCAAGGCGGGGTCGATTCGCTGTTAGGTATCGCGGTTGCAATGCTACTAGGGACTCGGGACTTTGAAATATTAGGTGCATAAAGTAAACTGATAAGCTAATATTTCTTATTTCGTACTTCTCACTATACATCTCTACTCACTATACTTATTTACATACATATAGGAATACGAACTCTCTAGGTGTTAGGAATAGACAAATCCCAGGAGACAGCTGGATTAAATAGGAACCTTTGTAGTTGTAGATACAGCTTGTCTCTCGAGAATGATCGTAATCAGCAAGTATTTAGATCATAAACCCAAGTAGTATTTATATATTACTTGCGCCGCCGTAACATTTTGTTACGTAAATAGGACCTGTTTGTGGAATCATTTATATAGAATTTCATTTCCATTAATTTACTAAGTATGTTGTCAAAGAATATAATGGAATGGCGAAATTACTTATATTTGTTGAAATAGTTTCTTCTACAAATTGCATACGACCGAATGTGAAACATCGCCACATACAAAAAAAATACACCAGATATTACAGACGCCTGACAACACTAAGCCAAATCTTTTCCAGTTATTGTTCGCCAGCCTTATTTATATATATATATATATATATAAAACTCTTCGTTACTAATCTATTGACAGACAGCGCACAGACTAAACCGCTAACGATATAAGCATGAACTTTGGAACATATATTCTTTACAGGACGTTGACGTGTGCTAAGAAAGGATTTTTCGAAATTCAACCCTTAAGGGGGTGAAATAGGGGTCGAACCGTTATATGGAAATCGTTCATTTTGAAAGTTATAGACTTGAATCTTTGTATGAAAGTTTCTTACTAAAAAGCCAAACAAATGATTTAACTTTGCAATAAAAAATCATCCCCTACAATAAAAAATCATCCCCTAAGGGGGTTAAAAAGAGTTGAAAGTTTATGTGGGAAACATGTGGTTTTTAAAGTTAGCCATTTAAAACTTCGGTCACAAGCTTCTAATGTACAGTCAAAAACGTTGATGTGATATTTTTTACAAATTCGTCCCATGAAGGTGTTAAGATAGGGGTTGAAAGTTCACATAAGTAATGTGTGATTTCCTAAACCGCTAAAGTTATAAGCATGAAATTTGGAATATATATACTTTACAGTACGTGGAAGTGTACTAAGAAAGGATTTTTCGAAATTCAACCCTTAAGGGGGTGAAATAGGGGTCGAACCGTTGTATGGATATCGTTCATTTGGAAAGTTATAGACTTGAATCTTTGTATGAAGGTATCTTACTAAAAAGCAAAGCAAATGATTAAGCGATGTTACAAACATTCATCCCCTAAGGGGGTTAAAAAAGAGTTAAAAGTTTGTATGGGAATCATGTCGTTTTTAGAGTTAGAAGTTTAAAACTTTGGCCACACGCTTCTAATGTACAGTCAAAAACATTGATAAGGGATATTTTCCTAATTCATCCCTTGAAGGGGTTAAGATAGGGGCTGAAAGTTCACATACATAAGTAATAAATAATTGTGATTTTTTATATCAAATTGTGGCTAGAAACATGAAAGCAGGACAGCAGGTTTCTTGCAGGTAGATCTATTTGCTGCTAAAGGGTGAAATAATCAAAATAATGTATTCTCTAACACCGTTAAATGGGGACGGTGGATGGAGATGGAAAGTTCTCCGTCTATTAGCATTAGATAAGTTTGCTTTAAAACTATACAGGTAGCCCGAACTAACGTGAGTAAAACTACTGGACGGATTTAAGCAAAAATTTCCAGTCATGTAGCTTTCTTTAATAGGTACCTACATTATGAAAAAATGTACAATTTAAGCAGAAACGTCTGTTGATGATTCTTAAGATATTTTATTTTAATTGTAAAAACGGAGTTTTCAATTGAAATTTTGCAATTTAAACTAACGAACTCATCGCACTGTGTTACCTTTTACGCTTAATCCGTGAACGGATTTAGATGAAATTTTTCGTACAGATGAGTTGAGACCCTTGGAAGGATATAGGATAGTTTTTATATCAGAAATCATCCCTTAAGATGGTAGAACTTTGTTTGGGTCGGCGATAATTGAGGTTCCGCCCACAATAATTGAAGTCGCGGGCAACAGCTAGTCTATTTTTACAGAATTATGATCACATGCGTTGTAAAACTCGTGTGATCATACATTTCGTATAGCCAATTTTCGTGACGTAGTGGACGAATTAAATTTCGCTGATGAAAGATACGTGTTATTACCCGACTGACGAAGGAGATGAGGGTTATGTTTTTTTTGGGGGAAAATCTCACCGTCCCTTGTCAACGAAAAGGGGCACGCGCGGCTTTTTCATTCAGATCATTAGCTTCCTATACAAAGTGCACCTGGAGATGTTCATGCTTGGAGTAAAGAATTTCAACGTTGAATATGTTTTCACATAACGGTGTACATTATTGTCATAGTTGGTGTGTCGGGTCGTGTGCCTAGTAACCATTGTGTTTACCAAAATACTTGGCGTAAGTGAGGAAAAAATATAGAATAGAGTCGTGAAGGGTGAACACAATACATTTCAAAAGAGCGCTAGGACAATTCAACTGTCAATTTCCCATAGAAAAAATGCCATTTAACTACCTGATGCGCGTGCACTGCGTAACGCAATCGACGAGCAGATGTAAGTTTGACTATTAAAACAAATCTTCACTTGATTTCTGTTTGTGTTTATACGAAGTATTGCTCAGAATTCTCAAAAATATGTCAAGCCTATAAATTAGCAAAAATCTAGCATCATTTCATAATTCTCGCGATTGAGAAAAAAAAACAGTTTTCCTGCTTCAAGAGCTTTCCATGTAGCCGTCGCGGCTTCAATTCTCGCGTATTTGTATATAAATGGCTCTACCCATTTAAGTTTGTAGTTATTATTTCTTAAGGGCATAAAAAAATAATGAGTATTTTTCATCATTGATGTCGTATATATGTCGTGACGGATTTGTATAAAAAAATAAACGTACAGTCAGCAGCAGTAGTTGCGAAGTGAACCTAGTGCTCAAAATGGTCTAAGTACACACACAATTAAGGACCTTTGTAGTAGCAGCGACGCGAAAAAATCGATGGGCAATCCGGAGCAATAAAAAATTATGAATGAGTTTAGAATATATTACCTACTGAACGGCTTGCCGAAAAATGTTTTTTAGGCAAGCCGCTTGGGAATCGGCTTGTATACCCATACAAGCCGATTCCACTCCGCCACTGCTGTGTAGGTCATTTTGAGCGTATTCTTTTGCTTAGATACTTCTAAAGCTGACTGTACCTACTTACTTGTTTAAAAATATATTCCCTTATAAAAAACAAACGAACTCCTACATATAAACAATGCAATCCTAAAATCATTAACTTTATTCTATACTAGCACGTCGCGTGGCTTCACCCGCGTATAAAAGAGAAACCAGAGACCGTAATGTTACACCCTGAAGGGCCGTGTTATAAACTAGTTAAAGGATTTTTGATTTATTTTACTGATTAAATACAAAGTTACATATTTTCAAAGCTACATTAAAACACACTTGATTCACTTGACGGTCATAATATGGATAAAACGTTACACGCTATATATCTGAATAGTTAACACTTATATAGAAATAAAACATAAGTGACTAGTACTGTCAATACTTACCTAAAACCTTTCGTAAATGGTACTTAGCCAGAGCTGCAAATACCACCTTGAAATATTTAAAACGGTTATTATACTTGAGATTATTTGTTGGCCGAATTGCATCAAAATAGTCCATTCAAAAAACAACTCTACCGTCCTAGGTAGAAGATTCCAATTCCAAAGACAGTTTTATTAAAAGTCGGCCACATTAAATAATCTCAGCCGGCCAGCCATCTCAAGAGGTACGGTAAGCCGCGTGTTAAATATTAGAACAGCAAATAGTCGAGCGCAGACGTAATTTGATATGTAAATAAAGATTTTTCTTTTTAGAAAGCTGTGTGAGAGCAAGGTTATATAGCGAGCATTATGGTCATCGTATGCGACTCGACACGATCGACGTCTAAAATCTGTTTACCTTTGCACCGTATCTCATTGCGTTAAGGCGAAAAATGTATACATATCTTTGACATCTACTGTTAGGATCCATTTTAAATAAACGACCGGTAAATCACCGATAAAAGAATCAACGAATTAAGAATCTTGAAGCAATTTAAGAGTCCCCAGCACGCGCGACTCCCTACTTGTTTACCCCATTTAGGTTCTCATTTTAAAATGACATACTAGAATAATATAAAACTTGTTATACACAATAGGATGCGCCATGTCTCGATAGGAAACTTGCTTCTGCTGCTCTAAATTATAATACTGAACTGAAATACTGAACCAAATTCGAGCTCGAGAGGCGAGCGTTCTGGCGACCCTTAAGTAGCAAACGTTATGTAGTAGTTAAGTATTTATGTGGTTAAAGCAATGACGCGTAGTGTCAGTGTCCGTGAGGCAACCGGATGGACAGGGCGGTTCAACGACAATTCGGGAGCTCAAATACCCCGAGCCATCCGGTTGTGGACACTGCAAGTACGCGTCATTGCCCCGAATAATTAAAAAAGTAAGTATCCGTGTATACGTAGAAAATTTTACTCCGCTTTCAAAAAGGTAGCTTTCATATAGGTATGTTCATGCAATTCGCCAATTTCTAATAAAATATTTTGGATGGTATTTTTGTTTACGTAACAATTATTTAAACGTGACTGAGTACTGAATTATTAAAATTGTTTGGAGCGATGCGATATAATCACCGACCTGCATAAACATTAACAAATGTGCGTAGTATACTTGGGTATTTGCACCGCAAAATGCGATGCGTGTTCTTGACAGCCAGTGTGTTATTATTGCATCGTATATCGTTAAAAGTGTAATGAAATGAGGAAAAGTGATTTCTAAGCACTATTGACCTAAATAAGTACGCTTTGAAATGGCAAGTGTGTAGAAACTATGGAAAGAGTCGGTTGCTTCACAGCGGGTGGCCGCCCGGCGCCCGGCCGCGGCGGCGCGTCGTGTTGTGGACGTACTCAGTACCTACAGTCAAGTATAATAATATGGATGCATAAAACTCACTCATAAATATTTCCCGTAGCTCTTATGTCAGCGGATTAAGGTTTCGGTACAATATTTATGCTAGGATTAAATTGATTGAATTGGTAGTTAGTGGGTAGTTAGCACTAAATTTGAATTAAATGAATAGGCACAACTGAAAAAAAAGTCGGAAGCATTTTGAGAAATGCTTCCGACTGTATAATGATGGTTTATATGTGAAATATCCGAGTATTGAGTAGAATACAGTCGAGGAAATTGATACAGGTAGTGGTTGGTGGTTGTTACAATGAGAATACCGGATAAGAAGCAGATGTGTTTCAGTTTCCTTTAGCGCACCAGTCGGTATCCACAGCTCGCACTTGAAGGATAAAGATGATCTAGATATTCTAGATTCTAGATTCACAATCATATCCATGTTCTGTTTGTTGAATGAGTTAGCTGAGCGCTATTTTCCAAGCCCGTTCGCCTATCAGATTTACTAGATTCGTTTGAATTTGCCTTACGGATGTCTGTTATGGTAAAGCTTTTAAGGCCTCCACCCACCGAACACGTGTCGTGCGCGGCGCGTGTGCTGCGCGGGCCCGCGCTAGTTGTAAAGCATTGAAACTAAACTACAAACACACATCGAACGTGGTCCGAATGCGGGCCCGCGCGGGCTTGCGGCCGCGTGTCGTGCGCGTCGCGTGTGAAGCGCGGGCCCGCGAGAGATACATATTAAATGTGTTGGTAGTGAGAGAGATATGACGCGAGGGCCCGCGCGGGCCCACGCTGCACACGCGATGCACGCTCGATGCGATGTCGATAGAGACAGTGAGATACATATTAAATGTGTTGGTAGTGAGAGAGGCATGACGCGGCGGGCCCACGCTGCACTAGCGTTGCTAACGCGTCGCTGACGATGCAGGCCCACGCGGGCCCTCGCGGGCCCGCCGCGTACCCCCGCGTTACTACACGCCACCCGCTTGCGGTGTGAATATACCGCTTCAACCGCGCACGACAAGCGCCGCGCACGACACGCGTTCGGTGGGTGGAGGCCTTTAAACAATTGCTTTGTGTAATTTTATAATGCTTAAATGCATTTATAGTTGTCCTACTTGACTTCAGAAGACGACTAATACAAATACCTGACTATGGGATATATTGGTAAAAATAAACCGGATCTCATGCGGGTTTATTTCGATGCCAAAAAACTGCGGTTGTGTGATCAATATGGGTATTCGTTTTGAACGGAGAATGCTGTTCGGTATTATCTGTACTCGCATGCATACAGTCCCAAAAATTTGCTTCCGTGAGCAATTAAGTGGAATTTACTAATTCGAAGTAGGCAGGTACCTATAGTAGTTACTTTAGTTCACCATTGAACGCCAAAATACACTATACCAGGCCAATTAATAGATCTGGGGCATCTGGGGGCATCTGGGGGCACGGCAGTGCCCCCGCCAAGTCGAGCAAAACAGCGGCACGGCCGTACCATCCTTTTCTCGTGGCAGTTCAGGCCATTTTCGACCCCCATATAACTTCGTTGTGGATAAAACTAGAAGCCTGCATATTCATTAATCAAGCACGCATTGTATAAACAATTTGAACCAGCGGTTTAAGATTTATAACTAGTCAAAGTTTCTTAATTTTGGTCATTCACTCACTGACTGACTCACCGATCATCAAAAGTCTAAGGCACTTCTAGCAGACATAGAAGCTTCAAATTTAGAAGACAATTAGTGTTTAGTGTATAAATCAAGGGAACACAAAAAAAAATGCAATTTAAGTCCAAGATACACCAACTGCATAAATAACTTTGTATTCCCATATACTTAAACATATAGGATTACAAATTATATTTGCAGTGAATGGGACAAAAAATTAAAATCAGGAATGGGATATTGATAACACAATAACTAACAAAAAGAGTGAGTTCCCATAAAAAACATTCCATGTAAAAAACAGGCCAAGTCTTGAAACTCTTCCACCGTAAAAATTCTTTAACCGCTACATCGTCCGCGTGGAACTAGTTTATATCGTACCTTCATACAAATGTGCGCCCCGCAATTCATCCCTTTAGCGGATGACTTCCACGATGAAAAGTATCCTATTTCCCCGGAACTGAAACTATCTCTGTACCAAATTTTATCTAAATCGTATTAATATGGGTAAATTAGTATGGGTATATATGTACCTATACCTATGCACTCGTAATATAAGTAACAGTATTATGCTTGTCAGCTTCTGGGTTACGCACAGAGTCGCTTTAATAGTCACATTATACATTAGCGCTAACAAATCACTTTCAGCCGCTCAGCGTGCCGGGCCGACGGCTCTCGACGCCTTGTGGGTGCGAGTAAGTAAAGGCCTGCGCAAACCGGCGGAGCGCAGCGCAGATCACTTTACTATTTTAATTACATCGGTGATTATACATTCCGTTCCACTAGCGACCAACCGTCGAAAACTTGTTTTTGTGGATGGCGGACTGGGATTTAGTGTTAATATAAATTTTTCTTCGTTGACTTCGGTCATATTGAAAAACTTACACGCGCGTATATATTCACCAAACACCAAATGAGGCGGCAAGACTGGTCTGAATGGAATGCAAAGCGCGCCCCTGCTTGTGCTGCCCCCTTCACCCCATACCTTCCCTTCGTAGGCCAGGCGCACTTCGGCGCATACCGGGAGATGCCGCGGTAGCCGCCGCAGTATCGTCGGCGCTCTTCAACGCCGCGGGGAGAGGATACCGCCACGGTAGGCGGCGGCATGCCGCGGCATACCCCGGTATGCGCAGAAGTGCTGCCAGGTGCGCCGGCCGCCGGCGCTGCGCTGGCGGGCGCTCACGGTATCCCTCGTCGGTGTGCACTGCGCGTAGTAAAACCTCCTAGGTGATCTGCGCCGCGCTCCGCCGGTTTGCGCAGGCCTTAAGTGGTAAGTTCAGCGCCTTATGGAGTTCCCTGCGTAATACCCGTCAATGCCTTGAAACTTTTATTTCTGTGATGTAGGCTCATACGGAACAATCGATCACTCTCTGGCAGCTTCAGATATTTATGAACTACATACGTAAGCGGTCGGTAACTTTGCGCGTTTTCGGAATAAATCAATAGCTCAGATCACGCCAATGACTGGTATGTCTATCTATAATTTACAATACTATAAGCACGCTTATAGTATTGTAAATCAGTGGCGCAGGACCGGTCATTGTGGCACTCTTTGGGGGAGGCCTATGTCCAGCAGTGGACGTCTTTCGGCTGTTATGATGATGATGATGATGATGATGAAGCACGCTTTGTGTAGGTGGGAACTAGGTACAGTCGAGTTCTCCATATTTATACAGACAGCCTTTCAAAAAAATCTATACACAGTCTTCATTGTTACTAACATAAGACGCAGGCGTAGTTATTTTTGAAAGGTTGTCTGCAGAGATCATTACGGATCTCGGAGATCGTACGGATAAAGCGAAAAAAAAACCCTAGCTGTCAGTCCTTAATATAAAATTGATTTTTTTCATATCTCATGCTCAAAAAGTGCGTCATATTAGGCTTAGCAAGCGTGGCTAAAGTAGTACATTTAGCCCCTAGGGAAAATGTATACATATCTATGATTTATAAAACATTTTAATTTGACATACAAAACAGTTCACCGTATTACATCCACCAATCACAACTGTATAAAAAAACATTAGTAATTGCTATAAACTAACCAGAATACAGCTAGAAATTAAAATCGACCAATCAGGAAACAGAATTCACTGTCTATCTCGCTTTATCGTATGCCCCGTATGCAGTCCGCCGCGCTGCTGGGCCGTTTGATTGAACGCGGCTATTAGATGCTTAGAGGCGTTTATTCGTGGTGTCAATATTTTGTATCTGTCAAAGCAGTTTATTAAAAAAAAATGGCGCCAAATCGAATAATTACTTGGTATAATTATTGATCTTGGATGGATAATCTTTGTTTTCACTATTTCCTCGCAGTCGAAGTGAAAAGTGGAGTGTATAACTGTACGCTTACCATGAGTTTGACAATGACGGCTTATGCTAACGAGTATCGAGTTTTCTATCTGTGCATCCCGCTCGTACTGTCAAAGTGTAATAGAGATGCACAGATAGAAAACTCGATTCTCGTTAACGAAAAATGACAATGTCAAACTCATGGTAGGCGTACTGGTCTAAAAGCCATATTGCCCCTCGAACTATTTCCCCTCACTTCTCGTGGTAATATTGCTTACTTTAGACCCTTGTCATAAAATCTAATACTATTTGCCTGCCATGTGGACACGATTTTTCACTACACTGTCTTATATATTTTACAACCTACTTTTATTTATAAACTAAAGCGACATAACTGACTTGGTATGAAGTAAATTAAATATACAGTTTTACCCCCCAATGTAAATTTCAATTTAAAATGCTTCTCGTGAAGTGAAACCGGTCATAAATCTCCCGTCACACGACACGAAACAAAAGCTGCGGATTTGGAGAGGAGTCCACTGTACGAGTTTCTGCATTAATATTTCATGAATAATCTTTGAAATTCAAAAGTACACAACTTTTGAATTTCTTGTACTTAGAACATTGACATTCTATGTCAAGAAAAGCTTTGATATGGGGCGGGGCTATTTCCAACTTAAAATCAACTACTATAGTCTATACTCCAGGCAAAATACGGTTTTGAAAAACATTAATTTATAATAGCGTTTTTTTTGTTGATTTCATTTTAAAATTTTATTCTAAGATGATTTATTCAAGAATCCGGCAAACTTTCCACCCGGAAGTAATTATGTAGCTTTAAATGAAGCATGCATTGTGTTTTTTTGTACGATTTATATTGAATATTATAGAGCAAATGTAAATGAACCAAAATAAAGACAAACATGTTTATTAATATTTTTTCTGACTTTTTAGAAGCTAGTTAATTTATCATTTTTTTGATGTCTGAAATTTTGTCGGATTTTGTCGCTGGGTAACTATTTAATTGATAATATATCCGTTACACATCAAAAAGAAGCTATTATAAATTATTTCCAAAATTGACATTTTTTCCATACAAGTTGTCAGTTCATTGACTGGACTATCTAGTGCTATTTCTCTTTCGATCTCTCGAAAAAATGCTGGTTACATTCACTTATCTGGTAAATTAACGTTACAAGTTTCAAAATAATTAGACTACAGATACCTATGTAGATTACTGATGAATGAATGGACTATAGATACTCGTTATTCTTCGTTTGTAGCGTCATAATTAAGGTAAACAGCGCTTAATTTGTCACTTTGTTATTAAAGCACATATATTCGCCTCGACTCGACGCAAAAGGTAAAGGGAGCTGGCGGCAGGAAACAGATGACTGTCATTGTGCCATATCACACAGGGTAATTTATGTTTCCGTTATCACCTACGCCACTTTAACTGCGAATATTAAGCGCGGGGAGTTAAAGAAATGAAATGAGTGAATGAGTGTAGCACCAGTCGGATTTATACAATTTGATTTTATTTTGTGTTGAAGTTCTGAATAGGTCGCGTGATCATCTGTTTGTTCCCGGAATAATAAACCGAGGCAAAAATTAATTCTATCTAGTTATTATCATGACAGCAAGTTAAGGAGCCCGGAGCGTCGTTTGCGAATTCTCCGCAAGAGTAATTAAGCTGCCTTCAGTTAAAAACTCGCTTTATATGTATATTTAGGTCGTTATGAATTAATCACTAAAATTATTCTTCTGATTTTATTTGGGTCCATATTCTTTACAGGAGTTTTAATTTAATTAATTTATGACCAACCAGGTATCTCGATAGCCCAGAAGGATGTTACATCTAAAATTAATAGACATCCAGCACGTCTATCATGGGACGGCCGCAAACTCTCGATTATTCTCGCACTATACCTCTTGTTCTAAGTGTTCTAATAAGAGAGACGGATAGTGCGAGAAAAATCGAGAGAGCTCGCGCGCCGTCGCGTGATAGCCGTGCAGGGCATTTGGGGTTGGTGTGGGTATGTGTGACTACAAATATCCCACCAACTGCTTTCCGCTGCCGGCTTCGTGAATGATTTAGTTTTATCGTTACATTGGGCATTGGGAGTTATTGGACCCAAGACGGAGGGAAAGATTTGTATGAGGAGTCGTTTCGGAAGACCACAGAATAAAAATGTCATCTGGCTGCAAGTCCGGTAAACTTTTTTTTGTGACCGTCTGTTAATCCCCACCTAAATGGTGATGCAACTCGGCTCCGAACCTTAGTTTACCCCTAATTTGAGGCATATCGTTCGTGTTCGTCGGTAGCCCCCCTTCTATCGACGAACTCGAACGAAATGCCTCGAATTCTCAGTGAGTACAACTTGTGTAAACTGATTAGTTACTTTTAATGGATAAAATCATTTACCAAGTTCTACCTAACACACACCTATGTTACTTCCATATACTTACATAACACAACTTGTTTTGTGGAAATGTTATAATTTTAACAAATCCCATGCAAGACCGGTTTCTATAACACTTTCCAATGATATCAAAGCACTTTGATTAAACTAGTTAGGGTACGTCACCTGTAAACTTGAATGGAAAATCCATTCATTCATTGCGTCTTTAGTATGCGCTATGTTGTTCTAGTACAAGTTATACGGACGTACACCTAAATGCCCGAACGGGACACCAATTTATTTAGAGTCACGAGTTCGAAGATTACTTAAGAGTCCGCAGTAAGCTCGGCCGAATTTCACCTTCCCATACAAACGTAGTTACGCTCTCATTTTAAAACTACTTGTTGGATTGTAACGAAACTTGGCATATACAATGACATGATATATATCTATGTCTGTAATTAGTTTATATGGTTCCAGTTTATAAAACAATCGAAATACAGCAAACACAAGTTTTGTATGAAAAACTTAAATTTGCTGTATTTTTTTTACTATGGTATCTGAAGCTACATAAACTAATTACAGACATAGATATACCTTATGTCATTGTATATGCAGAGTTTCGATACAACCCAACACGTAGTTTTAAAATTAGAGCGTAATTACGTTTGTATGGATATGGTGTCAATGTGAACTAATTTAAAGGCTAGTGATCCTTAAATATCTAAAAATTTAAATTTTATTGAGGTACCCTTTTATAGTTATTGTTCTAAAACGTAATAAAATAACGTTTTGTATGTAGCTCATAATAGCAAAATGTAAAAAAATAACAGTATGGGGAAATGCAAACGTTAAGAAGTTAAAGAAAACGGTTACGTTCCCGAAATTTTATCCAAAAATTAAAAAAAACATGTTATTGATTCACGTATTAGAACAATTGAGGGTGCCTCATTGAAATTTTAAATTTTCGGTGTTTAAGCCTTAAGGACCACCCTAAGAAAGGCCCCAAAAATGAACTGGAGATTAAATAATTAGGAATATTGTTTTAGGTATAAGTAGCTAAGCTTATACTTTCACGTCTAGTAGTACATTATAAGCTTTGCTTAGTTTGGGACTAGGTCGATTTGTGTAAGATTTGTCCCCTAATATTTATTGATTTAAATATGGGGCTGGCAGAGCTGTCAGCCCCTAGAAAATTGTCAATCTATCCATACATTAAATTTTTAACAAGTTAAACACCTCTTACGATACACGGTTTGGTGCAACCCACCCTTAGTGATGAAATGTGAACATATACGCTACCTATAGCTGACGTTGGTATAATTTACACATATTTTTTTGAATCACGCTTTCGTGGTAGGTATATAAAAACGCAGTAACACTGTTTTAGTACAGAGCAGTTGCTTAGTAGAAACTGCGTTATGCCTGGGAAGAAGGAGCTCACCTTGCAGCCTTGAACCGTGCATGCCGCGGAATAAGCAGCGCACCGCTACGACTACAACATTCTCGCACATGCTTGGCGTGTAAGTAAGGCTACATCTAAGTATCGCGTTGCATCTAGACGCAAGTCATAGGTCATATCCATACTACGATGTTGCTCACTTGCGTGGCTCCCAGCGGCACCCTAATGACGACATCAAGAGAAAAGGCACAGCTACTGTTAAAACTTGTTTTGCTCTGAAGTTCTTACTGCAATGCAGCTTGCTGCTATACAGCGAATATGTCCTAATACGTTTGCTCCTTATGTCTTTGGCACTCTTTGGGGGAGGCCAATGCAATGTCCAGCAGTAGACATCTTTCGGCTGATATGATGAAAGTGATATCAATTTTAAGATGAGCTATTAAGCTTTTTGTTGGTCTACCCTTCATCATTAAAGTAGTGTGGTATGCACCCCAGTACGTCTAGCACAACTTGCTGTTCAGTCGCTTCGCGCGCGACTGAGCGTCTATTATCTCACTCGCACCGTGCAAATCAGAAAAAGGAGGGTAGATCTTTCTCGACTCGCGTCGCGGCGCGGCGTCGGTTGTGTTGTGCTAGCCCCGCTGCATAGCCACTAAAAAAAACGTACAAACACGTTTTTTTTTACCTACTATGTAAGAACATAAAAAAAAACCCAGCCTTTAATTTAGTACTTTGCCATGCTACATGCGAGTACATGGAGGTTTTCTTTCACATTTCCCTTCCTTTTCACCACATAATAAGCTTTCCAAGAGAAAATGCGTTAGTAACCTACATCAGAAAATAGCCAAATTGAATAAATTGACCTCGACTGTACAATATATAAACATAATATTTTCATTAATATGAGAACATACTTAGCTTAACATAAGCTCCTCGCATGCCGTGGGCTGGCAATCATTGTATGAGACTTTAGAGCCACTTTCTCTGGTAACATGATAAATTAGTTAATTAATTACTTAATGCTTGATAACCTACGGGCCTCAGAATCCTCAAAATACAGTTGCCTTTAAGATGTTATGTACCTATTTATATAGCTGTACCATTCATTTGCTATTTATTAATCTCAGGGTGGACATATTTCCAAGGTTATAGTTTTCTCTCTCTTTTATGAAATAATTTAAACTTGCATGCGAGTAAATTAAATTACTAATATTGAAATGAATTACAATGCGAACGCTATGCCATTGACCCGAATACAATTTGGAGCGTGCGTTAAATTGCCCTAAATTAGAAAAAAACGGCCAAGTGCGTGTCAGGCTACGGGCAGTATAAGGTTCCGTAGTTGCCTGTCTGTCTTAGTTACATCGATACGCGGGCTGCAACTAAATGGTGTGGTTTTATTCTACTGTTTTGTTGGCGTGATTAATTTATATACCCATGCCGACTCAGTTTTCTAATATAGTACCTAAGGGTTACTGAGCTAAGCTGAAGACGGACGGACAGACATACGGACATGGCGAAACTATAAGGGTTACTTGTTGACTACGGAACCCTAAAAAGTGATTTATAGGAGAGGAATCTATGTAGGCATGTCAAAACTGCGCAACTATAGCGAGCGGCGCGCGCGGCCTGTGACATAACGCGGCGCTGGGCAACGCTGCGCTTGCGCAAACAGCGCGTAACGTACTTAATCGCAAATTTCATTAGTAACTAGTAACGCGTAAGTGCGATTCTTTTCACTTATGCGCACAATTACACTATTGCTCGTCGCACTCTCTTATTATGTTACGCAAAGCTTTGGCCCGATTTAGCATAATCCGTGCCAACCTTAAATTCATTATTCATGCAGCCGTCGCCTCCAGTTTGTTTGACCTGCGCGTAAACGACAGTTAAATTCTAACCTACACCTAACTCACTAATGATCTCCCTGTCATTAGCATTATAAGACGCACTTACGAGTAAGACGCACTTATGGGTATAACTAGGTAAACAGGAATTGTGTGCTGAGTGAGACATCTATGGCTTCTTCTGGGAGTATTTCGTCTAATCCGCTTTTTGTATGGGAGCAAGCCTTCATCAACCACTCTATACATAAATGTTTTTTATAGACTCAAGGTATAAAACACAGGGAGTTAAATAAGTGTACCTGTTTTCAATTCAATTGAAAACATTTATTTCGACCAACTGGGATCATGGATAGAGTTAGTTACAGTTTCTTAGCCTAAAGTTAGCAAACATTAAACTATTAACCTGATACTCCTGATAAATATAAAAAAGGAAGCACTTAGTAGGGCTTGACTGTCAGTACTTATTATTATTATTACTATACATAGTAAAAGCACGGGATAAGTGATTAGGACACGTGAAACGGACTCACCTGGTTTCCTTCCGCGTCGTGATGTAGCGCCCGCGAACGCGCACACTCGACTTTTAATATACAATACGTAATTATAGATCAATTGTGCTAATTATCCATTATTACGTATTGTAGAACTTTGTATTATATTTGTGAACTGCATCTCCACGATACAATTGTATCTTAGTGCATTTTGGACTTTTTGTCGCATAATGTGAATAGCACCGCCACGATTGATGAAGCTGCTCATATCCCTGGCCAGGGTACAGCCCAAAAAAGCTGGTCACTGTTCTGTACGCACACCCATACAACTGAAGTACGAATCTAAAGGTCCTGTGCTCCTAATTGTGTGTGCGTAGGTGATAAACTATTGTTAGTATTACTAAATCGCGGTAAAATTGCAATGGTTTGGATATTGGCATATCCTGACGCCTGATATAGATACGCAAGGTCCTTCGAATTGATATAGTTTTAATTTTCAACGTCTTCGAAACCCGTCGAGCGTAACCATTTTTTGGTAGTTTTAGGACAAAGATCCGTCCAATGTAAATGGATCTCACATTTTGCTTAAAAAAATGTGAGACGCAATGTTTATTAGACAAAGATCTTGGACAAGTGGAATACCACCCTTAGGTATACATATAGTAATAATAATTAATATGATTATAGTCTAGCCTCATAAATTGCGTAACTTTTCGTATGCACGAGAGGTATATCTGAAAGTAATTTTTTGTATGAACTAATTCGGGCTGACATCGGAAAGGCGATGTCAACCTGTATGAGTTCAAGAAACCAGCAAGATGAATTGCAACTGTCCAATTTCCGTTCAATACTTCACGCCTTAATCTGTTAATGCTTCCGTGAACTATGAAAACCAACCTACGAGTAAAGAGAAGTTACCTACCTACTCGTACAACTTGCATAACAAATCATACCTACCATAGTTAAATACCCGTGGCGAGCAAATGCTGAAATGACGCAATTTATTTGCTTTTAACGATTCCATTTCGCGTGACTGAACGCAGACCTAATTTCATATTTTGTCTCCTAGTGTGTACCTATTCGTATTTCGGTAATTTATTCAGTTTTACCGCACGAAATAGATTGGTTCCGACGAAACAATTTTTAATTATATAATGAATGTGAGATCATCGTTCAATAGAGAATACAATACATATGTAAATAGAAGTAGATCCACGTCTTGTTGTCCTGTCCAGCTGTTGTTGTATAATCTTACGATCAGGCTGAAGAAGCCCCGAAGTAAAGACCTACTTGCATCCTTCCCTCTCTTACACTCACACTACTCTCCTACACTCATTAACTCAGCAGTCACACTACGAACGAATTCAATAATAATAATAATAATAATATATTGCATGTTTATCTTTTGCCCTCGAAATAGAAATAATAAATAAATAAATATTTGCGGACAATCTTACACAATTTACACATATCAACCTAGTCCCAAACTAAGCAAAGCTTCTATGGGTACTAGACGACGATAAACATACTTATATAGATAAATAAATACTTAAATACATAGAAAACATCCATGACTCAGAAACAAATATTCGTGCTCATCGCAAAAACAAATGCCCTTACCGGGATTCGAACCCAGGACCTCGTAGCTTCGTAGGCAGGGTCACTACACTACCAACTAGGCTAAAGCGGTCGTCTAATAATATATTATTTATTTTCGTTTTTACAGTTCTTTAAAGATTAACTCTCGTTGTCGATTTGACTCCCACAACAAAGGCTGTGGCTAGAGCGGAAGTTACTGTAATGTATTTAAGAAAATTGTTACTTTAAGTTATGGTAAATAAATTATTCTTATTCTTCTCTTTCTTTCGTTATTCATACGGGATACCTACTGTCGTCCTGGCCTTTGCATTATACGATTTACACGTGGTTACAATATTTACCACACATTAGGTACTAATATCATAAAAGCGAAAGTAATTTTGTCTATATGTCATCTTTTCACCGATTGATACGCACATATAATACTCCAGGCATAATACGGTTTTGAAAAACATTAATTTATAATAGCGTTTTTTTTTGTTGATTTCATTTTAAAATGTTATTCTAAGATGCTGTATTCCAGAATTCGACAAACTTTCCACTCGGAAGTAATCATGTAGATTTAAATGAAGCATGCATTGTCTTTTTCGTATGATTTAACTTGAATATTATAAAGCAAAAATGTAAATGAACAAAAATAAAGACAAAAATATTTATTAATATTTTTTCTAACTTTTTAGAAGCTAGTTAATTAAAAAAAAAAATTGATTTCTGAAATTTTGTCGGATTCTTTCGCTGGGTAACTAATTTAATTGATAATATATCCGTTACACAGAAAAGTTAAGCTATTATAAATTATTTCCAAAATTGTTTTTTTTTTTCCATACAACTTGTCAGTTCATTGACTGGACTATAATAATAATCATTTATTTCAGATCAAAAGCCATATTTTTACATTCATATAAAAAAAACAAATCAACACATACATTACAATTAAGTTAAATACATTAAAATAAAATAAAATTACATTACAGAATGCCATAAAAAAGAAATACAACTTATAGTTTAGAGATAGTTTGAATTTAGGGGAAGGTTAACCTGATAATTTTAAATGGGAGCGGAAGTTTGTAAGGAGGTACGATATGAATGAGTTTCACGCTGACGCGGAAGATAGTACATTATTGTAGAAGCTGGAAAGTAGGCAATAGATGGACGAGTGGGCTCGAAGAAGACATTTCCATCAAAATGCAAATAATTATGATTAAGTATAACATTCTTGGAGAGTTTGAATTCACAGAAGGCCTGTTCGTGCGACGTCCATTGCTAACCACAGTTTTGAAGTCTGAATTCAGACCCACATTGGTTCATTTCCGAGCAGTGGTGTGAAATGATTATAACTTGATATCACAGTTCCTTTAATTCTTATTGCTAGGTTAGGTAATCGTATCATGCATCATAATTCATAATTGATCATCCGTGTGCAAGGAATGAACGTGAAGTGGGCCAGTGGCCGACCGTGACAGTGGCGGCGAACGCGACGTCACCGCTCTCTTTAATTACTTTGTTACGAAATAACATTAAGCGTAATAATTATATACCTGCATGCTTACCATGCTCCAGACAGAACTATGTGCCTACATCGAAAACGCGAATATTGATTGTTCCCGAAGGTTGAATAGTGATATGCAGAAGGCAATTTCCGCTGCATACTAATACTACTATTTTTGATTTCTGATTAGTTCGCGGGCGGGGAGAGTTTAATGAGTAAAATAGTTTACAATAAATATGATTTTATTATATTTTTGGCCCATTGTTTCAAAAAGCTTATTCTAGAATACCAAATTCTAGATAAGATAACATCCGATTTTTAACGGACACGTCCGTCAACGCCTTTTGGTTTATCTAGGATATCAAAGGCGAATACATATACTATAGGTCTATAGGGGTCGACACACGTAAAAAGAGCTCTGCGCGCCGTATTAAATGTATGGCCGCCAGAGCTCTTTTTAGGTGTGTTTACCTGTACTTATTTCGATCATTGAGTGCTTTTTTTATTTACAAGCTTTTATTTAGTTTCAATTGTCCCGTTGTCTGTCTGTCTGTCTGTAATCAAATCTTGCAAGTTAAATTTGATCCACTTACCGGTTTCCGATTTAGTTGAAATTTTGCACAAAATATGCAAATCGCGTGACAATGCAATATTATGATGACGTGGAGCTGACCTGATGATGGAGCTGGAAGGTGGCCATAGGAACTCCGTAATAAAACCACATAACCACATCGAGTTTGGGCTCGTTAGAATCGTCTCAATGAGTAGTTGATGACGGTATACAGAAAAGTACAGTCCGCAATAAAAGCTTGTACCAAAAATGAAATTTTTGTCAGAAACTTTTTTTCCCTTCACAATGTTTTTCCTTGAAATCGCATTACGATTAACGCACGATTTTCCTAACTTTATATGAAACAGGGTATAGATTATCTATGAGATAAACTCATGTATATGTATATAGATAGTCTATACGAAAAGACTGTAGTCGTAGGTGTTACATATTTTTTTCCGAGCCTATTTTTTTTTATTGAGTGTCTCACTGCTGGGCGAAGGCCTCTCCCTGCGATAACCATGCTCCTTTCGCCCAATAGGCATGATTCCTACGGTTCTTTTTCGATGCCATTCGAACCAGTTTTTAAAGAGGAACGTTACAAATTTTTGTATGGGAGCAACTACAATTCAAGTACATAATCGTAAATAGACAAAACGTTGAGTCAAAGACGGACCTCGCTGGCGCAGGCTTAGACCAACGATTTAAACTAATTGACACAGAAGTATGACGTCACCGCTGTCTATTTGTACTAATCGTTGTATAGAAAATTAAGTAAATTACTGTTCCGGTCGCTAAATACTGCGCCTAGGTCATAAAGCACTAGCCTCCGTAGCATATTGGCTAAAAATTAACAAATTAAAAATCAATATCGAAAAAACAAAATTAATGCAGTTTCATCAGTCAAAATCGAACACCATAAGTCTTAACATTAATTATAATAATAAAAGCGTTGAAGATATACGCGTAACCAAATTTTTAGGTTTAAACATAGATATACATACAAACTGGAAACCACACACTGAGTCATTATGTAAGCGCGTAAACAGTTTCGTATTTGTTCTCAATAAAATCTCGAAAATATCAGACCTTAAAACAGCTTTACTTGCATACCATGGTTACATCGATTATATTTTGGGGTAATTCCACCAATAAGTTGCAGGTGTTTAGGTCACAGAAAAAATGCATTCGAGCCATATGTGGCCTCAAACGAACAGAAAGCTGCAAACCTCATTTTAAAGAACTCAAGGTCCTCACACTAACCTGCCTATATATTTACGAGATCGCAGTCTTTGTCAAATCAAACTCCTCACTGTTTCCCTTAAGGCATAACATGAATTCGAGAAGCGTCCGTTACAAAAATGCTATACAAACCGTGAGTGGCAAAACAGCTTTGCTGAGAAGGAGTATACTAGGCATGGCTTCCAAAATATACAATTTCTTACCAGAAAGCCTAAAGAAATTAAATTTGTCAGTTTTTAAAAACAAATTTAAATTAAAACTTTTAGAGAGAGCATATTACAATGTTGATGAGTTTTTTTTAGATAGAAGTTTTCTAAATATGTGAAATATGTAATAAAAATATTAGTTTAAGTAAATCTAATGCTCATAAAAAAAAAAAAAGTTTTAGGTTTTAGTTCTTGTAAGACTTAACATTTGTACACCTTTTAGGTAGGTCACAGCGTACTGTATATTTTTTATTCTATTGTCACCTATTATGTCACCTGTGTATCACAAATAAATATTTACTTTACTCTAGGTCTATAGTTATTGTACAATTTTGTTTGTATAACAGCGTAAGGAATATAGTGGTAGCTCTAAATTTACTTTTGGACAATTTAAAAAAATGCATATTTCCGAGAAATGTATAATACTTTCCGCGATAAAGGAAAATTACTTCGTCAAGGGCATTGTTTAGATATAGAGTCCGCACAAAAGGTCATTTCTTTAGTATTTCATACTATCCATGAACACCCGTTCCGCTTACTATAACAAAGACAAACAAAACGTATTCGTTTCCTGGAAATTGTATCTACATGTTGCATAACAGACTAGGTACACCCTAAACTATCGGAACACATGTCGTCTCCGACCGCCGTGGCGCCGTAACTGCTCTTCTCCAATGCTTTATGCGCTGCTAAGGTAATTACATCCATACTCATAAAAGATAAGATGCTTTCTTGACATGCCTTTTGATTTATTATTTCTCTTTGGTCTTGTTCCATGGAGCATAAAACGACGGTAAAATCATCCGACATTGTAAGAGGAAACGGAAAACGTTTTGGTAGCCATTTTTAATTTATATTCTTGTGATTTTCATTTTATCTACTTGTATCTCGGAATACTAAATCATCTACCTATATTTAAAAAAATATACATTTTCATTGTATGCTGAGTTGTGTGTTGCTTTTTAAAACGTTTGCCTTTCCATTACAGATACAGTAGGTATGTGTAGATCGTTAAGAGGTGTTTTCTGCGTGGTTCTCTTTAATATCGTAGCGTTATTTATAACACAATAGGTACGTAGGTACGTTAAACTATATGTTACGTGTTCCTATGAAACGTCGATTTATCATTTTAATTGAAGCTCTATGATACAATTATAATTATAAATTGTATGATTAGATAACGTTACGGTTCGGGACATTCTGACAATTTTGCCGGACTGAGCAAACAGCAAGTTTGAAATGGTAACGGTAACGTGTAGCTGTCTAGCTGGCTAGTCTTTATAAAAATATTTGTCGGTTGCCCTTTAATTCTAAAAGTAATATTTAACCTTTGTAAACGTCGATTTATAAAAAAACGGTCGAACTGTATGTTTAAATTCGCTGACGATGCTATTTTTAGTAGGTATTTTTTTCTCTGACGAGCATCTTTTTTTTTATAATTGGACACGAGTCGGAAGTCATATTTACGCGAGTGCATCATACAACGTTTCACTATGCATTGTGCGAGTAAATGACAAAATAAATTAACAAGTTTTTTGAGTTGCTCTATGTAGTTTATTCTTCCTCTTCCTCGCTTTTCCTCTATCTTTCCTTCAATTATATTTATTATGAAGTTGTCATGTCGTATGAGGTGCCCTATCATCTTCCCTCTTCTGTTTTCTAAGTTTCTCACTAACTGCCTGGTTTGCCCCACTGTTCAGTACTTCTTCATTGGTTACTCTCTCTCTATCATTGTAATTTTCTCCATTCGCCTCCAACACCATATCTCGAACGCTTCTACGTATAATATCTCCGTTTCTGGGTTAAAGTCCATGTGTCACTTCATGTATGATTTAATAAATTTTATCTTCGTTTCTTTCGATATTTTAGACGTTAATATATGTGTTTTACTTTGGAAAGCTATAGTTTTGCCATTACTTTTCTGGACTGTATATCTGGCGTGAACCTGGAGTCTGCGGTAATAAGGCTTCCTAAATATCTGAATGATTTTGCTTTTTCGACTGTGGATCCGTTTAAGGAGATTGGTGTGAAAGGGTGGATTTTCTGTTTTAGATGTTATTACAATTTTGGTTTTACTGACATTCATTTTAACATCGCTTGTATACATTATAAATTACTTCCTGAGTGGAACTGCGTATTGTTTTACTCATTGCATCCACTTTTTATTGCAGTGGAATGCTAATAAATCGGCGAAATTAAATAAATATGGTAAAATAATAAGAAATGACAATATGTCTACTACTAGCATATGCCAAGTTTATCAAAGTAACTAGGGTAAAATAAAGATTTCCGTTCCGTTTCTAGACTTTTTGCCAAGCTTATACTACACTAACACTTTTCTCAAAAAGTAAATAAAACGATTAAAAGTTATAAAGCACCAGTGCGGTAAAGAAACACTTTCTAGACCATTTTGGCTGCTCAAAAACCGCTCTTTTTGAGCACATGCATTATAATAGTTATTTACGATACAAGTGCCAAAAACAGGAAATTCGCAACGAGTGGTGATAAATTAAAATACGACCGAAGGGAGTGTTTTAAATCGACACGAGTTGCGAATTACCTATTCGCACGTATATCGTACAACGTTTTACTGTACATATGGCTCTTTAAAGTTTCGACATACGCACGAAAAGTGCTCTTTTCCGCACTAGTGCGGGAAAGTAGCACCATATGTACTGTAAAATATATTTGACTTCACATTCGTTTTTATTAGTATTTAATTAAATTGTATGCACGCGTTTTTAAAAATAGCTTATGTAATTACGAACCGCCCTTCCGAACTGCGTTAATAAAATGGTCTGGCCCACATACTATTACGAAAGTTAGTATTCTAGTTTCACCGCGGAAACGGCTCAGTTCTCGCCTTATTCAGAAAAAGTTTTTGATTGTTGGGATTTGATTTATTTTCCTTATATTTGAAACGAAAAGAAGGTGTGATAGTTTAATGCCCTTTAAACAGTTGGTATACAATGGGTGGGTACATCTTCAAAATCAAAATGATAAAAATGTTTAGGTAGCTATTTCAATAAATCTATTGAAAATGCAAGGCGTGTTAAATGTAGATCCTATGGTAATATTGTTTCAATAATTAACGAGATGATCTCGCCAGCTCCTAAGCAAATTCACCCCGGGCGGTACCCGCTGAAATAAATGATAAGAATTTTATGAGCTTACTACCTGTATCTGTTCGTGGCGCGTGGAAGCCTTAATCTCTCTGCTAAACTACAATATACATTCGGCTATTGTTACCCGATTGTTACTAAAGCATAGCATTTGATGTGATGTTCTGATTATTTCTAAAGTTATGGGTAGATTAAGTAGTTAACGAAACCAGTGAATTTCATTATTATTAAATACCTATACCTATTCGGTAATCCTGGAAGCGCATACATATTATTTTACATTTGCCTCAAATGTATAATGGGCCTATCCAGGAGTTAAAAAAAATCAGAGGTTCAACACAATATACCTTATATACTAGTCGCAGCGGGCGACAAGACGACAATTGGCAGTTCATACATTTGATCGAGTTCCGACCGCGCAATAATCCTGACACAAACATATGCAAATTTAATTTAAATCTGGCACGACGGTTTCAATCACATGGCTCCCAGCGTCCCGCGAGAAATGTAACCAAGAGTGTACCGACGTACAAAACTTTTAATTTCACGAAAATTTAATCATCACAATAATCACAAAATTATTCCGAGGGAGAAAGTTAAACGTACCCCGAAGTAACGCTAATTAAGATTTAATTGCTCAACGCCAGTTTGCGTTAGGTATACAGTTATATATATATAATAGTTCAACATTAAACCATAGTAGGCAGTTGCCTACTATGGTTTAATGTTGAACTATTATAATTTTGTGTTGTTAGCCGAATTGCATCATAGTAGTCCATTCTAAAAGCAACTCTACCGTCCAAAGTAAATGATTCCAATTCCAATGACAGATTAAAAAAAGGCGGCTACAATGAATAAGCTCAACCATACTACTAAATATTTGTTGTGTTTTAGGACCATCGAGCAGCAGCAAAGATTTTATTGTCAACTCTGTTCTTTTGTTTTCTGCACAGTCGCCACCTGCTAATGAAAGACTTGTGAAGATATGCTGTAAATCATATCTTCACAAGTCTTTTCCGCTCACGGGACAAGATACCCGGTCCCGGACCCTTGGGTAGCTTGCGTACGGGCCTGGCCTACCTACAAAAACCTACTAGGCTAACACATATAGGACCTTTCAACAATTTCATGAAATGCAAGGGTACCTACCAGTGGCGGCGCGTGAAAATTTTCGATGAGCAACCCGGAACAAAAAAGTTATGAAAGAGTTTAGAGTATATAACTATAGGCTTCCTAAAAATAAATTTTAGGCAAGCCGGTGGGAATCGGTTTGTAAGTTGTATGGGCGCTTCGCCACTGGGCCCTACTCCTAGCGGGTGCTGTTTGTATGGGCGCTCCGCCACTGGGCCCTACTCCTAGCGGGTGCTGTTTGTATGGGCGCTCCGCCACTGGGACCTACTCCTAGCGGGTGCTGTTTGTATGGGCGCTCCGCCACTGGGCCCTACTCCTAGCGGGTGCTGTTTGTATGGGCGCTCCGCCACTGGGCCCTACTCCTAGCGGGTGCTGTTTGTATGGGCGCTCCGCCACTGGGACCTACTCCTAGCGGGTGCTGTTTGTATGGGCGCTCCGCCACTGGGCCCTACTCCTAGCGGGTGCTGTTTGTATGGGCGCTCCGCCACTGGGACCTACTCCTAGCGGGTGCTGTTTGTATGGGCGCTCCCCCACTGGGCCCTACTCCTAGCGGGTGCTGTTTGTATGGGCGCTCCGCCACTGGGCCCTACTCCTAGCGGGTGCTGTTTGTATGGGCGCTCCGCCACTGGGACCTACTCCTAGCGGGTGCTGTTTGTATGGGCGCTCCGCCACTGGGCCCTACTCCTAACGGGTGCTGTTTGTATGGGCGCTCCGCCACTGGGACCTACTCCTAGCGGGTGCTGTTTGTATGGGCGCTCCGCCACTGGGCCCTACTCCTAGCGGGTGCTGTTTGTATGGGCGCTCCGCCACTGGGACCTACTCCTAGCGGGTGCTGTTTGTATGGGCGCTTCGCCACTGGGCCCTACTCCTAGCGGGTGCTGTTTGTATGGGCGCTTCGCCACTGGGCCCTATTCCTAGCGGGTGCTGTTTGTATGGGCGCTCCGCCACTGGGACCTACTCCTAGCGGGTGCTGTTTCTGCCCGTGTCATGGGACGCACACAAAGACAGCATCCGCTAGGGCGTATAACGAAACATTTATTATTAATTTAGCATGTACACCTTTCCTTTATATGGCGTTCTTGATATTATATTGGTTTAGAAAAAGAGCCATAAAAAGGACCCATAGGATTATTTTTACGAGGCAGGCTCGAGTTAGCACGCCGAGTTCCCACATCATAAGGTATAAAAAATATTGCATGGCATCGTATATAATGCACTGTGAATGAAAAATGAAAATGTTTAATTTCATAAATTGTGAGTTTAAATGACAACAGGTATTGTTTAACGATCTCATTCTATAATATTCATATAATATAACAATCAATCCCATAAAAAAATATTCCATGTAAAAAAGAGGCCAAGTCTCGAAACTCTTCCACCGTAAAAAGTTGTGAGATATTTCGTAGTGCCATGTCTCAGGCATTCTTATTATTCTTTATTTGCTAGCTGAATAAAATTCTGCACTTATACTTGTGGTCAGTTAGCTGTGTTGTCGATAGTACTGCAATAAGTTTATTGGTAAGTAAAATTTGGCGAAAAATATTTTTCCTAAACGGCAGGCAGTACACCGGGTTCGTAGATTGATGTAAGGGTTGAAGTTTAGGTACCTATATAGTGTTTCCGAAAGTGTTCTCATGATATTTTGATTTGGGGATACTCTTCGAAGAGCAAGCGATCTGTTGGGCTGGGCTATCCAGGTAACTTTATGAAATTATCTTCTGTCTGAATATAGGTATTTATATTCATATTCATTTATTTCGTATTAATCATACATTGTACACGTGTACATTGCGTTCGCGCCACTAGGTGCACTTCAGCTCGTTTGTGGTGCGCGTGCCGCGACCGCTGCAGGAGACCATCGCATGTGTTGACTTCTGGCTGAAGGGTGTCGTGTTTCGACGGTTCCGGGGCAATCTGCCGAATCCTACACCGGAGATGACGATGCAACGGGGCCACGCCGTTTCGTCGCCTAAATAGAATTATTTGTTGTTTTTAGTTTCGTGACGCATTGGTTATTTCTCTAATGTCACGTACCTAAATGTATTTGTCAATAAATAAACTAAATAAATAAATAAATTGTCATTCATTACATTAAAAATATCATAATTAGCTCATAAAATACGGGACAATCAAAGTTATTCCATTAGATTATTAAAATTGTTCGTCCAGAAATTCAGCTACCAAATAATAGGCCTTCTGCATCAGCAGGGTTTTAAGTTTGAGGGTAAAACCAAGGCACGTCTGACAGTCTTTAGATAACAATGAATACTAAATAATTCATAATCTGTTTAGATAAACATATATTTAGACTAGTTTATAGAGGTCGGTCGATACGCTACCACAGAAAAGAATAGCCTCGTTAATACACCTAGATATCAAATGAATAAATGTGGGCCATAAATCTGGAAATCGCGTCGCACCACGCCCCGTGGCTCGATCAAACCGCGCACTGCCCTGCCGGCCCACCGCACTTTCACAGAAACACCTACATCGGTAGGAAAAACGCGCTATTTACGCTCTTCTGTTCTAGAATAGCAGCTGTCCCGCCGGCAGCGGCAACCGGCACGTGCCTTCATTAATCATTATTGTACGATAAAAAAAACTCATTTCGACTTGAATTCGATTATTATTCAGCGAAAGAAAACTTATTCATGCTGTTGATTTGTGGGAGTTTTCACCCGTTGTGATCAGTGATCACACGCCTGTCATGGTGTACGATTACTTGTCATTAAATAATTATACAGTTAAACTCATGTTTTAATAATCACCATTCCCGAACAGTACGAAACATGTCGCATATAAAATATACATACATACACAAGCTGTACCCGTAACTTCGTTTGCGTGGAAATGTGGTAGGAATATACCTATAACCTGCAGATCTATCATGCGACAGCCGCGACATACTCTCGATTTTTCTCGCACTATATCTCTTGTTCTAAGTGTTCCAATAAGAAAGAGACGGATAGTGCGAGAACAATCGAGAGAGCTCGCGCGCCGTCACATGATAGCCGTGCTGGAATAAACCTGGCTGTTACGTTTCTTTATAAAGCAGATTTTTTTCAGAATCTAGTCTAAACCTAGGTACTTACTAAGTACTCGATTATCTTATCCCATTTACTCATTTACCTACTTCTGTGCAGTGCAGTAGTCATGTTCAGTAATAAATAATATTTAATCTTATGGCCAGTGTAAAATATGGGTCTAATTTATTTATTTATTTAACTTTCTTGCACAAATAGAATAAGTACAAAGGGCGACCTTAATGCCACAAGGCATTTTCTTCCAGTCAACCGTAGAACCAAACATAAACTAGCTAGGGTACAGAAAGAAAAAAAGAAATAATAAACGTGGTTCTGTCGTCATATTTGTTCCTATACAATTGATTTTCTATAAGCGCATTGTACTTGTATCTTACGGGGTCCATTTTACTACTTGTGTAATAAACAAATATTTTACTTATGTACTCGAATGCGAGCTTCCCGATAGTCTGCTCAGGGAAGATTGATGAGAAAATCCTTCAGTACTATGTGTATATAGGAATTGCTTCTGGTGGAAACATAACTTTTAAATGATATCTCAGTAGATATTAAACATGTTCAGGGGCCGTAGACAAGGTTACATTCGACAAGCGCTAACGCCAATAGAAAACTAATAAAATGTAGGGGAATGACAGATGCCGACGAAACACTTTTCGTTAACATCTGTTATTCCCATAAATTTTATTAGTTTTCTATTAGCGTTAGCGCTTGTCGACTGTAACCTTGTCTAGCCCCCCAGTTCTGTTAGTAGCATATTTCGATACCATAGATCAGCGCTGCTACTGTTTTGTATGTAGACAGGTACCTTTTGCCTGATAGTCACAAATTATTAACGATAAAAAAAACATATTGTGAGTTTTCATCGCAATTTTGTATGCTATGAGTAATATTTCTTATTTTATGTTTATTATGTATAGGTACGCATTTGACCATTCTCTCACCTGAATGTAATATCCGGAACTACACAATCCGATTTCAAAAATCATTTCACTTGCGTGTAGAATGGACTGTCTGCCTGGTTATAGGCTATCCTCGTGCCTAAATAATTTTAACCCAGTGAGCGGATGGTCTGTCGACCGTTCTCACCGAGACAAATATTTGCATATTAAGGCAATTTGTTTTCGGATTTGGTTTACTGTCAGAGAATTACCGTTTCCGCCCCAGGCCCCCTATTCTGTAACCTGTTTTAAGCTCACCTCTACGTTCCCCCACAAATATATCTAGACACCGCGATGCGTAGTAACTAAGCGTAGTTGAGGTCTAGTTTCGTGACGGGTGACCGGCGGGGTGAGCCGCATTAGCGCGTAGCGAATAACAGCCCAGAGCTCAAGTTAAATACGTTCGTGTAAATACCATCTCTTTGTGCAACGACATGTCGCATGAATGTCTCTTGTGTAAATTGATGATACTTTGTATCATTTAATGCATTTTTTTGTGTGTTACTCTGCACAAGCTTTGCTTGGCTGGCTTCAAGGTCTATTGTGAAATGGTCACTGACAACATTAGAAAATCCGAATCTGAACAGCTTTTTTATCCTACTTGGTTAAATTTACACATGGGTACCGCGCGCAAGCTATTTTCACAGAAATTGGTTCAATCTGAAGTGCGATTGCGTCACGTGGCTTGACCAAATCGAATGCGACGCCAAATACATACATTGGCAAAAGCCCCGCGCTAATTAAGCTTTAGGTATGATCATAGATAGCTGTTCTGTAGGCAAGCTTGCATTGAACGTAGTAATACGTATAATCTAAGGAAGGGTTGCACCAACTTACGATCACATTAAATCCAACGCCGACAGCTTTAATTCAATAGAAACTTGTCAAACTTTCCATACATTCGGATTTTAATGAACACCGTTTACAATTTTCCAGACGGTTTGGCTTAACCGACCCTAACTGTCCGTCCAAGATGAACATCAGGCGCTAAAACTAAAAAAATAAACGTGTATTCCAGTATACGATGCGTCCGGGCAGTACAACCAGAACGTGATGTTCGGGAACGAGTACTGGCTGGGCTCGTTGACGTCCTGCCGCGATCTGCAGCTGAAGCAGTACTACGCGTCCACGCCGCCCTTCGACACCAAGTTCCACATGGTCAGGATCAACGTGACGCTGGACGAGGAGCACCTAGCTCAGGTAACTTGCTACGATTTTCTAGTCAGTTATTTTAACATCGCTATCATTAGTTGGAGTTAGGCGAGTTTTATTGCCGATTTAGTTTTTGCACACGGCGGTCCCTATACATATAGTAAGAGTCGTACAACAGTTTATATTTGGTTTTTCTACGGTATACCCCGGCCAACATTTACAGATTTTCAGTTTTTTGTGTTATTTTCCGAGCAAACTAAGATTAAAATGTCGGGTCTTAGAACAGATGACGCGCGTGATCATCGCTTGTGGTGGTAAGTAGTACCGACGTTTTTAATGGGACACATATAATGTTCTGCTATAGTAACGTCATTTTCGAACGCACTTCCGACAAGTGTTGCTTCAACTATTCCGGTTGATGGGACATGTTTCATTTGTTTTTTTAATGGCTGTATAAGTACATGTATAATCAACGGTTTATGATAAACAACCTAGTAATCAGCACACATTCGAAGTTTACTTCCACACATATTTTTTTTGGAAAACTGACGGTTTCTCTGTTTTGGAGATCGGGACCATGGCGGGTTTATTTGGTATAGTTTAGGAGTTGCTGCCACATTCTGTCTCTATCAACAAATCAGCTCAATGGTGCCATAAATAAACATAGGTACGCCGAATATAAGCTCAATCGGATACCGGTAAATGGCTGAAAATGGCTTGAACATTTTGAAGGATAACTTACATACTTAATTACACACATGTATATTGTATATACAAAGTTGTTATATTTCTCCTGGCGTAGGGTAATTTCGCCGGTTAGCGACCACCTAATTTTATGTGCCGGTTGGCGACCACTTAGCTGAGTTGGTGAACTGAAAGGATATTTCCACGGTTTTTTAATAGATTTCTATTCTAAAACAACAACAAAAATGCATGTACAACTAATTGTCTCAATAGGGTCTGTAGAATTGATGTTATCTTCAATAGTAAAAACCTTCTCCTTCAGGTGGTCGCTACCCGAAGGTGATCGCGTAACCAGCGTAATGACCCTACACTTCCTCTCATTTTCCCAATAGGCGAGGCGGAGGCGCTTAAAACAAAGTCGATTGATATTTTACTAGCCGTACAACGCCCACTACTTCGCCTTGTGAGACAGTTGAAAGCTTTTGTAATCATAATAAATTTAAAAGCCTACCAAGCTTACAAAAGCAACATTTATTTTGTATACCTACAGTTGCGAGAATTATTTAAGTGAAGCGGAGTATGCTGAAGCTATAAGATGGGAACATCTTCTCTTAGTTTCCAATCTACGCTCACTGGACCATTGGGATTGCTCAGCGCTATAGTTTTCATTTATGGAATACTTATTGATAGCAGCCTAAATACGTTGTCTATCAATATGTATTCCATAAATACTAGCTGCCGCGAGCTCTGCCAGCATGTTACAAAAAACGCGCGAAGCCGGAAGCTGGACTATATCCAGAAGTTCATTTTGATGATATAGATATTCTTTATTCAGGAGATAACAAAATGTATGAGATGAGCAAAAGAGATATCAACTAAAGTAATAATAAAAAAGTAATTGGTTCATTTTATACATTGGTAAAAGAATTTTTGATCACGGGTGAGTACTTAATACTCACAAATTTTAACTAATTATAATATTAGCATATTGAAACTAAATTTTCCTGGGATCTAACGTCTGCAAAAAACATATTTCATGTACTGGGATAATTAAAACGTGTACGTAGGTATCTGTAATCTAAATCAATGACTCGAGTAAAGCTTCAGAGGCAACTCAAACTCACTACTTCTTTACTCACCGTAAAGGGTTCCTATGAAGTCCGGTTTTGCTCTTATTAGTCTTGGGTTTATTTAACCACGTACGAACTGATTTCATGATTAGTTTAGTCCATTTGTAGCGGTTATTGCTTTCTGTAGGTATTTACTATGTAGTAGCTATTTAGAAGCAGGTACATTAGAAAACTGAAGGCTTTCTTACTTATTATTAAAGTTACTAGGTATACCGTTACTTTCGGAAAGATTTTAGAGTTTTCTTAAGAATAAAAAAGATATATAGCCCGACAAGTCCCAATTTAACCCTTAAGTAGTCGCTGTAAACCGCATAATACACATATGGCAATACTGTACATACGTCATGTATAGTCGGGACAGTGTGTATTGGTATTGTTGTTTGTTGAATGTCCAAATTCTATGCTTTATAATAAATACCTATTCATCAATATTTGGTTCCAAGTACGTATTCGATATTTAAGTATTTTTCTGATTCTGACTCCGAAGACTCCGACTCGGTTCACTAATGATCCGGCGAAAAATATTTAGCTAATTTTTAACTCCCAAACTTTAATATAAGATAGTAATTACAGCTGGAGTCTGGCTAACGCATTTAGACATAGGACTTAGGAGATACTATCGGAAGAGATATGCCTATATAGATAGAATAGAGGAACATTTTATTGATAAAAAACATACCTACTACAGAGTGTAAATAAAATACAATACTAAAGCTAATTTTAAATTAAAATAACTAAAACTAAAGCTTAAAATTAGATACAATAATTTAAATAGAAACTAATTATATAAAAGACCTGGGCCTCTTGGCAGGGTGCCCATCACGCAGGCAGCATTCCCGCGCTGAACTGCGATAGCGATTCCTTGCGCGAAAGCTGAAAGAAGAGCTGAAGAAAGCTGCCGGCGCGTGGCTCGCCTGTACTATTGATCCCATATTGTTATTTGGACGAAGTTTTATTTCCCAACTCAACGTTGTGCACTGATATTATTACCCAACTAATGATTTGATAAATTATTGTTAGGCAAATTATTATCAGGGGACCGATTTTTGACTTTTGAGCGCTTGACCCTTTCACTCGAAAACTGACAAATATTAGGAAATGCTATTTTGAAATGACGAATGAATGATTGCTTAAGCAAATCATTTGCTTCATAGGTAATTATATGCCGCAAAAACGTTTGTTGCAGTAAAATTTAGCATTATAAAAATGTTGCCAAATAAGAAAAGTGCGAAGTAAAGTTATGCCAATGATTGATTTATCAAATTTGATGATTTAACAACTTTTCGCAGAATTTTCGCGAAAAGTTGGTTGCGAAGTGAAATTTAGCGAAACATATTTCGTTGAAAAGGCAGTATACCCTCCAACTCTGATGCCTTCAAGACCGCTGACCTCAATTATAAAACGTTCGGTCTGGGATTCGACTAAAGGACCTTTTTCTATTTCGTCTTCAAATTTTATTACAATATGTTAATACGAAAAGAAATTACTAGTTAAATCCAAACAAACTAACTAGTTCAATCAATACCTACGACCGCACTATAAAATGTCAGTACCGGTTATGTCAACCACCAATTTCAAGACATTGTTTATAGAAATACTAGGCCGGAATCCTTTTTTGCTGTAAATATTCAATTATATTCAAAACAAGCTGAAGCTACGCTAGCGGTTCAGGCATGCGGCTGTCAAACGGCGGTCGTGGGTCCGAATCCCGGCTCGTACCAATGAGTTTTTCATCCACGAAGAAATTCAAAGGTGTATGTGAAGGGCAAGAGTGGGGCCTACTGCCCATCCCTCTCATCCGTGAGGGGCAAAATATAGGCTGATTCATGTTCATGTTCATTCAAAATAAGCTTTCTGACATCACTATGGATTGCTTTCGATCTATTTATTGTAATTTCTTTTACAACCGCGAAGTATTTCTTCTTCCTTGCCGTTTGTTTACTTACATCGGTGACATTCGATGACGTATACTCCTTGCCAGTGAAAGAAATTAGTTCCATTAAAAACCCGCAACGTGGCTAGGGTCAATAAGAAACTTGCCAGGCTATACATGCTTGATTTATAGTTTGACTTTTAATTAGGATTGTCAGCATTTGGAATTACTGATGTGTAGATCTAAATGTCACTTTTTATACGGAAAAATGTCAGTTAAGGGGGTGCATTGGAAATTATTGTGTGCTTTGAAACGCCGTTCTGACTAGATTATGAAATAATAAGGTCTGATTTTCAGATCTGATTCTTGACTATTGTTTATCTGATTTAATCGATACATGATTGCCTAAAATTTCCTCGATAGTAAAAAAAAACCAAAGTTGGGTCTTTATCTTCCTTTTTTTACTCAGCCTACTCAAAGAATACATTATTTTACGACACAATCGAGTTAATACTATAGTATTTTATCTCATCTAATATCTCACTTAATGAAATATAAATAAAACTTCAGTAAGTTGGGTATTTATCTAAATTTGTCCAAAAAAGCCATTCCCGAAGAGTGTTGCATCTCTTGTTCTCGTGCGCGGAAGGCATAAACGTGTCTCTGTCAACGTCGACTCGAATCGAGGCATCCCCTTAATTAGTTCTAACGCGCGTTTGAATTGAAACGTTACGTGGTTACCCCTCTGGTGTCGAATAATTTTCCGATAAAGATTAATTTCAACATGTATGTATGTATGAAGAATAGTATAAAAGTGATTGAAGCAAGAAAGGTTTGTCAAGTGGAAATCCGTGAACCTTATCCTCCGGGAAACGGGCATGATTATATGTAGGTATGTTTTATTTTTTAATGTATTAATTTGTGCAATAATATAATGTTCAACAGAGCAGCCGAGTAATTCTGGTGGGTGAATGCTTGCCTGCCTCATGCAACGAGTCGGCCATCCTGGCGATCATGGGCGAGGCGGAGAAGGCCGCGGCGGCGCGCGCGGCCGCGGCCGGCCTCTTGTCTTCCATGAGGACCGTCGGGGTGCGGCCTGTTCCCAGCTCCTACAATATACTGCACGATACTAAACTGCATATCCTAGGGTAAGAATCTAATAATTATTGTAGCTGTTTCTGTGATTTGGTTTTCCGCGATCATGACATCGCTAGGTCGAGGCTTAGTTTCTTCTTTCGGTAGTCCAAATGTATTTCTCATTTATTGAAGTATCGCGTATTGATCACTACTATGCTGTATTTTTTGGAAAACGAATTCAGTAAAATTTGCAAAATTTTGCAGTTGGCAAAGAACGCGACGGAGTTTACTGCCATAAATTGTACGAAAACGCCCTGAAGATTGGCCTGAATAAAATATGATTTCAGGCAGTGTGAAATATTAAAACCGTAACTATATACTTAGGAAGCATTCACAATTGGTTCCCATTAGTGTGGCTCAGTAACGTTTATTGTAATCCACGTTCAAATTGAGGTATAATGAGCGTAATTAGAGAAATGTCCTTATTTTAAACATCTCCAATTAATTACAATGTTTTTGCAAGTCACTGCGGGTTGGAGCCATAATGCCCCGCAAGTTGTCCAATTAAACGGCTGTAATTATTATCATCGCCACAGACCATTAGAGCGCACCGAGTTATCTCATGAAACGCTGTTTAATGGAATATTCTAGTGTTCACTAAATTGATTATTAAAGTACCTACTTATGATAAGGCCTTATTTTGCATTTATTCATTAACTTTCGTAGGACGTTGAAAATTCATGAATGTAATTTGAATATAACCAAATGGCGGTTTTGATTACGAGATGAAACGAAATCGTATTATGAATAATTTTTAAATATGGCCAAATTAAAAACCTAATTATGTCACTACAAGCTATGTGTATCGATTTTTAATTTTCTTTAAACAATTAATTTCTTATCACAGAGCTACGTAGCCTAGTGGTTCAGGCATGCGGCTGTCAAGCGGCGGTCGTGGGTTCGAATCCCGGCTCATACCAATGAGTTTTCGGAACTTATGTACGTTAGCTTTTCGGTGAAGGAAAACATCGTGAGGAAACCGGTCTAATCCCAATAAGGACTACTTTTCCCTCTGGGTTAGAAGGTCAGATGGCAGTCGCTTTCGTAAAACTAGTGCTTATGCCAAATCTTGGGATTAGGTGTCAATGCGGACCCCGGGCTCCTTCAGGGGAAAAACGCTAGGAGGATGATGAATAATTTCTTATCACAATGGAATAAATTGCATCGCAGATGAATTGACTTCTTATGTATACTTTTTCTATCCGTGTTAATTTATTATCTGTCACTGTAAGTATCTACGTGTTATGGCCCCTGTTGCAGCGCCGTGACGATCATAGTGTTAGTGCTGATGGTGGCCGCGTCGTTCCACGAGGGCTACTTGGAGCGCCGGTTCAAACAAACCACTCAAACCCGGGACCTAGAGCTGGCCCACAACGATAACAACAACAAACCGGTACTACACTGAATTCTTATTTCTACCGCCACTGATCTATTACTAATCTCAACTGAAACCCACACTGTGCTACCATTTCTTTTTAAAGGCCATGGCAGGGTAAGGGAACATCTTGTGCGTAAATAGCTTTTCCGCTTGATTTTTTTTCTGATGATAGGTCACGGCGTTAGTAAGTGTTATACTAAATTTCAGCATTCTCCTCTTCTTATTTTTGAAGAAAATAAATAAATAAGAAAAATGAATTTTCATGAATATCTCCGCTTTAATGGAACGAATAATTTCGTGCTTCATACATATGATACACTTAGCTAAGACACATAATATGTGCCAATAAGCCACATGACATTCCATATAAAAAAAATAGATGCGTTGACATTTTTCAGAAAAAAAACAAGCGGAAAAGCTATTAAGGCACAAGATGTTCCCTTACCCTGCAATGGCCTTTTCATAAGGCTTCTTCTCTAGACTTCTTTATAATAATCACGGGTCTGAAGCTTATATTTAGGAAATATATAACTTTGTATGGTATAGATTTAATGAGATGGGACTCGAATGTGTACAAAAGACTATGAAAATCGCGTCATTAACAA
Organism: Epinotia bilunana; assembly: GCA_947049275.1. NCBI lineage: Eukaryota > Metazoa > Arthropoda > Insecta > Lepidoptera > Tortricidae > Epinotia > Epinotia bilunana. The sequence goes on from OX346252.1 coordinate 10,954,911, forward strand.
AGCTTCCAAGTTCCATAACCTCTGCACATTAAATATTACGATGTTAGGAGACTGAAGGGCTGAAACCACAAGATAAATTTACGAGGTAAATCGAGTTTCATTGCCTGTCACGCCCACAGCGACGCAGAAGCGGCATATTCGGCTGCGATCTGCGATTAGCAACGTTGCTTACATCGCAGAGTTAATCTAACTAATGTTATGTAAGTAACAGTATAATGGTTTGAATGAGTTCATACAAAGGGTAAAAGCATAAAGTTTTTATTGTAGTTTAAAGACGGAGCACTTTGTTACGACATTAAGTTACAAAGGTTATACATTACATTAAATTTATTTATAGCGTTGTTTTCGATTTGTAATAGTGCAATAATATTAGGACGTAAGATATATTTTAATTGCAAAAGCAGTAAAATTTCCTAAGACACCTCACTACACTAGCTGTTTTCCTCACAAGGCCTGCGCCATCGGCACTAAGTTTCGCGATGAATGCAGTTGCGTACACGATTGTGTAAGTAAAATTGTGTCAATTTCTCAGGTCAGTGACGGCACGCATCAAGTTGATGGGAACTCAACCAAAGACAATCAAGACAGAGACCTTCGACGGGAAACTTGCGGTTAGTACACTAGGCCTGCCAACTCTTACGATAAAACTGCCGGCAAATTACAGTGATGTAATATTATATGATCGGTACATTGTGCTAAGTATCTACTTACTACAAAGTTAATACTTTGAATTAGCGATTGGCGCGAAGTCAAATGTGAAGAAACCTTAGGAATTCAGCATTTATTTGTCACCAAATTTAAAAGTACTTATATCATATATCTAAGTATGGGGGGGTTGAAGGTACCTTTTTTCAGATTTTCGTACATATCTCGAATATCTGTACGAATAGCGTTATAATTACTTCTGACAAAAGTTTCTACATAAAATTTCCTACAAAAATTGTCATAATTATTTTTACTCTACGATCAATACTTTGGAAGCTACAGGGTGTTAAAGTAAACAAAGAGATAAAAAATAGTAGATTTAATTTATTTTTCGTAGTTGTTCATCATAATTATTATAATTACTTCGTGTAAAAGTTTTTCCATAAAATTTCCTACAAAATTAGTCATAGTTGGGCATTTCTCAGAGGTGGCGTTTTTACGTGTACGAGGGCATAAGTACGTGAATTTATTGCTAAAAAAATCTGAATTAAATCATACAAATCCATCAGCATCTGATACACCTGGACAACTAGTAAAACATTCAATATAGTATATATATTGTAAGAAAATAAATGTTTAAAATTGACGAACGGTGGGTATATCCCACGCCCAGATTTGTTGAAACAAAAAATCATAACCTAAGGCGGGAATTTTATTTTAATTTTTATATTGGTTCACGTATTCTACATTAGCCTATTATTTATATTATTTGACTCAAAATAATTCACGTATTAATATTATCAAATAAATCCAATTATTCGACTTGTCCCGCGGTAACACGTGATTTCACTGGAATTTATAAATCTTGTCGGCATTTGACAAAGGAATATACCAGGAACGCCGCGCCGCGTGCGCAGGTAGCTTCAGTCGCGCCACGTTTACCGGCGAGAGCGGACGTCAGCTCTCGGTCTGCAAGCGGATTTTGTAAAGGTGTTTTCGGCATTCGGTGGGTTTGGTTACGTGATTTTTGAATTCGGTGAAGCAATTAATTGTTTAAGGGCTTCTGATTTTTTCGGTTTAATAGTGTGTAAGCCACCCTCAGAGGTATGTGATTTGTATATTAGAAACTCTTTTTCATACTATGATTATTATTTCTGTAATTATTTAATAGCTATTAAAATTGAATTCAGTGAGGTTTTTGACCACCGAAATCAAAAAAAATACTCTTCACCACCATTATTTTTTTAATTTAAGCCTAATTCTTAATTTAAACATCATATGTCTTTAAAGTAAAAAAAAATCAGCACCGAAGTCAGGCACCGAAGGTCAACTCTGAGAATCGCCCATTTATTTTTACTCTACGATCAATACTTTAGGAGCTACAGGATGTTTAAGTTAAAAAAAACCGGCCAAGTGCGAGTCGGACTCGCGTTGCAAGGGTTCCGTGCATCACAAGATTTTAAACAATTTTTTTACTAACGGAGCGTTTTTGACGTTTTATAAAAATAAGCTGATTAGATTTTTGTCAAATACCGTAGTAAGTCCGACTCACGCTTGACTGCACATTTCTAATAGGTTTTCCTGTCATCTGTAGGTAAAGAACTATTTTGTGTTTTTTTTTCAAAATGTTAGACTCAGTAGTTTCGGAGATGAAGGGGGGGAATGGTAGTTTTTTGGCTATTTTCTTAAATAATTTCTTTACGAATTAATTTAAAGTTACAAAAAAAAAAATTTTGATGCACACAATGAGCTCCTTCATTTGGTATGTAACACGATAGTATATGCAAAACTTTATTTTTTAATTTTCTCATTTCCCCCCCAAAAGTGGCCCCCATGTTTAAAATTCATTTGTTTGCGTTACATGTTCCTCTTTGGGTCACAAACTTACATATGTGTACCAAATTTCAACGAAATTGGTTCAGTAGTTTCGGAGAAAATAGGCTGTGAAGGACGGACAGACAGACGCACGAGTGATCCTATAAGGGTTCCGTTTTTTCCTTCTGAGGTACGGAACCCTAAACATAGTCGATTTAAGAAAACGTCGTTTTTTCGTAGTTGTTCATTATAATTCATTTCTTTTTTAGGATAAGCAAGCTTAGTCACCTGCTTATCGAACACACAATTCCCATGTCGATCCATTGAGAATTTCTAAACAAAACAAACGAATAAAGCAGCAAAACCACTGATTTCTCAGTTTTCTCATTGACATAGTTGTTCTCCGGGAAAGAGTGCAATTACGACCTGGTGATGTATGAAACAAGTGTAGAGGGTCTATCCGTGTGACCCCCAGAAAAATCTGACATTTCAAGATTTGCCTCGGGGTAAAAAGTTGGAGTACAGCCTGGCAAAACGGTCAGACCTAGGTCAGGGGTGCTCGACCACATGACATAGGGAACCGCGTGCAGTTTTTGATGATCAAAAAAAATTAAAACGGACTTTTAAGTTTATATATATATATACATATGATTGACATGTTCAGTTGCGGTAAGATGCGACAGATTTTTCTCTTCAGTATGAATAAGGCATGACATAATCGTAGACAACATATGGCTATTAAAACGTTAATTATAAAAATCTACTAATTAATTTGTTTTTGACGCTGGCTCTCTGTTATATGTATGTATACAAAATGCGTTCTAATGCAATAAATCATTCCTAATGCCATTCTGGTTGTACTCGTATGAATCCTACTAATATTAGTTTAGATGTTTGGATGTTTGTTACTCAATCACGCTTAAACGGCTGAACCGATTTGAATGAAATTTTGCACGAAGATAGTTCATAGCCTGGATTAAAATATAGGATAGTTTTTATCCCGGGTCCACGCGGACGAAGTAATTAGATAAACTTAAACCATCGTTACAGATGGAACGTCATCATATGATCGTGATCAATGTACGATAAGTTACGTGCCCAATATCATAACAAATATAGGTAACGTAGTATCTTAAGAGTCCGCAGTAAGCTCGGCCGAATTTCACCTTCCCATACAAACGGTGTTTCGTTCTCATTTTAAAACTACGTGTTGGATTGTGCCGAAACTTTGCATATACAATGACATGGGGTATATCTATGTATACTGCGTTTGTATGGAGAATCGAGCTTACTGGCGGACTCTTAACTAGAGCCTCTTAAGAACTTTTCAAAGCAGTTCTACGCACTAATACCGCAAATATACTGTGGCAATATGCAGGAACATGGGCGGAGGTGCTGTTGTCGTTCTCGATGTTGTCGAACGGCCGCGCCATCCTCAGCACGCACCGCCCCACCGATGGGGCGCTCACCTCACTCCACGGAATCAGGTGAAGTAACATGCTAAATGTGCTCTCCCAAATTAAACTTGAACAAACGTAACACAAACGAAAAATATCGCTACTTTTGTTCCCATATGGAAAATAGAGTCAAGTAACAAGGATAGATATTTCTTAATTTAATTTATTGAAATAAATATTTAATTTAATTGTAACTCATACCGCGTCATATAAGCGCGAAGCAATCATTGGTGTATACCTGCGTTTGCGAATATTATGCTCGTACATAGAAACACCAGACCGTAAAGATTGAGCAAAGATATATACTGATGAGGGTTGAGCTGAGTTCTTTGGATGATTCGTATCTAGTTTTAACGCCGATCTGAGTTTGTTGGAATTTAATGATTTGGCTAGTCGTACTAAACTAACATATTTGGTTTGCTCCCTTGATTAAGTAGGTAGGTACTTTTCTTAATTTTCCCCAGTACAACCAATATGTATGTTTTAACTTGAAGTAACTATTTCAGATTCTTATCAGTGGTATGGGTGATAATGGTGCACACTTACCTCACAATATTCTACATTTCCACGAACAAGTCAATGAGAATTGTAATAGAACGCAACTTCATGTACCAATCAGTCGGTAACGCTTCATATTGCGTGGACAGCTTCTTCTTCATCAGGTACGTTCAATATCGTTGTTTGAACATTTTTAGGAAGAAGCATTAAGCAGGACTACTTATAATATTAATTTTATTTTTATTTTCAGTGGCCTGCTCGTTACAGTGCTATTCCTAAGAACCGAGGACAAAAAGGCCGCACGAAGAGAAGAAATGAAACAACAAAAAGTCAAACAAGATATTAACAAAAATATGAACGGCTACACGAATTCCGCATTATCGGTGTCCGTCATAAGCCAAAGTTCGTTCTGTCAGGATTTACTAGAGAAACCCGAGGGAAAGTTTTATACAATTGGGGAATTTTTCAAGCTCATCAAGAATTTTTTGGTTTTGTTTTTCTATCGAGTTGTGCGCCTAACGCCGGCGTACGCCTTCGTGATTGGTCTAAACGAGATTACTCTACGATATACTAACTCCAACTCCGTGTTTGAGCCAGCGCAGTACGACCACGTCACTTGCGACCAGTTCTGGTGGAGAAACCTCCTCTACATCAACAACCTGTACTCGCAACGAGAAATGTGTATGGTTTGGTCCTGGTACATGGCCAACGACACGCAATTTTATGTTGTCGGCATACTATTGTTGTTGATTTCTGTGAAGTAAGTAAAAAAAATCAATTCAAGGGAAAGTCCTTTATACGTTATTTGGTTATTATTAATACATTATTTTGATGCTGCTTTTAATCCATCAGGCATCCAAAGGTAGCCGTGGGTTCGCTGGGTCTGATAATGGCCAGCTCCTGGGCGACTACAATCTACATCTCCGTGTCGAGCCTGTACAAGGCTCGCATCCAGGAGCCGTTCGAAATGTTCGACGGGCTCTACGACAAGCCCTGGTCTAGGATTGGTCCCTACTTAGTAGGTAAGGTGTAAAACTATTAAGTAGGTAAGTTTAGTATGGCGATATACTCTTATAAAACTACTTACTAAGCTCCCATGTGGGCCTCGTTATCCCTTTTTGCTGTAATATCCATCGAACCTTTCCCAAAAAGTAAACGTTTATATTGTTAGGTTGTAAAGTACGTCTCAAATATCCCCTTCGTAGGTCAGTGAGCCCGCCCTAAACGTGTCCCACAAAAACCGATCGGTCGGATGAACTACGTATATTGATAACTTCACACGGCTCCCAATCTTTCACTTCACAAAATACTTGTACTGTATGTACCGTCTTGTGATAGACGTGCAGGGTAAATATTAAGAATCGGGGGCGCTTTTGTTCATCTAATTTTTGAAGTACTATTATTGGAAGTCGGAAAATGTTTTTCATACAATTTTACGATCATAAGTCACAGGAATTCGAAGTCATAAAGACAATAATCATACATTTCTCATATCCTAATATTTCGATTAATATTTTTTTTCGTTATCACTTGTCCTCACTTGTCCGTTTTATTTAAATTCATAATTACACTAGTAAATAGTCATACCATTTTATAACCCTAAAATAGTTTTTCTTAATATTCTTCATCATAAATGTTACTTATCCGTATTATATAACTTCATATTATTAAAAATCCTGCATAGTCAGTCATTTAAGTAATGAAAACCTAAAAAAATACATCCGAAAACCGAATCAGAGCACCCCACTTCCACGTGGTCTTGTCTATCCTACCCCAGTTGCGCCAGTGAAACGAAGGGTTGACGGAGCGAGATACTGGCGGGAGCCCGGGCGGAGGCGGCTGTGACTGCTTTGTAATCTTCACCTTTAATTCTACCTTTTTCTAAAACGGATGGTCACTGAGAAGAGTTTATTTGACATTATATGTTCTATAGGATACATTAATAAAAATGAGTTGTTATATTGACATCAATTTCACTAGGCTCTAGACGCTAAGCAAGCCGCCTGTCTGTGCGGGCGTAGCCTAAGGCAGGTCTGTGTAGGCACGACGACGAGCGAAGCGAGGAGGAGTGTTAGATGTACTGCGACCCTACGCGTGCGAGCCGAGCGAGCGAAGCGAGCGTGCCGCGGCAACGGCCGGCAAAGCGCCAGAACCGATTGATTTTTAAATTAATTTGCTAAAGAATTTATTCATTAGGAAAAACAAAATTAGAAGTTGAAGTATGTTCTTAATTATGATATTAGGACTAACAAAATTAGGACTTCAAGCCAGTTCTTAGTAATGAAATTATGAAGGAAAAAATTAGGACAACTGATCATTATGACTTCCGATGCAGCAATTTAGGAACAATAAAGTTAGGACGAAAAAAAAAATGACGAGTGATGATTATGACTACAAAACGTTAGTATAAAAAATAGGACATTGAATTTTATGGCAGTCAATATGAATCCTAAAAAGCGGTGTTGCACAATAAGAATTTCCTACTTTTTGTTGTTTTTCGTTTTTCATGCATGATTTCTGCCTAAAATATAAATAAAATTAAGTAACAAAACAAGTTTCTGACAATTATACTAATATTAATACAATACAAAAATAATACTCATCACAAACAGACCGTCGGACAACAAAGTGAGATTATGAAGGGTCGCGTTTTTACCTTTGAGGTACAAATATTACGTAACCCTAATAATATTTATTTTTTTCGTTTAAGAAAGTAAAGCGGAGGGATGTACTGATATGATAAATGTCATGCCTCTCATAGCTACACGTTAAACTCACGAACCCATCTCAGATTCGTACATAAAAGATACGGACAGCGGAAGGACATACGCTTTACATTACCTACAAAATATGTGAATTCTTTAATGCAGGGAATAGACGGTCAATGGTCAATATACATATATAAGTATATTGTTTCTGTTGTTTAAAGGTATGATTGTGGGCTGGTACCTGCACAAGACGAAGTGCCAGGTAAAGATGCCGTACTGGCTGGTTGCTGTAGGCTGGCCCGCATCACTCGTAGTCATCGGCAGTCTCATATTCGGAATGGTGGACGGGTACTTTGAGGTCTGGCCGACCGCATTTTACGTCAGCGTGGGACACACAGGTAAGATAAAATATCCTAATAGAATTTATTCTGGAGAGGAAACTTTCTTACCCTTAGTTACTGTCAAATGAAACATCAATTCAAAGGAACAACGCAATAATAATAATAATCAACTACGTAAACTAGAAAGCCTATCCCTTCATCTCAGAAAACTTTAGACACTCCCTACACACAGCCGTCCGTCGCCACGCAAGCAGATCACACTCGGGTGTTGACACCAACAAGGCATTCAGAAGCGTCAGGGCACGGAGGTGCGGCGAGTTTCTGTGCGACACAGTGCGAGCCGGAGCTCGGAGGCACTGCTAAAAGCGGGCGCGTACGAGGTCTAGTCTAAGAGCCATTCGTGGAACTTCTGGAACGTGCAGCCTCACAAATTGCTCCACTAGTACGAGGCAATCTGACTCCTCGTCAAACAAGGCAAACAAAATTGAGTAAACTCAAATTGCGCCTCACTTCCAAAGAGTGGAAAGTCAAAGTTCCAAGTTTTAAAAAAAGTATTCGTCATTATGCTCTCAGTTGTACACGGCAAGCAAAGAACTGATCTTCAAAGGAAGCCGCTTGCAGCAACAATCAGTAGTCAATCGCATGCCTTCATCCAACTGTACTTCAGAGTCGATATTTCAGTGCTGCAAATAAGGATTTTGAGCGTTGAAAAAGTCACGTAGGACTTGAATGTTATTTCATGCCGGCGATATTTGATGATGGTGCATTGTGTGTTACAGCGTGGGGCCTAGCGCTGGCCTGGGTGACCACCGCGTGCTGCTGCGGGTACGGCGGGCTGGTCAACTCGATTCTGTCGTACCGGGGGCTGCTGCCGCTGAGCCGGCTCACCTACTGCGCGTACCTCGTGCACCCTACCATCATGATGTACACCTGCTTCCTGCTCGACGGACCCTTCCATCTGCAGAACTCTATGGTGGTTAGTATTCAACAACTGTACAGTCGCCATTATTATAACGGTAGAAATAAGTTTCTCACAAATATCTGAATATCTATTGTCAAGGCTTTAGAGTCCATGTTCAAAATTTATAAATCACCCTGAAGTGTACAGATTTTTTAAGTCGACTATACTATGCTAAGTATGCTAACGCATGCATTACAATGCTTCGTAATATAAATCTGTTTTTTTTAAAAGCTCACTAACTATATTAAGAGAATATAGTACCTAGTAAGAAATATTTGATTTAAAGAAAACCAGCGGAAAAGTACAAAAAATAAGATAAGGGTAGAACAGTTGAATTTAATGCATGTACTCGATTCAAGTCTCAGAACTTCAGCGGGCCGAGTAAAACTAAATTAGTACTTAATTATTGAACCCAGACTGACCCGTTAACTATTTAATTTAGACGACATTCTGATTTTAACCAGTTGAACCGAATCAAATGCATCCGTGAAAGGAGGAATTATTCTCTAACGAATTTCAACCGTAAAATAGCTTAGCTCTAATCAACGTGATCGTACCTTACTGCATGGAAGCCTTCATAAGCGAACTGGACAGTAGGTATTCGTCTTCTTATTCGTGGTCACTATTCGAATCCTTTCATATATATATGAATATCTTAATAACTCTCCTGACTTTGTTAACAGTTGCAATCAGCAATTCAGCATAGAACAATGTGTAAATACCTCACATGAAATATGCTTCTGTAGTGACGTACTTGCCCAACTCATAATATTTTCTCGTGTCATCAAATTACACAATACATAATAAACTTTCTTCCATAAACTCTAATCCATATATATAAAAGAAGACTTCCTAACTGATTCATCAACGTCCAGCCGAAACTGCTGGGGCTAGAAACTTAAAATTTACACCAGAACTTCTTTTATGACGTAGGCAAGGGATAAGACGGGATTTTGGAAATTCCATCCCTAAGGGGGTTAAATAGGGGTGCAAAGTTTGTTTGGGGGGAAACATTATTTTTTGAACTAGAGGCTTGAAATTTTGTAGAATGATTACTTATTAGCAGAGGCCGGAATTCTCGTGGCACTTTCGAGTTGTCATAGGGACTTCTCATTTATCGACTTCCGATATTCATATTATATCGATACGTTATATAACACAACATATTAAAGAAGAATTGAAAGTAGAGGTAAACAGCAGGCGGTCTTGTCCCTAAATACTCGTATATGTATATGCAACCAAACGAAGAGAACGATAAGTTAACATTGTCACCTTTAATCAATTCAGTTCAGTGTTTTATCAATTTCATGTTCAATGTCTGTTTTAGTGCTAACAAGTGTTTCAACATTAGTTTCTCTATAAAAGAAATAGATAGTCATATTTTTTTCCAAATTATCTGGTCTTAAATTATTTCTTTTACAGTCAAATGTATTGATATAATATGAATATCGAAAATGGACAAATGAGAAGTCCCTATGACAGGTTGAAAGTGCCACGAGAATTCCGGCCTCTGCTTATTAGAATACAAATAAGTACTTTCTGCGTTTCAGCTGCCTGATCCGACTGCTTGCAGAAAAGTAGGTCAGGTTAAATTAGAACCACGACCCTTACAAAACCGAACAGCTACCAGAAATGTAGGTTAGGTTAGGTTAGAACTGCGATGCTCTCAGAACCGAAAAGAAGGTAATGTTTCATTTAACCTGCGGATTATTATATTGATTTAAAAAGTTTTTTTGGATAATCTCAATAATGTATTCCCTAACACCGGGAGTTAACACTAGGGACTAACACCACTACACAGACACTAACACCAGGGACGGCGGGTGGAGATGGAAAGTTCTTCTAGTGGTAGCCGTACAAGCCCTATTTCTTTGAAAAACCGCAAATCGATTGACAGCTGATGAAAAGGCGCAGTTAAAGGGTTAAAGAGGTATTACCCGTTAGAAATATGGATACTACGTATCATTTTATGATTAATATGTACTGTATCTGCAGTACAGTTCCATAAGTCACGTAAAATAGGTATTGAAGTAGAACTGTGTCACTTTATAATATTGAAAAATAAAAAAAAACTTATTGAAATTATTTTCCAAATTGCTTTTTTGAGGTTAGATATGAGGATATAAAGTATCATTTGTGGTATATTGTATGAAAAAAAAGCAGCCATATCGTGTCTGGAGGAGCCCAAACTTGGTATGTTTCGAAAATTATTTTTGTATTAATTAAAAAAATATGGCTGAAATGTAGGGATGTGGTATATTTTTAGAATCGCCTCAAAAAGCCCTTTCAAATGATACTACACAAGATAGGTTTCTGTTTTTTTTTTCTTACTAAAAAAAATGTCTTAGCAAAGCAGCAAAAATTTTGTTTTGGCCTCTAGTATGCGTGTGTCAAACCGCTAAATGTACATCGATTTGCGGTTTATTTAATCGTACGGCTTACACTATACGTCTTTTAGCATTAGATACGTTTGCTTTCAAAACTATACAGGTAGCCCGGACTAACGTGGGTAAAACTACACTAGACGGATTAAGGCAAACATTTCCAGTAATGTAAGCTTTCTTTAGTACATGAAATGAAAAAATATACAATTTAAGCAAAACGTCTGTTGATGATTCTTAAGATATTTATATTTGTAAAACGGAGTTTTCAATTCACCAATTTAAACTAATGAACTCATCGCACTGTTACCTTTCACGCTTAATCCCTGAACGGATTTAGCTGAAATTTTCCGTACAGATAAGTTGAGACCCTTGCTTGGAAGGATATATGATAGTTTTTATCTCGTAAATCATCCTTCCTCATCCCTTAAGATGGTAGAACTTTGATTGGGTCGGAGATAATTCAGGTTCTGCGTACAATAATTTAATAGCAATAATATTTCTAAGACGGTAACAAGTTCTACGCAGACGAAGTCGCGGGCAACAGCTAGTAATTATATAAGCCCGGATTGTTGCAATGACATAGACTACTATGACATAGTTTGATAATGGTATGACTTTGTTGCCATTCGTAATAATATGGATATAAATCTTTTACTCCCCACGTACGTGACGAACTGTTGGGCAAACTCGAAAAGTGCTCTAAAACGAAAACATGCAAATAAGAGATCAGGTTCCATTCCCCTAGGACGCGGCGGCGACCCGTGGAACTGCCCGAACAATTCTCAGGAAAACTATTAACACCTAAGTCTTGTTGTTATTCCCTCGGGTTTCATAATTTATCAACATCACGGGACAATATTATATTATATGAAAGCTTTGCAATGAATTATCAACCTACTACCTGTAAATGTTTTGCCTTACCCATAAGCTCTCGCATCCAAGCAGATGCGCTGAGGCAATAGGTTCGTCCAAAAGGCTAAAGGTTGGGTTTCAATTATAGTTCGTATGAATCCACGAAGGCAATATTCGACAGAAGCCTTCTATATGCGACTAGGGACAGCGAGGGAATGTAATATTTGAAGGATATTTATTTTTAGGCAATCTCGTATCTCAGTTTCAATGAGTACAGAGAATAGGCACCGCGGGGGTGCTAAATCAATCGATGCCGGATCCGCCTACGCGGAACACTTGTGCAGCCGAGAAACAAATCGTTTGTTCAACTACTTTGTTCGTTAAAATGAATATGTACCGGAGTTCATTTTTAGGGTTTTAGGGTAAAATGGAACCCTCCAAAGTGCTCCACCGCAAGGCATAAAAGCGGATTCAGAATAGAGATTATGGAGGTGCGTTCGTATTCAGTTTGACAATATCCGACCGGCATTCAATATCCTCTTCATGGAGGCTAAATAAATAATACGGCATCAGTCGGTGCGCTCCGCATTTTATCCCGCTCACGTTTGTGGAAGCGATCCGGCAGAGAGGAACTTTTATGCTTTTATGTCGGTAAAGGCGTGTTTTATTGTTTCAGATCATTTCGTACTCGGGGTACGCGGTGATGGCGTTCGTGACATCGTTCGCTATCTCGCTGGCGTTCGAGGCGCCCGTCGTGCGGCTACTCAAGATCGTCAGCGGCTCACATCGCAAGACCAAAAGCCATTAAAATACGCTTCATCTATTTGTAATTATATTTAGACGCGATAAGCAGCTGTAACAAGTTGATCGTTTCGCTTGTCCATATTGGATCGAAACTATGTACTGAGATATTTCTATTAGCTATGTAGGTTTATTTATATATTATTAATCTATATACAAAATAAAAAAGTGAGCGACGACGTTTCATTGTAGTCGATTTTTTCCTCAACTAAATTGATATGCAAAGCATGTGGAGCGCTATTCCTAGTCGCAACCTGGGCTGTTATTCGCTAAGCGTTAATGCGGCTCACCCCGCCGTTCACCCGTCACGAAACTAGACCTCTACCTACGCTTGGTTACCACGCATCGCGGTGTCAAGATATATTTGTGGGTGGGCGTTGAGGTGAGCTTAAAACAAGTTACAGAATAGGGGGGCTGCAATTTGGGAAGCCGCCAGCCGCGTTCGACCAATCAACGGAGGAGTTGACCCCGGCATTAGTTATCGATCGCGTAATTTAGCAGGCTGAATATGAATATGTACATTGCAGATTGTAGAGCGCTAGGATGATAAATACCAAATAATCCTTTTTGTGTACTTCTAATTTGCTTGTCAGTTTTATCATCTTCATTCCTTTCTAACGGAATATCTACTTTAATCGTTTCAAAAATAGTTAACAGTGGATTGAGGCACTGTGTCCAAAGTTCTGTTTCATTCATTATAATGATATAGGTAATACCTACTTTAGTTTTTGTGGGTCTAACTTTTGACTCAATACTCACTTATTAATGTTCGCCTGCCAAGTAGTGAATACATACGTCAGCCTCAAACTATGCAGGATATTTGAAGACCTTTAAATAACTAATAGTGAACAATAAATAAAATATCTACCTGTATGACGTAGGTTAATGAAAAAGACCGACCCACGTCACGTAAAATTTGAAATTAGAACCTTCTAGATGACACCAAAGTCATATAAGTACCTTTTAATGGTGATCTCTAGTGGGTTGGTTCCTTTTCACTAAACTACGTATAGCCCGACAAGTCCCTTTTTAACCTTGAGTTAGTGTCGCTGTAAACCGCATAATATATGGCAATAGTGCACATACGTCACGTACTCGTACAGTCGGGACAGTGTCAGGCATTGTGTTGTTTGTTGAATGTAAAAATGATATGCTTTATAATAAATACCTATTCATCCATATCTAGTTCCAAGTACGTATATATTCGATATTTAAGTTTTTTAGATTGTGACTTCGAAGACTGCGACTCTGATGTGTCGCTTTCAAGACCGCCTACCTCAATTATAAAACGTTCGGTCTGGGGTTCGACTAATGGACCTTTTTCTATATTAGTCTTAAATTTTTATAACAATATTTGAATAAGAAAACCAATTCTAGTTAAATCCAGCGAAACTAACCAGTTTAATCAATACCTACGACCCCTCACTATAAAATGTGAGTACCGGTCATGTCAACAACCAATTTCAAGACATTGTTTATAGAAATATTAGACAATACGACATCCTTTTTTGCTGTAAATATTCAATTATATTCAAAATAAAGTTTCTGACATCGCTATGGATTGATTTCGACATATTTATTGTATTTTTTTTCCAATCGCGAAGTATTTCGTCTTCCTTGCTGTTTGTTGACATCGGTGACATTCGATGACTTCCAACATCTGTTATCAAAGAGTCCTCCATGCCAGTAAAATAAATTAGTTCTATTAAAAATCCGCAACATGGCTAGGGTCATAAAGAAACTTGTCAGGCTATACTAAGTAAAATATTAGATTTAGATAGTTACAATGGAAACGTGTTCTTTATATAAATAACCCTTGCAGTTTTTGAATTGTAACATTATAAATTATAATTAAAGTAAGACCTCCCGTTATTAAGTTCAATTCGGGAGAATGTAGGTTCTGCAAATTGTGTTTTATATAACATAGTTGTCATACTTACGAGTACGTTATACTAACATGATTGTATAATTTACAGGTCCGTAAGTAATACAGTCAGCAGCACATAAGTCTGCGTAGAATGATTTACTTTTCTTTCTTTGTTTGACATTAATGTGTAGGCCTTTTTGAGCTCCTCGTAAGTGCAGATATATATTTGCCGTTGACTAAAGTACTAACTTCTTGGGTGCGTTCATGGAAATGTTTAACGGAAAAGTGAGTTTAATGGAGAGTGAGAATTTGCTCAAATATGTGATCGTAACTAATTTATTACATCCTCGCCCCCAGGCATGACAAAGGTCGTTTTCTTATTATTTTATACAAAAATAGTGTACATAAAGAAGTGTAATAATAACTAATAAGTTACAAGATATCGCAGTAAAGCATTATACGTATATATAGACTTACTACATTTGTATTATTTTTTATAAAATTGGCTAAACATGGATGCTATAAAAACCAACGTATTTTTCCTTATCGAGATAACTTAAGGATTATAAATAAAAATATTATACAGGCAAATTCTCTACTAAAGCTAAGGAGCTAGTAAATATCGTCGTATAAGAAGAAGGTACATATATTATATATTAGACTATATTTTTGGAGTATATGGACTATCACAAATGTTTTCTGTATCGGTTTTACCTTCGAACTTTATACTAGTAGAGTGTCATACAATAAGTTTAGTTCTTCTCTGTCTTATCTGTTCGAAGCATTAATAACACCAACATAAACAGCAGAGCAGTTAGAAGGAGTATAGGTATTGGCAAAGTCAAATAGTAACTCGTAATTTTCAAGTTTGTCATAAATAAAGAAGGTTTTTTACTCTGTCACGTCATCTCATATTTTCGCTATGCCAGACGAAAGCGATCGAAAACTGTAATTTAAATGTGGAGGCGACGCGGGTCTCGGAATAATCTCTAATTACACGATATTTTCTATACTTTAATGAATAAAAAGCTGGGCCGTTATTTTACTTCATTTTATGCCATTCCAATCTTGAGAGATGCAGACATGACAGTGGGATATTCCCATTACGCGAATTCGAAAATGTGCACGTACAAAGTGATCAAAGTTATGTGAACACGAGTTTGCTCTCTCTACACACACACACACACACACACGCCACATGCCTCGTACTGTTGTCACATGACGTAAATATACAATTTTGAACGGAAGTGAAGGACTACATTTGTTTCGACCAAATAAAAAAAAATCTTGCTCAGCACAACTTTCTCGACCTGCCTGACATGTTGTCATGAGACGTAGGTTCATTGGGAGTGGACTTACGGACTAGGAGGGATATATCTACTACTTGTATCAATGTACTCTGACTTCCCCTGTCATTTCAGTTTCGACGAATGTTATTATGTCGTACCAAATGCGGTGTCAATTCCGTTACATCGACATGATGGTCGTAGTACCTATGTACATATACCTCGTACATAAGTGTAGTGTTAATAGTGTATTGTTATAACTGTTATAAGTAGGCATTTAGGTGCTCGCATATGTTTAAACTCATACGCCCGCGGTCTTGAGTGTTGAGTAGAGCATTGATGAATCGTGCTTCATTATTCATTAGGTATTTCATCGCCCAAGCCTTCCTATGTGGGTAATCAGGTAAATTTATAAGCTCTTAAAAGTAATATGTAGCCTTTCCTTCATCTATAGCATATTACTGCATCTAAACCTAATAACACACTGTTAACTGTAGACAAAATTGTATGTTTCCTTCCCACATTAAAAATAACAAACATAAAATTATATTCCTTCTTTATTTATTAGAGAAATGGCAGCCTCTAGGGCCTTTGCCAAAGACAAGTACAGAATAAGAAAAACATTTCACAATACACAGTATTATTAGCATGATGTACGGTGGAAGGCCTTCACGATGCACTGAGTGAAAGCTGGAGCAGTACAAAGCATAATGGCGGCCTCGACCACGAACCGCTGAATGATGCCCAAGAATTGGTTATTCGCATTTCCAGGAAAATTATTCATTAACTGTAGCCGCCACGTTTGCCATTCACTGCATAATACGCCATCAAAATTATACATTAAACAGCAGGATGCAGAAAATAAAAAATAAATGTCTGGAGCACGATCCGCCATGTTCCATGGATCATTCAAAAGTCTTATATTCCTTAAGAAAGACATTAAGGGAAAAACTGACAGCAAACGTAACGAAACCTATATCGCGGGTTAGTGGTCAGAACGTCTTTAACACCATAACCGCAAATGAGGTTTTATTCTACGTATGAACACGGTGGCGGTACAAACTGCGATTGGCATTTGCCAATCGCAGTTTGTACCGCCACCGTGACCGTTTGATGGTCACGTACTGTTCCTTCAGTAGGTATTTACCTACTGATGGAACAGTACGTGACCATCAAATACACCTTAACTTAAATGTCTTAACACCTGCACTCGCTTAAATGTCTGAACACCTTGAAGATATATATCAGGTATCAGGGCGGACGCTTGGTTCGCTTTGATATATTAAGGCTCCACATTCGAAATTTTCGTGAAAATGAGTTGTTTTGTAACCGTTTTATACATTATAACGTAACATTTTTGCTGTCGGAAAAAATATATCATAATCTGCAAGATATGCGACGGGTCATAGTTTTCGTAGAAATCCATTTTAACAATAAAAATTAGAGAAAAAGAAATCTAAAGTCACCCCTATTTTTTCACTTGTAACCATTTTACTGCTCCATTTTTTATCAGAATAATATGAAATTTTATAACTTTCTTCGTACAATAATGAACAAGGGCATCACTTTCTTACTTTCTTAATTTTCTTAAAAAATTATCTCGTTTTCTGAAATATTCCGCCAAAGTTCCTACGCCTCCCCGTTTTCGTCCATACGATCAGTGCGGGACGAGACACGTTGCATGACGGACCTGTGTCAATTTGCGCTGCGCCGAAATTTTTAAATATTTGTGGAAATTGTGGACTATATTTGTTGCATAGAGTGGACAATCCGTTTTGTGATTCGTATAGTAGGTAACTAATAAACATTTGCGTATAGTTTAGTTTTTAGTGACAGATAATTTTGTTGCATAGGGTGGACAATCTATTTCGTGGTTTGTAAAGCAGTAGGTACTATAGACAAGACAGCTGACTGACCATCCGTGCACTTTATGTGCATTGTAATGTTCTTGTATGAATACAGGGTGGTCAGTTAACTGTGTTGGCGTTTGTACCTAATTAACATTTACGTATAGTATAGTTATAGTTTAGATTTTGTTTTGATGGGAAATAATAATAATAATAATAATACATTCTTTATTTCAGGGCAGTTTGCCCATAGATTGTTAGTAACATACAAACTTACGATACTAGAGTTAGTACGTCTTAGCTTAGGTCTCACAAATTTTTCAATAATTATTTTGGGTCTTTGGGGTTAAATAAGCGCAGGAGGAAAATACGTAATATCAAGAAATTTTACAAGAGAAGAGGAAAAAGAATACACAAGTAAATACCTATTCTATCAAAGTATCAAATATCTAAACAGTATCAAAATTAGGAAATCGCTAAAACCAGTCATTTTATTAGTAAATATATTTACAATATCTATTGCTTAGGAGCATGAACAATTATAGAAACAATATTGTTTTATCTGCTCGTATTAATGACTGTCAAGTGTTAATAGAATAAGTTCTAATAAAAATAGTGGGCTTGGCAAATATTGTAAGTACCTACCTATGGGTTGCATGCCAACTCCAAGTTCGATACAGAGTTATTATTTGATATGAAACAAAGTATGGTTAACGTATAACTAATCTATAAGTATAAATTTACCCGAGGCCGATTTCTGTACAGTCAGCATAATATAGTTAGTAGCAGCCAAGTTAGCCAAATATATCGGAACGTACATTCATCGAAATAGTCTTTGTTACTATAAGTAGGAGTAAGGAATGTGTTACGATATATTTGGCTACTTTCGATGCTACTAACTATCTGATGCTGACTATCTGACGCCATCATCATCAAATCAAGGAAGTAGAACGTAATAAGTATACCGAAAATTAGTTTAAAACTTAACAACCTTACACTTACACAAAAGGTAACGGACAGACAGACACACTTTCGCATTTATAATATTAGTATGGAGTATGGATATGGAAATATGGATTATATGTCTTTCCCGCTCACGGGACAATGATGTCCCGGACCTTTGGGAGGCGTGCGTGGAGCTCTGAGCCAACACGTAGAGGCCCTTTTGACAATTTAATGAAATGCAAGGAGTACACCAAGCGGATGCTGTCTCTGCCCGTGTCATGGGACGCACACAGAAACAGCACCCGCTGGGGGTGTAAGAGTCTATTGCTAGTTGACGGAATCTAAATAAAACGGGTTATTGGGTGAAAATGATGGCCTAGTAGCTGGGCTATTGGATGAAACATCGGACGCCTGCCCAATAAAACTGTTTCACATTTTATCTCTGGCAGACGGTGACTCGCTAACTGCTAGATGGGCCCCGATTAATAGCGACATTAAAAAATGACCTAAGGGCAACAGTAGGTATGGATTATTACAATGAGAGTTATTCGAACGAATTTCGTTTTCACTAGCACGGCTAGCACGAGACGGCCGCGACATACTCTCGATTTTTCTCACACTATACCTCTCTTTCCTAATGTTCTAATAAGAGAGAGACCGATAGTGCGAGAAAAATCGAGTGTATGTCGCGGCCGTCTCGTGCTAGCCGTGCTGACGGAACTACACTAATCGTAAGTAAATAGTATTATAATAGTAGGGACATAATTTTTGAACTTAATCAATTATGTAATTTATGTATGACAAATATCACGTTTCAATTAAGCATGACGAATGTCACCCACCCACGTCCACCCTTGCATTGGTAACGATGCGCGATGACGCGTCTGTAATTTAATCTATGTAACGCTTAATAAACGACGGCGGGTTGTGCGACTTGCGCGGGGAGAGGGTCGAGGCTCCGCCCATACGCTCAAGGACTTTAGCGGGTATACAAGCCTTAATATATTCCCCTATATATCTTATGGTTGACATTGGTGGCCGAATATAAATCGGTATGCTACGTATAACCAGTCCAGAAAATACGAAATTCATTTCTTAGTAATAACCTGACAATATGGTCATACATTTACAGCCTAATAGACGGACATGAAAAACCTAAAAAGGATCCGTCTTTGCCCTAGCATAACATAATAACAAAAGCAATAATAAAATAATGACGAATAAATGCTTTTCCGAAGCGCGCCAATTCGAACTTACCAAACGGAAATATTCTGCCTTCCATTTTTTCCACTTCGTTCATTTTCTCATTATTTCACGTTAAGCTGACATTCGTCTAAAATCAGAAATCAATACTAACATCCCGATACGATGATAATGTCGAAAGCAATTTCCATTGTCTTCCATCCAGCCGCAGCGATTTATATTATTACGGTATACAATTGGGATCGCAGTAGAATTAGAAACCAAGTACCTAGTCTATAGGTTCAAATAAAAAGTCTGGGACCGCGAAAGAACGTGTTAGTTACGTCTCGCTTCCCTTGCGAACAACGCAGCCTGGCACAATCTCGGGGCACAGTGGCTTGGCGGAGCAATCCCACAACACGAGGGTAGGTATAGCCATAGTATTATTATTTCGTTGACTCCCTTTGATATAACGATAAAGGTTCCTTTGTCTTACGATATCCGGTTGGGACTCACCATTAGTGCTGGAAAACGGGCATTTAACCATTCGCACTCATTTACATTTAACTGGCCCGTTTCCATAGCGGGGAATTAATTTACAAACAAGACTATGAATGTCTGGAAATTTAGAGGCACACGAGTATTAAAGTCGGTCTGCCGGCAATAGTAACTCCTGAATCAAAATTATTAGTGTTGGTAGGTTTGTAATGTACTATATAGGCGTGTGTATTGTTAGGTATCATATGATCAAAAAGCCGTGGGCAAGGTGAAGTAATTAAGTATTAATCTGTCGGTAAAGCTGCTTTCACACTGGAGCTAAGCTGTACCTAAGGATGTGTGTATCATGCTCCAATGAGGATCAACTATGGATAAGTTCTGCTTTCAAACAATAAACTGGTATTAAAAATGTTTTGCGCGCCATTAGGGGTAATTTCACAAATATTTTTAAACATTGTTAATGCGTGTTTGGTTATTATCAAAAATGTTCACTTGTGGTGAATAGAAAAGTGATAAATAATAAATAGAATTGACGCCACTGCAAATTCTCGGCGATGAAAAATATGAGAGTAAAAACCTGTTGCCATCAATAACTAAAGAAAATTGCTTAGGGGCCTATAACATTTTCTTCTTATGAAAAGGATTTTTTCCTCAAAAATGTGTTGAAAAAGGTCGTATGAAACACGTGAGCTTAGATAATTACATCCTCGGCTTTCTTATCACGCTCACCTGCGGCTCGCGTGAACAATCCCGCTTCTTATATCACAATATATCATATAGCCCACTTATATCACAATGTACTACATAGGCTGCTACTTATGTATCCGGAATCCAGGATTCCAACTTTCTTAAACACAATGTTTGACCTCCATGGTAAAATTTGAACTGTCTTTTAATACTGGCCGCTATAAATTTTTTTCTTGAGTACGCTAGTCTTTTGTTTTTGGCGGGTTTAAAATGTTATCTCGTTGCAAGAATGGAACTTACTCGTGAAAATATTTGTGCTATGATTTATTACGATTTTCGGCGTGGCTTAACGCAACAACAATGCATAGATATGACTTTTAGTGATGAAGCTCCATCAAAAACTAGTGTGTATCACTGGTTTAGTGAGTTCAATCGTGGACGTAGTATGCTTACGGACGAAGTTAAGGAAGGTCGCCCGAAATCGGCCGTTGTACCACAAAATATTGAAGCAGTGCGGAAACTTATAACGCATGACCGTCATGTTACGTATCGCGAGATAGAGGCAATTCTGGGGATATCTATGACGAGCATTAATAAGATATTACATGAACATTTAGCTGTAAAAAAAAATTGTTCGCGTAGGATACCGCACAATTTAACTAAGGATCAAAAAGAGGCTCGCGTCGAATGGTGCAAAAAAATGTTGAAAAAATATAACCGTGGTGACTCAAAAGCTGTTTATAATATCTACACAGGTGACGAATCTTGGATATATGTGTATGATCCCGAAACTAAACAGCAATCAACAGTGTGGGTGTTTCAAAATGAGCCGAACCCTACGAAAGTTACTCGTGCAAAAAGCACCTTGAGGCAAATGGTCGGCTGCTTTTTTGGTATGAATGGCCATGTGGCGACAGTGCCACTAGAAAATCGTAAAACTGTTAATTCAGAGTGGTACACGACCATTTGTTTGCCAGATGTGTTTGAAGAAATACGTAAAGACAACCAGCGACGCAGAATCATTCTTCATCATGACAACGCCAGCTGTCATACATCACGCGAAACAACTCGATTTTTGGAAGGTCGAAGTATAGAATTAACGGGTCACCCACCGTACAGCCCTGATTTGGCACCCAATGATTTTTATTTATTTCCAAATGTAAAGAATAAATTACGTGGTCAACGATTTTCGACCCGTGAAGATGCGGTCGACGCGTTCAAACAACACGTTTTGGAGATACCTCAATCATAGTGGCAAAAGTGCTTTAAAAATTGGTTTACACGTATGCAAAAGTGCATCGATCATCACGGAGAATATTTTGAAAAACAATAAAACTATATTTAGTAATGTACGTTTCATTATTTTTTCTATTCCGGATACATAAGTAGCAGCCCTCGTATTTCATTTATTAAACAGATGGGTGACGATCGATCCCTACTAATAGTGGCGGACTAATGGTTTCAATCGATGTCACTACGTAGTCGGTCCCAAAGTTCTGTCACAAATGAAAATAATGATAAAAACAAAAGTAGCAATCAATTTTTAATAAATTATATACTGATTTAAAGTACATTTAATAAAGAATTAAAATTACTCAAAATTATTCAAAATGACCTCCTTTGTTTTACATACAGGCCCTTAATCGGTGCGGCCAGTCGTCTATCGCAGCACGCACCATTTTCATATCTATCTCAGTGACTGCTTTTCTTAAAGATGACTTTAGGCTCTCCAAATTTTTATGTGGTTTAGCACAGACCTTCCCCTCTAAGACCTGCCAAATTTTATAGTCCAAAGGATTAAGGTCCGGACTAGAGGAAGGCCAGTCTTCGTGTCTTATAAAGTCGATTTTTTGACGGTCAAACCAGGCTTGAGTGGTCTTGGCTTTGTGTGCTGGCGCAGAACCCTGCTGGAACACAAAATTATGTCCCGAAAATAGCGTGTTGGGCAGATCTTTGACAAGCTTATCCAAAACTGTTTCTTGGTATACTTTCGCACTGATTTTGACACCTTTTTCGCAAAAATGAACCTCAGCTGGCCCGTAATAAGATACACCCAACCAGACCATCACTGATGATGGATGATGCCCATGTTGCACCCGCGGAACTCTTTTTCCTGCTTCTTCAGAGCTCCTAGCGTACACTCTATCATTCTGTTTATTGTACTTCTCTTCAATATCGAAAATCTTTTCGTCTGTAAAGAGGATATCACGGTGTCGATTTTTCGCGTACCGCTTTAACAACTTCCGGGATCTTTTAAGCCTTATTGTTTTTAGACGGGCATTAAGTAAGTGCCCACGCTTTTTTTTGTATGCTCGTAGACTAAGACCTTCGTTTAAAACCTTTTTGACGGTTTTTCTACTGACACCCATCTGCAAAGCCATCAATTTCTGTTTTCGGACAGGATTTCTTGCTATGCGCGCCTTGATCGCTTTGATCACTGCTGGTGTTCGTACGGAGCGAGGCCGGCCAATTCTTTTCTTGTCCTCAATACTGGAGAGTTCATTGTACCTATCAATAGTACGGTACACAAACCTAAGCGTTATTTTTAAATTTTTGAGCAACTTGAAAATGGTACTTGGCGAGTGCCCACAGCGGTGCAATGCTAAAACAGCTATTCGGTTTTCTTTCAATGTCCACTCCATCGTGAGAAATTGCAACGAATGACTGTTTTTTGTTTTAAAATAATTGTCAAACATTCAAAAATGGAATGCAATAAAATTTTCTTAAAATCATCTTCTAAATTTAAAAATAATATGCCAGTGACAGAACTTTGGGACCGACTAGGTAAATAAATAGTCTAGCGACTGCTTGTTAGCTTAGCTCAAATATAATGTTACACAAAATGAAAATCATAAAAAAAATGGTCTATTATTAGGAAGTATTAAGTTTGCTTGCCGGCAGTTAAAATTGTTAACTGAAGCAAAACAGGCAGCACTGGCTGCAGCGACTTCAACGCTTTGTAATGAAACGGCTTGCGACCCCATTACGGGGCAAAACTGTCTTTAATTAACAGCTAGAGGCCCTTTTTGCAGCAGTAGTGGACTGAGAGCAATTAGCAGAATCTTCATGCCAAAACGACACTCCCACAAATCTCTCCATTAAGAATTGGGTTATTCTCTTATTGCAACGGTGCAACTACTACGATTATAAATAGTACCAGGGCGGCCGACCTCTGCTCGGGTGAAAATAAAGAAAAAAAATGATTCTCCTATATGCTCGGAAAATTTACCGGTAGCTTTTCGGTGAAGGAAAACATCGTGATGAAACCGGTTTAATCCCAATAAGGTCTAGTTTTCCCTCTGGATTGGAAGGTCAGATGGCAGTTGCTTTCGTAAAACTTAGTGCCTATGCCAAAGTTTGGGATTAGGTGTCAAAGCGGACCCCGGGCTCCTTTAGGGGCACAACCGGGAATAACGCTAGGAGGATAATGATGCTCGGAAACGTGCACCTTACTGTAGCAAAAATAGTAGTGAAGACGAGGGCAAATTTCAACATTTATAAGGTGTCCGACCTAAACATGTTTTTTTGTCGAAACCGAAACCGAAGGTTCGGTTTTATTATTATAGTTTTGGCCGAAACCGAACCTTTTATAAACGTGATTAAAATGTTGAATACAAATGTCAGTGAGCCGTTCTTTCCAGAGGGTTTTACGTTAGGGTTTTTACGTTCAGCTTTAATCGAATTGAAATTTCAACATTGTTATGTGACACTCGGTCAAAATTTGACTACCCTAACCGCTCATTTGATTTCGGATTTTAAAAACAACCTAAATTGCTTCAAATTTGTCTTCATCAAAGCAGCCCATACTTTGCTTGAAAATCACAGTTGCCACTGCCACAATCAGTTTAGGGGAAATAGGCAACTGTGGTTGCTACAAGCAAGTGAGTGGCTAAAAACTGAAGTTTTTAAATGTTACATTAACTGTAATACTGAGGCAGCGACTTGTTAATTGTAGATGGTATAAAATAAAACAAGTTATTATTAAAATATGATAATCACATAATAATATTATATTACATACACGCAACTAAGATGAATTCTAAAGTCATTTAATGAAATAAGTAAACTTCCGCACTCCCAATTATTTTTATATCCTAAATAACTATTGTATCCGTCAATCTGTTTGTAAATTATGCAAATAAGCGTTAAGAATTAACTATGACATGAGGAATTCATAACAAAAACAAAACAAAATACTTAATTAAATTACTTACCATTATTCGGGGAACAAACACAGCACTGATTCAGTGGCCAGCGGAGTTACGCGAGCGTAGACCATATGGTCTGTGTACGCGAGCGACTCGATATTGCCAGCCGTGCCGAGCGCACCCGACGTTAGCCGAATGCGACCCGAAAATACGATGTAAGTTTCGGCGCGGCCGAAAGGTTCGACTGTTTTTTGACCGAAACCGAACCTCTGCTCTGGCCGAAACGTGATTTTTAGGCCGAAACTAGCCGAGACCGAAACCGAAACTTCGGTCGGATACTATAATTTATGCACAAATAATCCGTAAAAAATATTACATTCATTGTATTTATAAGTACTAAAAAGAGCGTGCATATGGAGATTGAACTTTGTTTCGTAACTCGTAAGCTATTGAAACTTTTTTATATTATTTCGATGAGCAGTGCCAATTTACGTTATATAGGTGTCACGATGTGTCAAAAGACCAGTCCCAAATCTCATAGACTATTATAGTAATATGTATACCTATGGCTGTCTCTTTTCAACTATTGCAAGTTGGTGTGACCGATTGCGCCCGTTTATAGTGTGCTTTTAAGGCCTCTCACAGACTGGAGCGGCCTGCGGTGGCGGTCAATCCTACTAATATTATAAATGCGAAAGTTTAGATGTTTTGATGTTTGGATGTTTGTTACTCAATCACGCTTAAACGGCTGAACCGATTTGAATGAAATTTTGCACGAAGATAGTTTATAGCCTGGATTAAAATATAGGATAGTTTTTATCCCGGGTCCACGCGGACGAAGGCGCGGGCGGAAGCTAGTAGTAAATATGACAGCTAATAACAAGTTTAAGCCCTCATAAGGCCTGTCACAGACTGGCGCGGCCTGGCCGCGGCGAACACTACCTTACTATTAGGTACTTACTATTGTCCGCCGCGGCCAGGGCGCGCCAGTGTGATGCGGCCTTAAGCTTGTCATTAGCTGTCAAATTGATTATTGACCGCCAACCAAAGAGTAAAGCCCGCATCACACTGGCGCGGCCTGGCCGCGGCGGACAATAGTAAACTTGTCATTAGCTGTCAAATTTACTATTGACCGCCACCGCAGGCCGCTCCAGTCTGTGAGAGGCTCTCCTCTTTGCCTTTTGGTGCCATTACAAGTACACTCTTTTGCATCAAAACTGTCTTACTCTTACTAACTACCAACGCTGGTTTCTCATACTAGCTGGCTCAATATAACTCGTCTGACAGTTGGATCCGCAGCACAACATGCCTCCAGACAATAGCAATTAGTCCTCTTCTGATAAATTGCGGCTGACAAATCATGACATGTATAGACCCCATAAGGGCCTCTGCCTTACAGTCTATGAGATTTGGGACTGGTCTTTTGACAGTTCCAATATGACGTAAAGAGTGATGTGGCTAGAGTAAATCGATTGTCATAATATCCGATTACGATTGATGGTGGCTATAAAAGGATTCGATTGATTACTGTGTAATAATTATTTTTAGGAAATTAAGTAGAGAGCCTATACACAGTCGTCTGGTAACAAAAGCGTCCTGTAAGAAAAATCGAGAGAGCTCGCGTGCCGTCTCATGATAGCCGTGCAGAAATCAATGCCATATTTTCAAACGGAACATTTTGCAATATGTCAGTTTTGATCGATTTGTGATCGATGTGATTTTATTTCGTATTATCGTGACAATAATTAAATAATACATTGAAATTTTCCTATTTACAATTATTTGATTCATACTGATTTATTTCTAAATTGACAGACTCCAATCGATTGAAGCAGTGTAACACTAAAATAAATAAAAAAGTCGTAGGACGTAATTGTTCGCATACCGAGTTTTCAATGCTAATTTCTGTACAAATAAGCCGTCAAAAACATTACAATCACTTTATAAGTGCTAAAAAGAGCGTGCATGGAGATTGAACTTTGTTTCGTAACTCGTAAGCTATTGAAACTTTTATTTATTATTTCGATGAGCAGTGCCAATTTACGTTATACGGGTGTCGCGATGTGTCAAAAGACCAGTCCCAAATCTCGTAGACTAAGACTAAGTAAGTATATCCGTCAACGCAGGCCGCTCTTTCTTTTTTTTTCATAGTCAAAAGGTCTACTTTTGTTAGTGACCAACGTGACGTTTTTAAAAATGCATCAATAGTTTTAAATTTAGAAATAAAAATAGTGTCAAAATAAAATTCATAACGAACTACTCGTAAAATGTGTTTAAATTTCAATCCCGTTTAATCTTTAATAATTTTAATTACATAAAACATTTAAAATTTTGATCGATTTTGATGTTCTTAATATTTTTATGTATGCCAATTAAACTGGCTGGACTCATGCCGTGTACCTACTTTAAAAAATTAAGTTGGGTGGGAACTTGATAGGTTATTTACATACTTACTCGCTGTTTAAAGATGATTAGAAATATTATTTTTCTCCAATATGCTCGGAAATTTGCGCCTTACTGTAGCAAAAGTATGTTTATCGTCGTCTAGTTCCAATAGTACAAGGTTTGCTTAGTTTGGGACTAGGGCGATTTGTGTAAGATTGTCCCCTAATATTTATTTATTTATTATTAAAAGAGTAGACCTACGTTTGTTCCTCATTACTGACGAGCGCAAAAATGTTAAATTTCATTCTTTATTGTACAGTTTTAGCGGCCAGGAAAGTGTATGAAATTCCATTACTGTATACTTTTTACCTTTTCATCATATGTTTTGACTAATTACTATAAACAGCAAACTGCTCGTACGTTTAAAGGCCCTAGCAGTTTGTCACAACAACTTGCTCTAGTTAGATCGGTTAGTAATGTATGGCTGTGTCTTTCCAACTATTGCTAGTTGGTATGACAAATAGGGAAGATGCAGCTATAATATTTACCATTATTTTGTGCACAAAATGTTGAAAAAGCATAAAATAATAGATACTGAAACGTTTTTACTTTAGGTTATACTAATTTCAAACAATAATTACGATTTGAAGTAATGTGCAAAGGAACGTGTTTAAATCCAACAATCAGCTTCTGATGACGTCCCTGTCAAAAGTCAAAACTTAGGCAACTTTATGACGTCTAGGGACGAACCACGGAGAAACAAATATGGCGAGTGTCACACATCATGAGTGACGTCTCAGGAACTGTAGATCCTTTTAGGCGCGAAAGTGAATCTTCAGCACGGCTATCATGGGACGGCGCGCGAGCTCTCGATTTTTCTCGCACTATCCGTCTCTTTCTTATTAGAGCACTTAGAACAAGAGATATAGTGCGAGAAAAATCGAGAGTATGTCGCGGCCGTCGCATGATAGATGTGCAGTTTGTAACAGGAATTTTTGACTATAAATTATTGTATTTTTTTTTTTATAATTTCGTGGTCTACATGCGATTCTTTCAAATGAAAGCAAAAATGAATGTATTCCATTTATTGCGCCCGTTTGTAGTGTGCTTAAAGTTTTTCCTCGTTTTCTTTTTTATTGTCAGACAAAACGCTTACTTTTGTAAGTAATCGATGTGACGATGACTTTCGCCCCCGTAAACTCCTATGTTGCACATTTCTGCTAAATCGTTTTCGAGAACGTGATTACAAATATATATACGAATATTGATCGTTTAATAATATAGGAAAACGAAACGCTCGGACCCGGGAGCCCAGGCACTCACCAATTAAGTATTTGGCCAACTGTCAAAGTATCCGCGGAGACCACAGGGTTGGCTCGTTCCTTGCCCAATAGATCGGCATAACTAAATAACTGTCCAAACGAACCATCCGCAGGTATTGATTTAATTTTAATTTTCTTAATTTTAGTTTACCTAAGGTACTTATTTCTATTTAAGTAGGTACTTTTTTCATTTATCTGTTAAATAGTTCCTATTGTTTATTATTGTATATTGTGAGATAAATAAAAACGAATGCGTATAGGATATATGAAATCAAGAATATTTCATAATTAGGCGATAAGTAATAGTTAGAAGTACCTAGTAAAAGATTATAAGTTAACCCAAATGAAAGTAGGTACAAGTATTACTTACGCTTTAGTCGGAAGCAAGATTTCGTAGCAAAAGGAATAAAATCTATAGTTCGCAAGTAGGTAGGTATCAGGTAGGCAGGCATTCTTCCGGCAACCGGAGCAAACTTACCTACCTACCTACTTGACTGATGAATCATTTTCTCAAGATGCTACCAAAACTTTGCAACACGATCACGTAGAGAGCAAAACATTAACACCCTTTTTGTTATTTTTCTACTTATTATTCATAAAAGGGTGCCTGAACTTATTTTGTTCTACAGGGGATTTCTCTTAATTTTATGTAGCTTTCTGAAAAGGTGAAACTTATTTTGAAAGAATTTCGGTTCTTAGCGAAGAAACTTAACAAGCAAGAGAAATATTCTTAAAGAATTCGAAATACAAAATTTCTTCACAAGAATATTTAGCTGGTTATTAGAAATTATATATAAACATACTATCTCCACTATTTAATTATTTATTCACGCTCAAATCAAAGACCTGAAAATCTTAGCTTGGCTCGGATAATATTCACGAAATGGTAGATCGATAATTGTCGCTGAAAATCTCGTCGAACAAAACAAGCACCGTGAGAGCAGTTATTGGAACCCTGAACGTGTAACAAATATTACGAACTGAAATAGTTAAGAGCTGCGCTTCTAGCAAGATTGCGATTTAGCCTGCAGTTACGACTTATATAACATTATACGGTGGTGACGTCGTAGTCGAGCAGACCGCCATGAAATTACTTTGCCCAATTTATTCTCCAATTTGAACATTAAACATGTTTTTTTCTATATTAAAAGTATAATAATATGTAAAAGTTCAGCTATGTACCTACCTATAAATATATAAGTAAATAGACATTTATTTCAGATTTTCATCCATTACCACATTTAAATTGCATTAAATAATATTAAGTTGATTAAAATAAAATCAATAAAAATAAAAACATGACAATTTCGAATTCGGAATACAATAGTCACAAATTCAAATTCATTAAAATATACCTATAGGTGTTAGTAACATTACAATATTACATCTAGTGTTAGTACTTATAAACATTGACATTATGATAAAGCTTAGTGCAGTGGTTTAGGTAAGCCCCATCCCACCTGCCGGCTTAGGCCCACGTCCACAGATTCCCAATTCTACAGATTCTCACGTCTACAGATTCCTAATTCTACAGATTCTCATGTTTACAGATTCCCAATTCTACAGATTCTCACGTCTACAGATTCCCAATTCTACAGATTCTCACGTCTAGAGATTCCCAATTCTACAGATTCTCATGTTTACAGATTCCCAATTCTACAGATTCTCAAGTTTACAGATTCCCAATTCTAAGGCAGGTCCGTGTAGGCACGACGACGAGCGAAGCGAGGAGGAGTGCTAGGTGTACTGCGACCCTACCCGGCCGGCGAAGCGCCAGAACCGATTTTTAAGGTTCCTTAGTCAACAAGGAACCCTTATAGTTCCGCCTGTCCGTAAGAATTTACGTGTAGGTACTAAAGTTAAAATTATTATCTGAAGAACACGTAACCAGTAGAATTCGGAATCTGTAGAATTGGTAATCTGAAGAAATGGAAATCTGCAGAATTGGGACTCTGTAAAATTGGAAATCTGTAGAATTGGGAATCTGTAGAATTGGCAATCTGAAGAATTGGGAAGCTGTATAATTGGGAAGCTGTGTAATTGGGAATCTGTAGAGAAGGGAATCTGTAATGGAAATCTGTAGAATTGGGAACAATTCCACCTGCCTGCAAACATTGCTAGGATGCTGTTGGTGCTGGCCCTCACCCTGCTAAGTAGCGAGGTGGCTCGCTTGCGCATGATGGCAGAGAAGCTATCGACGCGCGCCTCCGCGAACATTGTTGACGCGCTGCAGTAGCGAGGCAGCCTCATCAGCACCCAAAATGCATTGTTGTACTGCACTCGTAAGGCGCTGTACTGCTTTTGCGTATAGTCCGCCCATAGGCTACCCGTGTAAAAAGACGTGCAGAATGCTCTGCATAATGTCAGTTTTACAGCAGTTGAACTCCGGGCAAACCTGCGGGCAACCATGTTCGCTCTAACAGCCAGCGCCCTGCGCTCCCTTCCATCGTCGGCACCGACCTTGAGGTCAGAGGAAATCATGTGCCCAAGGTATTTAAATTGGGATACCACTTTAATGGACTATTGTCCAGTTTTAGCGTGGGAACCACCACACTTTTTCCTCTGACTCCAAAAACCATCATCTCACTCTTGGTGGAGTTGTATTTGAGACCGTGAGCGATGGCGTATCGCTTACTGACCGCTATGAGCTTACCGAGACCACAGGGCGACGCGCTCAGCAACACCATGTCGTCCGCATAGCTAATGTTGTTAACGCACATGCCCTGCACGTGGCAGCCGACATGAGTGTTGCCGAGCTCTGCAATTAGGGACTTTACGTATAGATTAAAGAGCTTCGGTGAGGTTAATCCCCCCGTCTCACCCCGCACTCCAATCTATACGGATCCGACAGAGCCCCCGCCCATAGAACGCTATTGACCTGTCCTCTGTACCAAAACTTGAAAATGGATATGAGTTCCGGCGGTACTTTCATATCCACTAGCTTTCTCCATAGTAGATCATAGCAGACCAGGTCGAGAAAGCACGCATACACAGGTCTATCTCTTTCTGTGTAATACCTAACAGTCTGCTTCACACACAGTATTGCACTTTCAGTCGACAGCCCGGGTTTAAACCCAAACTGATTATCGTGCAACTATATGTAGGTACCTGCAGTCTAACTATTATCGTGCAACTATTAGTTCTCATAAGTTCGGCCGGCAAATACGAATGTCCCAAGCACAATGAGTAAAACATAGCCAGTACTCGAGGAAGATGTGGACCCTCATGCTGAAGGTGCTCGATGCTGAGATCATTGTGACCCGGAGACTTGCCTAGACATATTCTTTATAGCCAAGGTTACATCTTTGGCTGTAATTTTAGTTCCTATCGTGAAAGTCTCAGCCCCGCACACCTCCGTCGACGGCCCCAATGGTAACTCAACTCGGAACTGGTTTTTGAAAACCTCAGCAATGGTTTGGGATCAGTAACACCGTCGACACTCACGGGAAGCCCAGATTTAGTATTTAATCTATTGGTACATTTCCAAAATTTTTTAAACTTCTTATTTGCCAACTTGTCAAGCTTAAATTGCTCCTCATATTTTTGACACCATTTTAATCGGGATTTAAACAACCTTCGGGTGTCATTCATAACATCAAAAATAGGACCTGATTCAGGCCGATTGTACCACACCCAAGCTTGAAACATACACCTGGCCTCCCCATGAGCCCCACTGACATACTTATTCCAACCGATAACCATACATATACGTATACATATCTTTCAGTTTGACTCTGAATGGACTTCCCACATGTACCTATATTAATATTAATGTATTCAATTGTATATTCAATACACGGCCAAGGACTATGTTACATTATACTCTACATTTATGTACGGTACTTGTATACTCTTCGTAAAAAAATACAATAAGTTAAAATCAGCTGCTAAATCATGGAACGTTTGTAGAAAAGTTCTACACAAAATTCACACGTTCTCAATTATCTGACTGTTAGACGGCCCAGCAGCTCGGCCCAAACTAGGTCATAGAAAGTGTTTGATAAGGGCTCGAATTTTGTACGTTGTAGATGGGTCATCCCAAGCCACCCCGGCACCTCATCGATATTTTATTTTCTAATGGTTTTCAAAATATTCACATTGTTTCCAAACAATTTTGTGTTAGTGCTTGTTCTCGTACCCGCGTCTAGTCGTAAAACCCCGGGCTCCCGTGTAATGTTATTATACACGTCTGCCTTCCCATCTGTCCGTCTGTCTGGGTTGAAGCTCAGTTGAGATACTATCGATCGGGGTTAAATTTAAATACATAGATGGGTCTCATTGAAAAAACGGTTGTTACTTGCCCTACCATACTTGTGTGCCCAAATATTTAGTCAGTAGGCATCTTATTGAATTGAATTTATACATTAATAATAATATCGTCAATATTTTCATGTTTAAAATGTTTAGTTAAGTTTATACTTTTGCAATTAAAAATAGAGTCGGCATGTCTGTTCCGCTATAAAGTCACAGAACTGGAGGGTTATACAACTACGGGGTATTTAAATTTCACCGTTCATATGCACAGTGGAGTTCCTCAATATCTAAATAGACTACAATTCAAAAATATCTACACGCGTCTTATTCAGTAACAAAACACTGTATAGATATTTTGTAAAGGTGGTATGTATTAGATATTGGAGAACTCGACTGCACCTAAGCCAGGGGCGGCTCACTCTGTGATTTTGTCGCACCGCTACAAGTACACGCCGGCCACCAACTTAGTTGGTAGGTATGTTAGTGGTTTCCGCGCGCGCTGCTACAGAACGCACGCGTTCGCACTTTACGTGATTCCCTTATTAAGGCTGCACATTCGAAATTTTCGTGAAAATGAGTTGTTTTGTAACCGTTTTCTACATTATAACGTAACATTTTTGCTGTCGGAAAAAATATATCATAATCTGCAAGATATGCGATGGGTCATAGTTTTCGTAGAAATCCATTTTAACAATAAAAATTAGAGAAAAAGAAATCTAAAGACCCCTATTTTTTCACTTGTAACCATTTTACTGCTCCATTTTTTATCAGAATAATATGAAATTTTATAACTTTCTTCATACAATAATGAACAAGGGCATCATCTTACTTTCTTAATTTTCTTAAAAATGTAGCTCGTTTTCTGAAATATTCCGCCAAAGTTCCTACGCCTCCCCGTTTTCGTCCATACGGTCAGTGCGGGACGAGACACGTTGCATGACGGACCTGTGTCAATTTGCGCTGCGCCGAAATTTTTAAATATTTGTGGAAATTGTGGACTATATTTGTTGCATAGAGTGGCCAATCCGTTTTGTGATTCGTATAGTAGGTAACTAATAAACATTTGCGTATAGTTTAGTTTTTAGTGTTTGTTGCATAGAGTGGACAATCTATTTCGTGGTTTGTAAAGTAGTAGGTACTATAGACAAGACAGCTGACTGACCATCCGTGCACTTTATGTGCATTGTAATAAGGTTCTTGTATAAATACAGGATGGTCAGTTAACTGTGTTGGCGTTTGTACCTAATTAACATTTACGTAGGTATAGTTTAGATTTTGTTTTTAGTTCAAGATGGGAAATAATAATAATAATAATAATAAATTCTTTATTTCAGGCCAGTTTGCCCATAGATTGTTAGTAACATACAAACTTACGATACTAGAGTTAGTACGTCTTAGCTTAGGTCTCACAAATTTTTCAATACCTATTCTATCAAAATATCAAATATCTAAACAGTATCAAAATTGGGAAATCGCTAAAACCAGACATTTTATTAGTGAATATATTTACAATATCTATTGCTTAGGAGCATGAACAATTATAGAAACAATATTGTTTTATCTGCTCGTATTAATGACTGTCAAGTGTTAATAGAATAAGTTCTAATAAAAATAGTGGGCTTGGCAAATATTGTAAGTACCTACCTATGGGTTGCATGCCAACTCCAAGTTCGATACAGAGTTATTATTTGATATGAAACAAAGTATAGTTAACGTACAACTAATCTATAATTATATATTTACCCGAGGCCGATTTCTGTACAGTCAGCATAATATAGTTAGTAGCAGCCAAGTTACCCAAATATATCGGAACGTACATTCATCGAAATAGTCTTTGTTACTATAAGTAGGAGTAAGGAATGTGTTACGATATATTTGGCTACTTTGAATGCTACTAACTATCTGATGCTGACTGTACACGCCATCATCATCAAATCAAGGAAGTAGAACGTAATAAATATACCGAAAATTAGTTTAAAACTTAACAACCTTACACTTACACAAAAGGTAACGGACAGACAGACACACTTTCGTATTTATAATATTAGTATGGAGTATGAATATGGAAGTATGGATAGTATGGAATATATGTCTTTCCCGCTCACGGGACAATGATGTCCCGGACCTTTGGGAGGCGTGCGTGGAGCTCTGAGCCAACACGTAGAGGCCCTTTTGACAATTTAATGAAATGCAAGGAGTACACCAAGCGGATGCTGTCACTGCCCGTGTCATGGGACGCACACAGAAACAGCACCCGCTGGGGTGTAAGAGTCTATTGCTAGTTGATGGAATCTAAATAAAACGGGTTATTGGGTGAAAATGATGGACTAGTAGCTGGGCTATTGGATGAAACATCGGACGCCTGCCCAATAAAACTGTTTCACATTTTATCTCTGGCAGACGGTGACTCGCTAACTGCTAGATGGGCCCCTATTAATAGCGACATTAAAAAATGGCCTAAGGGCAACAGTAGGTATGGAATATTATTATTACCTTTATATTTTTTTCGCACTATCCG
Organism: Epinotia bilunana; assembly: GCA_947049275.1. Lineage (NCBI taxonomy): Eukaryota > Metazoa > Arthropoda > Insecta > Lepidoptera > Tortricidae > Epinotia > Epinotia bilunana. Next base: position 10,990,312 of record OX346252.1, read on the forward strand.
TCTCTCTCTTTTAAAAAAAAATCTAGTAACAGAGGTATAGTGCGAGAAAAATCGAAAGTATGTCGCGGCCGTCTAGTGCTAGGCGTGCTGAGGGCCTACCGCGAAACGAAACCGAACTTCGTTCGTGTATCTCCCTCTCTGTCGCGCTTGCTAGTTCGAGCGACAATGAGTTATTCGAATGAATTTCGTTTTCACTAGCACGGCCGCGACATACTCTCGATTTTTCTCACACTATACCTCTCTTTCCTAATGTTCTAATAAGAGAAAGACCGATAGTGCGAGAAAAATCGAGTGTATGTCGCGGCCGTCTTGTGCTAGCCGTGCTGACGGAACTACACTAATCGTAAGTAAGTAAATAGTATTATAATAGTAGGTACATAATTTTTGAACTTAATCAATTATGTAAAAATAAATATCACGTTTCAATTAAGCATGACGAATGTCACCCACCCACGTCCACCCTTGCATTGGTAACGATGCGCGATGACGCGTCTGTAACTTAATCTATGTAACGCTTAATAAACGACGGCGGGTTGTGCGACTTGCGCGGGGAGAGGGTCGAGGCTCCGCCCATACGCTCAAGGACTTTAGCGGGTATACAAGCCTTAATTCACTTCGTCAATGCAACTATTATTATTTTCTGTCGACAAATGATTCTAGCAAAGCAACGCGAACATTTGCTCGCTCCTAGGCCGTTATGGACGATTAGTACCTACCTACCTATTAAATTTCCTTTCCAACACATTTGCTCGTAACGTACCTCTTATTATGTCTCTTTTAGGCTCATAATCCTGGGTATTAAACACGCGTGTTTTATAACATTACGACACTCGTGTATTAGGGTTATATCCCGATTAAGTCACGTTGGCACCTTGCAGCAAGATGTATGCATGAACACGGTGCATTTTTAAATTAATGGGGTTGAACAGAATGAACAGGTTTTTTTAAAATTCACGGCAAATGGATTCTTACTCGACTAAACAAATTAATACTTTTTTGTTAATTAATTGACTGTTTCTTTTTTGGATATGATATAGAAACGTTTAATTTAGTAAAATTATTCACTTTTGATAAAATTTTACATGAAATAATAAAGATCATTTAAAAACGAAAATATTATTTTATTTTGTATTGGCTGTTTAGAGATTTTATCCAAGTCTGGCTTAACACATGCGCGTGCACTGCGCAAACTTCACGAAAAAAAGTTGTTTCGCGCTATTATAGGTTATTTCACAAATATTTGTAAACATTGTTAATGCGTGTTTGGTTATTATCAAAAATATTGAGTCGTGGTCGCCACTGGAAATTCTTTGTGATGTACATGTTAGTATAAACCTGTTGCCATAATTAACTAAAGAAAATAACTTGCCAGGCCTATAAATTTTCATCTTATGAAAAGGATTTTTTCCTCGTCGTATGAAACGCGTGAGCTTTGATAATTACAACCTCGGCTCTCTTATTACGCTCACCTGCGGCGCGCGTGAACAATTCCGCTTCTGATATAGTTACCAACATACCTCACTTGTATCACAATGTACTATTTCGGTACCACGTGCACAGAAAATATTGTAGCTACCGGCGCGCGACGCGACTTGATTTATAAAGGAAATTGTTGATAAAATACACCCCCCCCCCCCATCTCCGAAGTTTACCAAGCGAAACAATATATAAGATTGAGATTCGCGTACATATCACCGGGAAGTTATAATTTATCCTCTATCTAACGTATTTTTTTATTTTACAAGAAATCATTTTTAAACTAAGATTGTACTTTAACACTTTTGTGTTTGATATTCATTCTTTAAATTTGTATGAAAGTATTCTGAAAGTGCCTTCTTTCAAATAAAAAAAGAATTATCTAAATCGGTTGAAAATAATGCAGGGTCGTGACGGGTACCTATATACTTAGTGTATGAAAGTTTGAACGAAACCCTCGGCGCGCGAGCACTCGCATTTGCCCGGTTTTTAACTAAAAATAAAGATTTCATGTTGCACCTATGTTTTAATTAATAACATAGGCATAGGCATAGGGCAACAAGTAATCGTTAATTTAACTTGATACAGGCGAGAGAGGAACAAAACGTCCATGTAGCGCGCGCATCAAACTAATATAAAAAATAGTAGTTTCTGTGAGTACAGTGCGAACGATCTAATAATAGAAGCGAAGCCAGGATGGAGTCACGTACGATATCGTTTTAAGTTATATTGGAGCGTAGGAGGGGCTCGCGTGCTGACACAGTAGGCATGGTGCCTCATGTTCAAATTGATAACGTAGTGATGCTATATGTACCAGTATAGTAAACCATCAAAATATCGTAATGAATTATAAAATATAGTTAAAATCATAAAAAGATATGAACCTTGAAAGTTTAGAAAAAATATGCATTTTTTTTATTGTCCAAGAGTATATTTAAAGCTATCAATAGAATCCGTACGCTTTTATATAAACAAAATTGTACTACAACTATGTACTTAAACGCAGTATTTCGCGACCGAAACAACAATGACGTCATGCTTGTGTGTATCAGTATGAAGCTTTTTGCGCTGCCGCCAGCGAGGTCAATCTTTATTTCAAATTTTTTTTAGGCTTTAAAGCCCAATATCTCGCAACCTAAATACTGATTTGAAATGTGGTTTAAGGAAACCCATAATATTTGAACGAGCTATCCAACGATACCCCACACTAGGGTTTAACGAGAAAACAAATTACATACCAGCTTTAGGTGTAGGGGAGGGACACTTAAAAAAATATTTTTTTAAGATTTTATTGTAGTTTTTTTGGCGTGATTGATTTATATACCCATGCCGAATTACAGTTTTCTAGTAGTAATTGTTACTGAGCTAAGCCGTGGACGGACAAACGGACATGGCGAAACTATAAGGGTTCCTTGTTGTCTACGGAACCTTAAAAAAAGCAGCATTACGGCAGTTTGCGATCCATGAGAGCATTTGGCAAGGGCGGCCTAATGACGTTATCGGCTCGCGAATTCGAACCGATTGTTACAAATGATTTATTAGAGTAATTTAGGTACGCGGATGACATGTAAAACAGATAGAACTTAATTTCGTGATCAATTTTACGCTTCGTATTCATCAGTAGGTACCAGTGATCGGATCTAGGATGCTATTTGGGGTGAACGACCTCAAACGTTTTGTTTATCGTGGATGTGTCTCGGATTTCCCGTGCTTTTGGGAAATGGGCTATTGTATATAATAAGTATTTCGAGGGTTAAACTAAATAAACAAAATGAAAATATTCGCTATCTATAAGAAGGTCATTAATTTTACATGTACTAAAACATTTTATAACTTATCAACAGAAATGTAGTATTGTATAAATAAACGAGTTACTACTTTCTGAAACAAAGTTAAAACAAACACATCTTCCACATGCCACTGTCAGAACTGGACCAAACTGAAATGATCACCCAGTCGAAAGTTCTGAGGTAACGATAACAAAGATAAGATTAACAAAATTGTGATTCTAATAACTAATAACAATTATTACTTTTACTTGTACACCATGGTAAACATATAACAATAATAAAAACACATAAAGATAAGACATATAAGTTACGTTCAGTTCTTCTACCTATGTAAACATTTTTGTTGTTATTACAGTTTCTGTTAATTTTATGCTGCAAACTACTTAAGATTAAAAGTTATTTACCTTTTTGTAAAGGTAGGTAACAAAAAAGTCGCGGGATTGTAAGTCATATCCACCTTAATATTACGGACTTAAACCCCGGGAAATTGCATCCTAGATCCGATCACTGGTAGGTACAGTCAAAGGCGCCAATATGTGTACACCACAAAGTCTCAAAAATATGAAGGCACACCGTGTTTATTTCTGCAACAATAAGGTTGTTGTATACATATTTATGAAACTTTAAGTGAATACATATTGGTGCCCTTGACTGTACGTACATTTCGTTAGAGATGTTTAAATCATTATCAAAATGGAATCACTGAGTCGAAAAATACATCCCCACTTCAAAGGTAGAGGAAGCACCGCAAAAAAAAACATGATTTTATTCTATGATTTAGTCAGCGTGATTGATTTTTATCACAATGCCGAATTACAGCTTTCTAGTAGTACCTAACTAATGGTTTGACTACGGAACGCTAAAGAGTGGTAAGGTAACGGTCAAAAGCTTCATTCACTTGATTGAGTTTGAAATTAGGATGAAAGCGGCGCTATATTAGTAGACTACGGCGGCGCTAACAAAGTGTGCACGTGGTCAAACTATTCTAATAAATTACTGGATGCGAGGTCTCAGGGGCATGGCCGGCGCAACCAGCCCTACCCTTACCATTTGTATGTCTATTCACATAATACACTATTCCAAACCGCACGAAATTAACAGCTTGACACGACATTCAGTCATACCTTACGTACCATGAAAAACCCGTCAGTAAAAACAGTATAACGAATTCAATAATTTAATTAACCATGAAAAAAATTAAGTGACTTAAAAACATAATTATTACCTATGTGCCACAACTTCGTACTAAATCAGTTGTGGCAAATAAAAAAAAGTCGAACTATGAAAAGGACAACGAATGATATTTCCCTTTCTGTCATGCTACCAGCTCGCTCGCACGTGGTGTTATTATTATCATAGCTTGTCCTGAGTGTCATAGGTTCATGTATCCAACATTAATAATTTCGATCTGGTGTGTGATACCTAGATAAAGCTTCACAAAACATACACGATAAAGCATAAAAACATATTGATTCTGATATGGGAACTTATATGCGCTAAATTCGTATTAAGGTATTAAGATGTAATTTCAATAAATATCCAGCATTCGTTATCGATCGCTTAATTTAGCAGGTTGAATATGTATATTGCAGAGCGCTAGGATGATAAATACCAAATAATCCTTTTTGTGTACTTCTAATTTGCTTGTCAGTTTTATCAACTTGCTGCGAATACAGAATAAGCAATAGACATTTCTGAGATTTGACAAATATTCCTTGTTAACGGAATATCTACTTTGATCGTTTCCAAAATAGTTAACAGCGGATTGAGGTGTCCAAAGTTATGTTTCATTAATTATAATGGTATAGGAATAACTACTTTACTTTTTTGTGGGTCTAACTTTTGACTCAATCATGACTCAGTCATGTTTGTCTGTCAAGTAGTGAATAAATAAGTCAGCCTCAAACTATGCAGGATATTTGAAGACTTTGGAATAACTAATAGTGAACAAGAAATAAAATGTCTACCTATATGACGTAGGTTAATGAAAAAGCGGTCTTCTCACGTCATGTAAAATTTGAAATTAGAACCTTCTAGATAACACAAAAGTCATAAGTACCTTTTAATGGCGATCTCTAGTGGGTTGGTTCCTTTTCAATAAACTACGTATAAGTAGCCCGACAAGTCCCTTATTACCCCTGAGGTATCGCTGTAAACTGCATAATACAATCTTTAGAGTAAGTAATTTGTAACCAATAAATATTAAAAAACTAATCATTATCGTGTTTTGTTTCGTTTTGTCCGCCTGCACCAACCCTACCAGATTAGGTATAAATTTTCCAAAATATCACACACAGTAACAGTAGGTATATAAGTATTTAATAAAATCGGTTCTGGCGCTTCGCCGGCCGCCTTGGATGGAATTGATGGAATTTTATGACAATGAAATGATACATGAAGTAAATACCTACAGTAAGAAGACACAAATTATAGTCCGTCCTATTTCTAGTATCATTCACTGTTACCATGCAACAGTGAATGAGACTACTAAATGAAGAAAAACGAAATAACAAAGAAAAATGTAAGCCGTAGGCTATTTTACATCGGCAAGTATAGCACATCAAAAGAAAAATAACAGCCTAAAAAATACTGATATGCGCAGCTAAAATACAAATCGTTCATCAAAATTTGGTTAGTGTATGAGTGACGTGCAAATTGTTAAATTGTATTGTGCAAGTCAGTATTTTTTGGTGCGCAGTCAGTATTTTTTCCCCTTTTACTGGTAGGATACCAGTTCTTCTTACTACGTATTTCTATGTCAACTTATCGTACATATTTTGTTTAACAATTATATAAAACTCGGAAGAGAATACGTTTTGTTTTCACTTATTCTTACTTCCGTATTGGTGAACATTCGGAAACGAAGACTAATACGTTGCAGTTAAAATCGGTTTGTTCAGATAAAGGCGCGACAACTAAGCCGCTATTTTTCCCGGCCTCAATAGAGCGGTTGGTTCACAAGTAGGTACACAGTTCCTGATCATCGATTCCATTTCCTCGCCCGGCCCCGGCCCCGTCCCGGTCCCGCCGCGTTTTACGACGATCCCGACACCGTCCGGAATGGGTTACTTTTTGTAGGGCTACTCCAAACCCTCGATGTTATATGTCTCTGAACCGTTTTACTTGCGCTTCTTTCGGAGATTGTTTACCGGCTTTTATAGGCATGAATAATTGCCCACCCGATTCCCCCTAAAGGTGAAGGTATATCTTTTTATAACACTCATAGTGGGGTGTTTTACGGCCATTACATGCCCTACAACATTGTACAAGGGACGTGGATGTAGAAAAAATATGTTTGTTGGCATCACGAATGACAAATGGTCCCATTGATTTTAATGATTAAGATACATGCATAAAATTTCCTCAGAAATAAGTATTCGACATACAGAGCGCAAGCTATAACGAATAATAGATACCTTATTTCGTGATATTGAGTCCCACCATATTCCACATATACTGGGCAGATGGTTAAAGTATATATACAAAGTATACACAGCTTGTGTGCAGGTGACGTCGAAGCCACAGAGCCATTGGCAATGTATTTCAAATGGATACATAATAAACGAACTGCCTTTGATGTATACGGTGTGTACAAATATAAATATACCGTTCTACCATATCCCATTGCAACATTGCGTGCTGATACCGAATTATTTCGCGGTGCAAAAAACGCTGTGATCCCTCAAATCTTAACACACTAAAATTAATTGCGGCTTTGAATCGTCAAAACTGAAGAATTAAGAACATCTAGGAGAGATAGGGCAGGGCGCAGCAGAATGTCATGCCATCGACTCGCTTATGTTTGGAGCAGCCCGACTGGGAAAATACCTCCTCCTTTAAACAGAAGGTTGCAGCCATAATAACAACATGAATTTATATCGTGTTACCATGCCTCTAATTTTATCACACGAATGTTTGAACTTCAATCTGAATGGTGTTCCAATATGATAGCATTCATTTCACTCGCTTCCACGTGCGCCAGCCGCATTGCAATTACCCTTTTGCAACGAAAACTTTTCAATTCATCTGACATGAGCTAGAAATTCTTTTGAGGTGGTTATAAAATAAGCCGTAGTGCACTAATCCTAAAATCTGTACCGAGAAAAAATAGTCAACCTCTCATACTCGTTGGTTTCAGAGTCGCCTTTACGCTTTGGTAATACTTCAGATCAGATTATCAAAGTATTTCCAATTCCAATAACAGTTTTATAAAAAGTCGGCTACATTCAATAATCTCAACCATATATTACTCTCTCACAACCTTTATATAGTTATCGACTGTAAACTCTTTCTTGGGCTTCTTAAATTTGGCTTGCATGCGTAAACTAAATAATGTGGGGGCATGTCAATACCTAGCTTTTCTCGATACTTTTTTACTATAGATATTTAAAAAATATGAGACATTCGTCTGCAATTTTAATTTATTTATTTACGTAAAGAAAATTAGTTTCTTATTTCTAATTTCGTTACACAGTGGAATCACCGTGTACTGCCGATGTAGGTAGTCTAAAAGTTGGAGAGAAATTATGTAGTTATGCGTTTAACTGAACGATTGCATCTATCATGTAAATATTATTATTATATCTTTATTCATATTTCTTCTTAAGTTAGGTTTTTACAATAATTATATAAAAAGTAAAATATAAAACTATACATACAAAACATAAAATCATTATAAAAACCTAACCTAGGGTGCAGCCGCAGCGAGGCGGGGCCTAAGCTACCGGCGGTCAGGGCGAGAGAGACAGGAACCTCCTGACTATCCGCGCAGTATCCACGAGTACCGCCTTCTGTATCTGACCCTTGATCCAGCCATCTAGCGAGAGTCTCTTGAGGTGATGGTCGAGACTCTTCGCTATTAAACCGTTCGTTAAATTATTATTATTATCACCAGCTTGTGGGATTCTAGGCACTTAGATATTAGCTACATTGTAAACTAAAAGGTTAACGCACACTTATCGCTCCGGCGTCCCAGCTCGCACCGGTTGATATTCTTTATCTGATACTCCATACTGCAACGCACACTTAGCAACGCCCCAGTTCAGGGCTGTTATTCGCTAAGCGTTAATGCGGCTCACCCCGCCGTTCACCCGTCACGAAACTAGACCTCTACGTACGCTTGATTACTACGCATCGCAGTGTCAAGATATATTTGTGGGTGAGCGTTGAGGTGAGCTTAAAACAAGTCACAGAATAGGGCGGCAGGACAAGCTTGCAGCAAGCCGACCCCGTGTGGTGTCGGGTTAGAATTTCACCACCCCCTTTCTTCCCGTGGGTGTCGTAAAAGTCGACTAAGGGAAGGTTTGAAGTGTGTTGTGGGCGATGGGCTACCAACCTATCACTGCAATATAACATTTTGTCGATCTTTTATACCCACATCTATGCTAAAAATGGCGCTGGAACATAAGTTTCATGTGCTCTGCCTACCCCTTTTGGGAATCAAGGCGTGAATGTATGTATGTACGTATATGTAGGAGGTCGTCAAAAGTCGATATTGTGTAATCTAGAAAGGTCTTTCATATTATGTAACATGTATACCTTCATATCTTTGACGTCGACTCTACATCTCCTATATGTATAAAACAAAGTCGTGTTAGTTCATTTGTAACTCAAGAACGGCTAGACAAATTTTCATGATTTTTAATTTATTGGATTTGTCTCGCCCCGAATAGCTGAATAAGTAATAATACATATTTAAAGTGAAGTAATAAGAATTTTAAGATTTTAAAAGGTAAATTCAGTTTGATTTGACTTGACGTGTTGATTGTAAGGTTCTGATTCTCGGGAATTCCGAGACTAGCCATCCAAGTAACACACGACAGCAGCCCCCCTATTCTGTAACTTGTTTTAAGCTCACCTCAACGCTCACCCACAAATATATCCTGACACCGCGATGCGTAGTAACCAAGCGTAGGTAGAGGTCTAGTTTCGTGACGGGTGACCGGCGGGGTGAGCCGCTTTAGCACGTAGCGAATAACAGCCCAGCCCCCCTATTCTGTAACTTGTTTTAAGCTCACCTTGAGCGTTGACGCTCACCCACAAATATATCTTGACACCTCGATGCGTAGTAACCAAGCGTAGGTAGAGGTCTAGTTTCGTGACGGGTGAACGGCCGGGTGAGCCGCATTAACGCTTATCGAATAACAGCCCTGAATATTGCGATTACGTACTTGGAAAGGCCAACTTTAGTACAAATTCGGCCGACGCAACTGCTCTATCCGAGATTTTATTCTTCTGTTTTGACGGCGTGGTTGATGTATATACCCTTGCCGAATTACAGTTTTCTAGTAGTAATGGTTACTGAGCTAAGTCGAAGACGGACGGACAAACGGACAGACGGACAAACGGACATGGCGAAACTATAAGGGTTCCTTGTTGACTACGGAACCCTAAAAAGGCAGAGTGATATATCTCACGCCCGCCGTAACGTTTTGGCCGGAACAGGTCGGCTGTCGCGTAGCACTCGGATGTGTGAAGGGCGAGGCTGAAAGGGCGAGCGACGACGCGACGACCTGGAAGCCCTTATCAGATATTCGTATGAACACCTCCCCTAGGTGCATATACCAACATGCCCGTTTATTAACGTATATATACGTTGTCAATGCATTATTATTGTAATTGTAGGCACAATTTAGTTCAGGGAGGCAATTATTAATTAATATATGATTATTATTGTAACGAAAACCAATTGAATATTCTGTCTAACACGTCGATAATAGAACTTCATTTGCTTGTATAAACGATGATCCATCAAACCGAGATTCAGGTTCATTTCAATTAAAATAACTTTTGATTATCATAATGAATATTATGATATCATTTCAATTACTCACAAACGTTATATTTGACAGTTATACTTTTGAAATACTTAAAAGATCTACGAAAATATGCCTAACACTTTCACAACCAAGAACCCGCCTAGCGGGCGCCTACGCCGTAGTCACATGCCGCTACATACGAGGAAAACCACGGGATCGGCTACGAGCGTAGCGCGTAGCGATTCTTGGTAGCGAAAGTGCTAACTTTGTTTTAAACCGCTCGGCACCGGGTGGGGTCGTAAGAGTACCTACGTACTGTATGTTACAAGCGCTGCCTCTTAGTTTTAACTAATTGGCTTTTAAACAGTCTCCCCACTACGTTAACGTGGAAATTGAAATTTAAAATTTGAATTTAAACTATTAACTCTCTCGCAGGGAAGTGCGAGGCGCCGTGGCCAATCCTACTAATATTATAAATGTGAAAGTTTAGATGTTTTTATGTTTGGATGTTTGTTACTCAATCACGCTTAAACGGCTGAACCGATTTGAATGAAATTTTGCATGAAGATATTTTATAGCCTGGATTAAAATATAGGATAGTTTTTATCCCGGGTCCATCCAGACGAAGTCGCGGGCGGAAGCTAGCGGAAATATAAAGTCAAGTTTACTATTGGCCGCCACCGCAGGCCGCGCCAGTATGATTCAGGCTTAACATATAAGTATTATTAATATTATTATACACTTTGGCATAGGCCGGCAACAAAAAGAGACTCACGTCAGTGTTGTCAATGTCAGAAAAATATTTAAAAAAGTGTTTGAGTAAATGGCAGTACAGAGGAGAAAGGATCAGACCCCGTATTATGGTCAGCCTTATCACGCGATAAGTGACAAGATAGAGCGTCCGTCTCGTTCTATTGAACGGTGTCAGCCAGTGACGGACGCTCTATCTTGTCACTTATCGTGTGATAAGGCCGTCCATGCTTCGGGGTCAGAACAGGGCTGTTATTCGCTACGCGCTAATGCGGCTCACCCCGACGGTCACCCGTCACGAAACTAGACCTCTACCTAACGTTTAGTTACTACGAATCGCGGTGTCAAGATATATTTGTCGTTGGGCGTTGAGGTGAGCTTAAAACCAGTTACAGAACAGGGGGGCAGGAGCGCTCGTCCAACGTTGCGACAGCAGCGTCAGGTGAGTCGGTCTCTCCTTTTCTGGGGTACCTAGTAAACAAACAAAAGTCATCTGTCAGACAACCATTCCCATTTCCCGTGGCTTTATGCCATGATGCTCTCGCTAAGCTATTCCTTGTAATGTTTCCTAGCCATGTTGGCCTCGCATATTTTACTGGAGCATAGCTATGTATGTATATATCTACACTAAAAGCAAGGTAAGGCACTTTAACCTTGCTTGTAGTGTAGATATATATGCGTGCTTTAATAATGTTGTATCTAAACTATAATAGTAAGTAGGTAGGTAGTAGGTACCTATATTTTGATTGGTGGCACACAGTTTGACCGAACATTTAAGGGTTCGAGTAACGTCTTTCCAGCACGTCTATGATGGGACGGCCGCGACATACTCTCGATTTTTCTCGCACCATACCACTTGCTCTAAGTGTTCTAATAAGAGAGAGACGGATAGTGCGAGAAAAATCGAGAGAGCTAGCGCGCCGTCGCGTGATAGCCGTCCTGTAGTCAAAAGTGAAGGGGTGTGTGTTTATTATAAGTGGAGACGCCGTTTATACTGATTATGAGTCCAACCAAAAAGAGGCTTCGTGGCTTTGTAACTTTAGCCCCCAGGAAAAATAGGACGAATGTCTTAAATCGAAGCTCAGCAAAAACATATCTTTATTTTTCCATTATTTGTTACATGGAAAAATAAAGCATTATTCACGGCTATTTTTTTAATTTATGAGTAGTGACTCTGGACATAATATAATCTAAAGATTGACTACTTATACAGACTAAATAATTATAAAATAAAATAGATTTATAATTAAGCAATGTAGACATGTAACCAATGTATGGAAAGTCCACGCTGTCGCCGCGCCTTAAGTGTAAAGCCCGCTTCCTATCTTATGGCGCCGTAGGTTCATGGTCTTCTCTCCCTCTCACTGAGCATAAGCGTGAGCGCGATGGAAGTGCGTGCTCGGAAGCCTGGTTCCGCCCAAAGTGCACGTTAATCACTAAACAACCACATCCGATGCCTAATGCAGGGGATCAACGCTAAAAGCGTTATCCCACTATCAAGCGAGCGTGCACCCAAAATAAAGTTATTTTAAGAGCTAGTCGGAGAACGCATTTGGGTATAGCAATTTCACCTACCTTTATTGAATTATTAAGTAAGTCATATATTAGGGGTTAACTATGAAGTTGCCGAATTTACGTACCTTTGAGTTTGGTATTTTGTAAGTTTTTTTTAAATAAAACCTTTGACATTCTTTATTCGAATTTTGCACGCCAATATTTTGTTTCATGGTCAGTTAATTTTGCAATCAGAGTTTTAGTTTAAGGGTCACAGCTCACTAGACCCACCCGGCACACGCACCGCACCGCCTCGCCATACTACGTTACGTTAGCGACTCCATACTACGTTACGTTAGCGACTAGCGCGTTAGTATGGCGAGGCGGTGCGGTGCCTGTGCCGGGTGGGTCTAGTGAGCTGTGACCCTAAAAGAGTTATTTTTAAACGAGGTCTGACGTAGTACTAAACGCAGCACAAACAGCTCGCAACATCAATGCTGCGTTTGGAGAAGATTCAACTACTACTACTACTCTATCGCTTTAGCAATGGTAGTTTTTTGAAACAACCGCGAGGAAGAGACCGACTAAGGTTAATAACGACGAGTTGAAAGCCATGGTGGACTCCAATCCATATAAAAAGGAATTAACGACATGATTTCACGTTTCTTTACCATTTCTTTACATAATTTTTTTTCTCATTAACACCAAATCGGTAATACAATAAAAAGGACCGGGTTGCACTCCGGGAGTGCCGGCAGAAGTGAAAACTTGAATATTTGGACATTTCGAATCGACGAATACCGTAGCGACCGAAGTAATCTATTCCACTTGCATGGCGTTTGCGCCCTTTGTCTCGCAATCTCGTACTACGACACCACCCCCCCCCAAGCCTCGTCCCGAATCTCTCACCATCTTAAAGTCACGTGACCTCCTACGCTCCTACACCTGTGGCGAGTTTAACAATTTTTCACCATCCCAAAAAGTGCACAGCACCGCTAAAGAAATGGGTGCCTCACGAATTAACTCAGCTGCATAAAGGAGCAGCACCTTGAAGCTTGCCTTGCGTTGTTGAAAAGGTACAAAAATGCGAGTTGTGACGTGTGATGTAAAACTCATTACAATAATCGAAAACGAACAATTCAATGGCTGAACCCTGAAGATAGGCCGGCACAATGCTCAAAAACAAAGCTTACACATAGAAAGGTGATGGTAACGGTTTGGTGGTCTATCCATGGTATAATTCATCATAGATTTTTGAGATCCTTGTGAACTTAAAACAATTATGGCGAACCTCGCGAAGATAAAACTAGGGCTCGTCAATCGATCTCCATTATTAGATACTCCACAAAACGCAAGACTAAAACTCACACTGCAAGACAGACCAGTTTGACGCTACAAAAACTGCAAACTGCAAACTGCAGAGACCATCCACCTTCCTCCTTCTCCTTCCTATAGTCCATGCCCCGACCGACTACCACTTTTTTGGAAATTTCAATACCCTTTTCAGAGAAAAAATCTTCCTAGGAAGCGGTGCAAAATGCCTTCCTAGTTTGAGGGGTCAAAATCACCAGACTTCTACCGCAAAGGCATAAATGATCTATCCACTAGATGGCAAAAATGTGTAGATAGAGAGGGTAAATATTTTAATTAAATAAATAAGTTTTCCTTTAAAAAAAGCATGGTATAACTTTTTCAATACAAAACGGCAATTTCATACTTTAATCCCTAATATTGTATGCCTCACATTTTGAAGTGACACCGGTTGTCACGTATTTTAAAACCTGGCCGTGTGCGTGTCAGATTTTTACAAAAACTAGATTTACATACTTATTACGTTATTTACAAGCCTGTGTCCAACGCATAAGGTTCGAATTCGAACCCGAATTTGAATAAGAGCCTTAATCCAACGGTTTTGTTAGGCGGCCATTTTGTTAATTAGTCCGGGCACCCAATTGTTAGCGCAATCAGAGGGAATAGGGATGCTGCTGTTGTGGCTATGATGCGGGTAATATCATTTCGAGTTAAGTATGAGGCGGCAATCAAAGATATATACAAAACAAACCGCGCCAGGCACGTTAAGGAAGAGTAAGAAAGTTACTGATTCATCCGCAATAATGAGTGTCGTTTTATATTTTAAGTTTTCTATATGCTTCGCTCTATGGATCTAGAAGTATGGGCTGTTTACACTTTGATTAGTGATTAGTGCGAGTTCATACATTTGCTACAGGTGCGAGTAGCTCTTGTATGGACTCGCACTACACACACAGGCCCTTAGATCAACGCGATGTGCTGGCTGATTTTTGACATTTACAACCAAAGAATATAACACTCACTATGCTTTAAACGTGAAAAAGGTGTCATGAGTTATCGTGCCCACAGCGCCAACAACGACTATTGGTGTCTAAAGCTGCGTCCGCTGCGCCGTGCATGTTTTCGATGTTTTTAAACATCGAACATGTTTTTTGAATAGAAAAGGGGCGTGGCCAAAACGATTTCTGTTTAAAACACATAAACATGTTTGATGGAAAACATTCCCCGCGTTCGTCTGCGGGGGAGGGGGTCTATTATTTAATGTTTTGTTTTTGCATTGACTTACTTGTTTTTGATAGGGCATTATATAATTTATCATTATTTGCAATGGAGTGGAATAAAAAAAAGATGCTGAATTTTATTCTACGAGTATGATCAAAGATGGCAAATTGTACTGGGACGACAGCTGTCAAAAAAAAGTGAAATGTTATGACGAACACATTGTTCACTCCTAAGTCGGAATGGACGGGCAGTTGTACGTAAACATGTTTCGTTACATATTTTGCTAACATGTTTTGTTAGTTTTTTGGCGCAACGGACACGTCTTAAGCGTGAAGGTCATTATTGTATTTATTTATTTACACAAAAAATAACACAGCATTACAGTTTGCACCACCAAGGCGCTGGAAAATTCAGATTCAATAACAATATTGGGTTAATTAAATATAATTCCGATTTTTATAACAAAAAAGATAAAATAAACACATTACACATTAATAATAATTGGCTCTACCGACTATTATGACACGTAGGTCCGCTGTCATAATAACCTTCACGCTTTTTAGTAGAGTTTATAGTGGCACTCTTGAAGCAAAAGGTGTTGGCATATCATATCAGTGTTCATTTCCGATGGGACGATAAGGGGGAAATTATTAAGATTCGAGAAGATTGTTACGAATCTCCAACGTAAATGCACCACGGTCTCAGGTACTCGTGTTTAAGTGGATCAAAAAATACATCTCAAATAATCTTTTAAAAGCTTATTATTCTTACTTTACTTCTTAGCTTTTTAGGTAGTCAGTTAGCAAATTTTACCACAGCCATGCGGTTAAAGCTTTGTTTTACTAATACAAACTTATGATTATTAGACTGACGCGCTTCAGTTATAAGCCAGGGGAATATGGCATGTTCTTACTCAAATGTCTTTGCGTCGTCGCATTCCTGAAAAGTAAGGTTTCGGTTCGGTCATGTTGGCAATTCATTACATATCGTCTGTAAAGTGTCATAAGCTAAGATGGCTGTAAGCCGAAACAAACAAACTAAGCTCTCGACACGAGCAAGTCTCGGCGTGTTATGTTATGACTAAATATACGGAGTAACCTTATTAATTGACGACTAGTAACGTCAGCTTTTGAACATTTTCTCTAATTGTTTCAAACAGACGATCGAAACTCCGTTGATACTTACTTTAAATGTTAATAACACTGATATCGTGTAATCTGCGGACAATATCTAATTACCGTTCTTTAATCTGCTTACATGTATAGGTGCATTGAGTTACTAAGACGTACTTATTGTCACTGTCAGTATTAATGATCATATACCTCTTGAGGTTCAGCAACAATCATAAAACAGTATAAAGGTCAGAGTTCATCTCATATGAATATCGAAATTATTCAAATGCATACAACAAGCAATAACTGATACAAATGGCGCTAGGGGTTGAAAAATTGATTAAGCTGACTTGCCTACACATTAGTTAGATAAGCTGACTTGCCTACACATTAGTTAGATAAACTGACTTGCCTACACATTAGTTAGATAAGCTGACTTGCCTACACATTGGTTAGATAAGCTGACTTGCCTACACATTAGTTAGATAAGCTGACTTGCCTACACATTAGTTAGATAAGCTGATTTGCCTACACATTAGTTAGATAAGTATCTGAATTATCCTTTGAACTGGAACAACGTGCGACGACCTCATTAAGGTTGCACATGCGGCGTTATTGGGATTACTGAAACTTTGGCTTTATGCTGACTGAGCGTAGTCACAATGAAATATGGTATTATTGGAAATATTGGAGTTGCTCTTATCAAAACTATTAGAAAAAGTCGTGTAAAACGAACTTGACGTGTTTTAACTCTTTTGGTAGATATATGTAGTTTTCTGAACGATCAATGTATAATTATAACCGAAGCCCTGCCCAATAAGTGACCAGTGCCACAATATCCGCATAACAAGATGTCCGTATGTAATGACGCCTCAACACCTAATTGCAAGAAGTTGCCTCCGGCAGGGGTCATGCTAGTGTTTGTCTTCAATTTCATAGCTTTGTGTGGATAGTGGCATATATATATATGCACACTATCATGCCATTTGCTCAAATTCATAGTAAGAAATCTGCACAGATATTTCTTCTTATATTGAAGTCGTATAGGCTAAAATTAAATAATAATTAAACTATCGTAAGCTCTTAGACATAATTCACGTAATATTTAATTACAGCCAAGCGCAAGCGCGGCATACTCGTAAGAACGCCGTCAGTCGCTGTCATAGTCCAGTCAATGAACTGACAGCTTGTATGGAAAAAATGTCAATTTTGGAAATAATTTATAATAGCTTATTTTTTATGTATAACGGATATATTATCAATTAAATAGTTACCCAGCGACAAAATCCGACAAAATTTCAGACATCAATAAAATGATAAATCAACTAGCTTCTGAAAAGTCAGAAAAAAATATTAATAAATATTTTTGGCTTTACTTTGGTTCATTTACATCTTCTCTATAATATTCAAGATAAATCGTACAAAAAAAGACAATGCATGATTCATTGAAATCTACATAATTACTTCCGGGTGGAAAGTTTGTCGGATTCTTTAATAAATCATCTTAGAATAACATTTTAAAATGAAATCAACAAAAAAAACGCTATTATAAATTAATGTTTTTCAAAACCGTATTTTGCCTGGAGTATCAAACATTAATAAATAAACGAGCATGCTCCGAACAGTGCGCCGCAATCCACCGATACAAGCTAAAATTATTTTACCTATAAGTGCTTGTTAGATGTCATTTGAAACTGCATTTTCAACCGTTAACTACCAAGCTAGAATTATTTCGCATGTAACGCATTCGTCACCACTGTCACCAGCAAGTACATAATTGCGAGATACTGTCCATAGAATTAGATGGAAATCTTATATTAATAACCGGCTCAAAAAACATTAACGATAACATTAACTTTAATTCACCTTTTCCATTGAAATGGTCTTTAAAAGCACCAATCCCATTCCGTCTGCCTCAACGAAAATGCTACAAATATTACGATGTCTTAGTTATAACATCCAAAAGCAAATAACTTATATTTTGTAGCTAAAAGCCCTTCTATGTATTACATTAAATTTACCAATATTGTTTGTTTTTCAATTTATTTGAGTATAAGTCATGGAGTATAAGTCATCTTCATATACCTAGCCAAGCCAAAGGCTCAAAACATATTTTTACTGAGAAATTATTTCTGATTAAGGAGGTTTTGAATAGGTACGAAAAAGTGCGTAACTGGTAATTTAAATAAATACACCGAGCTGTAGCGTAGGAGTAGATCGTCCAATCATGAAGCAATTTTCACTTTCATGAAAATTATAGCCGTGGATGGTGTTTTGAAATATTTTATGATGAAGCGAATTAGCTACTGTAGTAGCTCTAAGTTCCACACTGACGTGGAAAAATAGTATACATGTTTTAGACCAGCGAACAAACAACCGTTTACAATAACCGAAATAATTCAT
This sequence comes from Epinotia bilunana, assembly GCA_947049275.1. NCBI lineage: Eukaryota > Metazoa > Arthropoda > Insecta > Lepidoptera > Tortricidae > Epinotia > Epinotia bilunana. The sequence continues at coordinate 11,008,627 of OX346252.1, forward strand.
CATAAAATATTACTTAGTACCTATAAAATGCTATTTAGATTCATAACATACACAAAGTGCACGTAAACAGTTTGAGTGTGGTATGAAGCTAAGCTACGTAATGGGTTTCAAAATAACTAATCCCGGAACCTTAAACTGACAAACTTGTTTCACGTGAAACATAAACTTGTACCTACTGTTTGCTTCCGCTCAAAGATCGGCTACCGTCTAAATTTTCCCGTGTTCACGGTTCAACGGGACTGGCCGTAACTTTATTCCTTTCAATATTTCCTGCAGTTCGCTAGAGTAGAATACAACTGTTTCATGGCAACACGGAAAATGTTTCGCTTAGGTTGTTATTGGACAATAGTTATTTAAATTGTTATGCAAGGCTGCGAAGTTGTTGTTTGGCGCATGTGCTTTTATTGAAGTCCGAGCTACCGAAGAAGGAATATAAAGAACTATGCATAACACCATACGTTTAAGTGTGAACACATGATTATGACCTCGCATTCTAATTTATGGAAAAAAGATGTCCCGTGATAGAACGCCGCGGTCGAATTTCAAAATCACTTTCCACGCTGGCGGATAAAGTGAACTTTTGGGCGCAGATTTTGAGCGTAAAGTAAGGCTTTCCGAGCTGGTGAGGTGATGCGATTCAATAGCAAGTAATAAAGTGTTGATCTTTTCTTAAAAGTTTAAAACTCTGGTAATCCTGGGATGCGTGGCGCGGACTGATATGTTTTGACTTTTTAGTCATTTGAACTCTGCTTCAGCAACCAATGTTCATTTAGCATTAAATAGAATACTCGAAGAAAAAAAAAATTGAGATATAAATAACCAAATTATACATCCGAAAAATGTTCCAACTCATTTCAGTTCACGTGACCTTAATGTAGTGTTAACAATCCCACCAAAAGATTATAATATTGTTTTGCGATGCCTTTTTAGTTATGTTTACTTAGTTACTGAATTTATATTTGTCCTTCTGCCTTAGTTATATTAGTCCTTATCGTGATCAATGATCATATTCCTAAAAGCCGGCGCCGTATTTCACGGGCCGACCCTTATTTCATCCTGATTGTGAAACGTTAGCCTTACGATGATATAATAAGTGATCATTAAGATTCATAAATACTGCAATCAATTCTCTCGCAAGTGCGGTCCAGCATCCAAGCCTCGTTAGCGACACCATACAATTATCAGGTTACATAACCACCATCTTTCGTTAACGTTCACTAAATCAAAGGACGCTCTGCTAAGTTTATTAAAATTAGTTATCAAATATCCCAATCGTGCTCGACGGTGTGTAATATACGAATAGTATTTGACTTTTGCCCGATTGCCGCTGAAGCATCGGAAATTATATGGCACGCTCTGCAACCGAAATGGAGCGACGGTTTCGTCGTCTGCTTCATCTTAATCGTGTCATTTTGTTTTACATTGACTTTACTAGTTAGTAACTAGGTGCCCACGCCGCTCCGCCAGCGTATTAAAAAGAACGCAAGCGAAGCCGTGGGATGAAATATAGCCTATGTCCATCCTGAAGGTCCATCCAATATACTGGTTTTTTTTTATTGGATCGAGGATAAACTTTACTATACAACTTGTTACATGTTCCATGGCCCGAGCGGCACACGGACGGCGGCGGCACACGGAAGGGGTCGGCAAGCGCCATGACTTTTCAAATCAAAAAATATTATTAAATATGTATATAGGGGGCGGTGAATTGCCGTCCGGCCCCGGACCCACGCTACGCCAACTGTGTAAGTGTATTTCTGTTTTTGGTTTCTGTAGATTTCGTTTTTATGACTCTGTCTCAGCGAATATAAATAAATGTCAGCATCTAAATAACATTCTACGTTGTTTACTCTTTATTCTTACTGAAATAGGGTTGGCATATAAATAAATATTACATAATTTATTAATGTAAATATTTTATTTGGAGGTGTTATACTTCTAAAGTGATCCTTCGATCTTCAAATATCGTAAATGGACTCTTTTGTAACCGACCAATTAACCCCCTTTCCGTTTTAGGGGTATTTTTGGTCCACCCTGTATAATATTAGAATAGGCGTATAAATTAGTATAAAATACATTGTTAGATTTAGAAATGCATTCAAATAACAGCGCAAAACTAAATCAATTGGTATTGCAGAGGCCCACAGCGGACTATGAAACATAACAAATAGAGTTCGACAGTTGACCGAATAGATCAAATGTTTTATGAGAGCATTATCTTCATCTCTGGAAATTGCACTGCTCGTTCACAGGCGACGATCGTTCAGCTCACCCGCTCTAATCAAAGCGCATACCGCGAAACGCCAATTACATTCGTCGTGTCACTCGAATACGGACGTGCGGTAGAGATAGAGATACACGGACGAAGGAAGTTGGCGTTACGCGGTAGCCGCTCAGGCTCAGAATGCACGATGTGTACTCGCTTTACCCCTGAAGTAGATACAGTAAACGCTGTGAACGTTACCTCTGAACAATTTACGTATATGTACTTCTCACTGAGCAAGTTTGCAGTCCTACCAACATTTTAATCAAATCCTCTGTTTCTACATGTATTTAGTTTAGATTCACTAGTCTTCATTAAATGTAAAATTATGAGAGTTCCAAAACATTATGTTCTCGAGGTTATACTGTATACTGCTTGATCAAAGACCAACCGTTGTAGATATATACATATAAAATTACAAATATGTAGCGTCGTTTTAATTGTGCGATGGTTATTCGATTTGAGTTTGATTATGATAATCAATATTGTAATAGCGACTTAAACTTTAAGGTTTGTTCAACCTCGTCGTGGAAGAAAACAAAATGTCATTGTTGAAGGGCTGGAGATAGGTGCTTCCTCACATCCAAACGTCTAGGTGTATTCTTATGTGATTCTCCATTTATGGTCATCATAAATCATTTTCTGTAACGATAAGCAATGTAACATACCTATCTATTCGGATGCCTTAAATATAGGAATGAAATGAAATGTAATAATAATTAATAAGGTATCGTGATATCAAATTAAGATATCGAATAAACCTAATAGCTCGATTGAATCCCTCATATATCAAGATCAGCGAACAAAAACTGTCGCGTCCATAACAAAAACAGCAGGTACGTTGAAGAAACTACAATTACCCAAGAAAATTTCGATAAATTGATTTCGTAGGGAAAATTTATGACTCTCGTTAGGCTTGCTGACCTGTAGGTCAAACAGGGTGTGTGCTGTAGCACAAACACGGGTGAGTCAACAAGGACGGCGCAGATTTTAAACCATTCATTTAAAGGGCACTGTTTCCTTATGGCCGGTTCCAATAATCAATCCACCGATAGTTTTCCTTACCGGCAGTTACATTTTGACAGATTACCCGTAGAAAATGTGTCAAAATGTAACTGTTGGTAAGGAAAACTATCGGTGGATTGATTATTGGAACCGGCCATTAGTCATTATCACTACATTAACTAATGTCCGACAGTCAAACGGCAAGCTGACTTAAATCCTATTTGGTTTATTAAAAACAAAAACTGACATTCCATAACTGTAAATAAAATTATACTTAGTATTATACTTTGTGTTATGAAATGACTTGCTCTCGCTTATCGCATATTTTTACGATAAGCGAGAGCATTCAAAAATATTCGGCTAGCTCGACGGCTCTATACAAATAGGGTTGTGTTTGTGTCAGATAACATTGAACGCCTTGTATTCTTGTATGCTATTGACTGTACTAAGTATAAAAATTGAATCGGACTGAAGAGTACGAAACAAATACTCGTTAGATAAACGTCCCGAAGCTTAGCAACTTTGCTTGTCATCCTTGCTAATATTATTAATGCGAAAGTGTGTGTGTTTGTTTGTCCTTCTTTCACGTCGCAACGGAGCGTCATATTGATGTGATTTTTTGTATGGAGATAGTTTTGTAGCTGGAGAGTGACATAGGCTACTTTTTCCAGCGGGATAACATCTAATCCCCACGGGAAAATTCAACATGTTACATTTTCCTATAACCACGCGGGCGAAGCCGCGGGCATCAGCTAGTATTTTATAAAAACGCAATCTCCTCTTCAAACTTGTTATCCGAGTAATGGGTTCCGAATTCCAGTAGCTCAATTTGTGCCAGCGACTGCCCCGCTATTCCCGTCATATTACTAGGACTTCGCTGTCCGTCCGTCTGTCTGTCACCAGGCTGTATCTCAAGAACCGCGATACGAGTAGTCCCTGGCAAGCATGATGAACATCAAACTGAATGACCGGATCGGATGTAGCCATATTAGGTCCCGAACTAAAATCAATGACGCCCCAGAAATGTCGCAAAGCTTAAATGGAAATGGGCTGGTCACGTCGTCGCTAGATTAAACGACAGCAGATGGAGCCAACTTATACTCGTACTGCGCGGCTATCACGCGACGGCGCGCGAGCTCTCTCGATTTTTCTTGCACTATCCGTCTATCTCTTATTAGAACACTTAGAACAAGAGGTATAGTGCGAGAAAAATCGAGGCCATGTCGCGGTCATCCCATAATAGACGTGCTGCACTGGTGCGTTATTTGAGAAGGCAAAAGAGAGCGGGGTCGGCCCGTCCGCCGATGGAGAGACAGCGTCGTGGCAATAGCCGCGAACCTCCGGGTCCTTTAGGCTCAGGAAAGGGAAGAATGGTAATGGAAGGCCTTCTTCGTCCAGAAATGGATGGTTTTCACATAGGAGCATAAATAAATAAAGCTCTAACATAGTTATATATTGGTATATTCATTCAGGGAGATATATCTGTATTTCATTTCTTTTTCAGGTTATTTACCTGACTTATTTAAAATTATTAAGTATTGGGGACACACAGGCGTTTAAACTTATTTTATTTATTTATTTATATGTACCTACCTAGTCAATGAAGAAATTAAAAAATCTTGACAGATCATTATTTATGCAAAGTTTTATCATAATCACATCACATTGCGGTTATAAATGTGAAAGTTCGTTGATGTTCTCAGAGAGACATAATAAGTTGAATCTGAAGGAAATATTTATACAACATAAAATAAAAACTTCAATAGCGCGATGCAGAACATCACAAATTTCCACGAAATATTCTAGCCTTAGTAGGTCATTCTCCAGTTGTTTGTCGGCGTCTGAACTCCGTCAAACCATATGAAACGTATAAAAAAGTTTGAGTTAAGGTGACCAGCAGACCGAATTTGAGGATAACCGATTGCATAAAGCCGTGTTTGTGTAACAGCGCCATCTTTTGTTACCATGTGGACGCCGCGTGGCGGCAATAACAACCAGTATATTTTTGGTGACAAATTTTAGCGAAAACTACTGAATCGATTTTGATGGCACTATCTAACATTGTAGTTTAGACCTCAGAATTTGACATAGCGACGAGGCGTTTTTTTAGATATACTTAGATACTTGAAACTTCGTAAAAAGGTTTGATGAAAACAAAAAAGCAATTTCAGCGTTTTTGAAAAATCGTACCCTAAGGGGGTCAATAATGGATTGAAAAATTGTATGGAGAGTGAATTCTTTTTCGAGCTAAGGACTTGAAACTTCGTAAAATGGTTCCATATAACAAGAAAAACTGTTTCAGTTTTTTAATTCATTTTCTTAAAGCTTAAAACTTGCTTGAAAGTTTGTATGCAGAAAGCCAGAATGAAGAACTCCACAAAAATGGCGCTACTGGTCTTATCTGATACTATTAAGCGAGCAATATTTATATATAATATACCTATATTTATATATATTTGTAACCATGTTCTGATGAAATTTGCAGTATGCGGTAACCGATCTAGGTTGGTCTTATTTTCGAGAAAATTAGTTTTTTCCGTATTTTCTCGCAAAAGGCAGCCTTAGTTATCTTCTTTGTGGATGGCTGTGAGTTGGAACCCCAGCGATGAGGTTTTTCTTTTTTTTTTTTCTGATTATTTCGTAATTTTTTTTTGGTAAACAGTCAGTTTTTGGGTTTTTGTTTCATTTTGTATGAATCGATTTTTCGTAGTATTAAAGCTGAGAAAAACTCGGTCCCACGTAAAAACAAAACTTAAGCATAAATAACAATATCGACGGTTGTGGATTTGAATGCATTCATGCAGTCTTACCGTTTTTTATTTATGTCGATTTTAATCCAACACGACCCCAACCTGGGCCAAACTTAATTACAATATGAACTGATAAAATGTTCTGTTTGCGAAGTTACGGAAATATTGTATGACATTATACTTATTGTATGACATAACACTAATCTAACTGTAAATATATGTATATTTACAGTTAGATTAGTGTTCCTTTCATTATTTTAGAATCAAATAAAACCAATGAATACTGTTAGGTATATTATTTTTATTAGTCTAAATAAAATCAAAAACATAATATAAGCGGCATCTATCGAGCTGAAATTGGACCAAAATTAAGCTCGCTAGATGGCACAAATCGACAACTAACATCAGCGACCTCTATCAAACTGAAATTCTATCAAAATTATGTTTGCTAGATGGTTATATAATTCATTTTTTTATGGAATTTGTGACTCATAATCATGAATATTATATTATTGTTAATAACCGTTGTAAAAAAGATCTGAAATTGCGTTAGATTTAAAACGTTCAAAGGCACCCACCCGGTGCGTTTCACCGCTGCGTAAGTCCGACTCGTTCTTGGCCAGTTTTATCCCTTATTTAATAACTAGCTTCCGCCCGCGACTTCATTTGCGTGGACCCGGGATAAAGCTATCCTATATTTAAATCTAGGCTATGAACTATCTGTGTACAAATTCATCCTAATCGGTTGAGCCGTTAAAGCGTCATTGAGTTACAAACATCCAAACGTTTCAACATCTAAACATCCAAACATCAAACCATCCAAACTCTCGCATTTATAATATTAGTAGGATTATCCTTTACTTTATATTTTATCAATTAAATTCTCACTTTGTTGGTAAACTTCAGCGCAATTCTATCGCCGTAGCGAAAATCGTGAATAAACCTCATTCATTAAACTTAAAATGCCTGTTAGTCTGTCAAGCGAGTCGTGTCCCTGGTAATTTTGCAAATCCTACTAATACCCATTATGAATGCTAAAGTTTGGATCTCAATCACGCAAAAACGGCTAAAATGATTTTTTGTATGTCATATAGTGTATAACCTGGATTAACATACTAGTATATAATATTTTTTATTCCGGGAAATATCGTCCAAGGGGGCGAAATAGGGGGCGAAAGTTTGTAAGGAGCTACGATATAAAAGAGTTCCACGAAGACGAAGTCGCGGGCAGAAGCTAGTTAAATTATAAGCGGTAAGGAGTAATCAAACTTCTTAGCTTGGTAACGAAATGAATTGGTAACCAGTATCAAATTACTCAATTTGAATACCTTCCACCCGCATATTACTTACACAGAACGCACGCGAAGTCGCGGAATTGAACTAAACCGCGTTTTCAACTAATGAAAACGCTGTCAGGAGTATTCAGCCTCATTTGCTTCAATTATCCTAATATGAGACGCACCTATCATTTCTTCGCCCCCTAAACTCTCATATTGAAAATTATCGACATTGCTTAAGGCGTTTTCAAGACCGCTATTACAGACGAATTAAACATTGTTTAGGTTACATAATACACACAAACCAGTGCTTGTACAAACTAAAGAGTGGTTGAATAGAGAAACGCGGTCGTTATTTTCCGAGTGATATAAAAGCTTCATTAATCTGTGTATTTTAATTACGATCTTGTCCCTAAATCACAGAAAAAAATGAGGTTTAGTTTGTAACACTCATAACTCGCGTCGCAGCGTTTTGAAATATTGGCTTTTATTCTCAGCTGTTAAGTTTGCTTTTAGATACACAAGTGTGCGAAAGATAAGATATTGATATAGTAACTAATAAATCTTCCCCGCAAACACGTCGCTTCTCGTAGACCCGCTCGTTTTCTTTACGACTTTTGTTTTGTTTTCTTTCTAATTCAAGTAAAATTGCAATCTCCTCTTGAAACGTTCTTCTTCGTGGTTTACGTGTGTATATTTCTTAATCCATATAAACATTATTGGTTGTTAAAATGCAAGCTAGTAAGTAAGTACATCTATAAAAAATGCATTTTTTCGCGGAGGTGCGATTCTTTTTAGGTACGACTAATATGTACTTAATGAAATATATGATTATATTTATTGAAAAATTTGAGCTGGAGACTTCATGATGTAATTGAAAAATGTCTAAAACTCGCCTTGCTTCCATAATTATATAAAAAACAGCATATACAAAACTTACTCAGAAAAGTATACATCGAGATATCCTGATGGTCGGGTCAAGACGTAGTTGTGTTTTTTAAATTGCTGTAGTAACGTGAATATGCTTCTGTATGGGTATGCTTGGTCATGGGTTACTAAATTCGTAATCAAGTCATTCGTATAAGTACAATATCGGGCAACAGTTATGCATTTAACGGTTGTTTTATCCCTACGTAAATCGTCGAGGAGTAGGGTTAGACTGGACAAAATTAAGGACGTCAAATTCTAAATTACAGCATTTCATTATATAAACAGCTTACACACTTAGGCAACCGCTGTCCCAATCGGCTGCCTCGCGACAAAAAGAATCTTTTTCATACGTACAATTTTTATATTTTCACCCCAGTCCATGTTGGTTCAGTTCGGGTTATTTATTTTATTTATTTATTTAATAAACAGAATATATTCACTTAATAATTAACAGGGTCCCACAAAACTGTCGGAACAGTTTGTCTGTGTGATCACTTCATAATGGTACAGAGTTAACTAATGTAGTACATACTTACGTAAGTTGTGTTTGTAAATGTTACATACCCTTAGGTGTTATTTTACTTAGGAAATATCGTTTTAATTTTCTTTTAGTCGTTTTTTATACTTTCAAGGCTGATAGTTTCTGGTAAACTGTTCAGAAGATAGGGATACGTTTTTTTTAGCATTCTATCACCATAAATTAATGGTGTTCAACCTTCCGTACGCACAGTTTACCGGACGCCATTAGTATCGACTGTTTTTAACAAGCTATTCTCAGAGCTAGACTCTAGACTGCTATGGTTATTATATAGCAAGTAGATATTTATTTTTAAGACTTACTGGGAGAATTTTACTAATTTTGAAAAGATGTTTATGTTACCTTTACATTTTTGACTAGTTTTACTGTTTCTACTTTCATACCTAAATAAGCTACATATTTAGATCTTTTTATAGGTTCCCAAGTACAATTTACCATATTATTATATAGACATTGAAAGGTGTGATTTATACATAGGGGGAGGAGTGCTGACGGGACATAAGTGTGGCGAATGAATCAATAAAAATATGGTTTTTATCAGTATTCCATTGCCATGGAACCATGCAATAATTGAACTAGACGGAAGGTGTCTGCGGTCTGTGGTCTGTGCCAGCTCGTAGGATGCAGAGGTCATCGGCGAACATGTGCGCTGAGCAGTTTTGTAGTACATTGCACAGGCTATTGACGTGCATCAGGTACAGCACAGGAGAACAGCCCCAGCCCTGTGGCACTCCACATCCCACAGTAAGTTCACTACTGAAGGTGTTTCCTATTCTCACCATGTAGGAACGCGAAGTGAGATAATCACGAAACCACTCGTTTAGCGGTTCGCTCACTCCACACTCGTGCATGGCGTTCAATAAAGTGTTTGATTCCAAGGTATCAAACGCTTTTTTTAAATGGAAGAATATTGCTATTACAGATTTTTTATCATTTAGGTAACTATTTATTTAATTTGTAACTTTGGATAATAGAGTAGTGGTACTCTTTTCTCTTTGGAAATCATGTTGGCAAGGGTTAAAAACTGGTAATTTATGTATTTTTTCATTATTTTATCAATACTTGATAATATTGCGATAGGCCTGTAATTACAGAACGATTTACGATCGCCTTTTTAGGGTTCCGTACCAAAAAAGGTAAAACAGGAACCCTTATGGTGCGACTCCGTCCGTCTGTCTGTCTGTCTGTCTGTCTGTCTGTCACAAAGTGAAATATATCACGAACTACTTAAGCTATCAATTTGAAATTTGGAATGGTTTTAAATGAGAGTTATTCACGTGCATGGAAAATGAGAAATTTAAATAAACATTTTAATTTTCTATGAAAAATTACGAAAGGGGGGCAAAAAAAATATTCAACTATTAGGTCAAGTGGGGTATCATATGAAAGGGCTTGAGTTGTACTTTTTGAAACAGTTTTTCTTCTTTTCTACATTGGTAAAATTTTGATTTATGAAGGAAAATGTAAAAAAAATACCATTCCCCCCCCTTATCTCCAAAGTTATCCAAGCGAAAAATTTGAAATAATTACTTGTGATTAAGATAAACATAAATATTACTGGAAAAGTATAACTTTTTCTATATCTAGCGTATTTTTTGTTTTATTTTTTAATCATTTCCTAGTTAAGTTTGCAGTTTAATCACCTTTATAAGTATTTTTTTCTTTTGAAATTCCTGTAAGACTATAATAGAAGTACTCTCTTTCAAATAAAAGAAACAACTCAATTGGTCAAATTAAAATGTTTTATAAATCAGAAATATGTAAACATATTTTCCCTAGGGGCTAAATGTACTGCTTTAGCCCCGCTTGCTGAACATACTATGACGCACTTTATGAGCATAAGAAGTGAAAATAGTAGATTGTATGACAAGGGGCTAAAATAAGCCATATTACCACGAGATGGTTATTTTCCCGAGCGAAGTGAGGGAAAATTGTTCGAGTGGTAATATGGCTTTTAGACCAGAGTTATACACTCTACTTTTCACTTAGACTGCGAGAAAATAGTGAAAACAAACATTATCCATCTAAAATCAATAATGATTTCCACAGCGAAAAGATTGTTCAATTTAGCGGCATGATTTTTTTAATAAACTGTTTGACACAGATACAAAATTTTGACACCACGAATAAACGCTACTTACCGTATATAGCCGGGTCCAAACGGCCGAGCGCGGCGGACAGCATACGCTGCATAAGATAAAGCGAGATAGACAGCAGTCTATCCCGCTCATGTCATGTTTGCAGGCCACCCCGCTTGAACGTTTTTGGACGAGGCTATAGACGGCCAAAGGCGTTTATTTTTTTAATGTTTGTGAAATCGAGAATAAAAAACGCCTAATATTTGAAATAAAATCTGTTTCCTGATTGGTTGATTTTTATATATAGCTGTATTCTGATTAGTTGTTCTACTCTACTCTTTCAAAAAAAAAAAAACGAGATTGGTTCAAGTGATAAACAATAATCGCTAAAACACCAACATACATACTAAGCTGATTGCCCTTGCACGTTAGTACCAAATGGGGCCGATAGATGGCGCTGACCCCATTCCTACATCGCGCTGTTAAGATTTTTGCTAGAATTAATGGGGTTGGGACGGGTATCTTTCAATAGCAGGTCAAAAAGAATTCGTGATACAATTGTCTTGGTAGTTCGATGGTCTTGGTGTAAAAGTTATTCGTTGTTTGAAATTGAATTCTGAGGCTCTAGTATACGTTTTACCGAAACAAAACGTTACGACCGCGTTTGCGTTTAGCTGTCAAATCCCATACAAATTGAGGGTAAAACGCAAACGCGATCGTAAAGTTTTGTTTCGGTAAAACTTATACTAGCCCCTGTTGTGTTGGGTTAAAATAAGTACTCGTAATTTAACAGGCGAAATTTACTTAGGTCTATTTGTCGTCGTATTCGTTGGGCTTTGGCTTCGTAATGGGAAAAACTGAAGCGGATCGGCTAGGAAAAAACTAAATAAAATATACTCATTGATACATTGAGGTATTAGAATTCGTTGTTTTCTCTTCTGTTTCATACGAGGGTAATTTATATTTTACAGTACATATGCTGCTATTTTCCCGCACTAGTGCGGAAAAGAGCACTTTTCGTGCATATGTCGAAACTTTAAAGAGCCATGTGTACAGTAAAACGTTGTACGATACACGTGCGAATAGGTAATTCGCAACTCGTGTCGATTTAAAACACTCCCTTCGGTCGTGTTTTAATTTATCACCACTCGTTGCGAATTTCCTATTTTTGGCACTTGTATCGTAAATAACTATTACGGGTTTATATAAAAGCTTAACGAGGAAATTTTATATGGATGTTGATAGTTTTTCTTACGTAATTTAAAATAATTACATCGAAGATGACTGCGTGGATAAATTTCATGCAATTCTTGCTCATCATGCTAGCTACAGAATGAAGGTGTCAAAATAGGGACATTTTTTTAACCTTGAGTTAATTGATAGTTTGTACGGAACCCTCGGTGCGAGAGTCAGACTCGCACTTGACCGGTTTTTTTTGTAAGTAGGTCGTACAATAGCTTGTATTAAATTATTAGGAAATTTATGAAGTTTTACTGATAAATTGACTAGTCTGGCAATCACTGGGCTTATTTTATCTGCAATTAGCTTAATATCAGACATACGTATCAGATCACTACCCGGTGATATATTAATATTCATTTATCTGATATGTTTTTTATTTCATAACTTTTCACGGGTTGCCATCTCATAAACATCTGTTTTTTTTACATTATCTCTTTTAATCCAGGTACCATTACATGTGTGCTTGATTGATTTAATTCCATCTGAGAAAGTAGTAGCAAACTTGTTACATAGGTAATCGTCATTGTTGGAGTTTTTCATATTGGAATGTATAATATCTTCTAAGCTCTTATTATTCTTTCCTAATCGTATAATATGTATTCGTTCCCATTATTTACTTTATGTTTTTATTACATTCAGTTATGCATTTTTTATCATGAGTTTTTACAGTTGCACGGGGAGGTTCCACAACACTTCAGCTGCTGCGAGCTTCGAGCTCAAATACCGCGAGCCATCCGGTTGCCTCTTGGACACTGCAACTACGCGTCATTGCTCTGAATATATGAAAAAGTGCAAAATCACAGCTTGTTATCGTTAATCTTCGTCGTCCTTGCCTGTTACTAAAGACTATTCCGATCACACAACGCTGAACCAGTGTAGTATACAATATTTATCGTCTAAACGCCGTAATCTACCATAGCCATGACTCGATTTATGAAAGTTATCGGTGTGAGCAGCACAGCGGGCGGTTAAGGCTTTGCCGTGTCAGTGCGCCGCAAGTGGAGTTCTTTATCGAGGGTTCACAGGCACGTAATACAACACGCTTCTCAAATATTTCTCCCCGCTTTGAACCGCGTAGATGACCTACTCCGCTGGATTACCTAAGTTCCACCTCTTTCCTGTTTTGAAATAAATAAGGCAAACTACGTTGTTATTCAAGCACCATTGCATTGTAATTGCATTAATTTAATTAATACCAGTGATAGTGATTTTGCATAGAATTCCCGACCCACATCATGCTCAGACCATAACGCTAATGAATTAAGGGCCGGTTTCGGCAATCGAGGGTCGGGAATGTAAGAGAATTATATAGAAAACGATGCTCCACAACTTTGAAAAAAAACACACAGCTAGCCAATGAATATTACTTCTTCTTGAAACATTCGAATTTAAGATAATGCTTATGGATAAGTGTAAAAAAAAGTGTGTAAATCGCACTCCCGTATTGTAACAACTGAGTCGTAAGTATCAAGAATTATTAATAGAATTTTATCTTATTTGATGAAAGTTAAAACTCTAAAAAAGTTCTGGGAATCTTCATTTCTTAATAAATATAAATAGTGTAAAAAATTATTTTTGTACGCTCAAAATCTTCATACAAATTAGTGTGGAGCGGCCAGCGCACTACGAATTCGTTTGAGTACGGTGTTCAGTCAGGCGTCGGCCACGCGCCTCTTGCTTTGCGCCACAGTGACAGATCGCGATCGAACCGTGTAATTACACAAAATCAGTGCACAGTGGTTCAAAAGAAAATTATTTCATATTACAAGTATTCTTATGTTCATTGATTAACATTCACATATAAACATTCACATTTATAATGTGAATGTTTATATGTTTAGATGTTTGGATGTTTGTTACTCAATCACGCTAAAACGGCTCAACCGATTTGGATGAAATTTTGTAAGTAGATAGTTTATACCCTGAATTAAAATTTAGGATTGTTTTTATCTTGGGTCCACGCAGACGAAGTCGCGGGCGGAAGATAGTATTTAAATAAGAACTAAACAACATGCTTATATTTTCCTCGTTTTTTACATGTATTTCTGTTTCTTTTGTTTAATTTGATCATAAAAAAGGCTTAGGTAGTAATTATACCTAATTACACTATGGCTGTCCCCTCTGTAGGTCGCATCTCTCAACAGATTCTCGTGAAATTTTGTGAGCGAGTTCGATATTTAACTATAGGGCAAAAATGCTTTCGTATGTCCGGTTGTCCGGCTGTCCCCTCTATAGATCGCATCTCTCAACAGATTCTCGTGAAAATTTGTGAGCGAGTTCGATATTTAACTATAGGGCAAAAATGCTTTCGTATGTCCGGTTGTCCGGCTGTCCCCTCTATAGATCGCATCTCTCAACAGATTCTCGTGAAATTTTGTTAATGAGTTCGATATTTAACTATAGGGCAAAAATGCTTTCGTATGTCCGGTTGTCCGCTGTCCCCTCTATAGGCCGCATCTCTCAACAGATTCTCGTGAAATTTTGTGAGCGAGCTCGATATTTAACCATAGGGCAAAAATGCTTTCGTATGTCCGGTTGTTCGGCTGTCCGGCTGTCCCCTCTATAGATTCTCGTGAAATTTTGTTAGTGAGTGGGATATTTAACTACAGGGCAAAAATGCTTTAGCGAAATTTATAATTTCGGTAGCAGCGTTACTGCTTAATACAAAATAAATTTAGTATGGGGTGGCACATCGTTACTGACGATTTCTCAATATAATTTGAGACGTTGGTGCCGTTAAGAAGCCTAAGTCTTCTGGTAGATGTCGCTACACGCTTCCTTAGGGCGTTGTAGGAACGAACTGATGGAAAGATTTGGTGGCCGAACCGGATTATTCCAATAGCTCAGTTGGTGGAGTTTGTTAGTAGCGACGGGCCATGAATGCCTGTGGTCGCCGGTTCGATTCCGGTTCGGAGCATAAAAATTTTCAATTTTTTCTTCAATTTTAAATTTAAAAAATGTATTCTTTCGTATGTCCGGTTGTCCGGCTGTCCCCTCTATAGATCGCATCTCTCAACAGATTCTAGTGAAATTTTGTTGTGAGTTCGATATTTAACTATAGGGCAAAAATGCTTTCGTATGTAAGGTCGTATGTGCGGACTGCGGCGTGCTCGGTTCGGGCGAACATTGGTAGGTATTGTTATTAAGATGAAATACATTTGACAGAATGTACAGAAATCTTTTATTAATGCTGTATTAATTATTTATAGAACGAATATAAAACTATATACAATAACGAAAAAGGAAGAATCTAAAGCTAACTTAAAAATCTCTAAAAAGGGCCCCCGTGGCAACGTACCAAAGATGCTGGCAGCATTACCTCGCTGAATAGCAAACTAATCCGCTGTGCGAGGAAGCTGCCGGCTCTTTGGTCACCTGTAGTGTCGACAAGTCTTTTACTAAGCTCGTTGTATAATTTTCGAGCACTTGGACCCCAAGGCCCAAGGGTCTCGACACCGAATGCCATAAAATGGTATTGAGAGCCGAGACCCCTGTATTTTGTGGCCTTTTTTGTTTCGGCCCCCTCTGCTGCGAAGCCCGCCTTGGAAGTAGTTCGTGGAAGATGGGACGGTGCCAGCGTGTCAACACATGTAGCGTCCCACACTAACACTCGCCCCATCTTCCACGGGACCAGGGTCATCCCGTCCGGCCTCTTGCCATCGTCTCTTGACACACCGTTTGGTTCAAGAATTGATGGTGTGTTGACAGTGGCAAGAGTACGGCGGATAATGTCGTTTAAGGCGGCATGTCTAGAGAGGCGGCCTGCGCTCATTTGGCACGACAAGCCGTGGTGTCCCAACTCGTCGACGAAAGTGCCACAGGGGGGTACATACCTTCACACCTAGTCTCAAGCTTACGGCCAGTCTTAAGGTGTCAGGTTCCAGAAAAGTACCGGTGGGAGGGGAGGGAAAAGCGTGTAACCACTGGCCAGATTACCGTTCAGCCGCTGCCAGTAGTCGTGCGCGGTTAAGACCAGAACTAGAATTTAAACAGGATGTATAATCATTTGACATAATTTGCATATTTGGTAACAAAATCTTAAGTTACAATTTTGTTGGCGAGTCAAAGTCCGATGACCCACTGTGCATACGTACATGTGTGCGTGTGCGGTGCGCGAGCCTCGATCGTTGTGAGAGTAGCGCTAAAAACCTAAACTTCGACTCCGAAACCGGCCCTTAAATAGTAGTCGTTTTAGGACTTGCATTTTTACAAGAACTTTAAAGAATACATAAAAATAAGCATCTTTCATTGTTTTTTTTTATTTATTTGACCGTTTACGAACTAGAGCGGTCCAAAGTTCTTTATTGGGTGGAGCAATCAGAGACATTGAAGCACTTAGCAATTTGCCAGTGGTGTCATTATATTATAACACCTATTTAAAATGAGTGTTACGTATAGAACAAGTCAAAATAAGCATCTTTTACTTGATAAACTTTTCTCTAAATTTAAAAATCAGCCAAGTGCGTGTCGGGCCACGGGCAGTGTAGGGTTCCGTAGTTGCCTGTCTGTCTTAGTTACATCGACAAGCGCGCGCCAACTAAGGCCTCCACCCACATACACACATTACATCGAAGTGCGGTGCGGTTCCGTCAGCCGAATTTGTACGATAATTGGCCTTACCGAGTACACATTGGGGGGGGCACATGACTCGAACTAAAATTAGGGCTTTAAGGCCCAGTATCTCACAAACTAATCACTGATTTGAAAAATGGTTTTTGAACGAGCTATCCAACGACCGTAAAAATTCCCGAATTATAGCGTTCCAAAGTTTTCTAACTTCAGCACGTGGTAATTTTTTTGCCAAAGGGGTGTATAACACCTATTTTGAATGATTGTTACGTACAGAAAACGTCAAAATAAGCATCATTTTCTAGAAAAACTTCTCTGGAGAAGTTTTTTCCGCTCTTTTATTAAAAAAAAAACACCTAGGCATCCGTCATCCGAGTCGGTTTTGCCACCTTTAAATTACTATCCCTTGAACCCGAATATCGCGGTAAATATATAAATATCTGAGAAAAAGTTTAAAGAATTAAACATGCTTATTTTTACGCATTTTTTACGATAGGAAAAGAAAATTAAAAAATTAAAAAAATATCAAAAAAAAATTAAGTCCAAAAATCCCTTTCCTATTTATACCCCAACCAATGTCTGTTGTTTTTTGAACTCATATTTGCGCCATTTTAATTTTCTTTGAAAAACGACAAAGATATTTTACTTAATTAACGAACCGCTCACAACAGTTTACGAGAATTGGTTGAGAAATGCGACCTGTGGTCGAGAATAATCGGCCGGAAGTCTAGACAAACGGACAAAAATTTATAATACATTTTATAATTTGTAATGCAATAATTGAAATTATATGTTGTAATTTGTAATCCAATTACTTTTTGCCCCACACTGGTGTCCACCTGCCCCCGACTAATGCAAAGGTAATCCATGCGAGTAGTTGAACATGCGCAAACTTATGCTAGGCTAACTTGTCTGCCCTATACTAAATAACTCAATGGGCCAAACTATGATATGGTCAGCTCGCGCTGCTAGCTGCAAGTTGAAATCTCAAAACTGTGATGAGAAGTCAAAAGCGGCGTAAACAGCGCGCGTCGTGTTTGTTAGGCAATAAAGGCGGGCGTCACGTCCGCTCGCCCGTGCCAGCCGACCGTAAAATGAGCTTGCTTCTTACAGCTTCGATATTTCATTGTCTTGGTTGAGCTGAATTCAAGACGCTTCTGACAGTGTTGTCTTTTAAGAGCTCTAAGAAGTATCGATAGAGTTTGTATTCTAGCAAATTATAACGTACGTATGCGGTAGTACCTAAATTAGGACAGGTAGGTTACCAAGTCTCAGGCATGTTTATTATTCTTTAATTGCTACCTAAATAAAATTTTGTGACTTGGCAATCACACAATACTACATAGTTTAAAAAAAAAACCATAAATGCAGTAAAGTTGTGTGATTGCCGAGTTCCAGAATTTTATTTAGCTAGCAAGTAAAGAATAATAAGAATAAACGATATGATACAGAGAGAAGAATATAATGGAAAAATAAACCATCTTCGTCTGTAAAATATTTAATAAATATTTTTTTTCGTTAATAAAGAATAATAAGAATGCCTTAGAGTTGGTACTACGAAATATCTCACAACTATTTACGGTGGAAGAGTTTCAAGACTTGG
Organism: Epinotia bilunana; assembly: GCA_947049275.1. NCBI lineage: Eukaryota > Metazoa > Arthropoda > Insecta > Lepidoptera > Tortricidae > Epinotia > Epinotia bilunana. Next base: position 11,026,882 of record OX346252.1, read on the forward strand.
CCTCTTTTTTACATGGAATGTTTTTTATGGGATATATTGTACAAACTCGCAATGGACGCAATTTACTGAATCGAATACGTCGTTAATTCCTGCAGTCCGACCGTGCAAGCATGTGTGCGACATCCGACCAGGCATCCGGCATCCGGCATCCGGCATAGCAGGAACCCCTCGTGGTGTTAGCTTGCAGGTAGAGAGTTATTTGTATTATGCGAGCTTTGGCAGTGCCCCTGCCTACGAAACTCTCGCCCCGGGCTCGAACACCGATAAGAGAAAATTTAATCTTGCCAGCCAATCGTATCAGTAACAGTGATAGATAATGTAAAGCTAAGCAAATTTCGGCAACTGTCAGTGTTTGGGAAAAGCAACAATGTTCTGTACAAATTTCAAATCAGAATCCTTATAACAGGATCGTCTGGGTTATTCCTAAAGTATAGGTCGGTACCTACACGCGCGGCAAGTTGTACACGTAGGTTCATGTGAAATTATGTAATGGTACCTAGATTTCGTTCATCTCCTGTTTAGAATGGTATTGGAAATATGACGCGTGTTGCCCTGTCAAGAATTTTACCGCACTTTTTACCTGACCCCGTAGCATGGACGGCCTTATCACACGATAAGTGACAAGATAGAGCGTTCGTCACTGGCTGACACCGTTCAATCAATAGAACGAGACGGTCGTTCTATCTTGTCACTTATCGCCTGATAAGGAACATCACGCGTTGCATCGCACAAGAGTATTCGAACCCTTTGACGCCCGATGGCTTTACTCGTAGTACAAAATAAAACAACACGTTTGTTGCAGTTATCTATACGTGTTTTCTTATACAAAATATGCACAGCCGACGAATGAATTTCTTTTATTTATTTATCGCTAACAACGCTTTGCCATCACACCAAGTGAAACACTAATACAAATGCATGTGTTTGTATTTAATCATATAAAAATCGGCCAAGTGCGTGTCGGGCCACGCGCAGTGTAGGGTTCCGTAGTTCCCTGTCTGTCTTAGTTACATCGACAAGCGCGCGCCAACTAAGGTCTCCACCCACCGAACGCGTGTCGTGCGCGGCGCGTGTCGGGCGCGGTTGAAACGGTATATTCACACCGCAAGCGGGCGGCGTGTAGCGCCGCGGGCCCGCGTTCGGACCGCGTTCAATGTGTGTTTGAAGTGTAGTTTCAATGCTTTACAACGTGCGCGGGTCCGCGCAGCACACGCGCCGCGCACGACACGCGTTCGGTGGGTGGAGGCCTTTAGCGCTTGCGTCGGCCGAATTTGTACAAAAATGGTGTTTCCAAGTACACATTAAATTGGTCGACTATCACTCGGTAGCTAGTTAATGCCTACTTAGCCGTGATAGTTTTCCTATTAAATTCAACAAATAATACATAGGTACTTCACGTTATCTACTTAGAGGCAATCAATGACTTGAATAGCGTTGTCGGTAGCGCTAACCCTAACTAAAAGAACTTGCACAAACTTGATTATTATGGTAATGAGTTGGCGGATATGCCTACCCTACCATTCCGAATACAATAAACTCTGAAGAAACACCAACCAACTTCGCAGAAACTTTGCGAGTGGGTTTTATGGTTAGGTACTCGTACTGGCAGTTAAATGGTAGGTAGGACCTAACTCAACGAAAACTTCTTAATACGACTACTACGAAAATAGGACATAACGAGGCCCTTTGTACGTTCTTGTCCAACTCGGGGCGGGTACTGGCCAGAGGATTTAGCAACTGCGAGTACGTTTAGCAACTTTAGCAGCATACGAGTAGGCAGATACTGAAAACTTACAGTATTCATCTTGCTAGATTGACTAATAGTTTTTTTTTTAGATATAAGTAGATGCATTGTAATTTTAAGTAATTAAACGCTGTAGGTATTTCCCGTGTAAAATAGCAATTTTGTTTTTTTCATCCTTCATTTACGTTTACTATATTTAACGTGAGTAACGATTTGTACTGAGGGAACTTAGTTGTAAGTTTGTATATATATATATATATGTTTAGTTTCTAGAATATGTACTAGTGAGCAATAAATAAATAAAAGACGTGTATTTCTTACTATTACTATATAATTTTAGTTGCATACATTTTATTGACTATTTATTTCTTGACCTGTTACTAATGTGGAATTTGACTAACAAACATTTATTTTCGTTTTTTTTGTGTTGTATTCATTATTAAATCATTTGACATGTTACATTCAAAATTCGCATGATAAGTATTAATTTGCCAATTAGCATGTACGGTATAACTGTTAGTGCTAATATTAATGGTAATAAATAAATAAATCCTTAATAAATAATAAATCCTTATTTCGAACTGGGTCTTACTTTGGTATAGGCTACTGTCTAAAAGAAAAAATACCTAAAAAAATTGCATGCTAATACTTACCCTAAGTAAGTACTGTTTTCGTCGCATTGGGGCAATTCATTAATGCAATGTTAAAAAAAAGTGGAATCTCGAAAATGTGGAGATTTTTCGAGATCTCGTCGATTTGGCTGACGAGATCTCGATTCCCTAATCTCGACATCAGAATTATACCGCGAGATTTCGAATTACCAATCTCGCTTGGAGATTGCATTGTCTAGTTCCAGGCACTCTGTATATTTGTAGTAGCTGTTCGGTTTACATAATATGTGTAAAACGAATTGCAGCTGACAACCGATTGCGTCGACATGCGTTTTAACGGTGCACCTGTATATACTACAAAACGTTAGCTATTTGCTAACGTATACTTAGGTACTCTGACAACCTTGTTACTCTAACTGATTGTGACGTCAGCTTGTGTACGTAACTCTCGTTGGGATTTAGTGTAACGCTCCGCTTTTATCCGTATTATATATTTTTTCCGTATTTATAAAATTAAAATAAACAACTCATCTCTCTTTTTGCAGAGAGACGTTATTTTTTGATGCGAGTGTTGATACTGGGTCCCTACCCCCGAGTAAGTGAAAAATTTAATAGTTTGTGAAGAAGACATATGAAAACATACAGTTCTGCGTCGTGCTCACGTTCTGACTTATTATGTTGATTTTTATTATTATTAATAATTATAAATGAGAAGAGCGCGAGCTGTAGTTGTTAATATGTGTACAACGTGGCAGGAAAATTGTACATAGGAACGTCACGTAATTTAATAATAACATTTGTAGTCATTTTTAAAATTGTTGTTTGTCGTCGTAGGTAAACCTAATGGATTGGTTGTTTTGCTCAATTACGGCAGAACACAACAAGCCAGCTACGAGGAAGATGCAAGTTATTAGTTTTCCTCGTTAAGTAAGCAAGCCCGCGCTATGGAAATACCCATTTTTTGCTCTTAGGAAATAATCTCGGTTTCTTACGCCGGATATCACCGATATAAAATGGAAAATATGTGCTCCAGGGTTTCCCAAATAAAGGCTCACTACGTTAAGTTGTATTATGCTAAAGCTTTCAAAATAGCAAATTTCTTAAATAGGTAGGTAAGGTAGGTACTAGCAATTCTACACAAACGGTGTTCTTCAGGACACTAATTCATCACATTCGTTATTCCTCAGTCCTCATTTTGACTTCTGTACTCAATATCGAAAGTCCTGAAATGAGTAACAGTATTTTGTTGTGTTGTTGTAATGGGAAGGAACGCTTTAAATAGCTTTCCTAATTTAAAAAATAAACATTTGCTAAAACACGGTCATGCTTAATTAAACCCCTTTTCCTCCGTCCTAGAAGTCGACCCTTACCCCCACTTGTATGGCATATGGTCACTTACTTGGAATCGGTCCCTCAGGGCCAGAACTAATAATACAACGAATGCATACAATGTTTATTTGTATACCATATTAGACATAGACATAGATAAACTTTATTTAACATCACATTTTATACAAAGGTACAGTGTACAAATTAGACTTAAAACGTATACAATATCGTACGAGGCATTATTAACATTGTGTGATGCTAAAAAGGGGCTTGACTCAGCATAATGTTGTAGTGAGTACTGAGTACCTAAACTGCAACACTGGTTTTCAGTCAGACCCTTACATATAATAAGTTTTAATTCTAATATTACGTCGGAACGGAATGAATATCTAATTAGAATGTGAGTAATGTTGTGTGTATTTTAATTTATATATAATGACTGTGGTTTGGTTGAACTTATAATAGGTATAAAAGTATATGTTAGGTAACAAGTAAGTATATTAAAAATATAAATAGAAAATAACAAACAATTTGATATGACACGTCTATAGCAGGCGTCAAAGATACGAGGCCAGGACTCGACCGCCCGAGGGTAGAGTTTATTGTATTTGGAGGTGTTGCTTTAACTTTAATGTAAAACTGCTCGGACAATTAATATTTTTGAGGTGTGGAGGTATGTTATTCCAACACTTGGTTGCTGTATACTTAAAACTACCCCGAAAAGCGGTGGTGTGGTGATGAGGAATTATGAAATCTTGGCTGATTGACCTGAAGCCATACACTGTGGAACTGTTTTTACGCCAAGTCAGCTTTTTAAACAAATACTCGGGTACTGAAGTTTTTAAAATACCGAACAACAAGAAAAACAAGTGAAGTTCTCTTCGAAATGCCATTTTGATGTCTGCCGAATTTAAGTAAGGAGTCACATGTGCTCGAGGAGGAATTCCGAAACAGTAACGTGCATGCATATCCATGCGAGCTAACAGTCGTGGACCGTATACTACATCGGCATAATTGAACTTAAAGAGAACCAAGGAATCGCATAGCTTGATTCGTAAATCCACGCTGATGAAATCTCGGATTTGATAAAGTATCTTTAGTCTATAAAATGAGGTTCTGGCAACTTCCGCTATGTAACTCTCAAAACGCAGGCCTCATCCTTTATGATGCCTAAATTACGCGACTCTGATACGCGCTCCACCTGATCGCCCATTACGGAAACAACTGGATTATGATTTATATATCAATTTTATTTGATTTTTAGAGCCGAATAACATATATTTGGTTTTACTAGGATTTAATACTAGGTAATTCGACTCTGACCATGCAGTAATATTTTCTAGAACATCATTTAAATTAGCAACAGCTTGACTACTATCAGAGGGATAACATGACAAGTGGAAATGACAATGTTTTATTACATCACGGACATCTGCAGTATTATGATAAAAAGGAGCGAACCCAGAATGGAGCCCTGCGGCACTCCTCTGGATACTCCAGATGGTTTAGACTTTATTTATAAACCATGGTCACCCTGCAGCTGGACAACTTGAGTGCGGTCACTGAGATAGCTTGAAAACCACGCAATTGCATCTGTCTCAAAACCGTAGTAACTCATTTTACGAGTAGATAGAAGTAATTTTGTGTTTATGGCATCAAAAGCACGAGAGAAATCAAGAAGTGCCATTAAGGTACCCTGACCCGTCTTGAGCAGACAGTACGTTGTCAACTACATCGAGAAGGGCTGTCGTTATGCTATGTGACTTGCGGAAACCGGATTGCAAGGCAGGAAGGACTTTATTTTCTTCAAGAAAAGCAGAAAACTGTATGTGCATAACACGTTCGAGTATTTTTGATATACAAGGGAGAATGCTTATAGGTCGTAATTCTTTAAAACCGGTGGTTTTGCTTTCTTTAGGGAGTGGAGTAACCATTGCCAGCTTCCAAGCATCAGGAAAGATTGAGAATTTAATTGACTTATTAATAATTGCAGTAATTGCGTCAAGAAAATGGGGAAGAGTAAGTAGAAGCATGTCTAAGGAGATACCGTCACCGCCTAGAGCAGCTGACTTAAGTGATTTAATTATTTTACGAACAGAGGTTTGACCTATTTATTGGTTCTAATTTAAGTAAATTAAGCGGCTCTGTAATAAAGTAAACGCCATACGAATAAATTAATTAATTTTTTTGACTAACTTTATGGGAAAGCGCCTTTTTGTAAAGTGCTGACCTGAGGTTTACGAGTAGTTAGTTAAAAAACAACCAGAAGGTTTTCTTATAAAAGAAAACTTGCTTCTAGTAGTTAGACATGAATAAATAGCTTTTAAGACTTTCTCTCACCCATGATTTTCAATGTATGATGCTTTGGTAGGTATAGATAGGCTATCCATACCGCCCGACCTTAGCTTGTGATAAACGACCTTATTATTAACATGTTATTCAAATACGGCCATAGGTGTCGCGTGAAACACTGAACATGATCTCAACTATCATAAGAACCACATTATTTACAATGTCATAATGTATTTGTCTTTATCAACATCGACACTTATCTTGTTTCTACCTATTCTTTACGCAAAAGCGGATCCATGTATATTAGCTGCATATAGGGACGTCTGTCCGGTGGCAAGACGGTACTAATTTTTATGAGATATTTCCTTAAATCCTCGTATTATAAACCAGCATTACGCATCGATCTCTTAGCTAACGTGGACGTTTTGAAAATGAGTACAGTGACGCAATATTTATTAGCAACAGCTGTCACCGCGGTGATCCTGCTGTGTTGGTTATTAGTTCGCAGATATGATTACTGGAAGAGGCGCGGTGTACCCTACATGAAACCCGTGTATTTCCTAGGAAACCTAGGATTTGTTATGAGAAAATCGGTGACCGATTTTTTCATCGAGCTGAGTAGGAATTACCCTACGGATTGCGTGGGGATATTCCTAGGTTTTACTCCCACGCTGGTGGTGCAGTCACCCGAACTTGCACGGAAAGTACTCGTCAAGGATTACGACCATTTTGAAGACAGATTTGTGTACTCAGGACACGCCGACCCACTTGGATCACTGAATCTCTTCACAGTAAAGGTAAGTGATTGTATATTATGGTTAGGGATTGAGAACTAAGTTAAATTAAAACTAAGTTAAGATAGCGTTGTGTGTAGGTTTTTATAAATATACATTATTTTAGAATCCGATATGGACATCTATGAGGCAGGAGTTGTCACCTATGTTCACGGCTTCAAAGCTTCGGAAGGTCACAGAACTAATGAACAGGAACGCTACTGAACTCGTGAAAAGGGTCCAGCGCAATTTCATCGAGAAAGAAGAAGATGTTAACCTTAAGGTAAGTTACCACAAAACTCGTAAAAACCGCCGCCAGCACGGCTATCAGGCGTCGGCGCGCGAGCTCTCTCGATTTGTCTCGCTCTATCCGTCTCTCTCTTATTAGAACACTTAGAACAAGAGATATAGTGCAAGAAAAATCGAGAGTAGGTCGCGGCCGTTGCATGATAGACGTGCAGGTCGAGAAAGGAATGCGATCGGCGTTCATCACAGCCATATTAAAAACTTTAGAATACCCCATGGTGATATGAATAAATGTTAAACAATTAAATGTGTTGTTCTCAAAACATTAGTATTGCGGGATATAAAGGAATTACGCTAGGCTTTACACAAAATGTGGCCAAAGTATATGGACAATTGCCAATGTTTTTTGTGTAAAGCCTAGCATAATTCAATTAATGCTATAATCATTATTATGAAGGATCAAGACAGCGAAGCGAACGAAGTTCTCAGTTTTAGCTTGGGCCAAAATTCTTTCGTATGTCCGGATGTCCCTCTGTCCGACTGTTCTCCTCTACAGGTTGTGTGTTCTCAACCGATTCTCTTGAGATTTTGTACTTAAATACTTAAATAGTTTATGTGTGTACATTCAGTTAACCGAAATCTAAAAAAAACTGGCTTGCGAGTTTTACAAGTCACAGAGCCACTAGTTTTGATATTTGTTTGTTTTTCTAGGAAGTGTTCTCAATGTACGCGTCAGACACGGTCGCGTTCACCGTGTTCGGGCTGCGCGTGAGTGTGCTCAACGACCAGCAATCTCCCTTGTGGTTCATCACGAGCCACATGGTCAAGTGGACTTTCTGGCGGGGACTTGAATTCATCACGATATTTTTTACACCTTCTATCGCGAATTTGTTAAGGTAAGACGATAGGTAATTGTTTTTATTACTGACTGAACTATTTAATGGAAAGGCACAGACTAATTCATGGCACAGACTTTACACCACGAAGCACATGACAAGACTACTATGAACCAGTGCCGCAAGTAGTTCAGTTAGTAATAGTTTTATTAACAGGTATAGTTAATAGCACGTTATATGCTAACGCATTCCCTGCATCCACGTTTTACTGTGAAACTGTAAGTAATAATAGATTCAAAATAATTATCTACCGGCATAGCTGAAGTTATTAAACAAAATGTATTTCGAATGGTTTCGCAAAACGTGAATTTCGTGATAAATTGATTAGATTAAGCACGTAAAGCAATCGCGAATGACTTTAAAATAAATCATATTACATTTACTAAGCGAATACGCCTGTACTCTATTATTAGGCGAAATATTATTATATTGCGGATACTGCAACTTATGTCATTATGGGACACGTATGGAATGGAGGAGTGATTGCAGTTTCTTTCCTTAAAATACCTTATTGAAATGAGTCCTTGTATCCTCTGTAGTAACACTAGTAACTAACTTACAAAAATATGTATAAATATGATAAATTATCACTCGATAAGCTAATAATATGAAATACTGTTTTCAGATTAAAATTCTTTTCGGACGGTGCTACAGAGTACATTAGAAAATTGTTTTGGAGCGTTGTCGACGAGCGAAAAAAAACCGGCGTCTCGAGCGATAAAGATCTTATTAATCACTTACTGAAATTGAAGGAAAATGTGAAACTCCCTGCTGAGTCGGGATCTGGTAAGATATTTATTTTGACAAACATTTTGAGGGTTCTTTTACACTTTAGAACTTCAAGACTATAGACGTAAGTAGAACACTTAAGCAGCTAGACATATTTAGGGATATTCGAGCTTATCTTCTAAACAGCAAAGTCACAGTAGAGGAACAATCTGGTAATGCTGTGTATTACATATTTCAGAGTTAGCGGACAACTTGATGCTCGCACAGGCAGCAGTATTTATCCTGGGGTCCATCGAGACGTCGTCGACGACCCTCAGCTACGCGGTACATGAGTTGGCCCACCACCCTGAAGAACAGGTATATTAATATTTGTAAAATATAAGTAGTAACCAATTTTTACGGTTATAATTTCACTACTATTTGCCCGCGGCTTGATCCACGTGAACTCACGTATCAGCTTTCATCCCCAATTTCATCACTTTAGGAATAGATTTTTGAGATAGTGTCCTTTAATGTATTTTGATGCAAAACTCTGAGCTGTTTAATGTTAACTTACGTGGGATGTGACGCTGCTTACGAAGGTAGCGATGCTGTGATCCAATCCTGATATTAAGGCAAACATTTCGTTCAGAACCTTGGATGTCTCATTGATATTTAAGTTTTTTCCGTCGTCTAGTCATACATAACTCAGCCCTAAATAAAACGATGTGAGTACAATATTTTTTTATAAAAAGTACCTATACTCAAGAGAACTCAATAAAACTTCATAATTGTATATTGGCTGCCGCTGCCAGTTTACTCGTAAGTAGCAGCTGCAGCTGCAAAAAGCAGTCGGCTCTCGAACAAAACTAGTTTAACTTACAATCCCTGGTCATTAAAGAATACGGTTGTTAAAACTTTTATTGCACCCAAGAATAGTACTTGAACTTAGATATTACTTTAAATATATGAGAATGCGTGCCACATTACTTTATTCAAAGAATAAAGAATCCCACATACATACTCGTACACCCTAATAATAAATTATTATGGAGCAGAGTAACAGGTGACTTAATTTTAAAATTATAGGTTTTTTAAATAAAAACAGGTATTATAATTTACAACACAATTGCTCGTAACGTAACGTACCTCTTATTGTGTCGCTTTTAGGCTCATAATCCTGGATATTAAACACGCGTGTTTAATAACATTACGATACTTGTGTGTTATGGTTATATCCCGATTAAGTCACGTTGGCACCTTGCAGCAAGATGTATGCATGCACACGGTGCATTCTTAAACTAACCGGGTTGTACAGAATGTACAGCTTTTTTTTTAATTCGCGGCAAATGGATTCTTACCCGACTAAACAAATTAAATCCTTTTTGTTAATTAATTGACTATTTCTTTTTGGATATGATATAGAAACGGTTAATTTAGTAAAACTATTCACTTTTGATAACATTTTACATGAATTAATAAAGATAACATTTTAAAACGAAATTATTTATTTTATTTTGTATTGGCTGTTTAGAGATTTCATCTAATGCGCGCGCACTGCGCAAACTTCACAAAAATGCGCGCCATTATATGTTATTTCACAGATATTTGTAAACATTGTTAATACGTGTTGGGTTATTAACAAAAATGTTGATTCGTGGTGACTAGAAAAGTGATAAAAAGAATGGACGACACTAGAAATTCTTGACGATGTATACAACATGTGAGTAAAAACATGTTGACATCAATAAGTAAAGAAAATAACTTGACAGGCCTATCAAATTTTCATCTTATGAAAAGGATTTTTTCCTCGCAAAATGTGTTGAAAAACGTCTTATGGAACGCGTGAGCTTTGATAATTACAATCCTCGGCTCCCTTATCACGCTCACCTGCGGCTTGCGTGATAATTCCGCCTCTGATGTAATTATCAACATACCTCACTTGTATCACAATGTACTATTACTCGTAAGTAGCAACTGTGTCTACATTTAGTTAATAATATTTATTTATTTATTTCAAACTAATTACACAGCATTACAGTTTTATACTAAGACACTGCGGAATTTAGAACACACTACATATATAAGTTACACATAAAAATGATAACAAAAATAACTATATTAACGAACATATGGACAACTTTTACATGAAACATAAACAGAAGTGGGTGGGGCGGTGATCCATCGCAACATGAATGTGTTGTAGAATATGTTCATGCTAAAACATTCACAATTTATTATTATCCTCTTATTGAACAATCAAATCTCTTAATCAAAAATAACAATCAGAAAAACCGACCAAGAGCGTGTCGGGCCACGCTCAGTGTAGGGTTCCGTAGCCCGTTCCGTGAACCGAATGTATGAGCAAGAGAGTTCAAATTCCCAAATCAAATCGACCATCTATTATAGACAGACACAATACAAGCAATACTTAGCGAACAATTTTATTACTAGACAACGAACGACCAGAGACAACTAAGACAATTCGAGCACGACAAATTTTTGACCTAATTTATGGGCGCACCTGCTCCGACCCCATTAAATCAGCACAAATCTTAACAGCGCCATGTACATTGTGAGCGTTCCGCGTACAGCGACATCTATCGGCAAATTAAGTAAACTATTGCGCGCGAGCTTAAAGTATGGAGATTTTTTCATATTTTTAAAACTTATGGTTCAAAAGTTAGAGGGGGGGACACATTTTTTTTTACTTCTGGAGCGATTATCTCCGAAAATATTAACATTATCAAAAAATGATTTTAGCAAACCCCTATTCATTTTTAAATACCTATCCAACAATATATACGTTAGGGTTGAAATGAAAAAAAAACACCCCACGTTACGTATAGGGGAGGTACCCTAATTAAAAAAAAACCACTTTATTTTATTACTTTGTCGGCGTGATTGATAAACTTATTAGTACCAAATTTCAGCTTTCTAGTGCTAACGGTTACTGAGATTATCCGCGGACGGACGGACAGACAAAGCGAAACTATAAGGGTTCCTAGTCGACTACGGAACCCTAAAAACAGGCGATTCTCCTGTGGTCGGCAAAATAGTTAACGGTTCAGGGCCATAATATATAAATACATATGTACCGTAAACAATAGTTTTATTTAAGTCTAAAAGGAGGCTTGTCTCTTATTAGGTGCAGCAAAAGAAAAACTTTGGATTTGTCCATAGGTATGAATGATTGAATACTAACGCATAAAAAAATTATTGCCCTTTTTTTGTATGCGTTATTTTAAGTCAATGATAAGTATAAATATTCGGGTTCGTAACCGAAAATATTCTTTGCTCGTCACAAAAAAGTAATTCGGCTTCGATTGCGAGACTGACCCTTATCTTAGGCGTGGCAGGTACCACCACGGTACCACCTAGGCCATTGTAAAAAATGTCCTAAGGTCATGTTCGGAGTGTGAAAATTGCAGCATTCCCTTAGTGTTTTCAGTTTAATAATTGTGCAATACCTATCACGTAAATATTTTCTCGTAATGCATATATATTTACCTATAATTTTATCATGTGTGAGATTTTTTTTGCTTTATATGATCCATTGACTTGACATTTTCAGATAAAAGGGATTATCTTATCGCTATGGATAAAATATAATCTTAACTATGTTAAACCTAGTGCACGGCTGATTGAATTGATTAAGGTTTTTAATCTCAGCTGAGTGAGAGATAATAATATTATTAAACCTGATTAAGTAGGTACCTATTCGAACGTAGAAACAAACTTTGTCCTTTGAGTTTTAGAAGTAACTAGGGTAAATCACCATAACTGAGTTTTTTTTAGTTTGAGTGGTCCTGTTGTTAAAGGGTGGTCAGTAATTAACACCTTATACTAAAACCGGCCAAGTGCGTGTCGGGCCACGCGCAGTGTAGGGTTCCGTAGTTGCCTGTCTGTCTTAGTTACATCGACGTGCGGTGCGGTTGCACCGGCCGAATTTGTACGAAAATTGGCCTTTTCAATTACACATTAAGTTGGTCGACTATTACTCGGTAACTACTTATGCGTACTTGTTCGTGATAGTTTTCCTTTTAAATTCATTATATTTACTACTACCACGAATTTTTTCACATTCCCAGTAGTAGCCATTTAGCCGGCAGGGGCGGGGGGGGACACATGACTCGAACTAAAATTAGGTCTTTAAAGCCCAATATCTCGCAAACGAATTACTGATTTGAAAAATGATTTTCGAAAACCCATAATATTTTTGAACGAGCTATCCAACGATATATCACACCATGGGTTTAACGAGAAAAAAAAATTACATCCCCGCTTTCGTAGAGGGGAGGAACCCTAAAAAAAATCTTTTTCCAAATTTGATTGTACTGTTTTGTCGGCGTGATTGATTTATATACCCATGCCGAATCAGTTTGCTAGTAGGAATGGTTACTGAGCTAAGCCGAAGACGGACAGACAGACGGACGGACATGGCGAAACTATAAGGGTTCCTTGTTGACTACGGAACCCTAAAAACTAATTATAATTTAGGTGAATAGAGCTCATATTTAGTATGAGGTGGCCAGTTATTGGCGATTTACCCTACTTTACTACCCAAGAGCGCTAGGTGCCGGTCAACAATCAATTTTATATTCTATACCGAAATTAAAGATAGAAACAGACATCCGGCTAGATCCACCGCAATATTTTTTCTATTTTAATGTCCTATTTCGTATTCGTAATTTTGGCTATGACGTAGGTAGGTAGCTACATAGAACATTATATGGATTATAATAAGAGATATTATTGAAACTACGTCATTTTTCCCCAGGAAAAGCTTTTCAAAGAAATCGATACAAAACTTAAGGAAAAGGGAACAGAGATTTTGGACTACGACAAATTGTTAGAGCTGAAGTATCTCACAGCATGCATCAATGGTAAGGACCTTTCCGTTTAGCCTGTCCATTATTACAATGTCCCTTAAGGGGGTGATTTTTATTTTCGGTCCATATCCGAGGTTATAGAGAGCGTTCGGTCGTCCTCTGTGAATCTGGAAAACTTTTAACATATAATACGGATCTCTATGCTGACTCTACATGCGTTTCCAGAAACAATGAGGAAGAATACGCCAGTGGCGTATTTAGAAAGGAAGTGCAAGAACCGCTACCAACTGACGGATGACATTGTGGTCGAGAAGGGCACCCCCGTTTTCGTGAACGTGATGGCGCTCCACCGCAACGAGAAGCACCACCCGGACCCGGACCAGTGGCGGCCCGAGCGGTTCTCCAACCCCTCCGATAACGACAATATGCATTTCACGTTCCTGCCCTTCGGTGAAGGACCTCACTTCTGTATAGGTATGTCTTTCCTAGGTAATTGTCCTTTGTTTTTGTCTTGTATCAAATGTCGGTCAAACAAGAAAGCAAACTTTACTGTAAAATTGTATAATTAAAAACAAACGACAAACGACCTCCTTCTCAACTACGTTTACGTTCCTAGAGTTATGTAGGTATCGTTTATTGTGATCATGAGCATTTGTCTTTCATATCACAATAATTTCGTCTTCAAACTGTTTGCTTCGTAAAGAATATTTCAAGTTCATTGCATACTTCTTATTTACAAGTAAGTATAAGATAAAACACTATCTGCTTTTTTGGTATAGGTACCAAAAAAGCAGATAGTGTTTTATCTTATTAAAAATATTATTAAGAAAAACGTGAATCAGCAAAATCGCTCAGTTCGATTATCTTATCAGTCATTGATAATGCGATATACTCGTAACTATCATCATCACATCATCACAAGAGATCATAATATTGTTGATTCAGTTGATATCCTTCTGTCTAATTAAACAGAGGCATCGGTATCTGAAGACAATCTTAATTAGATCTAGCTACCGTCTCCCCAATTGTGATCCATCATGACATGCAAAACCTTACGTAGGGTTTCTCTTTAATGGAAAAAGTCACGGTACATTTTGTGACAAACGTTTTTCGAACTGCATGGCTCAATCACAGAACAAAGTCAAATTATAATTGTTATTTTTAAATAGTCTATCACACACTTATAGTGCGAAATTGAATAAAATCAGTGGCGTTTTAAAATTCTCACACAAAACCAATAATGATAAAGTATAGTAGGTACATATTTCAATGACAATACACTTTTTTTGCGACATATAAATAAATTGTACAAAATACAATGTATTATTAATATGAAGTGCCATTAGACGGGAACTTCACCCCGCTATCTCCGGCAAGCGAGAACTCGAGCAGCCTTAAGATATTGAGTCAGGGACCGGAACCGGTTTCCCTAATCAGGATTTTAGAAGTTGTTTTTAAAACCCATATTGGTAACCTTATGATAAGGTAGCCTTATTGATAGAGTAACACTATTGATCGAGTTAACTTGGATTGCCAATAACCAATTTGAAAACCCTATCAATATGGTAAATAACAATTGGTTAACTTATGGTTACCACTACCGATATGCTTACCATAACAATAGGGTAACCCTATCATAAGGTAACCGAATTGATATTGTTACCAAATCGATAGGCTTAAGCCTAAAAAGAGGTTTTCCGGCCCTTGTATTGAGCACCGATATCAGCAAGGCGGTATGGAAGAGTAAGGAGCTACGTGGACGGTAGTACAGGGCCCGCTGTAGACCTACTCGTGAGTAAATGGGCTACCTATGCTACGGGGAACAGCAATTCACATTCTCTGCTCCTGCGGATCACTCATGTACAAAAGAAATACCTATCTAGGGCGGTACATTGTGCACCCAGAAGAGGTACTACATATCACCGCCCAAAGAATCGGGAATTTCCTGGAGGCAACAGGCCGTAGCAGTGAATTTAAAAAAAAGGCTGCCACAATAGATCACCTGCTGGTCGAAGCGGGCATAACCTGGTAGCCAGGATTCTTCACAAGCAAGTTACTTTTCTATACGGTCATGTAACTTCGAAGTGCTACCTGCACCATAAAAATAGTGTCGAAAAACGTTTGTATCAAAAGGACACAAAATATTCTCCGTTATGTATTTATATCACCGCGGAACTTAAATACGCTCCCGAAAAGCCTGTAATCTAAGGCCCCTAGTTATATGATTATTTATTATCCACCATCAATTAGAATAATTTAATCATGGCATTACATCATTGCCACGTATAGTATACACAGTAATTATTAGGAGCGTAAGTCGCGTGACATCTTCAAAGGCTGATCGTGTAAACAATTTTAGTAGCTACCTTCTCAAGACGCGATAGTTCAATGTCGTTAGTAATTATGTTAATCTTAGTCGCCGAGCTCCATTTAGGCATGAGAAGGCACCTCCCAATGATCCCCACCACAATACTCACTCGGTCTCTTGCCGTCCTCATCCAGCCAACTCCCGCGACCTTCACTAGTTTATTAGTCTATCTTGTGGGAGGTCTATACAGCCCTGCGTTTTCCGGTCCTCTTAGAAAGGGCCGCACATTACAGCCACTAGTGGTCGCCATTGCTTGCAACGCAACCATTCTGCCGCGCAATAAAGGCCTCCACCTACCGAACGCGTGTCGTGCGCGGCGCGTGTCGGGCGCGGTTGAAGCGGTATATTCACACCGCAAGCGGGCGGCGTGTAGTGACGCGTGTGCCGCGTGTGCTGCGCGGGCCCGCGCGGGTCCGCCGCGTCACGTCTCTCTCACTACCAACACATTGGATGCGCTGCCGCGCAGCAGCCGCGCAGCCAAGTTGTAACTTTAGCGCGGCGGGCCCGCGTTCGGGCCGCGTTCGATGTGTGTTTGAAGAGTAGTTTCAATGCTTTACAACATGCGCGGGCCCGCGCAGCACACGCGCCGTGCACGACACGCGTTCGGTGGGTGGAGGCCTTTATTGCGCGGCAGAATGATTGCGTTGCAAGCAATGGCGACCACTAGTGGCTGTAATGTGCGGCCCTTTCTAAGAGGACCGGAAAACGCAGGGCTGTATAGACCTCCCACAAGATAGACTAATAAACTAGTGAAGGTCGCGAGAATAGGCTGGATGAGGGCGGCAAGAGACCGAGTGAGTATTGTGGTGGGGATCATTGGGAGATGCCTATGTCAGGTGTAAAATGTATTAGAAAGAACTCGTCTGCGGCTGGTGGCCGCCACTGGTGGCCAATGTGCGGCGGCACTTAAAGTATATGGTTTATTTCAGGCAAGCGATACGGGCTGATGCAGGTGCGCGTGGCGCTGGCGCAGGTATTGCATAAGTACCGCTTGGAACCGGTGTCGAGCTATGACCTCAAGGCGGACCCGTACGCGGTGTTCCTGGCGCCGGCCAACGGGGGCTCTGTTCGCTTCGTCGCGAGAAAATAAACCGATGCGTTTTCAGGCCTCATTTGTGAACATGCGGAGCGATGCGCAGCATGGAAATGCGTGCAAGCACAAACATATGGCGAAGTATGAGAACAATTACGTACCTACAGTCAACTTCAAAGAGATCGATACGGCCTAGGTTACAAGAATATGTATACACGACCTTAATGTAAAGGCAATAAAGTCGTATTTACGAATTTTTGTAACTATGGCAGTACATTTCTCGTTTCATAATATTCAAGCAAGCGTTTATACCTGAGTACCATATTATGTGCCAGGAGTCTGGGCAATAGCGACCAGTCGTGTGGCGGCTTTTATACCGATGTCTTGGAATAGAATTGCAAAAACATAAAGCTCGTAATTAATAATTCGATAGTTAACAAAAGACGACTTACAATATCTTTCCAAAAGGAGAGCTATCACGAATTACCGCGAAATGAAAACGAACTTCGTTCGTGTATCTCCCTCTCTGTCGCTTGAACTGGCAAGTGCGGCAGAGAGGGAGATACACGAACGAAGTTCGTTTTCATTTCGCGGTAGGCCCTCTGGTATGTACAATAGCATAGTAGTTTAATGAAAGAAAGGCATTTTGTTCTAAATAAACCTTAAAATGGTAAATATAGCAGATGCCTCTTAAAGTACGCTTAGTAGATTAAATTTCATATTTTCATTTGGAGATTTGCACTATCTGACGATTTTATAACATATAAGTGTAGGTATTCGCGGACACACCGAAAGGGCATGGCAGGATAACCTAAGAAAAATTGCCCCCACCGTTTTTGGGTCGAAACTATAATCAAACGATGCCTTTTGAGGAGGTAATACCCTGCACAAAGTTTCATCCCTCTGTTACCCCCCCAATATTTGTACAACATTTGAAATTAGTAACTTACATAGTTTAGGAAAAAATAAATAAAACAGTTTTGGGGTTGATCGAGTTTTTTTCACCCCCAGGGGGTATGGATGAAACTTTGTGCAGGGTATTACCTCAAAAGGCATCGTTTGCTTATAGTTTCGACCCAAAAACGCTGGGGGCAATTTTTCTTAGGTTATCCTGCCATACCCTTTGTTATTTGTGCATTATTAAGTACTTACCTAATTATGTATTATGTCTTGAATTCATTTTAAAAAGGAGCTATACGGATAAATACCATTAGCGGGATTCCTCATCCGACCTCTAGAAGTAGAGTGAGCAGTAATCCTTGTTGATGTACATTTAATAAACTGAACTATCTATGACGTGGTTCCTTATTAACGTCTCTTGGAAGTAAGATTGAGACCATTAGCTAAAACTGCTATATTTAATAAATATGTTTAAAACCGGCAGGTTCAAATTACTTTTTTTATACTACGTCGGTGGCAAACGAGCACATGATCTAACTGATGGTAAGCATTAAGCAGACACTATGCACGTCATGAGAATGACACACGCGTTGCGGAGAGTCTATAGAAGACTTTATCGAGCAGAGGACATACCCGCCGATCTAATAAACGAACCTTGTGCCGAAACATTTAGGCGTCAGACATCTTTTGTGGGATAGTAAGGTTCGTGAGTTCATAAATTTGTTTTTAAAGTACTTACCTAATTGTTTGATTTATTGATAATTTGACTTTATTTCTTGTAAAACATTTATATTGTATTTAATTACTTTCAGTGTTTTCATCTGAAAATATGCGAGCTAACAATATATTTTAATTTAGTTGCATTTTTTATATAATTAATTAATTAATTACAGTACCTATGACTATGACCATGTAATTGCAAATTCAATTTAGGATTAACAATTACTGTTAAGGCTGCACATTCGAAATTTTCGTGAAAATGAGTTGTTTTGTAACCGTTTTATACATTATAACGTAAATTTTTTGCCGTCGGAAAAAATATATCATAATCTGCAAGATATGCGATGGGTCATCGTTTTCGTAGAAATCCATTTTAACAATAAAAATTAGAGAAAAATAAATCTAAAGTCATTCCTATTTTTTCACTTCTAACCATTTTACTGCTCCATTTTTTATCAGAATAATATGAAAATTTATAACTTTCTTCATACAATAATGAACAAGGGCATCATTTTCGTACTTTCTTTATTTTCTTAAAAAAATATCTCGTTTTCTGAAATATTTCGCGAAAGTTCCTACGCCTCCCCGTTTTCGTCCATACGGTCAGTGCGGGACGAGACACGTTGCATGACGGACAATTTGCGCTGCGCCGAAATTTTTAAATATTTGTGCAAATTGTGGACTATATTTGTTGCATAGAGTGGACAATCCGTTTTGTGATTCGTATAGTAGAGTAGGTAACTAATAAACATTTGCGTATAGTTTAGTGACAGATAATTTTGTTGCATAGAGTGGACAATCTATTTCGTGGTTTGTAAAGTAGTAGGTACTATAGACAAGACAGCTGACTGACCATCCGTGCACTTTATGTGCATTGTAATAAGGTTCTTGTATAAATACAGGATGTTCAGTTAACTGCGTTGGCGTTTGTACCTAATTAACATTTCCGTAGGTATCGTTTAGATTTTGTTTTTAGTTCAAGATGGGAAATAATAATAATAATAATAATAAAATGGATGTAGGGTTGGGTCTCGTGGTACTAAAGAGCTCCTCCTCATAGACATGACTATTTACCAACGAGTCCGGCGGAACAAAGGGGCCTTCTCGGCCGCTTGGATTGACTACAAGAAGGCCTATGATTCGGTGCCTCATTCATGGCTGAGGAGGATCTTAGAGCTGTATAAAGTTGATGCAGTTCTAAGATCCTTCTTAGGCGCTTGCTTGGGGCAGTGGACCACAGTCCTTCGTCAACTGGGGGGAGGAGATTACCCTTCTGGTCCGCATGACTCTATAAGGATTGAGCGTGGGATCTTCCAGGGCGACAGTCTGAGTCCTTTGTGGTTCTGCCTAGGGCTGAATCCGCTTAGCACCCTGCTGAAGGATTCAGGACTAGGTTGCCGGCTTCGGAGAGAGGGTGAGGTCATTTCTCATCTGCTCTATATGGATGACCTTAAGCTATTTGCACCGAATGGACATGACCTGTTGGAACTACTGAAAACAACAGAAGTCTTCAGTAGCGCCATCAAAATGGAATTTGGTGTCGATAAGTGTGCGGTCATGCATGTACAGCGGAGGAAAGTTGTAAATTCAACAAATTTGCAACTTTCTGAGACAATGTCTCTCAAATCTATCTCCGAAGCAGAAACCTATAAGTATCTTGGTATGTCACAGTCATTGGGTATTGAGGGTGAGGGCGTAAAACGGGCGGTGAAGGAGCGCTTCTTTTGTCGCCTGACCAAAGTACTTAATAGTCTTTTGTCGGGCGGCAACAAGGTGCGCGCCTTCAACGCCTGGGTGATGCCCTTGCTTACTTACTCCTTTGGCGTACTAAAGTGGACTCAGACTGAGCTGGATGCCCTAGACCGAAGAGTCTTGAGTACTGCTTACTGCGCATCGCATGCTACACCCACGCTCGTCTGTTATGAGACTGTATATCTCGCGGAAAAGTGGAGGTCACGGCTTTTTAAATGCCAAAGACCTCCACAACCGCGAGGTGTGCAGTCTCAGGGATTATTTCCTAAACAACGAATGTGGGATTCATCGCGACGTAGTAGCAGTAGACGGAAACTTCACCCCGCTCTCCTTGGCAAACGAGAACTGGCGCAGACTTAAAGTAATGAGCACCGAGGACCGCAGGGCCGTGTGGTGGAGCAAGGAGCTACACGGGCGGTTCTACAAGGCCCTCACAGGACCCGATGTAGATCTGCTCGCGTCGGTGAACTGGTTACGTTTCGGGGATCTCTTTGGGGGAAACCGAAGGTTTTGCCTGTGCAATTGAGGACGAAGTTATCATGACGAACAATTTCCGGAGGTATATCCTGAAGGACGGTACGGTCGACATTTGTCGGGCATGCCGCCGTCCCGGGGAGTCACTCAGGCATATTATCTCCGGTTGTGGTCATCTTGCTAACGGCGAGTACTTGCACAGACAGCCAGAATTATCCTTGTAGCCAGAATTATTCACCAGCAACTTGCTCTGCTATACGGTCTTGTGGTCTCCGAAGTGCATTACTATAAGTACACACCTGCGCCAGTTCTCGAAAATGGTCGTGCCACGCTCTATTGGGATCGATCTGTCATCACGGACAGGACTATTCTTGCCAATAGGCCTGATATCGTGCTGACAGATCGATCGAAACGCCAGGCGGTGCTCGTCGACATCACCATCCCCCATGATGAGAACCTCGTGAAGGCCGAAAAGGACAAAGCCAGCAAGTACCTAGACCTGGCTCACGAGGTAACCGCCATGTGGGATGTTGATTCGACGATCATCAACCCGATAGTCGTTTCGGCGAACGGTTTAATAGCGAAGAGTCTCGACCATCACCTCAAGAGACTCGCTAGATGGCTGGATCAAGGGTCAGATACAGAAGGCGGTACTCCTGGATACTGCGCGGATAGTCAGAAGGTTCCTGTCTCTGTCGCCCTGACCGCCGGTAGCTTAGGCCCCGCCTCGCTGCCGGCTGCACCCTAGGTTAGGTTTTTATAATGATTTTATGTTTTGTATGTATAGTTTTATATTTTACTTTTTATAATATTATTGTACAAACCTAACTTAAGATGAAATATGAATAAAGAGAATAATAATAATAATAA
The DNA here is from genome assembly GCA_947049275.1 of Epinotia bilunana. Taxonomy (NCBI): domain Eukaryota; kingdom Metazoa; phylum Arthropoda; class Insecta; order Lepidoptera; family Tortricidae; genus Epinotia; species Epinotia bilunana. The sequence continues at coordinate 11,048,430 of OX346252.1, forward strand.
TAAATTCTTTATTTCAGGCCAGTTTGCCCATAGATTGTTAGTAACATACAAACTTACGATACTAGAGTTAGTACGTCTTAGCTTAGGTCTCACACATTTTTCAATAATTATTTTGGGTCTTTGGGGTTAAATAAGCGCAGGAGGAAAATACGTAATATCAAGAAATTTTACAGGAGAAGAGGAAAAAAAATACACAAGTAAATACCTATTCTATCAAAGTATCAAATATCTAAACAGTATCAAAATTGGGAAATCGCTAAAACCAGTCATTTTATTAGTAAATATATTTACAATATCTATTGCTTAGGAGCATGAACAATTATAGAAACAATATTGTTTTATCTGCTCGTATTAATGACTGTCAAGTGTTAATAGAATAAGTTCTAATAAAAATAGTGGGCTTGGCAAATATTGTAAGTACCTACCTATGGGTTGCATGCCAACTCCAAGTTAGATACAGAGTTATTATTTGATATGAAACAAAGTATGGTTAACGTACAACTAATCTATAAGTATATATTTACCCGAGGCCGATTTCTGTACAGTCAGCATAATATAGTTAGTAGCAGCCAAGTTACCCAAATATATCGGAACGTACATTCATCGAAATAGTCTTTGTTACTATAAGTAGGAGTAAGGAATGTGTTACGATATATTTGGCTACTTTGGATGCTACTAACTATCTGATGCTGACTGTACACGCCATCATCATCAAATCAAGGAAGTAGAACGTAATAAATATACCGAAAATTAGTTTAAAACTTAACAACCTTACACTTACACAAAAGGTAACGGACAGACAGACACACTTTCGCATTTATAATATTAGTATGGAGTATGGATAGTATGGATTATATGTATTTCCCGCTCACGGGACAATGATGTCCCGGACCTTTGGGAGGCGTGCGTGGAGCTCTGAGCCAACACGTAGAGGCCCTTTTGACAATTTAATGAAATGCAAGGAGTACACCAAGCGGATGCTGTCTCTGCCCGTGTCATGGGACGCACACAGAAACGGCACCCGCTGGGGTGTAAAAGTCTATTGCTAGTTGATGGAATCTAAATAAAACGGGTTATTGGGTGAAAATGATGGACTAGTAGCTGGGCTATTGGATGAAACATCGGACGCCTGCCCAATAAAACTGTTTCACATTTTATCTCTGGCAGACGGTGACTCGCTAACTGCTAGATGGGCCCCTATTAATAGCGACATTAAAAAATGGCCTAAGGGCAACAGTAGGTATGGATTATTATTATTACCTTTATATTTTTTTCACACTATCCGTCTCTCTCTTATTAGAATATTTAGTAACAGAGGTATAGTGCGAGAAAAATCGAAAGTATGTCGCGGCCGTCTAGTGCTAGGCGTGCTGAGGGCCTACCGCGAAACGAAACCGAACTTCGTTCATGTATCTCCCTTTCTGTCGCGCTTGCTAGTTCGAGCGACAATGAGAGTTATTCGAACGAATTTCGTTTTCACTATCACGGCTAGCACGAGACGGCTGCGACATACTCTCGATTTTTCTCACACTATACCTCTCTTTCCTAATGTTCTAATAAGAGAGAGACCGGTAGTGCGAGAAAAATCGAGTGTATGTCGCGGCCGTCTCGTGCTAGCCGTGCTGACGGAACTACACTAATCGTAAGTAAATAGTATTATAATAGTAGGGACATAATTTTTGAACTTAATCAATTATGTAATTTATGTATGACAAATATCACGTTTCAATTAAGCATGACGAATGTCACCCAGCCACGTACACCCTTGCAATGGTAACGATGCGCGATGACGCGTCTGTAACTTAATCTATGTAACGCTTAATAAACGACGGCGGGTTGTGCGACTGGCGCGGGGAGGGTCGAGGCTCCGCCCATACGCTCAAGGACTTTAGCGGGGATACAAGCCTTAAATTAAAATGACGCATAACGATTAATCGTTATTTGTTTATGTAACAGTAATTGTTGAAGGGAATTTTTGAAAACGCCCTTTGTTGGTGTTTAATGACAATTCATTTTCGGAGATACTATTATCACTTTCTCTATTGACATTTTGAATATTTTTTGTTCTTGTTACCGACGATCGTGATAATGATATTGTCATGTATGCAAATTAATATTGTATTTTTATCTTGAAATGTATAAATCTAAATCTGTTTGTTTTTCTTGAATCTCCATGCCTTCAACAAATTGCTGCTCACATTCTCATCCACGCCATAAAATAGCGGATACCTAAATCAATTGATACGGATAACAAATACTTACAAAGAAAAAGGTCTACGAGGTCAGGGCACTGCTCCGGTAAAACAGAGGGCGCGGGTTCGAGTCCCGCCTTACACTTAATGCGATCACGGCTCATTCTTTCTTCGTACTATTTGTTCTCTGTATCAAATTATTTAAAATTTTATCAAATTATTTACTTAGATTTAAAAAATCATAAAATAATTTGATTGTTAAAAAAAGTTATGCAGAAAAAGTATGGTTTATTTTTTATTGATTGAAACTGGTGACGATAAATTTATCAATCAACAGACTAGTTTTTTTTTGTATAAACCGGTCTAGTGCCACGGAATAGCTTTTTTCAAATTTGTATCGCAACCCCACGTAAAGGCATGACTCGTAATGATTATTTTATTAGCTTTAAAAATAAAAACGCCTCTTACAAATTAATAGCAAACGATGGCGTTGTTGTGTTGTGCTCGTACCCAGTTTAGGTACAAAGTTGCTCTGACATTAAGGAACGACGACGACGACGACGAAGGTAGCCAAAATACAGTTTCGGCTGGAATTTTCCTGAAGTATTTGAAACTACCCAATAAAGCAAGGATTTCGGGCGGGTAGAGCCGTGCCCTATGTGAATTAATAAGAAATAAACTAATACTTACGGCACGAAATACCAATATAAAATAACAATTTTCATAGATCCCTTCACAGAATACATGGCTTTCCAAATATTGCAACTATTAACTCACCGTTTGTAATTTGCAAATAACACTCGTCTTGGGTTGGAACATAAACATATAATTTTAAAACGACTCAGGATTTGGATACTACTTTAGTAAGGCCATATACAGCAAGAATAGTTAACCAGTCAATATAGTTAATTTGTCGCTCAGTAGACCCTCCTTATGCTTGTCCCTCCTATTGAAATAAAACCGACAAGTGCGACAAACCGACAAACCGATATGTTGGTATAAACTAATTCACAGCATAAACGGTGGATGTTATGAATGCGTTCATTTAGAAGTAAAAAAAATCAAAGCTAAGGGACTGCATCCTGAGAATTTCAATCATTATTCCAACTAGACATCTCACGTTCGCGAGAAAAAGGGCGTTGACAGACACACGGACAAAGAAGGGCCACTTGAGCACTCAAAAAGATAATTAACGAATGTTTTAAGCAGCTGATTGTGTGTCCCTTTTAAACTCCATTGGTTCGTTTGTACATTTAATTGCCACTAATTACTTCGGAAAATATTAATGTGCCCTTTTATCTTGCCCCAGTGAGCTGAACTCGGAACATTTGGAACACATCAACGCAGTCTTACGGGAATAATTTTCTGTTGGTAGTCTCCAAATATGGTGGAGACGAGGCTCTTAAACCGCCCAAGTACGGAATGATCAGGAAATAATGCGTACCTACTTCAATAGTTTGAGTGCTGACTCAAACTAACACAGTAGTACATCAATCAGATCAGACCTGTATCATGGTCGGCCTTATCACGCGATAAGTGACAAGATAGAGCGTCCGTCTCGTTCTACTGAACGGTGTCAGCGAGTGACGGATGCTCTATCTTGTCACTTATCGTGTGGTATGTCACTTATCGTGTGGTATGGTTAGGCTGTCCATGCTACGGGTTCTGATCACATTTTTAGTGAAATAATTATCTACCTAGGTTCATGATTTGACTGTAGTCATACACGTTATTTCAGGTCAATGATATTTGGGATTCGGTCTTCATTGTCGTAGTGTAACATAAGACATCTAAAAATAATATACACAGGCAGTCGACGTCAACAATATTTATGTTGACACTTTTGCACCCGATTGCTTTATCTCACTTGCCATACTTGTGATATTATAGGTAAATGTAAAAATTCGTTGATGTTGTCAGAGAGACATAATAAGGAGAATCTACAGGAAATTTTAAAACATACATTCAAAATTTCAATAGCGCGATGCAGAACATCACCAATTTCTATGCATATTCTAGCCTTAGTAGGTCATTCTCCAGTTTTTTGTCAGCGTCTAAACTCCGTGAAACTCTTTTGTTGTCAAGTGGACGCCGCGTGGCGTCGATGACATGACAACCAGTATAATTTTGGTGGCAAATTCTAGCCAAAACTACTAAACCGATTCTGATGGCACTTTCTAATATTGTAGTTTAGACCTTAGGACATAGCGCGGCCTTTTTTAGATACAATTTCTTCAAAGGGTGATATAAGGTTTGAAAAAAGTATGGGAATAATTTATTTTTCAAGATGAGACTTGAAACTTCGTACAATTTTTAATAAAAAACAAGAAAAGTAATTTCAGCGTTTTAGAAAATTCATATCCTAAGGGAGTCAAAAATGGGTTGAAAATTTGTATGGAAAGTAGGTATATAAATTTTTTTTACTACGGACTTGAAACTTTCATCTTCTAAAGGGATTAAAACTTGCTTGAAAGTTTGTATGTAGAAATCCAGAGTGAAGAACTCCGTAATACCTAGCTGGCGCTTATGGTCGTATCCGATACTATTAAACGAGCAATATTTGTATATAATAAACCTATATTTATGTGCATATTTGTAATAAATTATGGATTATGGAGACCGAAATAAATGATTTTGAATTTGATGTTACGGTGAAACTTGCAGTAGGTTGTACAGTACGATTACTGTTAGTTAAGACCTGACAGATGGATTGCCTTCATTTAATTTTCAACTTTAATCTTATACAAATAAAATAGTTATTACTAAATCGGTAGATGTGGGTAACAGTATTCTGAAAAATGCTTTATCTATATGAAATTAAAGTTGAAAATTAAATGAAGGCAATCCATCTGTCAGGTCTTAACTAACAGTAATCGTACTGTATAGGGGTTTTCGGGGCCGAGAAACCGATCTAGCTTGGTCTTATTATCGAGGAAATTCGTTGTTTCCGTATTTTCTCCCAAAAGGCTGGCTTACTCTTCAACGACGACAAATGTTTAATCTTCTTTGTTGGTGGTTGCGAGTTCGAACCCCAGCGATGAGAAGATTTTTTGTTTTCTTTTTATCAATTTATATTGTAATTTTTTTTTGGTAAACGTTTTTATTTTTCATTTTGTAGACATCGATTTCGTAGTAATAAAGCCGAGAAAAACTCGGTCCCAGGTAAAAACAAAGCTTCAGCATTAAGAACAACATCGACGGTTGTGGATTTGAATGCATTCATGCCGTCTTATCGTTTTTAATTTATGCCGCTTTTAGTCCAATACGATCCCAACATGGGCGCGAGCAAATATTTTCACGATACCAATTTATTAATCCTTACGCCATAATGTTCAAATTAGAGACCTTGATACCAATATCTTCCCATGCTGGCTGGCGAGATTTCAATAGAGAGTTAGACAAACACTGCACTCACCTTGAGTATAGGCGCCGCGGGTCAAGATTCCAACGAGCCGGTTACAAAGTATCTCATGGCGAGCGAAATGAAAACCCACTCGATATCTTCACCTTTAATGGGCACTAAAAATGAATCACGTGTGTTTTATTTTCATTTAAATATATGTAACCTGCGGCGCGGCGTGGATAGGCCCCCCGCAAGGTGGACTGATGGCCTGGTAAAGGTTGCTGGAGTCCGCTGGATGCGGGTGGCGCAAGACCGTTCACTTTGGCACTCTTTGGGGGAGGCCTATGTCCAGCAGTGGACGTCTTTCGGCTGATATGATGATGATGATGATGATATGTAACCTGTAGCAAAAACGCTTATGATATGAGTACGTACCTACGTAAATAAATTGCACCGAATTAGAAACATATCTAAAATCAATTCAATTGCGGGCCATAACAATGTAGTTGATTGCTTGCTGTGGACGCGAAGGAAGGCTGAGCAGAGTCGAGCCGTCAAAAGGTCGAGCCGTAAATGTGTTGTCATTTTTTTTAGATGGGCGGCCACTCGTTAAAATGGTATATTATGATAGCTCTATTTTAAACAAACGTATTTTGTTATGAAATGTAATACTCTATAATGCATCAGAGCTTTGCAATATATATTTCCGCAGGTCATACAAAACTTAAAACTTAAACTTAAACATCTCGGCTCCGATATTGTTTAACGCGTTCAATTTTATATACCTATGCGTATTAAGATGTCCTCTAAAAGGTTATTACAAAAACATCCTTTGCCGCTGCAAAAAATAAAAACGACAATTTTTCTCATACAAGGTTACCCAATGCCCTTTATATAAGTTAGTGAGCCGCGCGGGTATCCGGGCCGGGTAATGCACCAGACGAAGGCAGTGTTTCAGTTCCAGCTCCAGCGCTTCGCTCGCCTCAGTTCACCGGCGGGAACGCAGCGGGACGGCCGCGCGACCCTTTCCCGCCCTCGGCCCGAACGCCACCGAACGCGGAGCGCGTATCAAATATTTACACAGCCCTAATACCGCTAATAAAATTTCATCGCGCCTTTATTCCTCCTGTTCGGTAACATGAACTTACAATAAAATTGCAGCCAGCGGCCAGCACAAAACAAAAGCTTCGTTGTGGTAAGTTTGAAATAATCTTGATAATCACGTGAGCGTTTTTGACCGGTATGAAAAAGTTTTTGAAAGGATTTAAATTCGATTTGATTTTGTATTTGTCTGTACGTAGGGGACTTACGTATAATATAAGCTTTTTTAGTTTATCTTATCATTAATGAATGGTAGATTTGAAAACGTGATCAAAATTAATTTAAGATAAACAATATCCTACACAACATAGTCCTACTCACCCTACACTGTCATCGTTACTGACTTAGCAATCGAGCTGAATTGAAGACAATTGAGAAAAACGGAAGTATACTGAACTTTGGTTTTGCATTTCCGTGTAGTGTCATAATATGATAAGATAGAGAAGCGTAACTGATTGCGGTCGTCATAGGGAGGAAGCACGCGCTTTGACGAGCATAAAAGCTTCCAAATACGACACCAAACGAGCCCGCTGTCGGTTGTCGAGCATCTGCCTTTGTATGAATGTCTGGCTTCTGAAAGGCGACACAATCAGAATAATAATTACACATACGGAATTGACACTTGTTTTTTTGCCTCCTCTGCCGGGTGTTTCTGAATTAAATTATGTTTAGAAAATACATAGCTTTGCCTGTAAATCAGTGCAGACAATTCATGTCCGGAGCACGCAGAATAACATATTCGAGGTGTGTTCCCCCATTAACATATCCTTAACCATATGTTATGATTAAATGGGAAAAAAAAAGTGTGAACTGAGAGCGTTATGCACCGATAATATACACCTAAATCAATGTTAGGTAGGTACTTTTATTCTACTACTCGTTGAGACGGTTCCAATAAGCCCGAACACAAAGGGTTTATCTTTCGTAGTTTATGAGTTGCTATGGCCACCGTCAGCCTTTATCACCATATCAGCTGGGTGGTGCCATAATATGACGCTGTCATCGAACTTATATAAGGATTCAGATCATCTGGACACCAGCAACTGACTGAAATGTAGGAGCACGTTTTGAAGGACAACTTATTACATATTTACTTACATACGAACAGTGCAACTTAAGGTCAATGTAGCTGCCAAATATGTTTTTTTTTTCAGATCTTTGGTTGCTTACTTTCGGAGCCCTCAAATATCACCTTTTTGCCACCGAAGACCGCGCGCAGGATACGAATTAAATTAGAACTTGGAAAAATACATGAAATTGGCCAGACAGAGCCCCGATTGTTGCCGGCTTTTATAGCCATTTAATATCCATATCCTCATACGAAACAAATTAAATACAACATGAAAGAAAAACTAGGCCTATATTCGTGGCTCATTTTCACTAGTTTCGAACTCAAAGGGGTGCTGAGGACAACAGGAACGTTTTAGATATGATATGCCTGACTCCTTGGCGTAAGTTTTAGATATGCCTGGCTCCTTGGCGTAAGTTTTAGATATGCCTGGCTCCTTGGCGTAAGTTTTAGATATGCCTGGCTCCTTGGCGTAAGTTTTAGATATGCCTGGCTCTTTGGCGTAAGTTTTAGATATGCCTGGCTCCTTGGCGTAAGTTTTAGATATGCCTGGCTCCTTGGCGTAAGTTTTAGATATGCCTGGCTCCTTGGCGTAAGTTTTAGATATGCCTGGCTCCTTGGCGTAAGTTTTAGATATGCCTGGCTCCTTGGCGTAAGTTTCAGATATGCCTGGCTCCTTGGCGTAAGTTTTCTTCATATGCATGTTCGTATGTTCTACTTATGTTATTAAAGTCATTGCTATTTAAGTCATTTTTGGAATCGTAATGTGGCCGGCAGAAATATTTACAAAATAAACAGAAATCCATAAGCACTTAAAAAAACATATTTAGCAATTTTTTTAAGTCCTGTTATGGGAACTGCGAAAATGTTCTTCATAAAATTTTACACCATAATAATCATAAGTAATAATAATTCGTATTCATAACGACCGTAACTCATTTTGATTTCGAATTCATAATGATAATAATAATCATACATTTCTCATATCCTAATATTTAGTTTCATTTTTTTTTTCATCATAACACTCACTTGTCCGTTTTACTTAAATTCATAATTACACTAGTCATACATTTTTTAATACCTACTAAAATGGTTTTTCATTAAAAAAATCATCCGAATTTACTTATCCGAATTATAAAACGAGTGTTCAAAACTACATATTATTAAAAATCCTACATATTTTGATTACTCTATATTGACTTTCATAAATGTACTCAGCATAGTTGTTATTATAATACCTACACACAGGTGCGTGTACGGCTCTAACGATTTTGATGAAATTTACTATATAGGGTTTTACCGGGACAAAAAACCGATGCTAGGTCTCATATGTCTGTGCGGACGTAGGCTAAGGCAGGTTCGTGTAGGTACGACGACGAGCGAAGCGAGGAGTAGTATTTGGTGTTCTGCGACCCTAAGCGCGCGAGCCGAGCGAGCGAAGCGAGCGTGCAGCGGTAGCGGCCGGCGAAGCGCTAGAACCGATTTTATTAATTTACTTAGCGAAAGCGTTTATTCATTAGGAAATAGAACATTATGAGTTGAAGTATGCTCTTAGTTATGATATTAGGACTAACACAATTATGATATCCGGCCGTTATGAAGGAAACTGTTATGAAAAACAAAATTATGACTTTAAGCCTGTTCTTAGTAATGAAAATTGAAGATTTCTTTAATGAAAACTGACCATTATGACTTCCGATGATAGTTATAGAAAACAAAAAATTATGATGAGTGGTGGATGATTATGAATACAAAACGATAGTATAATAAAAAAATAGGACAAACAATTTTATGACAGCCAATATGGACCCCCTATAAATATTGGCATCCAACTCCATGTTCTGTCCCCGCCAAGTCATAGGGATATCCGCACTTTCATGTCTCCTCTGCTTTTCAAAGGCAGAAAGACACAGACATGAAAGAAAGCGATATCCTTAAAGATATCCGCTTCTGAGAAATAAGACGAATGGATTTACGCCATTTACGGGATAATTAAAGCACTGTTCATACATCATACTTGTTGTGTAAAATGTTATATAGTGTTAAGCACGGACCTAAGTATGTATAATACTTGGTTGCGATTATTGCGTGATACTTAATGACAGCGTAAATCAATACGTCACTTTCCGACACTATCGTTTACCCTGTGATAGAAGTGGTCATTACAGGAAGCGGAAGTCCAGAAACAATTCTTTCTCACTAGCCAGTCCCGAGCTGATTGAATGAAAACTGTATTCTTGAGGAGCAGATAACTGCATACTGCCGTGTGATTATACGGATGGAGCAATCGAAATGCGAGTTCGACTAGCGATTGGCCCATTGCTTTAATTTAATTAGAAAAACATTTCATGGGAGTACCTACTTAATTAACAGTACATAGTTTTTTTTTAAAGATTTGTAGAAAATCCTTTAAAAGTCCAAGCTCTCCTTTTATCGCCATTTCCGAACCCCGATCAGTGGCGAATATCCAATTGGCTTAAGGAAGTTTAAGTGGATATTAGACTTCGCAATATTAACAGATCCCTTAATCCGGAATTATAAGAATTCGATCATGAAATGTCGATAGGAACGTTGATCTAACTCCAAAGACTCGGCTAACTACCCGTTACTGTCCGCCAGAGGCTTTTCATAACTTTAATAGACGCTGTCATAAGATAAAGCGCGAAACTGAAACTGAAAATTGCCGAACTTATTAAGGAACACTTAATTATAATATATAATACGGTAATAAACCGTTTCAAGATTAAGTTATGTATTCTTAAGGAGCCAGTAAAACAATATATCTGAATTGTTAAATAAAATATGCAATGCTTGAAGAAATTCAGAAAATACCATTCCGTATCCCTTAGTTGCGCCATGAAATGAAAAGCCTTTAAATGCTTTCTGGCCTAGCTTATAGTCTTATATAATTATTACGAACAGATAATTAAACGGAGTTCATAAAAGGCCAACGGTCAGCCTTTTAATCAATCAACCTCATCCAGCGGCCAAAGTAGCAAACTTTTTTAATAAACGTCGTGTCAAATACAAATGTACTATGTGCCGGGTCCTCGTGGGCTATTTCGTTAGTGAAACAAAGGGTAACCTGCAGCGCTAGGCAGGAAAATCCGGTATCAAGATGCATATTAATTTCTCTGTGCCGGGCTAGCGCGAGCGTTGCTGATTAAATACCGTTTATTGTTTTAAATTTAGTTTATCCGTCCGGCAAAGTTAATGGTCTAAGAGCTAGCGACCAAATTGGTTATGTGGCTTCAGCTGTATTGAAACTCCGTTAGCTACCTCCCTGAACAACCTTTTCCGATAATCTTCGTGGCAGGCCGCGGGTGGTGGGTGCGGTGGGTGTAGTGGGGTGGGGAAAAATTTTAAAAAAAATGTGGGCTCAGCGACTTAAATTTTTTTTGAAACAGTTGCTCTGTACTCCCTGCGCACCCAAAAAAAATTCAAATCGATCGGGTGGTGGGAATGGGTTGCCAGCGTTAATTAATAATACCAAAATAATAATAATTTTCATGTGGGCTCAGCTGTATTAGCTTTTTTCTGACGCGAAATTAATTAATATGTAAGCCCCAAAAAAATAGCCATGCAAAAATATCGGTGGAAATGTATCGAAAAAAATTGTTGAAATCGTTGGATTTCGTTCGAAAATGTGCTGAGGGGAAGGCAAAAGCGGACGTGGAGGGGATATCAGCCGGCGAACGCGTCAGCGCGCTCACGGCGCGTCGATTGTGTTCGGCTAACAGAGAGTAGCCGCTGTCCTTCTCGCACCCGTTGACTGGGAAAACCCGAACGTTTCCGAACGAGCAGCTGCTTCTTTGGGTGCACAGGGAGTACAGAGCAACAGTTTGAAAAAATTAAAGTCGCTGAGCCCACTTTTTTTTCTTTTTTTTGTCCACTCCACTGCACCCGGACCCACCGCCCGCGGCCTGCCAGCACGAAGATTATCAGATTAACGAGAAGGTTGTTCAGGGAAGTAGCTAACGGAGTTTCAATACAGCTGAAGCCACGTGACCGATTTGGTCGCTAGCTCTCCGTCTATAATTCTCTAAAACTGGACTCAACAGACTGTAAGGGATTTGATTAGGTCTACGGGTCTTCTATAATATTAACTTTAAGGGCAAGCTACTTTTCCGGGCGGTGGGAACCTACACCGCATTATAAGACAGAAAACGATACTGATGTAGGTACTAAATATATTTTTAAGTCTATATACGTACTGAATTATTTAGAAACATATATATGTACCTTAGGTACTCAAAACGCACAAGTTGGAAACACAGCATAATAAATCGTAACAAACATAGATCTAGACGAAACAGCTCGGAATAGAAAACAATGTTTTACTCACAGAGACAGGGAGTTATAAACATCGCACTAACTTAACGGGAAAGAGGAAGAGGTGTGCGTGACAAGAACTAATAAAATCCGATTCGCAATGGCCCCAGTGAGGCTTTCATAAAGAGCAAAATCCCTTCCTAGGATAGGTTACAGACAGAATGTCATTACAACGGGTTGGATAACACGGAATTCTTACGATGTAAATCCAAAACTATTATGCAGGCATCACGTTAATTCGAAACGGGTATACCGATTAATCAGTTACAATTACAAACAAACCTTACAGATATAAATATGTAGAATGTAGATAAGGTACGAATTAACAATTTAAATTGTATTTGCAACTTTGCAATGATCTTGAACCCATCAACAATATTTTACCCCAGAGGCATATATTTACACACATTTTAGGGCGGTTTATAATAAGTAGCGTAAATTCTCATACAAATTAGTACATGTACCTACATACTCCTCCATCGCAGTGTTCCTAAAGCTCGTATTGCATTGTCAAAAATATAATTCAATTTAATTTTAATAAAATATTGATATCAAGGGGATGCCTTGACTCGAGTCGAACACGCCCCCTAGACAAAGACACGCTTAAATGCCTTCCGCGCACGAGAAAAAGAGATGAAACACTCTTCGGGAATGGCTTTTTTGGACAAATTTCGATAAATACCTACCTAACTTAGAGTTTTATTTAAATTTCATAAAGTGAGATTTTAGATGAAATAAAATGCTATAGTATTAACTTGATTGTGTCGTAAAATAATGTATCGTTTGAGTAGGCTGAGTAAAAAAAGGAAAATACAGACCCAACTTTGGATTTTTTTCTATCGAGGAAATTCAATCATGTATCGGTAAAATCAGAAAACAATCATATAGTCAAGAATTATATATCCGAAAATCAGACCTTATTGTTTCTTAATCTAGTCAGAACGGCGTTTCAAAGCAAGCGATAATTTCCAATGCACCGCCTTAAATTAATTATTTTTATTATAATTACGCATGTATAGAGTAATTTCAGGATGACAATTGTAACGCATGGACGGGACGTCTGCTTAGGAAGTTACGCAGTAGGGTATTTCCAAGTATCAAAATTAAATTATCAGAGTATTTTTATATAGTTTTTGACGTGATGTCTTATAAATCGATTAACGCCGGCTGCACGCACGAAAAAGTGTGACTCATTGTCCCGTTCCAAACGCCGGCTGCGCGCACGAAATATCAGAGCACAGCCCAAACCGCTGGTTCTAGAGATTCCAAATCTGGCACGTAGGTTCCTTATAGGGTCTAGGGGTGCACTAAGAAAGGATTTTTCAAAATTCACCCTCTAAGGGTGTGAAATGGGGGTCCAAAGTTTGTATGGGGAAACAAGATTAGATCGACTATTTTATTCGAAACTTCACAGGAGTATTTCTAACGATAAATGAGTAAATACTTATTTCAGGTTTTTTGAGAATTCAACCCCTAAAAGGGGGAAATGTAGTGATAGTGACAAAGTCTGAAAATCAACATGGGTATTGTTTCTATGGTTTTTCGGGTCGCTGATTACGAAAAAAGCGACGATTTTAAAATAAAACGTGGCAGACGTGAAATACCATCTCCCCTTTTGGGGTGCGATTGGGTTGAAATGTCTAAATATCAATATTAATGTCGTTTTTATGGTTATAGTGACGTGCAATAAAATAATGATAATTCAGTGATAATAATTCAATTCAATTTATAAAAGTATGCAATTTTTCATCAATGTTTTCTTATGACGTTATCACACGTAAAATTATCGTCCGTAAACTGACTTTACAGACAACCAACTTTTTAGCATAAGAAGTAAGAATATAACACAATTTTGTTAAAATAACATAAGATTTATTAATAATTAGAAAATTAAAATCGTAGTTTTATTATCTGTATGTTACGTGATCGAAAACATCGAAAACGCCGACCGCCATTTTGTCTTCTGTGATTGACGTCAGAAAAGCAATTAAAAGCAAAAATCAGGTTTAAATAAGAAGTATATATTCAATATTCTCTTTGAGAAGAAGGACTTACTACTATGTGTTTCTGCACATATTATCTCTGTGTGTTCCAGTTACGACGTCACGATAAGGCTGCCTTTTTCGCGCGAATATATAACGTTCAAATGTCAACCATTATTAAATAAAAATAACGGTTGACTACCGACTCTATACGGACATATTAAAATATCTTTAAAAAATCGTAGAATAGCCTATGGTCCTGCAGCAGGTCGATCACGTAAAGCATTGTACGCGTGTCAGGTCTAAATGTCACTTTTCGTATGGGAAAATGACAGTTGAGTTGTCCTAACGTGCGTTATAGGTAGGTGCGTAGCGTCACACCTACCTATGATGGATAAGGCCGAGACTTTATGTACCTACAGAGTATATTTACATAACTATTTACAAATTAATATACGCCCTCTGGTTTCAAATAATTATTAAACTTCCCTTTGAATCAAATTTCAATAATAAATAAATTACAAAAATGAAACCGACATCAACCACCCTTCACAACTGCAGCATACTTCGCCATACAATGCACGTTTTCACGTTTTCATTCCGCTTTACCTCATGAACTGTTTTCCATAGGAAATCCGTTGGATTTATGGGCAGATAATATTAAGGAGTTATGTCAATTCTTCCCGGAATTGCATTTTGGCAGCAACAATGAGAGGGGGGGCGGGTCCCATCTTGAAGCATGTATAAAATAATTGTACAAATCCACTTATGTTTATAAACGACAGACGAACGAACTTTCAAATTCATTCAGCCGAACCAATATGCATAAAAGTTCAAAAAACTGTATCAAGCAGGTCGATCACGTAACGCATTGTACGTACGTTGGGTAGATCTAAATGTCAATTTTGATATGGAAAAGCTATGTACCGAACATGCGTACAATGCGGCACGTGATCGACCAGCAGTAGACTACAGAAAACAAACTTTAAAAAATTTTTTTACTTAGTACTTACGTTTCTTTACTTTTTTTTAAATCGATAATTGGTTCCGTATCTTAAACTCCACGACGGAACACACGTGAACACAAAAGACTGCTAAAATCATATCGTCGTATGCGTCCATACGTTTACCGTATTAAGTCATGACCTCACGACATAATAATAATTCAAAACAGAATGGCTCGTTTGAAGGAAACAACATTGGTAAAATAACCGAACCCAACGTGACGTAATGTGTCCCTTTTTCTTTCCTGTCACAGTCAAACTCAAGAAAAGAACCGGAAAAGAGTAGTTTCGTGGTAATTTCTTTTAGTATTTATATGTAAATCTCTCATTGGCACGGCTGGCAGTTTTTTTTCAATTACATAGTTCTTTTTTCCTATGTGATATTATACCATTATACTTAACGTCTTTTGACAAGAGTAGCTTTTGTATTTCATGTGTTCAAAAAGAGGGTTCATCTCATGCAATGCTCAAAAGAGGGTTCATCTCCTGCAATGCTCAAAAGAGGGTCCATCTCATGCAATGCTCAAAAGAGGGTTCATCTCATGCAATGCTCAAAAGAGGGTTCGTCCCATGCAATGCTCAAAAGAGGGTTCACCTCATGCAATGCTCAAAAGGACGAGGGCATGATGATCTCTGTCCTTATGAAATCATACCACTAGAAAAGAAAGCTTTAATTCGGCATGGGTATATAAATCAATCACCCCTTCCAGCTCTTAAAAATTACTTGAAAAAAAACATTGATGTCAAAGGCTTATTACAGGGTTGAGGACTATCATATATCTAACTGACAGAAATGCACGGCCCAAACCAGAGCCCAAAATAGCTCAATCATTCATAATTTAGCAGTCGTCAGTAGGAGCTAGGTGACACAGTCCCTACAAGAAAGCATACCCAAGGTTAATAGTCGCATTTCCATTCCCTTCGTTTTTTTTAGGTTTCTGCCTTGTATTCATATGTAACACAGTTTCGGACATGTTTTCTTGTAGAACAACGCATTATGTTTTTTTTTCTTTGTATTCATATTCAGTTGGACTTATTTTAATAAGAACTATTATAGAAATAAGATTTTTTTGGCAAAAAAATTACTGACTATTGGGTTTTGTTTCGGCGTTTCTTCTTAACAGTGGTCTTCTTTTTGAGAAACGCTGGTAGAATTTTGACTTGTAAAAGTGCCATTACGGTCTACTTGCAGAATAAAATTCATTTTCACTTCTCATGCTCGAAAAGTGTGTCATATTAGGCTTAGATAGCGGGGCTATAGTAGCACATTTAGCCCCTAGGGGAAATATGTTTATGATTTTAAAACATTTTAATTTTACCAATCAAAACACTTCAACGAAATAAATCCACCAATCACAACTATTAAAAAAAAACATTTGTATTTGCTATCAACTAATCGGAATACAGCTATATATTAAAATCAACCAATCAGGAAACAGAATAAATTTCAAATATTATTAGGCATTTTTTTTCTCGAATTCACAATCATTAAAAAAAATATACACCGGCCGTCTATAGCGGCGCCAAACGTTCAAGCGTGGTTGGCTGCATACATAACATAAGTTATGAGATAGAGCGGGATAGACGCTGTCTATCTCGCTTTATCGTATGCAGCGTATGGTGTCCGCCGCGGTCGGCCGCTTGGACGCGGCTATTAGACGGTCAGAGGCGTGTTTATTCGTGGTGTCAATATTTTGTATCTGTGTTAAAGCAGTTTATTAAAAAAATTATGGCGCCAAATTGAACAATCTTTTCGCCGTGGTATTTATTATCGATTGTGAATGGATATTATTTGTTTTTACTATTTTCTCGCTGGCGAAGTGAAAATTAGAGTGTATAACTCTGGTCTAAAAGCCATATTACCCCTCGAACTATTTCCATCCCAACCATCTCGTGGTAATATGGCTTATTATAGACCCTTGTCATACAATCTATTTACTATTATTTCACGCCGATAAAATGGTAAAATATTTTAATATCAAATATCACGGCTACGTAGACATTACTAGTTATCAAGTAATAGTCGGCGTTCGTACAAACTCGGCCGAAGCAACCGCACCATTTACTTGGCGCGAGTCGACGTAACAAAAACAGACAGGCAACTACGGAACCCAGCACTACGCGTAGCTCGACACGCACTGGGCCGGTTTTTTAGAACCGGGCTTTTGTCCTATTCATATTAACCCTACTGAATGAGAATACATGCTGCGAGTTGCAGGTGTGAAATCCTCATCGGAAGTGCCGCCGAGCCGCACCCTACTCACATTAACAAGCTAGGCTTTACAGCACCGATACTTCGTACTTAACAGCGCCTCTTTTGTATTTTCCTTATACAAATTTGCTGCCTTTCTATAATGATTACCAGAATTGAAATATTTAAAATGTAAATATTTCAGTTCTGGTAGGGACCGGCATATAAAGTACAAAAATAAACCGGTTGTTAGGTACAACTATGGTCAAGATAAAAAACCGGACAAATGCGAGTCAGACTCGCCCACTAAGGGTTCCCTACTTAATTACAAAAGTATAGTTTTCAGATTTTTCCCTGTACTTGTAATATACCATGACATTAATTGACAAATTTCATAGTTCTAGGTGTACGGAAAGTACCCTATAAATTTTGATTCCCTTGAGAGTGTAGACATATACGTTTTTGCGGCATAAACGGCCGTATCTTTTTTTTACGTTAACTTTGAAGTTTGATTTTTCGCAGCTTCAAGGGCCTGTAGACTTGAGTATGGGTAAGGACCAAATTCTTGGCCAGCTTAACTGACTCAATAAAAATTTCTATGAAAGTTTTCCGTTGTCACACGAAAATGAACCATACAATTATATGGTATTACTTTTTCAGTCTGTATGGCTAACTACTGACTAACCAGGCCAAATACTAGCCAAGAATTTGGTCTTCACCCGTATATTGTTTTAATTTCAACTCGATACCTCCCCTACACGCGTTCCCGAGATCAAGAATCTTGATAGACTAGCAGACGGACAACAAAGTGATACTATAAGGGTTCCGGTTTTGCCTTTTGAGGTATGAACTCTAAAAACAATTATCAATCTATTACGGTTCATGAGATCGTGGATCGATTTACGGTTCGTGTCAAGAGATACACCCCGCTGACCCGGCGGACGGGCAGCGGCTTATTACCTAATAGTTCCTAGGGGTTTCGCACTCTTTGTAATGTAGCTAGTGGAATTGGTAGTAATTTGGTGTAGTGATAGTGTAAAGTGCGCTAGGAATAAGTTACAGATACGTATAATCAAAAAGAAACAACTAGCACATGATAGCACTGGGCTGGTATTCGCTAAGCGCTAACGCGGCTCACCCCGCCGGTCACCCGTCGCGAAACTAGACCTCTACCACCTACACTTACTCGTAGTTACTACGCATCGCGGTGTCAAAATATATTTGTGGGTGAGCGTTGAGGTGAGCTTAAAACAAGTTACAGAATAGGGGGGCAGCACTCATATTTGTGTTTTGCACGGTAAAGCCTCTAAAATGGCGTAGATATATTCTTCAGCTCAGAGAAGGCGCAATGCACAAGTGGCATGAGGCAAACTACGAGTAGGTATACAGGTTGGATTGGAGCCGAGTTCGTTCCAAAATATAAAAACAAACTACTTACATAAAAAGCAAAATTATATAAGTGAGAAAAGAAAACTGCATGTGAATGAAGCATCAAAATGTGAATAAATGGTTATTTTATTAACTACTATTAAAAATATTTCAAACCCGATTTTTTATCTAATTGGAAGATAAGTGACATTTATTGAGTTACGTTACGTATTTAGTACGATTTGTACGGGCACTTAGTTTAAAAATGAAGAAAAAAATATTCCTCGGTATCCTAATTGAACTTGATTCATCGTTGAAAAATTAATGTAAATCTGGGACTATTTAATTTGATAATACTTACATTCCCGAAAGCGGCGAATGATAAATCAAATTTTAATAAAGCCCTATTACATTTCGGTGCTCGCGCTGCGTGGCGAAGGAAGTTTTATATCATTTATGTATTAATGCATGAAAAAATTATAGGGGGCAATCTATAATAATCAAAATGATGGAACATATTAAGCATATGATGATTGATGAGGTGATGTTTGGGTGTAAATACAAAATCAAAAATGAAATTTTGTAGATATGTTTACTCAAAGCTTCGTGACCGCTTTTTCCGCAGAAAAATAATTTGATGTAGAATATTCGTTTGTATTTACCTACAGTGTAAACGTTATAAAGGTATATATTATTGTATGCTTACATATATATGTATGTATATTAATATCTCGTTTAAGTATGAAATATGTACTTTTTTTCGACGCATTAGGTTTTGCACCACCTACTCACTTTTATATTTCATTTCTCCACTACCCAAAGGTTGTTTGGAAGAGACCACTCTTTAGCGCTAAGACAGCTTGTGTTTTGCCTAAAATGTGCTTATTAATCGGTATTGCATCATAAAACTATATATAAAGTGGTAGCGTTGTTATTTATGCCAACGAATCAAAGATATGTAAAATTCCAAAGAAAAAGTTAAAACAACGCTGTTTTTGTAATAGGCCCCTTAAGCTTTCAGCCATTTTCAGGTCAGTACACACTACGAACAAAACTGTATGTTGTTATTGTGAAACTCTTATGCGCAGCGTAAACAAAAAATATAATAAAATACGATGACGAAGTTATATTTTAGTGTTCAATTTGTTTATTTAAGGGATAATTAATATCATGTTACGCGTAAACAATATATGTTATAAAAGTGAAGTAGTTTTCTCTCTTCCTTATCGTATTCTCATGGCGAAGGGTCGTGACGCCTGTGGGCGCTCTTCACCATCACTCTCCAGGCTGCTTGGTCCTGGGCTTGACGCACGCTGGCCTGTAGTGTGGCTCTAGCCACGCCACAGATGTCACGGTGTTCGCCCAATGCATAGGCATCCGTCCTCTGCCCCTCGTCCCTGCCATGCGGCCAGAGAAATTGCCCCAAAATAGAATGCAATGTGCATCGAAACGCATGTACCTCTATGAACTAACTTTTATGCATTAATAACCACTTAACTTACGTGATAATCAAAACATGTATCTATACTAATACCTAACTATTGCAAAGAAGAAAGGTCTGTGAGGTTCTAGCTTCGTAAAATGCAAGTTGGTATGTGGGTGCTCGGAACCTCTCATCCGATTTCAAAAATTATTTCACCTGCGTGTAAAATGAACTTTGCCAATGACTGTACGTTATATTTTATCCCGCGGATTTGCCTGCATTCTTAGCAATACGCGGGCGAAGCTGCGCGAGCAGCTAGTACTTTATAAACTTTTGCCGAACTTAACGTAACTTGCTATTGAGATGAGCAGTCAAACATGTGCGCTTTTACTTTGTCCTACCAGCAACAGCCCCAGCGATGGCGCGTACGACTAGAAGCCCTCTCGGGTTTCTGACTCCACTCGGCAGCAGCGCGACCACTGCCGCGGCCGCGCCGACCGTCGCCATAGTCGCCGTCGCCAAGCAAAGTGCCAGCAACAAACGTCCTACACCAATCATAATTTATCCGACCGGTGAGTGCATCCAAACCCCGACGCCAAACACTTGCCGATGACTAAGCCATCCAAATTACGCATGTCCCATTTTTCCAAAAGCCTCGTCAGAATATGAGAGTAGAGTATCAGAATATGGACGCCGGAAGATCAGCTCCGGTTCATCAAGCTACGGTAACCTAGTGGTTCAGGCATGCGGCTGTTGAGCGGCGGTCGTGGGTTCGAATCCCGGCTCGTACCAATGAGTTTTTCGGAACTTATGTACGGAATATTTACCGTTAGCTTTTCGGTGAAGGGAAACATCGTGAGGAAACCGTTCTAATCCCAATAAGGTCTTGTTTTCCCTCTGGGTTGAAAGGTCAGATCGCAGTCGCTTTCGTAAAACTAGTACCTATGGCAAATCTTGGGATTAGGTGTCAAAGCAGACTCCGGGCTCGTTTAGGGCACAACCGGGAATAACGCTAGGAGGATGATGAATAGTCGGCATTATCCTGAGACGGGAACTTTTGGTGGCACGTTGCTAAGTTTTTTTTAATACTTTATTTGTTGTTTTATTTATTTATTTAATCTTTATTGCATAATATTATAACTTATGGTACAAACGGTGGACTTAATGCTATAAAACATTCTCTACCAGTCAATCTTAAGGCAAAGCAGATAAATTGTGGACGTTATTTGACGTTTATGTTCTTATTTTTAATTCGTGTTTTGTACGAATATAGGTACGACTATATTTTCTTCTTTGTATCACGAATAAATACTTGTTTTCTTTCCGAACGCTGGACATAAAGCTGTCAGTAGATAGAGAGGGCGAGAATTGTAACGCAATCACATGCATAGCGAAATGGTTCCCCCTGTTTTGGCATATTTTTTTAGTAAGAATTCTATTTGGCATTATCTATGTAGACATAATTGACTGCGCATAAACTGTTTTGGCAGAATCGAGATTCGCATAGTTCGATACCACCGAATTTCAATAGTCCGAATATTATTTGTGCATAATTTTGATGCTCCGAATCATGTTCACGCATAAAATATATGAGCATTTTTTTTTGTCGAACACTAATTCTCGCAGAAATATAGGCACCTATATTATACAAAAAAAGGATATTTGAAAGCAATTGCTGTTAATTTAAGATGAGTCTAAATTTATTTATCAGTCGAAATTGCATGTAATAATTTACATTTATAATATACATTTGCTATTAGATTTTTTTTTTGAACGCCAATTATTTTAACTTAACCTAACCTAACCGCCAGCGTGCCTATTTCCGCTCTAAGGGACACAAGCTAACCCATTTATGGTTATTACGTTATGGTTATTTGTTTTTTACTTCGGGGGTCTTTGCCCCCCGAGCCCCCATTGTGGGCATAAATAGCATGCACATTTAAATTCGGCCAAACACATTGACGGAATTTTAGAAATTATATTAAGTAAGGTTTCTGCCACAGCGTTTCGGACAATCAGAGTTATGCCAAATAGAGGTAACCCTAGCGAAATATTAAGCCGACATTGCGCTTATAAAATGTTACGTTAAACTTTGAATGTACATTGTTAACTAGCCCGTTTTGCTTTTGTAACATGGGCCCATAGGCCGCCACTCCAATGGGTTGCCTTGTCATTCGTTTGCTGCTTTCCTAACTAGGGCGATGCGAGCACATTACAAGGCACAAAAACCGCTCAAAGACTGC
The DNA here is from genome assembly GCA_947049275.1 of Epinotia bilunana. Lineage (NCBI taxonomy): Eukaryota > Metazoa > Arthropoda > Insecta > Lepidoptera > Tortricidae > Epinotia > Epinotia bilunana. Next base: position 11,070,678 of record OX346252.1, read on the forward strand.
GTCGTACCCGTAATCTGACTACTCGCAACCACAAACGAAATCCAGCCAACTGTACACAAACCAAATTGTTGCGTAACGCATTGTATACGTGGGTACGTCAGCGGGCGTAGCATGGTTGCTATTGTATCACTTATATTTGTTATATTTCGCAAATGTATGCTGGTTTCCTAGTGTCGTTTTCCTTCATCGTAAAGCTAATGATAATTACATCAAAATGATAATCCGTACACAACATCCGAAAAACTCATTATTACGTACGAGACTGGATTCGACCCCACGACAACCGTCGCGCACTTGAACCGGCTAAGTATAGTAATGTTTAAAGTTACTTTTACACGCTGTGGTTTGAAAGAATTATAACCTACATATTAGTATTATAAAATCAATAATTATTAAAATTCATAATACAAATTATTGGCTATTTAAAAGGGAAAAAATATGCGGATGTAGAAAAAAAAATGTCCCACTTATAAGTATAGTATGCGATAGAGGTGATTACGTAACTTTTCAAACGTAGGTATACCTGCACTCTCATTCATTATAGGTAGTACATTTATATGTAAAACTCTTTCTCTTTTTGGTCATAATCGTGCCTACACATTACGAAAGTACGTCTGCTGAATATTGCTGATATGAATCTTATTTTAGTAAGAAATCCCTAAGACAACCGTCTGCTAAGTGGCAAGTAACTGTCGACTTGGCTTAATGTTTATATTGTTTATGTTGCACTGTGTTGGTACAAAGCTTGCAACGTACCTACTAAATATAGATTGGCGTATTTGGAACAATAGTGTGGAGAAATACACCAGACGAAAGCTTTCTTAATACAAATACCACTGTATGAGGCTAACGAACTCTGAATACCAGTCCATAACCCCGTTGCGCCACCATTGCACTGACCATTGCATATGTGGCGCACTCAAATCCCGGATTAACCTGCCAAATATAAACCTCTTCATTTTGTTTTCAGTAACTCCAGAATCTATTGTGGTGCCGATCGTGTCCTGCATATTCGGATTCCCGTTGTTGGCTTTGACTGTCATATGCTGCCTGCGAAGAAGAGCGAAACTTGCTAGGTAAGGTGGATGAGAAATATCAGGTTGATCAGGAACCGAGCAGTTCTAACGTACCTACTCGATATTTCATTACGATTAATTTATCTATATACCTCATCATCCTCCTAGCGTTATTCCCGGTTAATGCCCCTAAAGGAGCCCGGGACTTGGCAAAGCCCTAGTTTCACGAAAGCGACTGTCATTCGATCTGACATTGCAACCCAGAGGGAAAACTAGAACTTTTTTGGATAGACCGGTTTCCTCACACGTTTTTTTTCTTCACCGAAAAGCTACCGGTAAATATTCCGTACATAAGTTCCGAAAAACTCATTGGTACGAGCCGGGATTCGACCCCACGACCGCCGCTTGACAGCCGCATGCCTGAACCACTAGGCTACCGTGGGTAGAGCTACGGTAGCCTAGTGGTTCAGCTCAGACCTAGTAGCTATACCTATGCCATATTATTTACATCCTTTAAAGTTGGCATATGAATGGTTTCCCATAGGACGCAATAACTTTTAGCGCCATAGCGATAGGTATACGGTGTTTCAAACGTATAGCATCCCCTGGCCTAATTGTAACTGCCATAATTATTATTTCTCATAAACCTCCTGTTCAATACAATATTTGAGTGCCGCCAGAAAGTTCGTTCCATTAGCCTTTAAGTAGTGTTTGGGGTACCTACAGTTCTCCGCTCTCCGCACCGGCCCCCAGCAGAAACTCGCTTCGTCAGCCCCAGTCACATTCGACCTCACCGCGCTCGGAAGGGCACGGATTGCTTCCCTTCAGTTTTGTATACCTATTTTGCTTAGGACCTATTTACAAGCATCAGTCTCTCCGAGTTCACATATACAACATAATATACTTGTTGTACTTACCTAAGTGTAGAAACTGTAAATAGTTATTTGTTATACAAGGGTGCAAAGTTGTATATTACCCGCGAGTGTGGAATTGAAACACGAGCAAGCAAAAGGATTCTATAGTTGAACCACGAGCTAAGCGAGTGGTTCTAAAATAGAATCCTGAGCGTAGCGAGTGTTTCAACACACGAGAAGTAAAATACATTTGCACCCGTGTGTAACACAAAACTTTTCTCCTCACTGTAGCGAGGAAAGTGCAACATGCAAAACAACTTTTTTTTTAATAGTAATAATAACGTTAAGTAATATCAAGTTGAATTTTGGTCAAGTGCGAGTCGGATTTTAGTTTTCCCATACATTTTGAGACCCAGCGCCTGATGATTTGATGAAGGCAACAAGCAATTATTTAAAAGTTCTTAAATATTTATTTTATTCTGTTTTTTAGTATTTGTTGTTATAGCGGCAACAGAAATACATCATCTGTGTTTTTTTTTGTATTATGAGCGTTTTACGTTATGTTATACTGTCAAAAGCTACTTGAACACGCTCCAAGGTCAAATTACTTTCCCCACTAGTGGATAAAATGCGTTTTTGCTCACTGGTTTTAAAGGATAAAAGACGGCTTTCCGAGGCAGTGAGGGGAAAAGAAAATTAAGTACCTACCCTAATTCTGTTATTGAAGTTAATTTATGTTTTGCGATCTAAACTAAGAACAATTTTACTATACTTGTATGGCAAGTGACTAACATTAATTTTTCATCACATAATTAATAATGCTGAAATAAAAAAAAAATTCTAATATGCTGACCGGCCGGCATTTTATTATTTTGGCAAGTGGTGTGGTAAAAATAATGTAATATGTGTAAGACAAACTTTATTTTATTGGTCGTCAAACTATCGCTACAGTACTACAATAAAATTTTCATCAAAAATATATTGACTATAGTTAGGCCCTCAGGTCAGTAATTTTATCCAATTTTTATCCAATAATTAAATTATGAATATAGAAAGAAATGCGTCACATATTAGTAGGCATAACTTAATTTTGTGGGAGAACTAGACACCTAGCACTAAACATGAGTACGCTCCCTCATTTCCAAATTTTCATCCGAAAACGCTGAGGACAAAGTAAAGTATACACTCATTACGACAAGTGAACCCTAACCTAACCGACCTAAGACAGATTTTCTTAAATGACAAGCCACTGACAAGCCATTTTTGTCCGCCCTGATTATTGGCTCCCAACAAACACGGCCGCCATCGCATACGTGACATGGAGGTAGCAATTCATGACAAACTGATCTGATGCCGTGTGAGGAGGACCTGTTTGAGCGCCAGGTGAACTTTTTATGTAAATACTCTGGCTCGGATGTTTTTACCACGCCAAACAACAAGGAAGACAGATGAAGTTCTCTTCGGTATGTCATTTTGAGAATACCCACCGAGTTCAGGTAAGGGGTCACGTGTGATCGCGGGGGGATACCAAAACAGTAGCGCGCACATGCGTTTTGCACCCTATGCACTATTCGGTCCGTACAAGCTAATAGCCTTGGGCCATATACCACATCCCCATAATCAAACCTTGAAAGCACCAGGGAATCGCATAACTTAACACGCAAATCTACACTAAGGTAGTCACGAATACGGCAAAGTACCTTAAGCCTGCAAAATGAAGCTTTGGCGACATTCGCTATATGACCCTCGAAACGCAATGACTCGTCCATTGTAATGCCTAAATTGCGCGCCTCAGGTACTCGCTCCACTTCATCACCCGATATGATAACAGCTGGTTTATGTATATGTATCTGTTTAAGCTGGTTTTTAGAGCCGAAAATCATAAATTTAGATTTCGGGTCGGAATTTAGAGTCGGACCAAGCTGCAATACTTTCTAAATCGTCGTTTAGTTTAGCAGCAGCCCCATCGGTATCAGCTGGATTAAATGATATGTAGATTTGAATATCGTCAGCATATAGGTGGAACTTAAAAAAATTTATAAGGCGCTGACATCCGCTGTATATAATATGAATAGAAGTGGACCCCCAGTATTGAGCCTTGTGGCACTCCTCTGGATATAGGCAATGGTTTTGACTTTTCATATAGACCACAATTGTTCTTAAGTTTAACGACTTGACTACGGCTATAAAGATAGCTAGAAAACCACGAAATTGTCCTCAACTCAAAGCCGTAGTATTTAATTTTAGATAGCAATAACTTTGTATTAATAGCATCAAAAGCACGTGAGAAATCGAGAAGTGCCATTATCGTACCACGACCCATATCTTGCGCTGACAAAATGTCGTCCATCACATCCAGGAGTGCTGTTGTCGTGCTATGAGACTTGCGAAATTGAAAAGAAGGAAGAACTTTATTACTTTCAAGAAATGTCGACAACTACTCGTTCTAATATTTTAGAGATACAAGGAAGAATGCTTATAGGCCGTAAATCTTTCACGTCAGTAATTTATCTCTAATCTTCTTTTAGGAAGAGGTGTTACCAATGCCACCTTCCATGCATCAGGAAAGATCGAAGATGAGATGGATTTATTAATTATGGCACTAATTGCGGCTAATGAATGGGGAAGGGTGAAAAGAAGCATATCCAGTGAGATACCATCATCGCCTAAATCGGCAGATTTAAGAGATTTAATAATTTTGAGTACAACGCTATCGTTTACTGTAGTTAATTGAAATGATGAAGTATGAAAGTGATTATGTTCAAAGTGGTCGAGATATGATGGAGTAGCAACTGGGTTTCCTGGAACATTTAGAAAATGTGAGTTGATAAGGTCGGGGTCGCCTAAATGTGCAGGTATTTCCGAATCGTGTGAGTTCTGGGTTATTCTGACAGTGTGTTGAAGGTTGTTCCAAAGAGCTCGTGAGTTGTTAACGTTGCGATTAATATGTTGGTTGAAATATGCACGTGTTTCGTTAAATAATGCTTTATTAACGCAGCCCTTCAGCTCGCTGTAGTACTTCTTATGCTCGTCGTTGACTTAAACCTATCATGTGCCTGATCACGTAAACGCATCATTTTTTTTATTGTGTGAGTTATCCAGGGATAGCTTCTCTCTCTAATAATAACTTGCTTCTGAGGTGCATAGAAGTCGAACAGAGACAGGACTATGCGATTAAAAGTATTAACCTAAAATTTATTAAATTAAAAGTATTATTAAGTAGTTATGTGGTTTTATTACGGAGTTCCTATGGCCACCTTCCAGCTCCATCATCACATCAGCGCACGTCATCATAATATTGCATTGTCACGCGATTTGCATATTCGTGCAAAATTTCAACTCAATCGGAAACCGGGAAGTGGATCAAATTTATCTTGCAAGATTTGATTACAGACAGACAGACAGACAGACAACGGGACAGTTGAAAGTAAATAAAAGCTTGTAAAAAGAAAACAGACCAGTTTTTAGAGACGTCACAGACGAACCCAAACATGTAGATTTCGTATAAGTATGTTAGATCTTTCACGTCAATAGAGATACGAAATAAGTGTTTTTAGACAATGTTTAAAAAAATCATAAAAAATTAAGTATTCATTTGTTTCAAAATCCGGTAGACGAAACTGGAGAAGAACCGATAGAAGTTTGATTTATAATTCTATCTGTAGTGCAAAAGTAGGAGATACGATTCATAGCTTGTCGAAAGTCGATGAAAACCTCGGGTAGCCACTTAAATGCTTATTACCACTGGACAACTTGAGTAACTGAATAATTGACTCATAACTCACTGTCTAGTCAACCGTGTAAGTAAAACTACGTTGCGCTAGGAATATTAATTTTGCATATTAATCATAATCAGCTTTACCACATACATCGAGCAATACGACTGATTGTTCGTCAAAATAAAAGAGATTGTTACCTCTTTTAATACGATTTAATTCAACAAAGTTTTTACTTTCAACTCAGTTTACAAAAGATTCGCGTTCACGAATTTTAAAGGCCGGTCTTTCAATATGGATCAATAAGCTTTTACGACATGATTTTACTCTCCGAAATGAAATGTACACAAACTTATAGCTAGATGTTATTAGAAAGCTGGCTATGGACACATTTTATAGCCAAGTATAATAGTATTAAGATTCAAACGATCGAAAAGTCAATATTTGCAATTAAATACTGACGTTATGATCTTATGATCCTAGACTGCGAAGTATATTGTTGCGAGTGCGGCGAGCCTGTGATACTAGAGGTCCCTGCAAAGTGCAAACTGAACTTATTTTGTTAACCGACTTCAAAAAAAAGGAGGAGGTTCTCAATTCGGTTGTTTTTTTTTTTTTCAATGTTTGTTACCTCAAAACTCCGTCATTGATGAGCCGATTCATATTTTTTTTTGTTTGTAAGTATATGCTTCCAGGTGGGTCCCATTTTTTTTTTAAATTCAATTGGATGATGGGATCCATGAGGAATTGAGGGAACTCCTCAATTATATTAGGCACGCGTGTAGTGATTTTGGTATTTTCTTTTATAACTCGTGTAATTACACCCGGAAATCATAAATTGGTGGAGTGGAATTGATGATGAAGACAACAGATGACTTATGGAATTCCTCAATTATGTACTTAAAAGTACAAAAGTATATATCACAGATTCTGATAAGATTCTGTTGAAATAGCAACTAATGAAGTGCCAAGAGTGATCCTTGTGGAATTGACGGAAGTCCTCAAATATTATCGGGTAACATACAGCAATACAGCGATTGGGTTTTTTTTCTATAATGATCAACGCATTTGCTCTCGGAAATCAGTTCATGAGGTAAATTGGGAAAAAAAAGTTCTCGTGGCTTGGCGGAGTACTAAATTGAAGTCGGTTAAAACTTTGTTTTTAAAGTAAATTATTACAATATCACTTCGTGACAAAACATAATGGCGTTCAGCCATTACCAACTATTTGTAAATAGGTACGTAACATTTGAAGATTGCCAGAATCGCATCCTTAAAAAGGGCGGCAATCCCTATTTTCCCGGCCTCTACATTAATGTACTATTATCACGCCAGTGCCCCCGCCAAGTCGAGCAAAACAGCGGCACGGCCGTACCATCCTTTTCTCGAAGCAGTTGCGTTGCATTTTCGACCCCCCTATAACTTCGTTGTGGATAAAACTAGAAGCCTGAATTTTCAGTAACCAAGCACGCATTGCATAAACACGATATATTTCAAATTTCATTCAATTTGAACCAGTAGTTTAAGAATTATAACTAGTCAAAGTTTCATAATTTTGTCACTCACTGACTGACTCACCGATCATCAAAAGTCTAAGGCACTTCTAGCAGACATAGAACCTTCAAATTTAGAATACAAATAGTGTTTAGTGTATAAATCAAGGCAAACTAAAAAAAAAATGCAAATTCAGTCCAGTTTTCTAAATACACCAACTGCATAACTTTCTACGCAATACTTCATAGATTTAGGTACGCAGAAATCCATAAATGCAGGAACGTTGTCTGATTGCAAAGGTACAGAATTTTATTTAGCAAGCAAATAAAGATTAATAAGAATGCCTGAGACTTGGCCCTACGAAATATCTCACCACTTTTTACGGTGGAAAAGTTCCGAGGCTTGGCCTTTTTTTTACATGGAATGTTTTTTATGGGATTAGTAACTACTTGTACAAAAAAATCAAATATGAATTGTATAGTTTATTTCTTTATATTTAAGAATATCTATCAGCCGCTGCGAAATGAAATTTACTGTTTTAGATCACTGTGATGTGCCTGTTTGTGAATAATATTATTTTACAATGCATGTGCTCGAGAAGAGCGTTTTCCAAGCACCCAAATCGTGCGGAAAGTGCCACTTTTCCGCACTAGTGCTTTTTACTTAACAATTTTTTTTTTTTTTTATAAGTCCGTCTTCAGCCCGACGCAAAGAGTTTTTATTAAGTTTGAGAAAAGTTTTACAAATATTTCAATTACTCTTTTCCTTTCATATAAAAGGTACGTAAATGCTTAATAATGTATAAAAATTGTTATTAATATTTTTGAATTATGAATTTGGTCCATAAAATAATTAATTTGAAATATTCACTTAATGTGTTTGGCTGAACGCATATCTTTCTTATGCCTTTTGCGATACCGTGGAATGGGGTTACTTTAGGAAAAAATGTGGCTACGTTGATCATTTGGAATGTAGTATAAAAGCAGAACTATTTTAAATTAAGAAGATTTAATCGAGTAAACAGCAAGATAGAATACTAATATATATTCGCTGCCACAGTTCACCCACAAGTAAGTAAAAACAATGATTTCGGAGAAAATCCTATTTGATCAAAGTCGCCCCCCGAATCAAAGTAACCCCATTCCACCGACAGTATGGCAACTTGCACATGCGCATAAGTATGTTGTTGCGCATGTATTTAAAACTAAAAAGCCCGCCATTGTTGTGATTGTTGTTTAGTTTGGAGTTATTTTATGTAAATATGTTGAGCATTTCGAATGAAAGTGACTAATCACTAATAATAATGATTTATTGCGTTTCAATAGTGTCAGTATGTTTCTAAGAACTACGACGGTACAGCGTCTTTTTGTTGTGGAATATATTGAGTCACTCAAAATTAATTGTGTTCCAAAACCACAATACAATGGTTTTAACTTTTAAGTGAATAAGCTTGACAGCAAAAGATGTGAAGTTGTTATATGGAGTTCCAGATAAAAAGTAGGTTCCTGACAATCTACCTAGGTTCTTCAATTTAAAACTGACATTTCAACGTTTAATCTATTTCCTCACCCAATGCATAGTAAAACGTTGTATGATACACGCGCGTAAATATGATTTCCGACTCGTGTTAATTATAAATTCGCTCGCTTCACTCGCTCATGTATAAAAATGACACTATTCGGAAATCACCCTATTTCCACACTTGTAGCATAAATAACTATTCTCAAACATGTAATGAAATATTCACGTTGTGTTCTTCATAATGGGCTTCGAAGTGTCACGTTTCGGGCCCAGCGAGAGTAATGGCATTCCATACAAAGTTGGAGGCCTAGGCCTGCAAGATGGTGTTTTTAATTTCCATTCCACAATTTGTGGCACAGCATCACGGCGTTCAGCCATGAAAAGTAAAGTTTGATTTCTTGGAGTACTTTTATCTATATCATTGCATGTTTGACAAAAGCACTAAATATATGTATATTGCGGATAGGTAGGTATGAGGTATGTACCTCGTCGTAAAAAGGGGTTGCCAGCCTCATACCTACCTATCCGTCTATATGTACTCACTATACTCAGCCGGCCACCCCTTACTTCCCGGCCTCTGTAGTAATGTACTATTATTTCTACCTACTTACATATAAATGAGACATATTATATTTACTTTCTAGCGCGAATTGTAGATTAATAGAGTAATCTCGAGGGGTATCACAAAGATGTACAAATCACGTTACAAATAAGTACTTAATCTACCATTGTCATCTAATTACTAGTAAATTCAGAATGATTTAATACCTAATCTCTTCTGATATTTTATATTATTGAGATCCTCACATATGTGAGCCGAACTTCGGTACCGAGAGCATATGCTCTCGGTACCGAAAGTTCTTATTTGTAATGTCTAATGTGTTACCATCAATATGAGAGCGCGCGCGGCGAATGTAAAGAAAGATCATTTTGTACAGTCAAATGCAAAAATAAGGGTGCATAGGGGTACATCTTACTAGAATCTATCTAATATAAGGGTGCATAGGGGTACATCTTACTAGAATATATCTAAAAATAAAGGTGCATATGGGTACATCTTACTTGAATATATCTAAAATAAGCGTGCATAGGGGTACAACTTACTAGAATCTATCTAAAATAGGGGTGCGTAGGGATACATCTTACTAGAATCTATCCAAAATAAGGATGCATAGGGGTACATCTTACTAGAATCTATCTAAAATAAGGGTGCATAGGTGTACAACTCACTAGAATCTATCTAAAATCTGCCCCATTACTTTTATGGGCGCTTATTAAACTTTCGGTACATATTAATGAGACGATTAATTCGATACATATTTTGCTCTTTACTGTAATAATTCTATAATATCATAAAGTAAAACTGTTCAGGAAAGTTAACAAATACGGGAGCACGTTTTTGTCTAGTTATCAAACGTTGACTGAATGCTCCCAAGTCTTTTTTAACTATCAGGAACATGCAACGAAAGCCAATGTGGATTATAAATATTATTTTTCATCCAACTAGGATGCAAAAATTTTGACATTTCTTGCGGTTGTTAATGTGATGATTGTGATGCAACTAAACATTGGATTTAATCCGAAATTCAATTAATCTGTTTTAGATTTCGATTTATTTATTTCGAGATAAAAATAACGCATTCATGATTCACCGTCCTCATTTATCTCGTTCGATTATATACAATTACGAGTCCGTGCAATGCATTGAAGTTTATTATATCAATTACGAGTCTGTGCAACGTACTGAAGTTTATTATATACGATGACGAGTCTGTGCAATGTACTGAAGTTTATTATATCAATTACGAGTCTGATGTGCAACGTACTGAAGTTTATTATATACGATGACGAGTCTGTGCAATGTACTGAAGTTTATTATATCAATTACGAGTCTGTGCAACGTACTGAAGTCTATTATATACGATGACGAGTCTGTGCAATCTACTGAAGTTTATAATATACAATTACGAGTCTGTGCAACGCGCTGAAGTTTATAATATACAATTACGAGTCTGTGAAATACACTGAAGTTTATTACATACAATACGAATCTGTGCAACGCAGTAAAGTTTATTATATCAATTACAAGTCTGTGCAACGTACTGAAGTTTATTATATACGATGACGAGTCTGTGCAATGTACTGAAGTTTATTATATCAATTACGAGTCTGTGAAATACACTGAAGTTTATTATATACAATACGAATCTGTGCAACGCAGTAAAGTTTATTATATCAATTACGAGTCTGTGCAACGTACTGAAGTTTATTATATACGATGACGAGTATGTGCAATGTACTGAAGTTTATTATATCAATTACGAGTCTGATGTGCAACGTACTGAAGTTTATTATATACGATGACGAGTCTGTGCAATGTACTGAAGTTTATTATATCAATTACGAGTCTGTGCAACGCGCTGAAGTTTATAATATACAATTACGAGTCTGTGAAATACACTGAAGTTTATTATATACGATGACGAGTCTGTGCGATGTACTGAAGTTTATTATATCAATTACGAGTCTGATGTGCAACGTACTGAAGTTTATTATATACGATGACGAGTCTGTGCAATGTACTGAAGTTTATTATATCAATTACGAGTCTGTGCAACGTACTGAAATCTATTATATACGATGACGAGTCTGTGCAATCTACTGAAGTTTATTATATACAATTACGAGTCTGTGCAACGCGCTGAAGTTTATAATATACAATTACGAGTCTGTGAAATACACTGAAGTTTTTTTTTAAAAAATACGAATCTGTGCAACGCAGTAAAGTTTATTATATCAATTACGAGTCTGTGCAACGTACTAAAGTTTATTATATACGATGACGAGTCTGTGCAATGTACTGAAGTTTATTATATCAATTACGAGTCTGATGTGCAACGTACTGAAGTTTATTATATACGATTCATGACGAGTCTGTGCAATGTACTGAAGTTTATTATATCAATTACGAGTCTGATGTGCAACGTACTGAAGTTTATTATATACGATGACGAGTCTGTGCAATGTACTGAAGTTTATTATATCAATTACGAGTCTGTGCAACGCGCTGAAGTTTATAATATACAATTACGAGTCTGTGAAATACACTGAAGTTTATTATATACGATGACGAGTCTGTGCGATGTACTGAAGTTTATTATATCAATTACGAGTCTGTGCAACGTACTGAAGTTTATTATATACGATGAGGAGTCTGTGCAACGTACTGAAGTTTATAATATACAATTACGAGTCTACGCAATGCACTGAAGTTTATTATATACTAGCGACCCACCCCATATAATCATTCCTCTTGAATCAGTCTATCTATTTAAAAAAAAAACGGTCAAGTGCGAGTCGCACTCGCGCACAAAGGGTTCCGTGCCATTATCCGTTGAATGAAAGGTAAATTGCGGTTTACGATTCATGACGTATTCAAAAAAAAGTACTTACTAGATCTCGTTCAAACCAATTTTCGGTGGAAGTTTGCATGGTAATGTACTAAACTTATGGAATTCCTCAATTATGTACTTAAAAGTACAAAAGTATATATCACAGATTCTGATAAGATTCTGTTGAAATAGCAACTAATGAAGTGCCAAGAGTGATCCTTGTGGAATTGACGGAAGTCCTCAAATATTATCGGGTAACATACAGCAATACAGCGATTGGGTTTTTTTTCTATAATGATCAACGCATTTGCTCTCGGAAATCAGTTCATGAGGTAAATTGGGAAAAAAAAGTTCTCGTGGCTTGGCGGAGTACTAAATTGAAGTCGGTTAAAACTTTGTTTTTAAAGTAAATTATTACAATATCACTTCGTGACAAAACATAATGGCGTTCAGCCATTACCAACTATTTGTAAATAGGTACGTAACATTTGAAGATTGCCAGAATCGCATCCTTAAAAAGGGCGGCAATCCCTATTTTCCCGGCCTCTACATTAATGTACTATTATCACGCCAGTGCCCCCGCCAAGTCGAGCAAAACAGCGGCACGGCCGTACCATCCTTTTCTCGAAGCAGTTGCGTTGCATTTTCGACCCCCCTATAACTTCGTTGTGGATAAAACTAGAAGCCTGAATTTTCAGTAACCAAGCACGCATTGCATAAACACGATATATTTCAAATTTCATTCAATTTGAACCAGTAGTTTAAGAATTATAACTAGTCAAAGTTTCATAATTTTGTCACTCACTGACTGACTCACCGATCATCAAAAGTCTAAGGCACTTCTAGCAGACATAGAACCTTCAAATTTAGAATACAAATAGTGTTTAGTGTATAAATCAAGGCAAACTAAAAAAAAAATGCAAATTCAGTCCAGTTTTCTAAATACACCAACTGCATAACTTTCTACGCAATACTTCATAGATTTAGGTACGCAGAAATCCATAAATGCAGGAACGTTGTCTGATTGCAAAGGTACAGAATTTTATTTAGCAAGCAAATAAAGATTAATAAGAATGCCTGAGACTTGGCCCTACGAAATATCTCACCACTTTTTACGGTGGAAAAGTTCCGAGGCTTGGCCTTTTTTTTACATGGAATGTTTTTTATGGGATTAGTAACTACTTGTACAAAAAAATCAAATATGAATTGTATAGTTTATTTCTTTATATTTAAGAATATCTATCAGCCGCTGCGAAATGAAATTTACTGTTTTAGATCACTGTGATGTGCCTGTTTGTGAATAATATTATTTTACAATGCATGTGCTCGAGAAGAGCGTTTTCCAAGCACCCAAATCGTGCGGAAAGTGCCACTTTTCCGCACTAGTGCTTTTTACTTAACAATTTTTTTTTTTTTTTATAAGTCCGTCTTCAGCCCGACGCAAAGAGTTTTTATTAAGTTTGAGAAAAGTTTTACAAATATTTCAATTACTCTTTTCCTTTCATATAAAAGGTACGTAAATGCTTAATAATGTATAAAAATTGTTATTAATATTTTTGAATTATGAATTTGGTCCATAAAATAATTAATTTGAAATATTCACTTAATGTGTTTGGCTGAACGCATATCTTTCTTATGCCTTTTGCGATACCGTGGAATGGGGTTACTTTAGGAAAAAATGTGGCTACGTTGATCATTTGGAATGTAGTATAAAAGCAGAACTATTTTAAATTAAGAAGATTTAATCGAGTAAACAGCAAGATAGAATACTAATATATATTCGCTGCCACAGTTCACCCACAAGTAAGTAAAAACAATGATTTCGGAGAAAATCCTATTTGATCAAAGTCGCCCCCCGAATCAAAGTAACCCCATTCCACCGACAGTATGGCAACTTGCACATGCGCATAAGTATGTTGTTGCGCATGTATTTAAAACTAAAAAGCCCGCCATTGTTGTGATTGTTGTTTAGTTTGGAGTTATTTTATGTAAATATGTTGAGCATTTCGAATGAAAGTGACTAATCACTAATAATAATGATTTATTGCGTTTCAATAGTGTCAGTATGTTTCTAAGAACTACGACGGTACAGCGTCTTTTTGTTGTGGAATATATTGAGTCACTCAAAATTAATTGTGTTCCAAAACCACAATACAATGGTTTTAACTTTTAAGTGAATAAGCTTGACAGCAAAAGATGTGAAGTTGTTATATGGAGTTCCAGATAAAAAGTAGGTTCCTGACAATCTACCTAGGTTCTTCAATTTAAAACTGACATTTCAACGTTTAATCTATTTCCTCACCCAATGCATAGTAAAACGTTGTATGATACACGCGCGTAAATATGATTTCCGACTCGTGTTAATTATAAATTCGCTCGCTTCACTCGCTCATGTATAAAAATGACACTATTCGGAAATCACCCTATTTCCACACTTGTAGCATAAATAACTATTCTCAAACATGTAATGAAATATTCACGTTGTGTTCTTCATAATGGGCTTCGAAGTGTCACGTTTCGGGCCCAGCGAGAGTAATGGCATTCCATACAAAGTTGGAGGCCTAGGCCTGCAAGATGGTGTTTTTAATTTCCATTCCACAATTTGTGGCACAGCATCACGGCGTTCAGCCATGAAAAGTAAAGTTTGATTTCTTGGAGTACTTTTATCTATATCATTGCATGTTTGACAAAAGCACTAAATATATGTATATTGCGGATAGGTAGGTATGAGGTATGTACCTCGTCGTAAAAAGGGGTTGCCAGCCTCATACCTACCTATCCGTCTATATGTACTCACTATACTCAGCCGGCCACCCCTTACTTCCCGGCCTCTGTAGTAATGTACTATTATTTCTACCTACTTACATATAAATGAGACATATTATATTTACTTTCTAGCGCGAATTGTAGATTAATAGAGTAATCTCGAGGGGTATCACAAAGATGTACAAATCACGTTACAAATAAGTACTTAATCTACCATTGTCATCTAATTACTAGTAAATTCAGAATGATTTAATACCTAATCTCTTCTGATATTTTATATTATTGAGATCCTCACATATGTGAGCCGAACTTCGGTACCGAGAGCATATGCTCTCGGTACCGAAAGTTCTTATTTGTAATGTCTAATGTGTTACCATCAATATGAGAGCGCGCGCGGCGAATGTAAAGAAAGATCATTTTGTACAGTCAAATGCAAAAATAAGGGTGCATAGGGGTACATCTTACTAGAATCTATCTAATATAAGGGTGCATAGGGGTACATCTTACTAGAATATATCTAAAAATAAAGGTGCATATGGGTACATCTTACTTGAATATATCTAAAATAAGCGTGCATAGGGGTACAACTTACTAGAATCTATCTAAAATAGGGGTGCGTAGGGATACATCTTACTAGAATCTATCCAAAATAAGGATGCATAGGGGTACATCTTACTAGAATCTATCTAAAATAAGGGTGCATAGGTGTACAACTCACTAGAATCTATCTAAAATCTGCCCCATTACTTTTATGGGCGCTTATTAAACTTTCGGTACATATTAATGAGACGATTAATTCGATACATATTTTGCTCTTTACTGTAATAATTCTATAATATCATAAAGTAAAACTGTTCAGGAAAGTTAACAAATACGGGAGCACGTTTTTGTCTAGTTATCAAACGTTGACTGAATGCTCCCAAGTCTTTTTTAACTATCAGGAACATGCAACGAAAGCCAATGTGGATTATAAATATTATTTTTCATCCAACTAGGATGCAAAAATTTTGACATTTCTTGCGGTTGTTAATGTGATGATTGTGATGCAACTAAACATTGGATTTAATCCGAAATTCAATTAATCTGTTTTAGATTTCGATTTATTTATTTCGAGATAAAAATAACGCATTCATGATTCACCGTCCTCATTTATCTCGTTCGATTATATACAATTACGAGTCCGTGCAATGCATTGAAGTTTATTATATCAATTACGAGTCTGTGCAACGTACTGAAGTTTATTATATACGATGACGAGTCTGTGCAATGTACTGAAGTTTATTATATCAATTACGAGTCTGATGTGCAACGTACTGAAGTTTATTATATACGATGACGAGTCTGTGCAATGTACTGAAGTTTATTATATCAATTACGAGTCTGTGCAACGTACTGAAGTCTATTATATACGATGACGAGTCTGTGCAATCTACTGAAGTTTATAATATACAATTACGAGTCTGTGCAACGCGCTGAAGTTTATAATATACAATTACGAGTCTGTGAAATACACTGAAGTTTATTACATACAATACGAATCTGTGCAACGCAGTAAAGTTTATTATATCAATTACAAGTCTGTGCAACGTACTGAAGTTTATTATATACGATGACGAGTCTGTGCAATGTACTGAAGTTTATTATATCAATTACGAGTCTGTGAAATACACTGAAGTTTATTATATACAATACGAATCTGTGCAACGCAGTAAAGTTTATTATATCAATTACGAGTCTGTGCAACGTACTGAAGTTTATTATATACGATGACGAGTATGTGCAATGTACTGAAGTTTATTATATCAATTACGAGTCTGATGTGCAACGTACTGAAGTTTATTATATACGATGACGAGTCTGTGCAATGTACTGAAGTTTATTATATCAATTACGAGTCTGTGCAACGCGCTGAAGTTTATAATATACAATTACGAGTCTGTGAAATACACTGAAGTTTATTATATACGATGACGAGTCTGTGCGATGTACTGAAGTTTATTATATCAATTACGAGTCTGATGTGCAACGTACTGAAGTTTATTATATACGATGACGAGTCTGTGCAATGTACTGAAGTTTATTATATCAATTACGAGTCTGTGCAACGTACTGAAATCTATTATATACGATGACGAGTCTGTGCAATCTACTGAAGTTTATTATATACAATTACGAGTCTGTGCAACGCGCTGAAGTTTATAATATACAATTACGAGTCTGTGAAATACACTGAAGTTTTTTTTTAAAAAATACGAATCTGTGCAACGCAGTAAAGTTTATTATATCAATTACGAGTCTGTGCAACGTACTAAAGTTTATTATATACGATGACGAGTCTGTGCAATGTACTGAAGTTTATTATATCAATTACGAGTCTGATGTGCAACGTACTGAAGTTTATTATATACGATTCATGACGAGTCTGTGCAATGTACTGAAGTTTATTATATCAATTACGAGTCTGATGTGCAACGTACTGAAGTTTATTATATACGATGACGAGTCTGTGCAATGTACTGAAGTTTATTATATCAATTACGAGTCTGTGCAACGCGCTGAAGTTTATAATATACAATTACGAGTCTGTGAAATACACTGAAGTTTATTATATACGATGACGAGTCTGTGCGATGTACTGAAGTTTATTATATCAATTACGAGTCTGTGCAACGTACTGAAGTTTATTATATACGATGAGGAGTCTGTGCAACGTACTGAAGTTTATAATATACAATTACGAGTCTACGCAATGCACTGAAGTTTATTATATACTAGCGACCCACCCCATATAATCATTCCTCTTGAATCAGTCTATCTATTTAAAAAAAAAACGGTCAAGTGCGAGTCGCACTCGCGCACAAAGGGTTCCGTGCCATTATCCGTTGAATGAAAGGTAAATTGCGGTTTACGATTCATGACGTATTCAAAAAAAAGTACTTACTAGATCTCGTTCAAACCAATTTTCGGTGGAAGTTTGCATGGTAATGTACATCATATAATTTTTTTTGTTTTATCATTCTCTTATTTTAGAAGTTACAGGGGGGGGGACACACGTTTTACCACTTTGGAAGTGTTTCTTGTGCAAATTATTCAGTTTAGAAAAAAAGGATATTAGAAACCTCAATATCATTTTGAAGACCTATCCATAGATGTATGGGTTTAATGAAAAAAAATGAGTTTCCGTTCTATGTAGAGGGAAACCTCAAAATTATTGTTTTTTTTTCCCATTTTTGTGTGAAAATCTTAATGCGGTTCACAGAAAATATCTATTTACCAAGTTTCAACAGTCAGTTATAGTTTAAGAAAAAAGTGGCTGTGACATACGGGCGGACAGACAGACATGACGAATCCATAAGGATTCCGTTTTTTGCCATTTGGCTACGGAACCCTAAAAACCGCATCAAAATCCGTTGCGTAGTTTTAAAGATCTACGCATACATAGGGACAGACAGCGGGAAGCGACTTTGTTTTATACTATGTAGTGACAATTACGAGTCAAAAAGTTTAATTGTTTAGATATCGGAACTAGAGTCGGATTAAAAGTATCCGAAAAGGAGTTACCAGTAGTAGTGCCGATAAACGTGTGATCAGATACTTATTATAACCCGGATTTTGCTCCAAAGTGTTTTACATCATAAGTAATTTTTATAAGGTTTGATCAATATACAACGTTCGTATTCCCATTTCAAAATTTGACCATAACTGGTCCACTACTAACTTTTTAGAACAAGGAGTTAGTTAGGCTGGGTTCAACTAAAGAGGAATAAGCATTTAACCCGAGGTTAAACATAAAAACAGTGGGAAGTAATCCTGGAATAAACAGTATACCACTTGCCTGGCGACTTGACACATTTTTATATTTAGAGAAAGCATTAGGCGTAGGTACATAATATATGTCGGAGAGTAAACTAGATTATTTACTGGCAGAGTAATACGCAAAATGAATCAAACACACAGATAACCTCCAATAGATAGAGCCTATAAGCGATTTAGTTCGATGCAAAGGTCACAACAGTTGGCGCTACGTGCGGGTTGCGGGGAGGTCGGTAACAGCGCTGCGATTGGCTGTTTCGAAAATAGCGCGCTTTGTCACATCATGGCGCCAGAAGCGTAGTGATGGGACGCGTTGGTCGTTAACGGTTTTTAGCGGTGCCGCAATCAATTGTTAGTAGAATCTTTTACATGGCGTGGGTACCTGTTAACATAGTTTACATTTTTGAACGGCTGTCACTGATATATTATTATCATGTTTCATTCATTGACTGTTTTGATCACCACATAACATAAAAAAGTATGTTTATCATAATCACATCGAGTAGTCATATAAAATAATTATTTCTAGCCATTTTACAACATTTACTGCATTATCGTGTTTATATATGTGCCTTCGTCCCGTTCGTATTTTACATACTTACTAGGAAAGGGCGAATGCGATGTTTATTCGACATTAACGCGAATTTTCTAGCTAGGCTTATGTATATATTTTAAGATTGGTATAGCTAGGTAAGGAAGACAAATAAAAACGATGTCATAAAAAAGTACATATATTTATTCAATGTCATAAAATTATGTGGTTGATGATAATCCTCGTCATCATTCAAGAGGGCGTTAACGTGCTCACTAGCGCCACTGGTAAATAATTGTGATTATTTAAATTTAACGATAGATATTTAAAAAAGGAGGCCACTACACGCTGCATTTTGTAATTAAGCTACACAACTAACCACTTTCGAGATCCCTCACACGTTATCGAAGTCCAGCATGAGGTCCATCTCGTGACACTAGTCCTAATTGCTCTCGAAGACGATTCGAAAAAACCCAAATGCCATGGCTCCATCACTAACCACCTCCGAGAACATACTACCTATGTATTCATTATTAAATTCTATTTCATTCTATATTATATGAATGAATACTAATACATAGCAATAGCTAACTTCGACACTACATATTATTCTACAATACTCTAAATGACCTAAAAATAAAATAAAACTACATAATATCTACTCTTAAATCAACAAAAAACTTCCACCACGGCTATCATGCGACGATGCGCGAGCTCTCTCGATTTTTCTCGCACTATCCGTCTCTTTCTTATTAGAACACTTAGAACAATAGGTATAGTGCGAGAAAAATCGAGACTATGTCGCGGTCGTCTCATGATAGACGTGCTGTAGGTACTACAATAATATGTTCCGTTAATTAGCTCTGGAAGCTCTAAAATAGGGCGAGATAGTAATTTACTACGTCTCCCTCTACCTCATAGCTTGTAAGACGGTTGCAGTCCGCCACGCTGCCTTCTTGGTGCAGTTTAAACCTTATAGTAGTACATGGTATACATTATCTATGATTTCTTACAAAATAATTTTGACAAGGCAATGACAAGGATAAAAGTATTAATAATCTTTCTTTGGTGAATTTTCGTATTAAAATAGTACACGAAAACACGGATGAGTTAACGTATTGTTTCCTTAAATGAATATGAATCGGTAAAATTCGAAAGCATCACTAGCCCATCACTAGTGCAAAAACATATATGCGTGGTGACCGCACGACGCCCTATAGGCTCTATCTATTGGGTCTGTGATCAAACATGACGTTTGTAGGGTTCCGGACCAAAAAGGTAAAAACGGAACCCTTATGGGTTACTTGTCTGTCACAACGTTAAATATCTCAGGAACTACTAATGATTTTGAATTTGGAATAGTTTGAAACAAAGCTAATCGACGTGCTACATGAATTTTTTTAACATGTGTTCTCTAATTTGACGCCGAAAATTGTATTGTTTTATTGCCGATTATCAGTTCATAACCAACTTTTCGCATAATTTAATTTAATTTCGCAATTTCGCCGACTGATTTATCAAAAGGTTTAGTTTTATTTCCCAACCTCACGGTTACCAACTGTATGCTTGGACTATTTTTTAGGGTTCCGTAGTCGACTAGGAACCCTTATAGTTTCGCTTTGTCTGTCCGTCCGTCCGCGGATAATCTCAGTAACCGTTAGCACTAGAAAGCTGAAATTTGGTACTAATACATAGGCCACACTGAAAGTTTTGCACTCCTGGCTATTCGCACTCATTCCAATTTCGAATTGATTATTTTAAAAAAATATAGACCTTTGTTTATGGAATGTACTAAATATTGGCGGGAAATCGATAGTCATTTGTTTTTTTTGTCAGTTCGAAATAAACCGATTGCATTCAAAATGGATTTGACGCGTAAAGATTTTAGAGCAATGATTTTTTATGATTTTAAAAGTTCTCTTTCTCCGCATGAGTGTAGTACTCGCCTTCAAAATGCATTTGGTGTTGAAGCACCACATCTGAGCACCGTGAGACGTTGGTACGCTGAATTTAATAGGGGCCGTGTTAGTCTCGATGACGAGTTTCGTGAAGGTCGACCGTCAACCGCGGTCACTGAAGAAAACGTTGCTGCTGTGAGACGACTGATAGAAGAAAACCGACGAATCACTTACGACGAAATTCAAGGACAATTAGGGATTGGTATGAGTCAAATACAAAAGATTTTACACGAAAATTTTAAAGTCAGGAAACTTTGTTGTCGGTGGATTCCTCATGAACTAACTTCAGGCCAAAAACGGGCACGTGTCGACTGGTGCCAAGAAATGCTCCGGAAATATAAGAACGGATGTTCAAATGGTGTATGTTATATCGTAACAGGAGATGAAACATGGATTTATTGTTACGATCCAGAAAAGAAACAACAGTCTAGTGAATGGGTCTTTGAAGGTGACAGTAGGCCAACAAAAATTCAACAAGCCAAAAGCGTTGCCAAACAAATGATCTCTTGTTTTTTTTCAAAAAGTGGCCATGTCTGTACAGTCCTTCTAAATAATAAAAGAACTGTAAATGCCGAGTGGTACACCACAACTTGTTTGCCCACAGTCTTTGAAAAAGTTCGCGAGACACGACCACGAAGCCGCATACTCCTGCATCATGATAATGCGTCCCCCCACACTGCAAAAAAAACAAAAGCGTTTTTGAGTTCCGAAAATGTGGAGACCGTGGCTCATCCGCCTTATAGTACAGATCTTGCACCCTGTGACTTTTACCTTTTCCCGAAAATCAAGGATTTGATGAGAGGTTTAACATTTAAGACGCCCGAAGATGCAGTGGCGACATTTAATCAACACGTCGAAAACATGCAGTCAAGCGACTGGGTATCATGCTTTGAAAAATGGTTCGAGCGGATGAATAAATGTATAAAATGCAAGGGAGAATATTTTGAGAAGCAGTAAATGTATTAGTTTTGTTTTAAATTGTTTTATTTAAAAGTTACGCAACTTTCAGTGTGGCCCTCGTATGTATATCAATCACGCCGACAAAGTGGTAAAATAAAAAGTGTTTTTTTTTATTAGGGTACCTCCCCTATACGTAACGTGGGGAGTTTTTTTTTTCATTTCATCCCTAACGTCTGATATATTGTTGGATAGGTATTTAAAAATGAATAGGGGTTTGCTAAAATCATTTTTTGATAATGTTAATATTTTCGGAGATAATCGCTCCAGAAGTAAAAAAAAATGTGCCCCCCCCCCTCTAACTTTTGAACCGTAAGTTTTAAAAATATGAAAAAAATCTTAAAAGTAGAACTAAAAACTTTCTAGGAAATTATTTTGAACTTAATAGGTTGAATAGTTTTTGAAAAATGTTACAAAATAATTTCTGAACTAAGTTTGTAATTTAACCGTATAAGCAGGTGTTTATTGTACCTGTAATTTCTACAAAATCATAATGATATGACGTGATTTCAAATAAATTAAAAAAACGGTGAAAATCGAATCACGCAATAAAGAATTATCCCATAAAAATCATCTTCCATACTTTAAGCTCGCGCGCAATTGGTTACCTAATTTGCCGATAGATGTCGCTGTACGCGGAACGCTCTCATTGAACTAACCCGCTTCGCTAGCTCGGCTTTCAACACAAGCACTTGTGCCGAATAACAAATAACGACTAAAATGTACAATACAATACAATACAAATACTCTTTTTATCTGTCATCCTCTTAAAACTCTGAAATGACCCCTTTTTAACGCTTAAGTGGGGACACTTACTGTGACGGACGAAAAACTACGGAACCCTACACTGAGCGTGGCCCGACACGCTCTTGGCCGGTATTATAAAGTCACTTTTCAAAATGCCACCTTTCGAGTAGCAGAATGGTTCAATTTGACTAATATACATTTCATATTATAACGCTTAGCAAATGTTTTATTTAGTAACTATGTAATATATTTAAAAAGTGGGTAAGCGCAACCGCTCACTTGTTTTTATGACAATGAAGGTACCGGAATGAATGAAGTGTTTATACATAATTACTTTTGGACTATTGCTTGGTGGAATGTATGTACGTATGTATTTTTTTTAAACAAACACTCGCCAATAATTTAACCTAACCTAAACCTAAAGGCCTCCACCCACCGAAAGCGTGTCGTGCGCGGCGCCTGTGCTCGCGCAAGTTGTAAAGCATTGAAACTACACTTCAAACACACATCGAACGCGGTCCGAACGCGGCCCGCGCGGGCCCGCGCTGCTGAGTGCGATAGAGATAGTGAGATACATATTAAATGTATTGGTAGTGAGAGATATATGACGCGCGGGCCCGCGCTGCTGCCGCGCTGCTAAGTGTGATAGAGACAGTGAGATACATATTAAATGTGTTGGTAGTGAGAGAGGCATGACGCGGCGGGCACGCGCGTGCCCGCGCTGCACACGCGTTGCTACACGCCGCCCGCTTGCGGTGTGAATATACCGCTTCAACCGCGCCCGACGGGGGGGCAAAAATTCTGTCTAGTTAGTTGGTCAAGTGGGGTATCATGACCGGGCTTAAGTTCCACATTCTAAAACAGCTTTTCTTTTTTTTCTAATGAAAATGTTCTTCTTCGAAAATGTTGAATATTAGTCATGACTATAGTGTATAAAATTTTGTACGGATCCCTCGGTGAGCGAGTCAGACTCGCGCTTGACCGGTTTTTTTTTGTTTTAATTAGAGAGCGAGCACGTCGTCGCAATTGCGACTTGGACCGTGGCGAGTTGTCGGTGGTGCGGCTGTCGCCGGTGAAGGCGCGGGCGCGCGCGGTCAGCCTCGCGCGCGCCTCGCGGCCGCTGCCGTCCCTCGAATTGGACACCGTGCTGGAAGAACGGTCTGACCCCGAACAAACGACGCTCTCACAAGTAAGCCGTACTGAATTGTTCCTAACGTTACGTAAACACACGCCTCCATGCTAGTAAAGTAGGTACCTTAATTTGCTTGCATCACAAATGGTCATCAATATTTAATAAAGTTATTTTCTCATCAGAATTTGATAGTTTCCCAATAACGTTTTGGTTAAGGCTGATTTGACATAGAAGCAAAAGCAGTATCTTGAATTAAACGCCGCGGACGTTTTCCGAGTACGCCGCGTAGCGGGGTACTCGGAAAACGTCCAAAAGATCGAGGACGTCAATCCGTTTGGGTGATTATTAAAACCAACAACTACGAGGTCGAGTCGGTTTGAAGGTGACTTTTGGGGAATCGATTATGAGAAAAGCAAAATAATGGCACTTACATGAGTATTAAGTTTTACAGAATACAAGAAAATTAAAATATGAATTGCTAATAGTTTAGGGAGATTCTTCGAATGTAGGAAGGATAAAACCGTAACGATTTATATTGTAATATTTAGGTGGAGATGACTCCCGACCGCGAAGTGGGTGCGATCCTGTTCGGCGCGGTGGGCGCGATGGGCACGGCGGCGGCGGCGGCGTGCGCGCGGGACAGCTAGCGCCGGGGCTCGGCGCAGCTGGGCGCGCGCTCGCCGCTCTGGGCCGCGCTCACCAGCCAGCCGCTAGACGACGACCCCGACATCGATGACCCGGACACAGACGACCCCAACCTCGAACTGGACGACCCCAGCTAGCAACTGGACGAGCGCTCGGTGGCTGACATCGGCGAGCACATGAAACTCTTCCTGGACATACCTCTTAGATTCTAGTGAATATCTCCCGCATATCCAGTGTGTGAACTGTGAAGTGACAGTCTCAGAAAATTAGAGCCTTCCCTATCGGCTACTTCCTACGTAGATGAGTCCAATAAGCTTTAATCTAGTCCGACGCTGACGTTCTTGCCGTAATGGTTGGTCTTTTACTTACTTACTTTTCGACTGTTAATGTTTGTTACCTTGTCGTTTAGGTAGAGAGTATCATTGTTACGCGTATAAGATATTTTGAATTCATAATTCAGTAGATTTATTAATTGTTTTAATTATTAATGCACAAATATAATATCTACATATTCGTAGTCATTTAAAATAAGTAAATATGTACTTAATAAATTTTATAGAATGTACAAAATTTACTACCTTGTATTAAGCCAGCAGGGGTATATAATTTAAGTGTATAGTAGGCTCGAGTGCTCAGACCAAGAAAAAAGATAGACGGAGCATTACGAACAACCTAGCGAAGCCGGTTTGCAACCAAGCCAAATAAGTTTAGCACACGCTCACGCACACATATACAAACGAAATTGCACAAGACACTCTTCAGCGCGTGTCGCAATGCTGTCAAGATCACCTATTTGGAGTTTTATGCATTGTCTGTTTATGTGTGCGTGAGCGTGTGCTAGACTTATTTGGCTTGATTGAAAACCGGCTTCACGAGGTTGTTCCTCATGCTCCGTCTATCTTTTTTTCTTGGTCTGAGGCTCGAGTGTTAGAAATAAGGCGATGCTATGTAGAAATTCCCAAGACCAACTGTAAACTTATGAGATGAGCTGTTAAATTTAGCTATGTTTGTAACTGTTCTTAATATTAACTTTACTAAAATATATATTACCTATGAGGTTTGTACCACTGCACAAATTTTAAGGTATTATATACTTAGTTCAGAATACTGTATTAGTTTCATTATACCCGTAATTTATATTTATAAATGTACGTACTTATGAATTCACAACATAAATAAATGAAATAGTTTAGATATATTCGATTAATTATTGTATTGTACACCGACAACAAATTTAACTGAGCCAATCTCGTTGTAAAAATGTTTACTTTACCAATGATCCGGAAGCTGTGTCTTAGATGGTATATAGGTAGAGTCGAAGTCAAAGATATATTTACAGATGGTTACCAAAACATGATGTATTCGCTACATCAATCAGATTAGGAACTTATAAACCGTGTCAAAGTCACAGACGGAATGAGGACACAGTGGAGATGATTAGGAGGGGGTGGACCCAGCAGAACCAGCTGTGGATAGATAAAGCCTGAAAAAGAAGAAAGAAGAAGATACGTGTCGTATCGTATTGTTAACAATTAACGGATTGACATGACCAGTAAATCACCGCATAAGTTTTTATTTTCTTACATCTTGCATAACAATGATACCTACAATGGTAACGCTCGGGGACTCGCCATACTTGCGACTAAAGTCGGCCGCATGTCAAGGTCATTGATCGATGAGTTTTAATAAAATACAACATACCTACCTAGCCAAGCCTAGCATTGCGCCACGATAGCACGCTTCCCACGAAACAAGCTGTGCTCCTCACAACCGGCATTGTGGTGAGGCAGGGCACAGCGAAATATCAACCCGCTCGAATGTGGAGCAGGCCAACTGGGGAAGTACCTCCGCCTTGCAGAAGACCACAGCCATAATTAATAACACTACTACTTGCTCTGTAGTAGTGTTGTGTTCCTGGAGGTGAGCAAGGTCGCCAGAGCTCCCGAGGATGCGTTGTGTTGGGAGCGAGGGAATTTGTGCCTTCAGCTGTCAACACAGCGAATCCTCAAACATATCAAGGGTCGGCAACGCGCATGTTACTCCTTTGGAGTTGCATGCGTCTATAGGCTGCGGTGTCCGCTTACCATCAGGCAGGCCGTACGTATTTTGAAGTAATAACAAATTTTGAGTCTACTGTAGGGGACAGCATCAAATCAACACACCCGTCGTGTTTAGGATCTTAAATACGCTATTTGACAAAAGTCAAATCAGCTTCTTTTTATGAAATAAATATAAAATTTAATTATAAAATTTGTAGGGATTACAGGCTTGTGACGTCACAATCAAACAACGTCCTTATTGTTCGTTTTTATGAATTTAAAAATCTTAAAATTGACGACTGAAATGAAAGATTGATAGTTTCCCAGTATTTTCGTCATTTTTATCTGTTGCTAATGAGAAACAAAATATTGTCATTGTTGTCAAATACCTACCCTATTCAGAACGTTGCAAAGCTTAACCCTTTAATTAGCAAAAAACAGCGAAGGTCCTTAGTTCAAGTCTCGATGACGCTGAATAGTCCAAACCTCCTGGCCTCTATTTCACCAACTTGACAGTCACCTGACACCGACAATTCTCCGTACATTGCTGGTTTCACAAGTACCTAACTTAGCAATCACCTTTACTTCTAGAACAAGCAATTTATGGCGAATTGTAAGTGTCAGGTGACAATTGTCAAGTTGGTGAAATAGGGGCCTGGTCAGGAAAATATATAAAAAAGACGGTCTACCAGTGTTACGCCTTTAGTCCACCTACGAATTGGCATGCGGTAGCGAAGCGAAACGAAAGAGATGGCCGCGGCGAGGGCAAGAATCCAATCCGGCCATCTTTCGTTTTGCTTCGCTACCGCATGCGAATGCGTAGGTGGACTAAGGGCGTTAAGGCCGGTGGACGTTGCGAATTAAACAGTAAGGGCGGGTTGCACCAAACCGTCTGTAATCGTAATCGATGTTCATTAAAATCTGAATGTATGGAAAGATTGGAAAGTTTGATAAGTTTCTGTGGGATGACAGCTGCCAACGCCATATTTAACGTTGATCGATCTGTACTATCGACAACACAGCTAACTGACCATCTGTGCACCTTAAGTGCATTGTAATAAGGTTCTATATAAACACAGGATGGTCAGTTAACAGTGTTGTCGTTTGTACTGTAATCGTTAGTTGACGCAACCCGCCCTTTATCTATGCTTCTATAACAATTTAGTCTATCCTTCGTTACCTTATTATACTTGGTAAGTTTAGTACACTTCAAATTTGATATAAAATATAGTGTCCCCAGCACCAGTATTATATTGGTCCATTCGGATATAAATAAGCTTTATTCGCCAGTCTTTTGTAAAAAGGCCACGCATAATTAAAGTATCAAGCGACTCCCAGTAGCATCTCTGTGTAGAATAATAAATCGAATGGATTGATCTCGACAATTAGAAACGAAGACCTCTAAGTACTGAATTCCAATTGATTAGTTATATGTTATACTATCGACAACACAGCTAACTGACCATCGGTGCACCTTAAGCGCATTGTAATAAGATTCTATATAAACACAGGATGGTCAGTTAACAGTGTTGTCGTTCGTACAAGGGTGCAAAGTTGTATTTTAAATGTGTGTGTGGAACACGAGCTACTTAGCGAATGGATTCTAGTGTTGAACCACGAGCTATAGCGAATGAACTCTAATGGTTCTAAAATAGAATCCTGAGCGAAGCGAGTCGTTCAAAAATAGAATCCTGAGCGTAGCGAGTGTTGCAAAACACGAGACGTCAAAATAACTGCACCCGTGTGTAACACAAATCTTTTCACCGCACTAAAGAGAGGAAAATACTACTTAAGAAAAAACGTTAAAAGAAAAAAGAACCTTTTTAAAGAACATTTACATAAAAAAGAAAAACATTTCAAAAAACGTAAATAAAATCAGATGGGCGAAAATTGTCCTGTCTGGCCTTTACATGTTTAATAAAGTATATTAGATGGGTGCATTCAACTTACTCATAAATATGTCCCATAAGTTTTATGTCAGCGGATTAAGGTTTTGGTACTATTTATGCCCTTGAATGTACACCAAACGACATATAATCCCATACTTTTATTCTATGGAGCTCCTTACTCAAATGAAAGCATTTATTAACTGTTTAGACAAATAAAATGAATTTGACCAATCACGTAGCGCCTTTACTGAACTATAATGAATTTGACCAATAGAACGTCGTCTTGGCTACAGAGGAAAAGACATTAACGAATACTAAGCCGTAGGCTGCGCTTCGTTTCAGCAGGGCTTAGAATTTCAACAGATACCAAGTTTGTTTAATTAGTTCAGTTGATTCGTAGAAAAAGTATAGTGTACAATAGTTATATAAATAATCTGGGGGCACGGCAGTGCCCCCGCCAAGTCAAGCAAAACAGCGAGCGGCACGGCCGTACCATCCTTTTCTCGAAGCAGTTCAGGCCATTTTCGACCCCCCTATAACTTTGTTGTGGATAAAACTAGAAGCCTGAATTTTCAGTAACCAAGCACGCATTGTAAAACCACGATATATTTCAAATTTCATCCAATTTGAACCATTTAAGAATTATAACAAGTCAAAGTTTCTTAATTTTGTCACTCACTGACTGACTCACCGATCATCAAAAGTCCAAGGCACTTCTAGCAGATATAGAAGCTTCAAATTTAGAATACAATTAGTGTTTAGTGTATAAATAAATCAAGATAAAAAAAAATTGCGATTTCACTCCAGTTTTCTAGATACCCCAACTGTAGATAAACATATAGGATTACAACGTTATATTTGCAGTGAATGAGTCAAAACATGAAAAAGCAAGAATGGGGCTGCATCCATAATTCGTATGTATTGATAACACAATAACGTACAAAAAGAAGTGAGATCCCATAAAAAACATTCCATGTAAAAAAGAGGCCAAGTCTCGAAACTCTTCCACCGTAAAAAGTTGTGAGATATTTCGTAGAGCCAAGTCTCAGGCATTCTTATTAATCTTTATTTGCTTGCTAAATAAAATTTTGTGACTTGGCAATCACACAATACTACATAAATTTAGGTACCTATACAGAAATCCATAAATGCAGGAAAGTAGTGTGAGTGCCTGAGACTTGGCTCTACGAAATATCTCACAACTTTTTACCTTTTGGCATCTTTTTTACATGGAATGTTTTTATGTGATTAGCTTTAAATCTCGTACCTACTCGACTGAAAAAGCATACATTAAGTATATAACGATTGCATAATAGTACATTGTGATACAAGTTCTCACTTGTATCACAATGTACTATTATGCAATCATCATAACATATCTCTATGTTGATAATTACATCAGAGGCGGAATTGTTCACGCGAGCCGCAGTAGTAATTATCAAAGCTCACGCGTTTCATAAGACGTTTTTCAAACATTTTGCGAGGAAAGAATCCTTTTCATAAGAAGAAAATTTTATAGGCCTGCCGAGTTATCAGGTTTTTACTCACATATTGTACATCGCCAATAATTTCCAGTGGCGTCCATTCTATTTATCACTTTTCTATAATAACCAAACACGCATTAACAATGTTTACAAATATTTGTGAAATAACCTATAATGGCGCGCAACAGTTTTTTTTCGTGAAGTTTGCGCAGTGCGCGCGCATGTGTTAAGCCAGACTTAGATGAAATCTCTAAACAGCCAATACAAAATAAAATAAATGTTTTCGTTTTAAAATGTTATCTTTATTCATTCATGTAAACTGTTATCAAAAGTGAATAGTTTTACTAAATTAAACTGTTGTATAGTATAGCCAAAAAGAAGTAGTCAATTAATTAACAAAAAGGATTTAGTTTGTTTAGTCGAGTAAGAATCCATTATCCGAGTATTAAAAAAGCTGTACATTCTGTACCACGCGGTTAATTTAAGAATACACCGTGTTCATGCATACATCTTGCTGCAAGAAGCCAACGTGATTTAATCGGGAAATAACCACAATACACGAGTGTCGTAATGTTATAAAACACGCGTGTTTAATACCCAGGATTATGCGCGCAATTAAAAGCGACATAATAATACGTTACGAGCAAATATGTTGAAAAATACTATTGCAATCAGTAGTATGTAGCCAAGAGCGGGTATCATGTAAAGGCTGTACATTCGAAATTTTCGTGAAAATGAGTTGTTTTGTAACCGTTTTATACATTATAACGTAACATTTCCTTGTCGGAAAAAATATATCATAATCTGCAAGATATGCGACGGGTCATAATTTTCGTAGAAATCCATTTTAACAATAAAAATTAGAGAAAAAGAAATCTAAAGTCACCCCTATTTTTTCACTTGTAACCATTTTACTGCTCCATTTTTTATCAGAATAATATAAAATTTTATAACTTTCTTCATACAATAATGAACAAGGGCATCATTTTCTTACTTTCTTAATTTTCTTAAAAAATATCTCGTTTACTGAAATATTCCGCCAAAGTTCCTACGCCTCTCCGTTTTCGTCCATACGGTCAGTGCGGGACGAGACACGTTGCATGACGGACCTGTGTCAATTTGCGCTGCGCCGAAATTTTTAAATATTTGTGGAAATTGTGGACTATATTTGTTGCATAGAGTGGACAATCCGTTTTGTGATTCGTATAGTAGGTAACTAATAAACATTTGCGTATAGTTTAGTTTTTAGTGACAGATAATTTTGTTGCATAGAGTGGACAATCTATTTCGTGGTTTGTAAAGTAGTAGGTACTATAGACAAGACAGCTGACTGACCATCCGTGCACTTTATGTGCATTGTAATAAGGTTCTTGTATAAATACAGGATGGTCAGTTAACTGTGTTGGCGTTTGTACCTAATTAACATTTACGTAGGTATAGTTTAGATTTTGTTTTTAGTTCAAGATGGGAAATAATAATAATACTAAACAACGAGCGGGTGGATGGTTGGACAGGCCCCCTGCCTCTGGCTTGCCTTTACTGGCCGTTCAGAGTGGAGTCGCAAGAGCTGTTGCTCGAGGGTTGATGTGGACACCTAAGTGGCGAGTTGGCTATATGTTTAAAGTCCAGTGCCACCTCTCTTCCCCCCAGCTTTCTGACCGGTGTTGCCCTTGGGTCATTTTTTAATGTCGCTATTAATAGGGGCCCATCTAGCAATTGGCGAGTCACCGTCTGCCAGAGATAAAAAGTGAGACAGTTTTATTAGGCTGCGGGCGTAGCACGGTTGCCATTTTATCACTTATCGTTGTGGTAAAGACGCCCATCACGCTCTGACAAGTATGCGAGTGCGAGAGTGACGGATGCCTTATCCACAACGACAAGTGATAAAATGGCAACCGTGCTACGCCCGCAGGCGTCCGATGTTTCACCCAATAGCCCAGCCACTAGTCCATCATTTTCACCATCAATAGGCCCTATACTCCTCAGCGGGTGCTGTCTCTGTGTGCGTCCCATGACACGGGCAGGGACAGCATCCGCTCGGTGTACTCCTTGCATTTTATTAAATTGTCAAAAGGGCCTCTACTTGTTGGCTCAGTTGGTACTTTGTAGGTACATAGCTCCACGCACGCCTCCCAAAGGTCCGGGACGTCATTGTCCCGTGAGCGGGAAAGATAAACAACGAGTGTGGGATGCATCGTGACGTAGTAGCAGTAGACGGAAACTTCACCCCGCTCTCCTTGGCAAACGAGAACTGGCGCAGACTTAAAGCAAGGAGCTACACGGGCGGTTCTACAAGGCCCTCACAGGGCCCGATGTAGATCTGCTCGCGTCGGTGAACTGGCTACGTTTCGGGGATCTCTTCGGGGAAACCGAAGGTTTTGTCTGTGCAATTGCGGACGAAGTTATCATGACGAACAATTACCGGAGATATATCCTGAAGGACGGTACGGTCGACATTTGTCGGGCATGCCGCTTTCCCGGGGAGTCACTCAGGCATATTATCTCCGGTTGTGGTCATCTTGCTAACGGCGAGTACTTGCACAGACATAACCTTGTAGCCAGGATTATTCACCAGCAACTTGCTCTGCTATACGGTCTTGTGGTCTCCGAAGTGCCTTACTATAAGTACACACCTGCGCCAGTTCTCGAAAATGGTCGTGCCACGCTCTACTGGGATCGATCTGTCATCACGGACAGGACTATTCTTGCCAATAGGCCTGATATTGTGCTGACAGATCGATCGAAACGCCAGGCGGTGCTCGTCGACATCACCATCCCCCATGATGAGAACCTCGTGAAGGCCGAAAAGGACAAAGCCAGCAAGTACCTAGACCTGGCTCACGAGGTAACCGCCATGTGGGATGTTGATTCGACGATCATCGTCCCGATAGTCGTTTCGGCGAACGGTTTAATAGCGAAGAGTCTCGACCATCACCTCAAGAGACTCTCGCTAGATGGCTGGATCAAGGGTCATATACAGAAGGCGGTACTCCTAGATACTGCGCGGATAGTCAGGAGGTTCCTGTCTCTGGCGCCCTGACCACCGGCAGCTTAGGCCCCGCCTCGCTGCCGGCGGTACCCTAGGTTAGGTTTTTATAATGATTTTATGTTTTGTATGTATAGTTTTATATTTTACTTTTTATATAGTTATTGTAAAAACCTAGCGTAAGATAAAAGATGAATAAAGAGAATAATAATAAATTCTTTATTTCAGGCCAGTTTGCCCATAGATTGTTAGTAACATACCAACTTACGATACTAGAGTTAGTACGTCTTAGCTTAGGTCTCACAAATTTTTCAATAATTATTTTGGGTCTTTGGGGTTAAATAAGCGCAGGAGGAAAATACGTAATGTCAAGAAATTGTACAAGAGAAGAAGAAAAAGAATACACAAGTAAATACCTATTCTATCAAAGTATCAAATATCTAAACAGTATCAAAATTGGGAAATAGCTAAAACCAGACATTTTAATATTTACAATATCTATTGCTTAGGAGCATGAACAATTTTAGAAACAATATTGTTTTATCTGCTCGTATTAAAGACTGTCAAGTGTTAATAGAATAAGTTCTAATAAAAATAGTGGGCTTGGCAAATATTGTAAGTACCTACCTATGGGTTGCATGCCAGCTCCAAGTTCGATACAGTTATTATTTGATATGAAACAAAGTATGGTTAACGTACAACTAATCTATAAGTATATATTTACCCGAGGCCGATTTCTGTACAGTCAGCATAATATAGTTAGTAGCAGCCAAGTTAGCCAAATATATCGGAACGTACATTCATCGAAATAGTCTTTGTTACTATAAGTAGGAGTAAGGAATGTGTTACGATATATTTGGCTACTTTGGATGCTACTAACTATCTGATGCTGACTGTACACGCCATCATCATCAAATCAAAGTAGTAGAACGTAATAAATATACCGAAAATTAGATTAAAACTTAACAACCTTACACTTACACAAAAGGTAACGGACAGACAGACACACTTTCGCATTTATAATATTAGTATAGAGTATGGATATGGAAGTATGGATAGTATGGATTATATGTCTTTCCCGCTCACGGGACAATGATGTCCCGGACCTTTGGGAGGCGTGCGTGGAGCTCTGAGCCAACACGTAGAGGCCCTTTTGACAATTTAATGAAATGCAAGGAGTACACCAAGCGGATGCTGTCACTGCCCGTGTCATGGGACGCACACAGAAACAGCACCCGCTGGGGTGTAAGAGTCTATTGCTAGTTGATGGAATTTAAATAAAACGGATTATTGTGTGAAAATGATGGACTAGTAGCTGGGCTATTGGATGAAACATTTTATCTCTGGCAGACGGTGACTCGCTAACTGCTAGATGGGCCCTTATTAATAGCGACATAAAAAAATGGCCTAAGGGCTACAGTAGGTATGGATTATTATTATTACCTTTATATTTTTTTCGCACTATCCGTCTCTCTCTTATTAGAATATTTAGTAACAGAGGTATAGTGCGAGAGAAATCGAAATTATGTCGCGGCCGTCTAGTGCTAGGCGTGCTGAGGGCCTACCGCGAAACGAAACCGAACTTCGTTCATGTATCTCCCTCTCTGTCGCGCTTGCTAGTTCGAGCGACAATGAGAGTTATTCGAACGAATTTCGTTTTCACTAGCACGGCTAGCACGAGACGGCCGCGACATACTCTCGATTTTCTCACACTATACCTCTCTTTCCTAATGTTCTAATAAGAGAGAGACCGATAGTGCGGGAAAAATCGAGTGTATGTCGCGGCCGTCTCGTGCTAGCCGTGCTGACGGAACTACACTAATCGTAAGTAAATAGTATTATAATAGTAGGGACATAATTTTTGAACTTAATCAATTATGTGATTTATGTATGACAAATATCACGTTTCAATTAAGCATGACGAACGTCACCCACCCACGTCCACCCTTGCATTGGTAACGATGCGCGATGACGCGTCTGTAACTTAATCTATGTAACGCTTAATAAACGACGGCGGGTTGTGCGACTTGCGCGGGGAGAGGGTCGAGGCTCCGCACATACGCTCAAGGACTTTAGCGGGTATACAAGCCTGAAAGGGCTTGAGTTTCACTTACTGATACCGTTTTACTTTTATTCTACAGTGGTAAAATTTACATTTACGAAGGAAAATCTTGACAAAAATGGGGATGTGTACATGAAAATGCAGTGCGGAAAAGGGTACGCGGCAGGGTAGCCGGGATTCGAACCCAGAACCGCCGCTAGAAAGCCGCATGCTAGAACCATTAGGCTACCGTAGCTTTAAAGTCGTAACAGTAAGTAACAGCAGTTAAAGTAAAAATCTTACTAAAAAAAAGAAGTCGGTAGGTAGTCGTAATAGCGAATTGTCGCTGAAAAACAAACATACTTACTTGGGTTGTAAGATTGTTCAAGAATGAATGCGATCTGGTGTATGAAAGTTAGTACGGATCCCGAGGGATCAGAGCGCGAGTCCGACTCACACTTAACCGGTTTTTTTGTTTGATGTGTTCCTACTTGTTATGCTGTGGTAAATAAACATCAAGCAAACATCAAGTAAACGGATAGAGATAATTAGTAGGTCACATTCACGCGCTGCATTCGACGATAATTTAACTTACTTCAAGTTAACCCTAAAGCGTATCGTATCTGTTTATATAATAGGGAAGATGCAATATTTTCATTTGTGCTTTCATTTCAAAGAATCGCATGTAAATAGACCGCGAAAGTATAAAAAAATTAAAACACTATAATTTATAGTCAAAAAATCCTGTTACAAACTGACGATTTAAACTTTCGCGCCTAAATGGATCTACGGTTCCTGTGACGTCACTCATGTGTGTCACTCGCCCATGGACCTATGATACTCAGGATAGGCTATGGTAATAATAATACCACGTAGCTGGTAGCATACAAATCTCGATAAGTGTGAAAGAAAGGGAAATATCATTCGTTGTCCTACTCATAGTTCCACTTTTTAGGGTTCCGTACCAAAAAAGGTAAAAAAGGAACCCTTATGGTGCGACTCCGTCTGTCTGTTTGTCTGTCTGTCTGTCTGTCATAATGTGAAATATATCACGAAGTACTTAAGCTACCAATTTGAAATTTGGAATGGTTTTAAATGAGTTATCCACGTGCATGGAAAATGAGAAATTTTAATATATGTTTTAATTTTCTATGAAAAATTACGAATATGAGGGGGGGGGGCAAAAAAAATTCAACTATTAGGTCAAGTGGGGTATCATATGAAAGGGCTTGAGTTGTACTTTTTAAACAGTTTTTCTTTTTTTTCTACATTAGTAATATTTTGATCTATGAAGGAAAATGTAAAAAAAAATACCATTCCCCCCCCCTTATCTCCAAAGTTATTCAAGCGAAAAACTTGAAATTATTAATTGTGATTAAGATACACATAAATATTACTGGAAAAGTATAACTTAACAAAAATCATTTCCTAGTTAAGTTTGCAATTTAATCAACTTTATAAGTATTGTTTTCTTTTGAAATTTCTATAAGACTATAATAGAAGTACTCTCTTTCAAATAAAAAAATCATAATTGAGATTGGTTCACGTGATAAACAATAATCGCTAAAACACCAACCAAGCTGATTGCCCTTGCACGTTAGTACCAAATGGGGCCGCTAGATGGCGCTGACCCCATCGCGCTGTTAAGATTTTTCTAGAATTAATGGGGTTGGGATGGGTATCTTTCAATAGCAGGTCAAAAAAAAATCGTGATACAATTGTATTAGTAGTTCGATGGTCTTGGTGTAAAAGTTATTCATTGTTTGAAATTGAATTCTGTTGTGTTAAAATATGTAATTTAACAGGCGAGATTTTCTTCGGTTTATTTGTCGTCGTATTCATTGGGCTTTGTTCAGTAATGGGAAAAATTGAAGCGGATCGGCTAGGAAAAAACTAAAGAAAGTAGTACTCATTGATACATTGAGGTATTAGAATTTGTTGTTTTCTCTTCTATTTCATACTAGGGTAATTTATATTTTACGGGTTTATAAAAGCTTAAAGAGAAAATTTGATATGGATGTTGATAGTTTTTCTTACGTAATTGAAAATAATTACATCGAAGATGACTGCGTGGATAAAATTCATGCAATTCTTGCTCATCATACTAGCTACCTACAGAATGAAGGTGTCAAATATAGGGACATTTACTTAACCTTGAGTTAATTGATAGTTTGTACGGAACCCCCGGTGCGCGAGTCAGACTCGCACTTGACCGGTTTTTTTTATTTGCCACAACTGATTTAATATGAAGTTGTGGCACAGTATAAACCATTACCTGTCCAAATTTAGTAAGTTGTATAAGGCAAGTCATCAGCCATTTTAAGACCAGTTCTTAATTTAGCTGCATAGGAGCTTTTCCGTCCCTCGTCGTGGCATCACGTATAGCCTGTCCTGAGTATCATAGGTCCATACACTCGCCATATTTGTTTATACGTGGTTCGTCCCTAGATGTCATAGTTGCCTAAGTTTTGACTTTTGACAGGAGTGACGTCACCAGATGCTGAATGTTGGATTAAAACACGTTCCGTTTCACATTACTTCAAATCGTTTCAAATTAGTATAAACTAAAGTAAAAACGTTTCAGCAGCTATTATTTTATGTTTTATCACCAATTTGGTCACGAAATAATGGTAATTTTATAGCTGCATCTTCCCTAACACTTATGACTTACCAACCGAGGTTGCACAATGTGTACGTGTTCCACACAATGTTTTTCATCAGATTTCCGAGAAAACAAACTTTTGTAATCAAAAATAATGAATACTAATAACGTTCAAAGAATTTATTTCTTAAAAGATACATTAATTTACTTTTATGAGAAACTTAAATAACTTAAATGAATATACTTAGGTGCAGTGAGCTGTGCTAACAGCTTCAGGCTCGCTTATCCCGCTTTATCCCGAAATAAATCGGGTAGATTTACGTGGGTTGTGACTGCCTCGCGCCGCCGCCGGTTCCTGCGCGAGCGCACTTGGTGACAACACGGATACAGAGTGTGTTGTGATGACATTGACATTGAGTACGCTCATCGAATATCAGTATTCGACCGGTCTTACATAAAAACGTATCACAATCTAGTTATATTTTTAAAACATTCTGAATATTTTACATATTCATTATTATATAATATAGTATCTGATTATCAATTTATATTTATAATTTTGATTAGTTTATTTTATGTTAATTTTACATTGCAAAACATTATTATAGCCATTATAGTCATCTGTTTTAGTTATTTATTTGTAATAAATTAAATAAATTACTACCTACTTGCAATAAAAAATACATCTCTTTTAAATCTGTCGAGAGGCGTGCACGGCAAAGCCTTGGGGTACTGCCACGATTTAAAATCTGTATTTTTAGGGTTCCGTACCTCAAAAGGAAAAACGGAACCCTCATAGGATCACTTTGTTGTCCGTCTGTCAAGACCATTTTTCTCAGGAACGCGTGGAGGTATCAAGCTGAAATTTATATCAAATGCCCAGGTCTATTGTCCCTTGGACCTGTGAAAAAATCAAACTTAAAAGCCAACGCAATCAAAAAATACAGTCGTTTATGCTGCAAATTTTAGTTTTTCGACACTCGCAAAACCTACGGGGTACTTCCCGTGAACTCCGAAACTTGAAATTTGTCAGCAACGTCATATAGCACAGACAAAGGAAAAATTACGAAAAGTAGACATTTTTAGTAAAATCATACAAAATAATATTTTTTTAAATTTTATACTTAATACCTTTTTCCTCGTAAACGTGTGGAGGTATTAAATTGAAATTCATGTTCATGTCAAATACTCAGGGCTATAGGACCTTTGAGATCAAAACCAAGCTTTTAGATCAACGCAATTTAAGTCGCATATTTTGAAAAAGTATTTAGGACGAGTACGGGGCATCTTTTTCTTAAATCAAGGCAGACGGCTTCTTACATCAGCACTTAAGATTTTAAAAAAATGTGAGAATAAATTTATATATTCATATTAACAATTTATGAAAGTACAAAATATTCCTTTTTTACAAGATTTTATTTAGTTTCACCTGTCCCGTTGCCTGTCTGTCTGTCTGTCTGTAATCAAATGATGCAAGTGAAATTTGATCCACTTCCCGGCTTCCGATTGAGTTCAAATTTTGCACGAATATGCAAATCGCGTGACAATGCAATATTATGATGACGTAGAGCTGATCTGATGATGGAGCAGGAAGGTGGCCATAGGAACTCCGTAATAAAACCACATAACCCCATCGAGTTTGGGCTCGTTAGAATCGTCTCAATAAGTAGTTGATAACGGGACACAGAAAAGTATAAGTGTAAGTCGGCAATAAAAGCTTGTACCAAAAATGAAATGTTTGACAGAAAATGTATTTTATATTGGCTATGCGCGCGCATAGGCAATGCAGAGGACCTACCCACACCCAAAATACCTACTTAAATCTGCGCGTATCTATATCTACACGGTGTTCCCGGGAATTTCCGTCAACTTCGGCATATTTTAGAGTACATTCACAGAAACAAATAAGCATAATTATTACTTGAAAAAAAAAAACTTTTTTTACAAATTAATTGAATGTGGCATTAACAGTAGTTAAAGCTGCATTTCTGATTAAATTAAAATATTAAATATCTTGATAACAGTAAGAGTTCAGATACTACTGTCATGGAGAAATTAACTTTATTTGATCTAACCTATGCCCCCTTGCAATTAATGGAAATTGTCAAAAACACGTAGTATGAGTACAGGTCGATTCACAAGAGCTGGCGCGTAATGTCTATGAAATTAATGACAGTTTCATAGGTATATTTTTCACTTCTCATTAGGCTTAGATAGCGGGGCTAAAGTAGTACATTTAGCCCCTAGGGAAAATATGTAAACATATTTATGATTTTAAAACATTTTAATTTGACCAATCAAAACACTTCATCGAATTAAATCTACCAATCACAACTATTTAAAAAACCATTTGTATTTGCTATCAACTAATCAGAATACAGATATATATTAAAAGCAACCAATCAGGAAACAGAATACATTTCAAACATTATTAGGCGGTTATGATTCCCGAATTCATAATAATTAAAAAAAAAAACTCCTTCGGCCGTCTATAGCCGCGTCCAAACCTTCAAGCGTGGTTGGCTGCATACATGGCATAAGCTATGAGATAGAGCGGGATAGACGCGAACGCGGGTCGTCATCTCTTTTGACAGTAGTGTGGCGTCTCTATCGCATAGTAGCGCGGGCCCGTGCCACTGTGTGATAGAGATAG
Source organism: Epinotia bilunana (assembly GCA_947049275.1). Taxonomy (NCBI): domain Eukaryota; kingdom Metazoa; phylum Arthropoda; class Insecta; order Lepidoptera; family Tortricidae; genus Epinotia; species Epinotia bilunana. The sequence continues at coordinate 11,110,915 of OX346252.1, forward strand.
TGGAGAGATATTAAATGCGTTGGTTGGTAGCGAGAGAGATACCTACCGACCGCGCCGCGCACGAACCGCGCCGCGCCCGACCCGCGCCGCGCACGACCCGCGCCCGCCCCGCGCCACGCACGACCCGCGTTCGGTGTGTGAAGGGACGCCTGTGGGAGGCCTTTAGACGGTCAGGGGCATTTATTTGTGGTGTCAATATTTTGTATCTGTGTTAAAGCAGTTTATAAAAAAAAAACCTTTTCGCCGTGGTATACATTATCGATTGTGGATGGATATTCTTTGTTTTTACTATTTTCTCGCTGTCGAAGTGAAAAGTAGAGTGAATAACTCTGGTCTAAAAGCCATATTACGCCTCGAACTATTTCCCCTCACTTCGTTCGGGAAAATAACCATCTCGTGGTAATATGGCTTGTTTCAGACCCTTGTCAAACAATCTACTACCTATTCCGCGCCAGCCCCCCTATTCTGTAACTTGTTTTAAGCTCACCTCAACGCTCACCCACAAATATATCTTGACACCGCGATGCGTAGTAACTAAGCGTCGGTAGAGGTCAAGTTTCGTAACGGGTGACCAGCGGGGTGAGCCGTATTAGCGCTTAGCAAATAACAGCCCTGTGTACTTATCTATCTACACCTATGAAAAATGTCTTTTAAAAAAAACTGCCAGTATTATTCCACACATTACTTTGTTAGCTTAGCACTTATAAAATGAAAAAAGAAAAAATTCACGACGGAGACCTTAAGGGAGCGACACGACTTCTCTTTTCAAGCGATACCCTCGCACCCGACACTCCGGAGACCGCTGCGGCGTTACACTCTAAGCACCCCCCAGGCCCGTCCACCCCCTTTTTTGTAGACCCTCCAACCGACTCATCAGCCTGTATTCATGCAACTGAGCGAGATGTATTAGCAGCCCTCGCATCCTTCCCTAAGGGTTCGGCGTCTGGCCTGGACGGCATCTCCCCACAGCACCTCATAGACCTCTCCAGTCACGGCACGGGCGTTGCTGGCGAGCAGCTTATTAAAAGCATCACCAAGCTGGTAAATCTTATGCTCCAGGGAGATGTCTGCCAAGAAGTAACGCCTGTGATATACGGGGCGAATCTCATAGCCTTCACTAAGAAGGATGGTGGGGTGCGCCCTATTGCAGTAGGGTCAACCTTCCGCCGTTTGGCTGCCAAAGTCTGCGTGCGTCTCACACGTTCAAAATTACAAGCCCTCTTTGAACCCATACAGGTTGGCTTCGGAACCCGCGGGGGCTGCGAGGCTGCGGTTCATGCCGTGCGCACCTTTGTGCACAGCAGCTCATGTGAGGTACTTATGAAATTAGATGTCAAAAATGCTTTTAATTCGGTCAACCGGGACACCCTGCTAAACGAAATTAAACTTCATGTTCCGGAAATGTACAACTTTATGCTCCAATGTTATCACTCACCTTCTAAATTAATGCACAAAAACAATGAGATTCTTTCGGCAGTGGGTTGTCAGCAGGGTGATCCCCTCGGTCCAGCCATTTTTAGTTTAGCTATTAATTCGGTAATTCACAGCCTAAATTCGAAATTAAATGTATGGTACCTCGACGATGGAACCCTAGGAGGTGATTCACAGACTGTTCTGGCAGATTTAGTCCAAATTAAAAACAAATTCGCAGATATTGGCCTCGAATTAAACCTAAACAAATGCGAGTTGTATATTTCTGATATAGTGGATCCGTCATCGGCTTCACAAATTATACAAAATTTCAACATCATTTCCGCAAACATACAAATCATGCCTAAAGAAAGTTTACATCTCTTAGGTTCACCCATCTTTGATGAAGCCATCCCACCCCTTTTGAGTAAATCTATTTCCAAATTTAAAGACCATTCGGACCGCCTTACCAAAATTAGCAGTCACTCTGCTCTTTTTGTCTTAAAATTTTGTTTACTTATCCCCAAATTTACGTACCTGCTACGCTGCTGCCCTGTTTGGAAATACCCCCACCTTATCCAACCTATCGATCTTCTTTTAAAATTCCAAATAGAATCCATTCTTAACATCCGTCTCAGCGAGCAGGCATGGACCCAAGCCTCCTTACCGATAAGGTACGGTGGTTTGGGTACTCGCAAAATCTCCAGTATTGCTCTGCCGGCATTCTTGGCTTCTATCCATAGCACCTCAGATCTCGCAGGTAAGATCCTTAAGGCCTCCCCGGCTACAAACTGCGAGATTGCGTGCCTGGTTGAAGCCTCCAATGCCTGGCTGGCTGGTCCGAGCCCAAATTATCCGTCCCGACCTAAAATACAAAGGGCCTGGGATACCATAGCCTCTATTTCAGTTAGAAATTCACTCATCGACGACGCGACAGGCAGGGATCGAGCCAGACTTTTGGCTGTATCCAGTCCAGAGTCAGGACACTGGCTACATGCATATGCATCGCCTAATACCGGAACATTCATAGACCCGTCCATACTCCGTATAGCCGTCGGTCTCCGGCTCGGGTCAGAGGTTTGTGTCGCCCACAGCTGCGCATCCTGTGGGGCCGCCGTAGACTGCTTCGGCCACCACGGACTCGCCTGTTCCTCAGGCGCCGGCCGCCTGTCCCGCCATGCCGCTCTCAACGACATCCTTAGAAGGGCGCTCGTCAGTGCCAATGTTCCCGCAACTCTGGAGCCCCAGATCGTGCGGAGCGATGGTAAGCGCCCCGACGGGATGTCGTTGATTCCGTGGAAGATGGGACGTGCGCTGGTGTGGGACGCCACTTGCGCTGACACCTTGGCTGCGTCCTATCTTCTTTCGACTAGCAGACGTGCTGGCGCGGCGGCAGATACGCGGGAACGAGCAAAGGCGGTGAAGTACAGTTGTCTCGGCACCCTGTACGAGTTCGTTCCGTTTGGTGTCGAGACTCTTGGCTCGTGGGGTAAAGGCGCGCGTGGGCTTCACGGGGCGCTCAGCAAACGCCTGAAGGAGGCAACAGGCGACCCTCGCGCGGGCAACTTTCTCGCGCAAAGACTTGCAATCGCAATTCAGCGCGGGAATGCTGCCTGCGTGATGGGTACCCTGCCAAAGGGTCCAAATTTAGGAATTATTTAGTTTTTGTTAGGTCGTTTTTAAGTTAGTTTTAGTTTTAATTTTAAATCTAGTTTTAATGTACTTTTGTATTTTATATATCTTAAGTTATTATGTTAATAAATAATATATTATCACTTATAAAGGAAGCATATGTCAAATTCAATACATTGTTTGTTTACATTTTTGTCGTTTTCAACTGGTGCTTACTTTGCACTCCTATTCAATTATATGTAAACCTAGGATTCCGAGGCGCGGGTGCCATCTGAAAGAGTGAATAGGTACCTACATTTTTTTGTGTAACTACCTACTAATAATATCACCTATAAAGAGAAAATGTCTGTGAGATTTTAAGTTTGTGTTTAATGAACCACTTGTCCTATTTCAAAAACTATTCCTCTTGTCAGAAAGAGTTTTTTTCACCTGGCTTTTTTTTATCCAGCGGGTTTGTCTGGCGTTCTCTGCAATACGCGAGCGAAGCCGCGCGGGTAGCTAGTCTAGGTAATATAATAGTGAATTAAAAGCACGGTCAAACGAAACATATACACACAGAGAAGAGAAATATTTATTACACTCCTATTAACTACAGAAAATTTACAGCCAACAATATGTTTTAACGCACAAGTTTAAACTGCCAATACGAATCGCATTTTGCTAAAGAATAATTATTGTTAGCTCAGTATTACCTATTCAAATTTAATCTACAGCAGTTTATCAACGTCTCGGTGTAGGTACTCGTGCCTAGAGAACACGCAATGGCGTAAGTAACACCAATCTGCAGGAGACAACGCATGCGGTGGGTCTGGGGCAGCGCTCGACGCACTCCGGCGCACCCAGCCGTGGTCCTTGGCACGTCTGCCATGTTCACTCCAACTTATCATGCTGTTGAAAATTAACTACTTTACCGAACCATTATAAGTTTCAATCTGTAAAAGGTCATCGCAGTTTAAAGTAACGTGCTGTGCGGAACGCACGCGACCAGTTTCAATGCATAGCAGTGTTGCGAGCGAGTGACATACTAAAGTGCGGTAATCTGGGCATTTCGCCTTCCACATTAGGTCAATGTGTTGGCATTGATTGACAGCAGCAGAGGAGCATGCTATGAAAAGTTTAATAATACTTAACTGATTAGATTACCAATATAATAATGACTGAGGTAAGCTTAATTATATCAATATTCACTTGCTTGCTGAATATAACTAATAGGGTATAATTGAATATAAATTAAATAGATACCTACCGTGGAAAAAGGTAACGAAACTAGATATGAGTTATCAAGCAACGGTTGCAGTTTTACGTTTTACGTTTTTGTCATGTTTTAAGTACCCGTTGCAAATTCGCGCGCATTTCGATTCGTACACTTTATGAAAGTCGTATTATTATTTATGGTAAATTTTTAATTGGAGTGCTTTTTCAAACTTTATTCTACTATTTTACTGCTATGCATTTGCGATTTACCTATGTATAACCAAAAATGACGATACCATTTTAATAAAGGTAAGGTAAACGCCCCAATGTTTGACACCAGAATCACATGACGGATTTTTAATCTTTTACCCGCCGAAAGTTAAAAATTAGGGCTCGTCCAGAAATCATGTGAATCATATTTGGCATACTTTTGTGGTATTTGGTGATTCTAACGCTATCCCCTCCCCCCCATTCAAGATCACGTGTCAGGTCAAGGCCATGCGCACCTTAAAGGTTATGAATAATTATTATTTCGATAAACACGCTCAGAGCGGATTATTTTGATATGAGATAATTATTGAGTACCTACTTTCGTTATTTTTTTGTTTATCTCATAAGCATAACAGCAATATCAAAAGCGGCAAAAAAAATCATTGTACCTATCTGTCTCAGTTATAGAAGCGGCACGTGAAAATAATAATAATAAAGACGGAAATATTTTAAAAAAAATTCTACTTTTCTAAACTCTACTTTCCAAGTTACAGATGGCATATTTCCAAACAAAAGTTGCAAATATTGCCTGTGCCAGTTTTTAGGGCTCCGTATCGCAAACGAAAAATAAACTAAATTGTGTGTTGTCAGTCAGCACCACTAGTCTCGGAAACCATATAGAAACTTGTTTGACATAGGTAGTGATATAATATCATGGGTAATGTAACTGGTATTCATCGTGTCAATCAACCAAAGACACAGTTACTGCATGGAAGCGATACTTCTCTCGCTTAATACCTTACGGCGGATGTCACACTGCGTCGCATCTCTGGACGGAGGTGCGGAGCTGCATACAAATTTCGCCGGACGGAAGTGCGGTGCAGTGTGACATCCACCTACGTTTAAGTAGATTAAGTCCTGCTTAGACTGTTAAACCACGGTTTGTAAAAGATAGAAATGAAATTCGTCTACTTCGCACAAGTGCTATACGGAGCTATAAGTTCTGATCTGCAGCACATGTCTGATATTGTTTGGATTCCGGATCCGGTTTTCGAATAACAGCGCTCGAAGGCGATAATTATCGATCTGTGACGCATTTGGGTGCTCCGATTATCTGCCGTATCAGGAAACCGCACGCGAAAACCTGACGTGTGTTGCCTGTTTAAATTGATTCGTCTGGGACAACATCAATTATTTATTCTGCAAACAGGTTTTATAGCTTCGGCAGTCCGACGAGAGTTATTTTATTATGTTCTCTGTGGAAGGAACAGTGTCTCTTCTCTGTGGCTATTTAAACACTCGCCTTTTGGACGCATCGTTTCATGAGGGGCTACCGCGAAACGAAAACGAACTTCGTTCCTGTATCTCCCTCCCTGTCGCTCGAACTAGCATGCGACAGAGACGGAGATTCACAAACGAAGTTCGTTTTCTTATTTCTTCCATGGTATTTATCACAGCCAGTTTTTACCCATAAGCTACTGTATGTGGCTAAATACATTCATATAATTCTTTTACGCGGGAGGAGCCGCGGACACGTCTAGTAAGTAATAACAATAAAAGGAGCACTAATATTACTGTGTAAAACGTATGGAAGAATCATAATTTCCAAAATAAAGATATATTCATAACTATATGTTAAGATTATGAATTTTATAAATTTTGGGGGAATGTGGTGAAGTTATTGATTAAATAAATTATTAACAAGTAACATGAAAATGTTTGGAATTCAGTAATGTAGTCTGAAATTTTTGTAGTAAAGTAATTTGTACTAAAATCTACGCTGTAGTTTCGTCGTGTGGCTATTACACACCAAGCAATTTATCACAACTTGATATAGTTAATAAGTCTAATTCTGACTATAGCAAGTATATGAGTAAAATTGTATCTTTTGTTGTGCTTTAAACCCTTTTGGTTTGTATAACCATAAGACCAAATATTAAACGGTAGTGAGTGCGTCATTACTAATGTATGCTAAGCAACTTGAGCTCTTCGCTACCTCCTAGACCAGAAACTCGAACTCATGCATAACTGATGGCCATTATAGTTAAAACATTCGGTCGGTAAGAGTCATTTTGTAAACGAGATCGTATTGAGAAGCCCGACGCCGATAGCAAAGGGCTTTTAAGAGTCGAGGTTACAACATTCTTACCGTTGGCGACACATACTCATTTTTTTTTCACTTTTTGAGGAGTGAATCTTCAGCATTCAGACACGCACGACTGCAAATCACTGTTAAAAATATTTTAGGTGGCCAAATAAAATCCTGTATTATCATTTTGAAATGTTTTTACACGTCCCTACTACTTTTGCACACAGACAATAGATGAACAGAATGGATAATTGTTTAAATTTTGCTGTTTTGGTATGAAGTAAAATACCAATGCCAATTGTCTCATAAACCGCCGAGTTCTCAAACACAAGCACTTATTTTACAGGGACGTATATAAATAAGTTTTAACCGGGGTTACGTAAAACGTTTAGTGTATACCTGCAGGAGAAGATAGTATTTAGCTGTTGCAGAACTAGCAAAATATAGCGCTCTCAGGAAAATCCCGAATAAACATCATCACAAAGATCTTTTCACGAAGCCATTCGTACCAGTATTTGGAGAGGAACAGATGTTTGTACAGGATGAGTAACTACTATTAATGAACCTCCCTAACTCACAAAAAATGAGGCAAAGACGGACCTCGGTGGCAGCAGCCGAAACGGTTCATACTAATTGCCATTGAACTATTACGTCACAGTTTTCTATTTGTACTAATCGTTATATGGACATGCTAGTAAATTGCTGTTTTGGTCGTGAAATACTGCGTTTATAGGTGAGTTGGCGTACAATTTTGTTTCTATTAATATATCCTACAGCTTTCAATTTAGGTACTAGAGGACGATAAATAAATGCATAATTTGATGGTTAACTATCCATAGAGCAACACTACGTTACCCTTATCCGTTATAAATTTCAGCACGAGGAAACTACCCTGTTATTATTGCTGTGGGGATAAGTATCCACGCGTCAACGCTATTTTCTCGAACGCGAGAAATATCACGTGCTGAGCAGTGATGTCGCGTCTATATATTGCGTTGATCGTCCATTTTTGTTTGTAACGCACCATCTGGTTGTATAATATTTATTTACCCACGAGAACCATATTTTTTTTGGAATAATGCAAGAGTGGCTAATCTGCCAAAGAATATGATTACCTATGGTAATTTTGTTTTCATACCTTGTTATTCAGATAAGAGACATTGTTACCCTCAAATGAGGGATCAAAGGTACTTTTCTTCCCTGATCCTGCTATTAAGAAAAAAGTAATTGTAACCCTCAAATGAGGGATCAAAGTTATACTTTTCATCCCTAATCCTGCTATTCAGAAAAAAGTAATTGTTGGCCTCAAATGAGGGATTTATTTTTCCTCGTAGAAGGTGTGATAAGCAATGTGTCACAATTGGTAGCAAAATTTGAATCCCTCGCGATACGCTCAAGATTTAATACACCGCCCTCGCCGTAAATATGTCTCACTGCTCCCTTTAGACACAATCTACTATTATAGGTATGTAGTTGCTATTATAAAGCATTCGGCCTATGGACAATGCCGACTATGACGATAATGTACCCGAACAAAATCCATTTTAGCGTAATTTCTTTCTAAAAGGATTCTTAATTTACTTGAAATAGGTATAACTAATATGTTGGAGCCAGGAAAATGAAGCATAAAACTTGACACCAAGATATGTTACACGGTCTACCTTTTCAATTGGTTTTCATTGACAATTATTTAGACTTATTATGAAAACATGTAAAGCCAGGGTGTACATCAGTGGCAGAGTTTCTGCTATGGATAAATATGGTGATTTTATATATGTTTGATATGTAGTTTTGTTTTAACTGTGTTTAATATGACGCTATTATCTTGGGACCATTTCACAACCGCATTTATATCATGCTGAACCAAGCGACATGTCTCAGTAACATCAGTTCCGGCTAGTAGGGTGCATAGATCGTCAGCAAACATGTGGGCGGAGGCATTCAAATCATAGAATATGGCTACAACAAACTTCTTGTCTCCTAGGTATGAATTTATTTCGTCAGTGTAGCTGGACAAAAGAGTAGCGGTGCTTTTATTTTTCTGGAAACCATGCTGACTCGTTGAGGACGTTATTTTTATGAAGAAAATAATTTATTTGCTTGATGTCATTTTTTTCGATCACCTTGTCGATGCTAGAGAGAATGAATATAGGTATATAATTGGATAATGCTTGTTCAGTTATGTGGTCCGTCGTCAACCCGATTTCACTCTATGGTTGTCTATGGGAAAAAACGGACAGTTCGTCAACACTTAGGCAGTGGACCTTCTGTACCTTTAGGTAGGTACTATTAATTATTCTGTGCTTCTAATCCCTTTTACCAAAACACGACCCGCCTACCAAGCCATACCTATTGTCATCATCATCCTCCCAGCGTTGTTCCCGGTTGTGCCCCTAAAGGAGCCCGGGGTCCGCTTTGACACCTAATCCCAAGATTTGGCATAGGCACTAGTTTTTACGAAAGCGACTGCCATCTGACCTTCCAGCCCAGAAGGAAAATTAGACCTTATTGGGATTAGACGGTTTCCTCGCGATGTTTTCCTTCACCGAAAAGCTAACGGTAAATATTCCGTACTTATGTACGGAACGTATGTTCCGAAAAACTCATTGGTACGAGTCGGGATTCGAACTCACGACCGCCGCTTGACAGCCGCATGCCTGAACTGAGGCTACCGTAGCTCTCTGGCCATACCTATTATCATGTCCACGAAATAATGTAAATAATTCAATGTGTTGTTGCAAGGTCAAAAGCTTATAAAAAAGAGGTGTTACACATGTACACAACCGATTCTATAGATTCCGTTAACTATGCAATTTCCACAGTCTATATTACACAATCTTTTATGCTAGTATCGGAGGCGGATAGAGGTCCACGCTTGATATTTATTACGTGCTTACAAATCAATACAAGTTCAATGTCGAGTAGGTGCGAAACGAACACGAATCATAAAGCCGCTCGGACCAATTAATGGTAAACTCGAGCAGGATTGCAGCGCAACGACCTTGTCAAACGGACAGCAGCACTGAACCCCCCTAGGGTTGCCAGACGTCAGGAATTTTCACGATATGTCAAAAAACCGCCCAAGTGCGTGTCTGGCCAGAGATGTCATTACTTTCCATACATTAAATCGGCGTGTCGCCTCTTTCTTTTCTAAGTTTCCAGCCCCTGCGCTAGGCGTATTAAAAATAATACACGAATTAGTTAGGTCGCGCCAGTGTAAAGCCTCTCACAGACTGCGGCGGCCTGAGGGGCTACCGCGAAATGAAAACGAACTTCGTTCGTGTATCTCCGCTTTTGTCGCTCGAATATGCAAGTACGACAGAGAGGGAGATACACGAACGAAGTTCGTTTTCGTTTCGCGGTAGCCCGTAGTTCCGTAGTTGCCTGTCTGTCTTAGTTACATTATATCGACGTGCGTGCGGTGCGAATGCGTCGGCCGGATTTGTACGAAAATAGGACTTTCCAAGTACACATTAATTTGTTCGAGTATTACTCGGTAACTACTTATGCCTACTTATCCGTGATTGTTTTCCTTTTAAATTCATTATATGTAGCTACTACTGCCATGAATTTGTTCACCCCAAGTAGTAGCCATTTCGCCATCAGGGGGGGAGGGAGGACACATGACTCGAACAGAAATTAGGGCTTTAAAGCCCAATCTCACAAACGAATCACTGAGTTGAAAAATGCCCCATTATACTTTTGAACAAGCTTCCCAACGATACCCCACACTATGGGTTTATCGAGAAAAAAACGTTTACGACCCCATTTTCGTGCAGGGGAGATACATTTAAAAAAACTACTGTTTTATCGGCGTGATTGATTTATATACCCATGCCAAATTACAGTTTTCTAGTTTTAAGGGTTACTGAGCTAAGCTGAAGACGGACTGACGGACAGACGGACGGACATGGTAAAACTATATGGGTTCCATATTCAAAGTCAAAGTCAAAGTCAAAATCATTTATTCAAAATAAATTCTTAGAGAACACTTTTTGAAGGTCAGGGGTTAAACAATATTATATATTTACAGTCTGCTTCAGTATAACGATGGCCTTTGCCCATATGTCTAAGTATTCGCTGAGTTTATTATATTGACTACGGAACCCTAAAAATTGTCATTTGTCATGAATGCGGCCGGAATAAGAAAATGTCAGGAATATTCAAGGATTTTTTTTCTAATGTACCGTTATTTATTTATATTATTATAAATCAAATCGAACTTTTTTACCATGCGCAAATTTCTGTAAACTATGAACTATTTCCAAACTCAAGTGGCTCCCTATCCGTTATCGCCGTAACTCTCACATTATTTCGCTTCTGTTTAGTGTCCTTTTTAACCCTGCAACTCCCCGTTATCTTAAAGAGCGTTTTAGTTATTTGAATTCTGTTAGATCTTCTAACAATTTGCTATTAACTGTGCCTTTGTCATCTTCCAAATTTTACAGTAGTTCGTTCACCTTTAAGGCTATTCGACTGTGGAACTCTCTCCCTCTTCATATAAGACAAGCTAAATCTATCGGCAACTTCAAATCTCTTCTTAAAGAACATTATTTGTCTTTCCCCTAACCCTGACTGTCCTACTATTATTATTATTGGCTGACTGTTTGTTTTTTATATTTTTATTTGTGTTATTTGTATATATGTATGATTGTGTATGTATGTTTATATATAGAGCTATTTATGTACGTGCATTAATATAATTATTTTGATTTTTGGCTTATTGTAATCTCTGCACCACCTACTACATAATCTAGTTTTATCTCTTTCTCCGATACCCAAAGGTTGTCTGGAAGAGATCGCTCTTCAGCGATAAGACCGCCTGTTGTCTACCTCTACCTACATGTTATTGTATTGTTTTTCTTTTTAACTGCTTTGTTTGTGTGAGGTGTGCAATAAAGAGTATTTGTATTGTATTGTATTGTATTGTAACTATTTATAAATAAACAAATATTTGGGGACTAACGTACACAAGTCGACCTAGCCCCAAACTAAGCAAGCTTGTACTATATGGGTACTAGACGACGATACAAAACGACGAGGCAAATCAAAAAGCCCTCACTCGTTCCTGAGCGTCAGGAGTTTTCTTCACAAATCAGGAATTTTGCTAGGTATTTCCAAATTTGTACCTGGTAACCCTATAATCTCTGATAACCCCGAAAAATTCGGAAGAGAAATGAATTCGTGTCACAAATTGCAGAGCTTGTTGTGATGTCGCCAATTGCCAATAAAAATGATTTTACACTGTTGTTTGCGAACTTTTACGGCGTTTTATTGTATATTTTCTGAACTAGATTTGTGTCGATATCATAAATACGAACATAACTATCTATTTGTCGCTTATTCAACCACAGAACGGAGTAAGACAACATTTGGTATGGACAAAGTTTAATTGCTCGTGAAGACCGTAGGGTTTAAAACCATCCTCCAGTATCTAGGTCCACAGGACAGGACAAAGTCGCAGACAGAAGAAAGTCATTGAGCCTAAGTACAATTAAAATACCTTGGTGGAAAAGTATAGACGCAACAGATAAAAACACCTAGGTACTTAATAACTCAAGTTCCAAGCTGATAAACTAAATTTTAGGACTAAACTTAAAAAATTACACACTACGAATTTATTGAAAAAGCGAGCGAATCGAACGAAGTCCTCCGTTTCAACTTGGCCAAACATTCTTTCGTAAGTTCGGTTCTGTCCGGCTGTTCTCGTGAAGTATTCTGAGCAGCTTCATTTTATAGATGTAGATTTTTTTATAGATTCGGTTTTTCGAAATTGACAATGTGGGTATTATATGTTTGAAAAATACACGCTCGCGTGTTCTCCAGCTCACAGAGCCACTAAACCAACAAGCAAGCGGTGATACCAATCTCGATGACGTTTTTCTAACTTCAACTTAACATACTTAAACGTTTTCCGGACTACTTTGCTGAATTAGAAAACATTGTTATAATACTATAACAATGTTTTCTAATTCAGCAAAGTAGTCCGGAAAACGTAATTGTCATATACACAAAAAACAATGCCAAAATAAAGAATTTTATTTTATATAATTTAGTGGGAATTAAATTGACTAAGCAAATAATGTCATATGTATTGTGATTAAGTATTGCTGCAGTCGTAATTAAAAAGGGTTATAAATATAAGGAAAGTTCACGCTCATTCCACCCAAATGTGCAGATAGGGGCTCGAAGGCTCATTCCACCCAAATGTGCCGATAGGGGCTCGAAGGACACATTCCACCCAAATGTGCCGATAGGGGCGCGAAGGTCACATTCCACCCAAATGTGCCGATAGGGATCGAAGGACTCATTCCACCTAAATGTGCCGATAGAGCTCGAAGGACACATTCCACCCAAATGTGCCGATAGGGGCTCGAAGGACACATTCCACCTAAATGTGCCGATAGGGGATCGAAGGACTCATTCCACCCAAATGTGCCGATAGGGGATCGAAGGACTCATTCCACCCAAATGTGCCGATAGGGCTCGAAGGACACATTCCACCCAAATGTGCCGACAGGGATCGAAGGACACATTCCACCCTAATGTGCTGATAGGGGCTCGAAGGACTCATTAACCTCCGACGCAAAAAGAGAGTTGTGATAAGTTTGATGTGTCTGTGTGTCTGTCTCAGCACGTCTAGCACACGACGGCCGCGACATACTCTCGATTTTTATCGCACTATACCTCTTCTTCTAAGTGATCTAATAAGAGAGAGACGGATAGTGCGAGAAAAATCGAGAGAGCTCGCGCGCCGTCGCGTGCTAGCCGTGCTGGAGTCGTAGTCGTCTCTTAGTCGGATGGACGTGATCGAGATGGTTCTTAGCTACGTTTCAACAAAATCGGTTCAGCTGCTTTTGAGATATTGAACTTTGAAATGAAAATGTCGGGGGTTTTTCAACAAGTTTATAATTTTAACTCAGTTTAGCCCCCGCACACCTTGGGTAACAACACTAGCGCTGTAATATTCCGCAAAACATCAAGGCTCTGTGCTCAATCAAGATAATAAATTAAACCTTAGACTATGTTATGTGCAAGTAAATGAGCTCAATGAGGCCTGACAATTCGTGAGTCACATTAAAGTGAAATGAGCGTGTACTACTACTACTCCTTGTACTGTTTTGTTGCGCTTTGAAACAGTTTTTGTTTAAACCTGCATGTTATTTATATACGTCGTTTCATTTACTTATAAATTATATGTTTTACATCAAGAAAATCTACGGAATCCGTATAATTTCCGCTTCCAGCATAACTTTTGTGCTCGTAAGTTGGTCAATGTGTATGGATGGCGACATGACTTGAACCGCCCGCCCGGGTACTTGTTTTGCTATTAAACCCGTTTAATGCTCTTCCATCCGTTTATTAACTGGTTAGTATTCTTCTGAAGTGTGGTAATCAATGATTACCTACTGCATTTTTGTTACAAATTAAATGAGTTACGTTCTGCTTACCTACAGCTGCAAGTAAACTATGTAAAACTAACAAAATGTACCTGACAGGCAGCATTACAGTTAATAATATTGTTTAGGTATATTCATAACATATTAAAAAGTGAAAGTTTGATTTAATATTAAACAATAAAGATGTTTATAACCATTTTTCAGTATAATTCGTATAAATATAGGCACATTGCTTAAAACCTAGATTACAAGAAGAATTTAGGTGTCTATGATTTAAATAAAACTAAAACAGCTAAAATAAGCCTATAGATAATTAAAACCAAGATTAACGATCTCATTTAATTATGAAAGTAATGGGGTATTTGTAAGGCAATCGCGCTTTTTATTTTGAAATTACAATACTTACCTACTACAATTTTAGTTTTTAAACCATGCGACCATTCTTACTTGGCTGGTCAAAATGTTATTGAAGAATACGTACTTACTACCTACTAGTAACATCATAGTGATGAATTTTATCAAGTTCCTGTGTTATTTATTATAGTCGTTATATTAAGTAACTCGCGTAAGGTATGTCGATTAAGCGTAATTTACTTTTAAGTTGACGTCTGGGTTAAGGAATCAAAAATATATCATAAATAAATATATACTAAGTTTTTACTTTACTTGGCATATACATTATATTTTTCCCCTCACTACCTCGGAAAGCCGTGTCTTACCCTTTTAAACCAGTGGGCAAAAACACATTTTATCCACCAGTGGGGAAAGTAAATTGACCTTGGAGCGTGTTTAAGTTGAAGCAGGTATACTTAGACATTCCGACTCATTGCTGGCCGAACGAAAATTAGGATTATTAACTCTAACATCAAGTCGGATGTGGTACATGGCCCGTGAAAGATGATGTCACCAGTGGAATTCGAGCCTTCGTAAATAAAAGTTTGGGTCGAACTCTGGGAATTTACTGGCCCCTGACCATCTCTAAGGCTGGGCTATGGGAGATACGCCTGAGGACGTGGCGCTGGGCCGGACATGTGCTGGGAAGGCCAGACAACCACATGTCCAGGCAAAGTTTGAGATGGCACGCTTTCGGGACAAGGAAACTAGGTCGCCCTCGCACCACTTGAAGACGCACACGACAAAGTATGATAAGGAAGAAGATTGAGGTTGCCGCCCAGGCCCCGTATCATGGTCGGCCTTTATCACGCGATAAGTGACAAGATAGAGCGTCCGTCTCGTTCCATCGAACGGTTTCAGCCAGTGACGGACGCTCTATCTTGTCACTTATCGCGTGATAAGGCCGACCATGATACGGGGTTAGGACAGCAATGGATGGAAATCCCTTGTAACCACCCCACTCCACTACACACTATTCCTCTTTAGTCGGGAGAATGGCAAGCTGCCAATGCCTTTCCGCTGCGCAATTAATTCATTTCTGTGATTATTCATTCTGACTTGATAATTCTTACTATATGTTTCTAGTTCTTCTTTTACTGTTTGCAGATTGATGTCTTAGTTGATATATTTGTTACTTATGTAAGGTGGTATCTTGAACATAGACCTTATTGCCTTGCTTTGAAAACGTTCCTATATTTCGACATAACTATGGCTGCATGGCTGTTATTCCTATTATACCTATACTAAGTCATAATCATCACAAAGGTCACAAATGGCCAAAAACTGAAGGTCACTTGGTAATGGTGATTGAAGGTAAAACATATTCACAGTGTAAATTACTAGGTCAATGTGCGGACATTCAGAGCCTTGTTGTCGCCCATTACTTGATCGTCACCTAATCATTATTTCATGTGGCACAAATTACAAACTACACAATTATATTTAAAACTAGTATGGGTATGTATAATGTTTGTATACTTGGACGTGTTGCTGACATCTAATAAGATATTTTCAATGTGAGGTACATTGTACCTCTAAGTACAACATAGACTGTGTCTTATTTAATTATTTTAGTTTTAGGCGAGCAACAACAACCAAACAGCTATAGCAAATATCTAAATATATCCCACGATTTTATTTCGGTTCAAAGAGCGGGCATGATATCAATATTATCGATTTATCAATCTGGTTCAGGTCAAGTCAGTAGATACAAAATAATGCAGCTATTTTGATAATGCCACTAGTGAAACTGCCACATTCCCGACGTAATTAATCTACAACTCACTTTATATGTTTCGTTTCTACAATTCTAGTCGTACTTATTTCATATTCCTTGGCTATCATGGAGTTCATTAAAGCGAATGTAACCCTGAAAATGTTGTCACACTGGGTCGCTAATGTGAGCTCGACGAGCTGTTCCTTGCCCGCGCAGGGAAACTTGCGAATATTGGTACAAAAAGTAAACAATCGTGTTTTAGATCAATGTTTTTTTGATTAATTTCCCGAAAGAACTGTCAAAACGTCAGTTATAGTTAATGGAAGTTAAAGCTGAAAACAGCCTAATTCAACTATGCCACTGTCACAATGTCTAAATATATAGTGAAAGTGTTTATTTTATTCGAAATTACCGTAAAACAAAAATATAAACATTCATACCTAATGTCAACATGTTGAAAGCTCCCAACAAAATTGTGTTTTGATGAAATGAATACGACTGCAGTCGATACAAGCAATCAAGAAACCTGCCCGACCTGTTCCAAAACCTTTAAAAGGAGAAGACTGAGCCTGAGGAGGCTGTGGGAGGCATTCGCTCACGAGAATGCGTCGTGTTGAGAGCAAGGGAATTTGTTCCTTCAGCTGTCAACACGGCGAATCCTCAAACATATCAAGGGTCGGCAACCCATACTGCCATAATTCGAGCAACAACGCCACAAATTCAAACCTGCAGCGAAACTGTTGGGGTTTGACGACGGAGCAGCCATTCCAAGCACTAACTAATCTTCACCTGACTGTGCATTGCACGTGAATTATTATTATTATTAGTTATACATTATTAGTATCTGTAATTGTTGTAAAATTTAGTATCATACAAATCAAACACTAATATTAATAATTAAATTATAATGGTTAACATATATGTACCTATTTATTTTATTTAGGTTCTAGACGTTCAAAATGGGACATTTTGCCAGAGCCCACGTTACATGACCGTGACCAACTTAATAAAAATTTCAGCCTGACGCATTTCTGCTTTGGTTGCTTCGATGTAACGTCGGTCAAATATCGCCATGCCCAAGATACCCAAGATACTGTCATACCCAAGATGCAGGGACGGACAAATTCGTCTGGCGGTGAGAGTTGAGAGTGAGGGTTCATATCGAGTTGCATAATATTTAAAGCAATAGGTACTTTTGATTGGTATAACTAGGTACTTCAGTCATAATCGTCATTACGCGTAACCGACAAAAGTCGTAAATTAGTTCGCATATAATTTTTAACCATATCTTCTTTTTTTAACCGACTGCAATAAACAGAAGGGGAGTCTCAATTCGGTTGTATTTTTTTAATCATTATTATTTTTAATGTTTGTTACCTCAGAACTCCGTCATTTATGAGCCGATTCGTAAAATTTTTTTGTTTGTAAGTACGTGCTTCCAGATTGGCCCCATTCTTTTCAAAAAATCCAGTTGGATGATGGGATTCATGAGGAATAGAGGGGACTCCTCAAATATTAGGCACGCATTTAGTAACTTCGGGATTTTCTATTATAACTCGTGTATTTACACCCAGAAATCACAAATGTGGTTAAGTGGAACTGATGATGATGACCACAGATGTCTCCTGAAACTCCCCAATGATGTACTTAAAAGAATAAAAGTACGTCACAGATTCATCACAGAATGAAGTGCCAAAGGTCTCAGAATCACCTTTCTTGATGAATCGACGGAAGTCTTCAAATATTATCATATTTCACATACAGCGATTCGGTTATTTCTGTAATAATCAACGCATTTGCTCTCGGAAATCAGTTCATGTGGTAAATTGGAAAATAAATGTGGAAATGTTCTCGTGGCTTGGCGGAGTAACTAAATTTAAGTCGGTTAAAACTTTGCTTTTAAAGTAAATTATCATAATTTATGCATCGCAATTAATATTCATCAAACAAATAATTATGATCTTCAATATAATGACAATTCTTTTTATGATATTCAACATTATGTTTTAAAAATAATGACATGGTACGATTACAACAATGAAAGTATAATGCGCAGAATCATTAATGACAAAAGACTTTTATGAGCAACAACTTTATGCGTAAAGTTCTATGACCATCAAATTATTACAATTCATTATTCATTACGCGACGAGATATATAGACACCCAGCGAGTGATTACTACGTGTCCCGAATACAACCTGCTAGCCTCATCCCGTTTCTACAATCTGTCGGTTGCCTGTTCATCGCAAGTTATTGACATAGGCATTCGTTTTTGTAAAAGGAGCCATTCAGAAGGGGAGCCGAACTAACTCAAATAGTTCTCCAGCCGTAACAAAATGCGTTATAATCTTCTCTGAAAATAAATGCAATTATGTCATTAATGATTTTTTCTTCGAACACTTTTTTGTTGTATCCTTTGGAACTCTGTTGGGCGTAAATTATGACATGACATATAAAGTTAGAGGAGAAAAATAGATCTCGATGCCATAAAATAAGACAGACCTATTTGTTGCCACCCTAACAGAGACCTTGGCATTTACATACATTGTCTACAAGGTCTGGTACTGTATAGTGACTGGCAGTGGAATAGCTTCAAAACATAACACATGAGAAGTCAGCATGACGCGGCAGTATCTATTGTACTTGAAATCAATTTACACGACGTCAGTAGGTGCAAGATGAGCAGTGGACTTGACAGAAGAGTAACTGACTCGATATAAATTCAGCTTACGAGTATTAGCAAGATCGTTTTCGATATGTTTATGATACTGTATAGGTCTGTGCGTTAATTACAAAATAACATGTAACCTATTTCCAAACAGATGATTTTTGGATTCAGTTTCACTGTCTTTACTTTTTGGTTTCCGATGATGACACTAAGGACCACTTCTATGAAAAACTTGAAGCAACTTACAACCAAATCCCGGACTATACAATGTCAAGATTATCTTAGGAGACTCTAATGCCCAAATTGGGCGTGAGGTCATTTTCTTCCCACGATCGGCAAACACAGCAAACACAGGAATTCTAACGACAATGGGGTGCGACTAATAAGCTTTGCTGCTTCGATGTTTCCTCATAAAGAAATTCATAAGGGAACGTGGAAACATCCGGATGGAGTAACCATGAGTCAACCAGATTGATCACGTCTTAATTGACAGTCGACACAAAAGTGTGGTTGAGGACGTGAGAACCTAGCGGTGCTGATTGTGATACCGGCCATTATATACTAGGTGTAAAACTGAAAGCTAACATTAAGATAGTGTGCAAGAAGCAGAAAACAGTAAGCCAGGGATTTTATATAGAGAAACTAAAGGATAAAAAAATACAGAATTTCAGATTGAATTAAGTAACCGATTTAAAGATTTGGAATTGCAGGAAGATAGAAGTCTGGCAAAAGAAAGCGTAACCTGAGAAAACGCGGCAAATTCAAAAAAAATACATATGGTATTACTAATTATAGTAGGATTTTTTTATACAGATTTCTTGAATATTTTCAAGATTATCTGTACACATAAGAAACGATATCATCATTATCGTCGATATTATTATATCAAATAACCAACCGACAAGGATTAAGATTACAAAGTCATACTAACCTAAGAGATCCGACATCGCATCTAAACATTGTTGTTTCTCTTGGAAAACAACTTCTTTCTCCTTTTGTTTTTGCTTGAACTTACTGATCATAGTATTGTAGCAGCTTTCGCACATTACTTTTTATTGCTTTACCCATATTACGGCAGTTATAAATGCAAAATAATTGATTACACAAAATACTGATAACTACAGTACGATTACTGTTAATTAAGACCTGACAGATGGATTGCCTTCATTTAATTTTCAACTTTAATCTTATACAAATAAAATAGTTATTACTAAATCGGTAGATGTGGGTAACAGTATTCTGAAAAATGCTTTATCTATATGAAATTAAAGTTGAAAATTAAATGAAGGCAATCCATCTGTCAGGTCTTAACTAACAGTAATCGTACTGTAATCAGACTTTGACGTGCCTTTGACAGATTAATCATGTTGCCACTTAAAAAAAAGTCCAGATCACGCTTTCGTTTGCCAGACTCTATAAACTAAATTTGGGAAGAGACTAAGGAAATAGTCGTTGGTGTAGGGACGAAAATATTAGGCAAGCGGAAGCGGAAAACACGAAGAAATTGGTGGAATAAGGACTGTGATTTTGCGATGGCTGAAAGACGCAAATTGAGGAATCTTTCAGAGCAGGACGAGAAGTGGAGTAAGCGTTACAGGGAAGCACGGATTAAGTTTACGAACCAGGTAAGAAATTTGAAGAGGCAATATCTGGAGTACCAGCTCAGTCATATGGAGAAACTTATTAGAGCAGACAAATGTAGGAATTTTTACCAGGAACTAACAACGGTAAAGAAAGGATACCCGCCAGCTGCGCAATTCTTCGCGCAAGATCTTATATTTACTAGACCCGGAAGCACTGCAGGCCGAGTGGCGAAAATACTTTATGGAATTATTTAACTGTCAACCAGTAAGCAATCAGATAGAGATGCAAGCGAATGAGGGTGTGGGTGCGGTGGAAGAACCAAGCTTCGACGAAGTGAGGAAAGCAGTCATGAGGTTAAAAAATCACAAGTCACCAGGGATAGATGGAATTCATGGAGAGATATGGAAGTATGGGGGAGAAGCGGAGCAATCCAGATGATATAAGATGGTTATTAAGATCTGAAGAGAAGAACATCAACCCGAGTCGAGCATCGGGGTTATATGCCCAATTAACAAAAAAGGCTCTAGGAGAAAGTGTAACAACTAGTTACAGGGGAATTGCATTGGCTACCAACTGCATACAAAGTCCTCTCCTATGTCTTACTGGGTCGGCTACAGCCTTACGCTGACAGTATCCTGGGTGACTACCAGTGTGGCTTCCGCCAGAATCGCAGCACGGTAAGATCAACTATTTATCCTCAGACAACTGATGGAAAAGAAATGGGAGTATTCACAAAGCATTCACATCCTCTTCGTCGATTTTGCCTAGGCATATGACAGCGTTGACAGAGAGACGCTATTTCAAATATTAACAAATTTTGGAGTACCAGATAAACTCGTGCTTGAACTTGGTAATTGGCGCTACCAAAATTAGCAAAGATCTGACCACCCTTGAGGCATCCAACTGGCGTGAGGTGGCGCAGAATAGGGAATGGTGGCGTTCTCTTGTCATCGGGCCAACGTAGTAAGTAGTAAGTAAGTCTTTACTTTTTGCTAATTGTAAAAAAATAAGTAGTTAGGGTGCCAACATAGAAAATAGAAAGCTATCAGTAGTGGATGTTTAAATACAAGGTGTAAGAAAATGTGAAATATCCAAGGAAAAAATAATCCCACAAAAAACATTCCATGTAAAAAAGAGGCCAAGTCTCGAAACTCTTCCACCGTAATAAGTTGTGAGATATTTCGTATTACCAAGTCTCAGGCAATCTTATTAATCATTATTTGCTAGCTAAATAAAATTCTGTAACTTGGCAGGATTATTTGTATGCAGTTGGTGTATCTAGAAAACTGGATCGAAATTGCAAAATATTTTAGTCTTCCCTTGATTTATACACTAAACACTTATTGGATTCTAAATTTGAAGCTACTATGTCTGCCAGAAGTGCCTTAGAGTTTTGATGATCGGTCAGTCAGTCAGTGAGTGACAAAATTAAGAATGACTAGTTTTCTTAAACTAGTGGTTCAAATTGAATGAAATTTGAAATATACCGTTTTTATACAGTACCTGCTTGGTTACTAAAAATTCAGGCTTCTAGTTTTATCCACAACGAAGTTATAGGGGGTCGAAAATGGCCTGACCTGCTTCGAGAAAATGATGGTACGGCCGTGCCGCTGTTTTGCTCGACTTGGCGGGGGCACTGCCGTGCTAGTGCAACGCAAACTCTTCTCTCCGTATCCCCGGCTCACAGCAGCGTCGCCATTCTCGGCAGCGGCGGTCCAAATAATGATATTATTGCCAATCTGGGGAGAATGGCAATACCATTATTTGGAGCGCCTTCCTCCCACATAGAACGTATTAAACAATAATTCATCCTACTACATTCAGGGAGCGTAAATTCCATATTTCATTAATGTACACCAAATACCCGACCAAATTAGAATAGGAACGTACGTTGCGCCATGAGGGCAAATTCAGCAAGCCGCAGATTGCCTACCTTATTTAAATATGTATTCGTATGTATGGTTAATAAATATACATGAGAAGATATCGCCGGTACGCACAAGTTCACGGGTTGGAGACCTTTGAGTGGGTAGGTACTGTGGGTAGGCTGTAGATTTTCAAAATGCAAATACGCCATTCACGTCGCTTAACCCTTGACCCACTGACCAGTCCTATTGAAAATTGACTCTATTACAGTAACGAAGACCGGCCAAGTGCAAGTCGAGCCAAGCGCAGTAAAGTGTTTGTATTTGTTACATCGATACGCACGCGCCAAGTAAATGGTGCGGTTGCGGTGTACGAAAGTTCGCCATTTCAAGAGCATTCAATCAATCAAAAAATCAATCAATCAAAATCAATTATTTATTCTGCAAATAGGCCACAAGGGCACTTTTACATGTCAAACGGTAATTTACAATAAAATAATAATAATCTTACACAATAATAATTTCAAATCTGCAGATTAAGAACCGATATAAACGGTTAACAAACTAAATGTCACTCAGTTAATGAAAACAAAACAAAATTGCAAAATATGACCATTACATTCGATATAAGGTCTGTATCAGCATTAAAACGAAGTTAATGATACCTATTAATTTAGTATTCCAGAGATGTATAAGGTCTCTGAGCGTCCAAATACAATTAATAATTATTCTAATGTTCGTAGAGATGTATACGGTCTCTAAGCGTCAAAACAAAACAAAAAAGGAACATTAATGTAGTATTGTCAGAGATGTACAGGGTCAATAACAATAAAACGTGTCAAGATCAGAATGATGTCTCTCGTCAATACGATAATAATAATAACAACACTAGTATTTAAGTATTATACTCTTGCAAGTATTAACAGCCCGGACTCCACAAACAGCACCCGATCACGAGTATGACGCATATCTAAGCTATCGCCTCCCTCAACCATATGTTAGGGAAGGTGGCGACCCGATCAACGGCGCCACCGTAAGCAAAGCCCTATAAGCGAGCATGACATATTCAAGCCACCGGACATTGATAATAAGCCGAGCCGAGCCTATCTCGGGAATCGAACCCTGCGCACGGCCGTGGGAGGCGAGTGCGGCGCACCCGCGCACGTCTCCTGTGGCGTGCCGACCGGATCCGTGATCGGGCCTGTCGGGTACATAGTGCATGTTAACAGTATGTATAACGTAGTTAAAAACTGCAGTGTCTATATGTACGCAGATGACACTTGCCTAGTGTACGCGGACAAAGACCTAAAAATCATAGAAATATATATACAAGAGGATCTCACTAATATTATAAGGTGGTCACATGATAATGGGATTATAATTAACATTATAAAAACAAAATGTATGTGCATACGGTCCCCGTACTCTAGAGAAAGTTATAGGCCACCGCGTATAGTGGGGCACAGCTTCGACTGCCTCCACAGTCCACGGCCGGCCGCGCCGGGGTGCGCCTGTGCCGAGCTCCAGGTGGTGGAACAATACAAGTACTTAGGCCTGATCATAGATCAAACATTCTCATGGCAGCCACACATCAACAGCTTATGCGATAAACTCAGATCAGTACTTGTAAAATTCCACTACTTGAAGATTTTATTGGACAAGGCTACTATGTACTCAGTTTATTATGCCTTGGTGGACTCCCTATTGTCTTATGGATTGGCAAGCTACGGATGCACGTTTAAAACCTACTTAGATAAAATAAAAGCATTGCAAATTAGATTTATGAAATGTATGGTTGACAAAAAGACGAAAGCCAAATGTAAAAATAGTACTTATGAGCAACTTTTCCTTGAATGTAAAATCCTGCCAGTTCATGGGAGAGTAGTGTTACTGTTGGCCATGGAGCACTTTTCTAATGATGAATTCAAAAATTAGCAATAATAGTTTAACTAGAAATAGAGAAGCTGATAAGTTATTGGTACCTAGTTTCACGAACTATTATGGTCAAAGATGTAGAAAATACCTAGTCCCCAAGATTTACAACAATTTATCATCAGATATAAAACGAACATGTAAAACTAAACAATCATTGAAATATAAAACAAGCACTGAATTACTATCCAAATTCAAAGATATATTAAATTTGTAATACCTATAGTTAAACACATTCTATAAACTTGTTTGTGCTGTAAATTACTTACGCCTACTTAATACTTACTAACTTACATACCTACATAATGTCGTAACATATATTTGTGCATAAACTGGAGCATTGTCTGCCAACAAACCGCATTGCGGTTTGGCAGAAGAAAATGTTAATAGAATTAAGTTTACTTCGTGAATAAATAAATTATTAAATTAACAAAGATTAAGACGTTCGGCGAGAAACAGCATTACGTGCTCTCTTCTTACATAAAACGGAACAGTTATTTCAGGTAGGTAGTTAAAATATAATTATTACATGTATTTAGGTATATTCCTAATAGAATTAGCCTACTACTGGCTAAAAGGCATTTTTGTCGTTAAAAAAAAAATATATAATAATTAATTATAATCGTTGACAGTATAATACGCCTTTGCTTAGCAAAAGTTATTTATGCAGTTGGTGTATCTAGAAAACTGGAGTGAAATTGCAATTTTTCTTTTGTCTTGATTTATTTATACACTAAACACATTAGTGTTTAGTGTATAAATAAATCATACACATACAATTATGTATTCTAAATTTGAAGCTTCTATATCTGCTAGAAGTGCCTTAGACTTTTGATGATCGGTGAGTCAGTGAGTGACAAAATTAAGAAACTTTGACTAGTTATAATTCTTAAACCACTGGTTCAAATTGGATGAAATTTGAAATATATCGTGGTTATACAATGCGTGCTATGTGCCAAATTTTAATTCATATTTACTAGATCACAAACTACATTCAATTTAACTATATTACTTAAAAACAAAGGAACATGTTAAATTAACAAAAATAAACTTATTATAACTATATCTAAAACTAAACTACTTATAAAATAAAATAACTTACAAATAAAATATTTGCCCCAGTTCGCCGTCGCTGGGCAACGTGCCCAGAAGGCTGGCAGCATTGCCACGTTGGATGGCTATGCTTATCCTCTGTGCGAGGTATGAGCCAGCCCTCCGGTCACGCGTAATTTCGGCGAGTCGCTTCGAGCACTCCTTAAAGACCCTGTGGGCACTTTCCTCCCAGGGTCCTAGGACCGCCGAGCCGAGCCGTTTGGGGTTGAGACCCTACTCTCAACCCCAAACGGCTCAAATATGCAACCACTGTTGATGTTTGCATATTTGCGCCGCTTAAAGAGCTCGGCCGAGTTGGCTGCAGAGCCAGCCTTCATGGAGGTGCCACGGAGATGGGAGAGCGCTAGGGTATCGGCACATGTCGCGTCCCATACTAAAGGCCTTCCCATCTTCCATGGCACGAGGGTCATACCGTCGGGCCTCTTGCCATCATCTCGAGCAAGACCGGATGGCTCCAAGATGGCAGGTGCTCCTGCGCTGGCTAGGGCCCGACGGATGATATCATTTAGGCTAGCATGTCTAGGTGCACGACCTGCACTTCTGCAGCAGGATAGACCATGGTGGCCGAGCTGGTTACTGAAAATTCAGGCTTCTATACGTAGTTTTATCCACAACGAAGTTATAGGGGGATCGAAAATAGCCTGAACTGCTTCGAGAAAAGGATGGTACGGCCGTGCCGCTCGCTGTTTTGCTCGACTTGGCAGGGGCACTGCCGTGCCCCCAGATAACATTTTAGATATATTATTACATTTTGTCAAATTGTATCACAATTCATTAAATTATTTTGTTTTGTTTTGTCTTGTTTTTATACTTGTCATGTGAATGAATGTATAATCATAATGTAATATATTATAAATAAATACTTATTAATTACACGCAAGACATTTAATAACGAATTATAATCATACAAGTATATCCCAATTAAATTAAAATGAATTTACGATGTGTGCACGCGAGATACACGTAATATGCTAATGTGTGCCCTTGTGATAATGATAATATATTTCAAAAATATCTTGAAGATATTACTAAAATCTGTGAATTTTAACAATAATACGGTTAGTTGTTAGTGATGTGTTAGTGTGACGCGACACTCGTATAGATACTGAAATGTCCTTTGGTGTCTCGTGCCTTGTCTCGCCTTTCTAGTATTGGCTAACGGAGCGGCCGGCGCTGAGGAGTTAAAAGCTAGCAGTAACGAACGTCTAATTAAGTTTGCTTCCTGAATAATCTTGAGACGAATAGGTACGTGATACTATGATATATTTTTAATGTGAATATGTTCTCAGGTGAAAAGTTGTATGTGTTACTCGAGAGCAAAGTATTTGCATCTCGTGCTTTTAAGTCCTTCGCTGCGCTCAAGATTCAAACTTTGAATCACGAGCGTAGCGAGCGTAGTAGCGTAGCGATTTTAGAATCTTTCGCTTCTTCAGGACTCAAAATCAGCACTCGCAGCAAAAACAAACTTTGCTCTCCTGTTGCACAAATAACTATTAGTGCTATAGTAGGTGATACAACAAGCCGGTAGTTAATATCAAATTAGCTCATGAGAAATATTTTAGCACGGCTACTATATTTGCGACGCAATATACTCGCGAGTTACGCTGAGGCGAAAGCACGTGATCTATGATAATGATGCCAGGTCGCTACCTGATTTACCCTCCGTATAGGTGTGAAAAAAGGGGTTTGAAGTAAATGTCACACTGGCCTCCATTCAGCGTTAAAATGTAGGCTCAACAATACCCATGAACGTGTACGTTTGTTTATGTGTGTAACTAGGGTTATGCGACTAAACGGGATTCGAACCCGGGAGCATCTTGGACGTGGTAATTACTACCTTACATTCCGCACTCAAATGACTATATATTACACAGAAAGTATAGGTAACATGTTTTTTTCATCTCTGTCAGCGTTAAGGTGCTGCCACACCGAGGTTATAATGGTTCCTCTACATGATGGCCCATCCTAATGGCCCACTAGGATGGGCCAGCGT
Organism: Epinotia bilunana; assembly: GCA_947049275.1. NCBI lineage: Eukaryota > Metazoa > Arthropoda > Insecta > Lepidoptera > Tortricidae > Epinotia > Epinotia bilunana. Next base: position 11,138,116 of record OX346252.1, read on the forward strand.
GTGGAGAGGGTAGTGGTGTCAGATGGCTTATGGCGCGGCGATGTCTTTCTCCGTCTAACGCATAGTTGCGTCCTGTACGATTGGTCGTGATGGCCCACTGTATAGAGCAGGCTAAAAACGTTATAAAATGTTACATAACATCAACTATTCCTTTTCAACATCTTAGTGTTACATAGCGCTATCCTAGTTACACTATGTTATAGAACATTTTATAACCTCGGTGTAGCAGCACCTTTAGATAGGTACCTATTCAAAAGATACTGTGACAAACGTGTAGAGAAAAGAAAGGACAGACCGGACCTTAGCGATAAGACTCCGTTCATAGCTGGGCTGTTATTCGCTAAGCGTTAATGCGGCTCACCCCTCCGTTCACCCGTCACGAAACTAGACCTCTACCTGCGCTTGGTTACTACGCATCGCGGTGTCAAGATATATTTGTGGGTGAGCGTTGAGGGTGGTTGAGGTGAGCTTAAAACAAGTTACAGAATAGCGGGGCTGGTGTCATAATTTGAGAATAGACCCAAATATCAGCAAGAGCATGTCGGATTCGTACATCAAGGGTTCAGTCAGTCCAACGTTATCGTGAATTCAGTGTATTTAGGTATTAATTCTTTATTGGGATATACGTATGTACTTAAACAAGGACATAAATACCTGTACACGCCTTTATGACATTGACAATAGAGTCCTGTACATATATTTGTGTCCTTATTTACGAGTATGTACGGATATTCGAACGAGCGAGCGAAGCGAACGAAGTTCTATGCTTCAGCTTGACCCGAAGATCGTTAGTATGCGGTGTCCGGCCGGTGTCTGTCCCTCTGTCCCGCTTGCATTTCTCACCCGATTCTCGTGAAATTTTGAGAGCAGGTTTGCTAATTATATATATATAATTAGCAGCTAATTTTGTAAGTGACTAGACAAAAATATAATATATATATATATATATATATTATATTTATTAGCTAATTTTGTAAGTGACTAGACAAAAATATAATATATATATATTATATTTTTGTCTAGTCACTTACAAAATTATTAATATGTACCCCTGACTGTACCTACTACGTTATAATACGGTAATTAATTGATAGTGATATCAAATCAGCAACCTTTTATAATTCGTGAAATTGGAACTCATCTCTGACGAGTTCAATTTTCTGAAGTTTTCATGCTCTGTATTAAGCAGAATCGTTTATGACTAAATTATTAATTTCACAAGTTGCGAATTTTACACGTTTAAAAACTATCGTCAAATAACGTAATGTTTTTGTTCTTTATGTATTTCAAACAGCAATCTTAAAAATTGCAAAAATAATTAGTTAGTAGCTTTAATTTTTCCGAATACTTTATTAAGCTTTATTTTTTGGTGATGTTAAATGTTTTTTTTACAAGGTTTTATTTAACTTGAACTGTTACTTTGTTAAAGTGGGAGTAATCTTGGAACTGAATTTTAAACCATTTAATCTCAACCGACCCAGCTGTAGAATACACCTTTAGTTCCGAAGACAATGCAATATTATGGGACATAATATTGCTACTGACATAATATTGCATTGTCATAATTTATGGCACCATCGAGCTGATCTGATGATGGAGACAGAAGATGGCCATGGCAATTCGGTATTTCAGAATCGTCCCAATGAGTATTTGATGACGGTATACAGAAGAGTACATTTGGCAACAAAAGCTTGTACCAAAAATGATCTTTTTGACACTTATACTATTGTCAAATACCGTATTATCTCTCAACGATGATTAACTATTGGGACATACAGCTGTTTAAAGATAATACTAAGAAAATGTATCACAGAGAAAGGGAAACCTGTCGAGCGTGTTACTTTACTAGTTTCCATTCCTTTAGAACACTGTCTCAAAAGGGGGGCTACATGCGTCTTCTGTTCAGGCCTCGTCCGGTAGCTGACTCATATGAATGTGTTAATTGTTCCTACACACGCTCACTTCTCCATTTACGAGGCGTGTGACGCGTGCAACATAAACATTGCGGCGACAAGCATACACAGTGCACACGGTAGACAATACAAGCAGGAGGTGTTAATCGAAACTGCGTATATAGGTAGAGGTACATATATTGACAAATAGGCCCTTCGACACCATATTTAAAACCCAATAAAATGGCGAGAAAGCTATGTATCTAATGCCATAATTCTAAGAATGCATACTTTTAAAAGTAATCATAATCATAGTAAATATAATAATAATAAACCATTTATTTCAGGCATCTAAAGCCCATAGTTACAAATAATAATAATAATAATAATAAAACCTAGCTTAAGATAAAAGATGAATAAAGAGAATAATAATAATAAATATAAGGGGACAATCTTACACAAATCAACCTAGTCCCATAGTAAGCTCAGTAAGGCTTGTGTTATGGGTACTAGACGACGATATATATAATAGATATAAATACTTAAATGCATAGAAAACATCCAAGATTCAGAAACAAATATTCATGCTCATCACACAAATATTTGCCCTTACCGGGATTCGAACCCAAGACCTTCAGCTTCGCAACAACAAATACCTTAAAGGCTAACTAACATACATTACAATTATAAAATTAAAAAACTGGGCAAGTGCGAGTCTGACTCGCGCGCCGAGGGTTCCGTACAAACTTTCATACAATATATACCCGTCACGACCCTGCATTATTAGGAACCAATTTCGATAATTCTTATTTTATTTGAAAGAAGGCACTTTCAGAATACTTTCATACAAATTTAAAGAATGAATATCAAACACAAAAGTGTCAAATTACCATCTTAGTTTAAAAATGGTTTTTTTTGTAAAATAAAAAAAATACGCTAGATAGAGGTTAAAATTATAACTTTCCGGTGATATTTACGTTAATCTCAATCTTATATATTTATTTCGAACTTTTCGCTTGGTAAACTTCGGAGAAAGGGGGGGGGGATGGCATTTTTTTCAACAATTTCACTTATAAATCAAAATTTTACTACTGTAGAAAAAAAACGAAAAACTGTTTTAAAATGCCCAACTCAAGCCCTTTCATAAGATACCCCACTTGACCTACTAACTAAACTTTTAATTTAGACGATAGATATAAAAAATATATATTTCAAGTTTTCATGTCCATACACGTGGATTAACTTTCTTTAAAACGATTCCAAACTTAAATGGATGGCATTAGTAATTCCTGAGATATTTAACTTTGTGACAGACAGACAAACGGACAGAGTCGCACCATAAGGGTTCCGTTTTTACCTTATTGGTCCGGAACCCTAAAAACGAATTATATGGAACGAACATGCGTTACTATAACGTGACATTCATTAATGTGATAACACATTCCCGTAGTATTAACTACCTCTGTAATTTTATTCGGTAGAAACGCTGAAATAGTTGTAGCTTGTTGTCTTTTTTAGGGTTTCGCAAAGCAGGCAAAGGCAGCAAACAAAGGAACCCCCATAGTTTCGCCATGTCCGTCTTTCCACCTGCAGCTTTTTAGGGTACCTCCCCTACACGTCATTTTTTCTCGGTAAACTCATAGTGACTTAGGGAATGCATACCGGTTAAACGGTTAATCATTTAACCTTTAAATTGGCCGAATATGAGTGCGGTAAATTACCGGTAAAATAAAATCATTTACCGGTAATTTACCGGAACACGAATTATAGATAAAATTATACATTTTAACGATTATTAATTATTTATCGTCATGGTTATATATATCTCAATAACCCTCCTTTTATCATGTAAAAATGACAATTGAATGAACTTGTTAGCGTTATTTTACCGTACGACGGTACGTTCCCTTAGTGATCTGTTTGCAAGATATTGGGCTTTAAAGCCCTAACCAAGTAATAGTCGACCAACTTAATAATGTACCTACTTGGAAAGGTACTTCCGTACAAATTCGGCCGACGCAACCGCACCATTTACTTGGCGAGCGCGTGTCGACTCGACTGTCGATGTAACAAACACAAACAGACAACTACGGAACCCTACACTGCGCGTGGCCCGACCCGACACACACTAGGCCGGTTTTTTTTTAATATTCAGCTTGTCTAACGGAAAGCGTAAACTAGCCCGTGGACGTTTGCTACTCCAGTGGAGTCCAAAGCGCGTTGCCAACCGTTTAGTGATTTGATGATTCACTGTGTCACAGCGAGATATGAAAGCAGGCCCCTCGTCACTCACAACACAGCGCATCCTCAGGGTTTTTTCAAGCTTAGTCGTAATTTTTACGCGCTAGCGTGGAAAGTGATTTTAAATTTTGAACGCCGCATTCTCATATTACCTACGGTTAGAAACGTAAGGTCTTACGATCATTTAATTTTATTTCATGGTGTTATTTTTCTTAGTGATAATATTAAATGAACTATGTATACTTTTCTCTGGTCTCATTTTCGTAAAATAAAGTTACACCTCTTACAAAACCATCGTTAATGATTTACCCCGAAAGTTTTTGATTTGAATGTACCTACACTTTGTTGTACGAGCATCAACATCCCGGGGGCACTTAAAGATTAGGTCGTTTCATTACTACGCGTTAATTATGTATGTACCTACCTACACTACACTATATGTCCGCGCGGCTTCACCCGACGCCACGCAATAAAATATATCCTACTAGCTTCTGCCCGCGACTCCGTCCGCGGGGTACTCGTTTCAAGTTTTCGATAAAAACTATCCTATGTCCTTCCTCGGGACTCATACAGACACACTTTCGCATTTATAATATCAATGGTGTGGATGAACATACACCATGAAGGCCCACCCTATCCTAAAATTGTAAAGAGGAAAAGTCTGTCAGGTTCGAATAGCCTTGTAAGTTTGCATGAAGGGAGTAATCGCAGGAACTAGGTACCCAGTCGATTTCAAAAAATCTTTCTCTTGTATTATAAAGTGGATCGTCGGTATAGTATAAACATAGGCTACATTTGATCCCGCGGCTCCACCTAGCTTATCTGTAATACAAAATAACGAGGGCAGCTCGTATACATATAGTTATATAATTATGGTTCTGGTAATGACTAAATAAATCAGGTAAATGTTTCATGTAAATTTAATCCTGTTTCATATTAGGTACTTATTCATAACTAATATAAAGCAATGAATTGAGGCCGCATTTTAACTATTGCCCATTAAAAATATCGTGTTTTGCGGACAGAAAGGATTTCCTTTTAACGTGTAATGCATTGGGTATCCAGGGGTAGGGAACTTTCGACAGGATTCAGGCAGTAGTCAAGTAAATGGATTCCAAAATAAACAACCAAATCAAAGAGATGCGTAAACCGTCTTAACGCTGAGAAACATTTCGTAATATAGCAACTCTACAATGGCCGTTTACGCGAGCTCCCAGGCCTTGGGTGGTAACAATTTAATCTCAATCCTACAAAAGGGAGGAATGATATTCAAACAAGTTTAAAATAAATAAACGCTCTTTGAATATTTTATTGTTTATCTTACAGGAAATACGAGTTGGGCATGTAAACAAAGTGGGTTAATGTTAATAAGTAATGATTGCCTAGTTACACAAATGTATTCGCATGCAGTTTGAGTACGTAGGAGAACTTAACGCAGTCAATAACGAGACATGATTTGCTGATTAGTATCGAGCACGCGTTTAAGAACATTTATATTCTCAGTACACAGGGACGTAAACCAGCAGAATCGAGAAATGACGACCTTCAAACAATGCCCTTTGTCTACCTATACCTATAAAGCTACAGCGTTCAATCCGACTACCTAATCTCGATTGTGTCTTTTAGTTTAGACAATAAGAAGGCAAAAATGCGAAAATGTAGGCAAAAATAAATAAATAATAGAGGACTATCTTACACAAATCGATCTAGCCCCACAGTAAGCTCAATAAGGCTTGTGTTATGGGTACTAGACTCGTATATTAAATAGATATAAATACTTAAATATATTGGAAACATAGAAAGACTCAGAATTAATATAACACAAATATTTGGCCTTAGTAGATGATCTATTTCGTCACTTGCTTCTTCCTGCGGGTTCGTTCGTACTAAGCATGGAGGCAAATTGAACATATTTATTTCGAGTGCCATGGGTCGCATTGATCAACCTTCGTGTATCAATCCACTATATTCATATACACGTAAGACATATTATCGGGCGTCATACTCGTATTGTTCGTTTACTTTTGTTTGGCTTAAAGTTGTAAGGTTAGCAATCGTGCCTGGATTTGTTGACGAAACAGACGCCAACGAAGCTAATTAAACATGTTACTTGCCGTCAATTTGCATTTTCAAATAATTGTATAGGTACCCAATAAGCGTGACCGTCAGTCAAAAATTAACTCAGTGTCATTTTGGTGACGACAATGAAGTATTCAGTTTGTATGAAAATTAACTTTATCTTTTAATTTTATAAATGATGCATACACACGCTAGATACTTAATAGGTGCAACTAGTTAATCTTCACCTAATTTATGTTCTCACAAAACTGACAATGAGTTAATTTACGTGTAGGTACCTACACAAATATTTGATACTGCCCAAATATATGAATTGTTCTTTAAACATATTATAAGAAAAGAGATTACCAGGTAACATTATATCCTACATAGCGGATTAGGTTGTGTTATCCAGTGTGTTTCTTTGTTTCAGAAGTAGAAAAAGAAATGAGGTAAAAAATAGCGCCCCAAATCCAAAATGCGACGAATACTCGTATTGTTTTGCTACGCCATTGCTGTAATAAACGCGATGGAGCCACCCAACATGTTTGATTTCTGGACAGACCAGTTTCGGCCCTTGCCCCGTAACCCGAAGGAGGGATTTCTAACAGATTACACCCCCCAGGATCAGGAAGAGTTCGATTTTATAATTGTCGGAGCGGGCTCGGCGGGGTGCGTTCTGGCCAACAGACTGACCGAAGTGAAACAATGGAAGGTTCTATTATTAGAAGCTGGAGGCAATGAAAACTTCTTCTCTGATATCCCCATATTTGCTGCGTTCCTTTCTTTAACTCCAATGAATTGGGGTTACGTCTCCGAACCACAAAAAAAAGCTTGCAAAGATCTCCGAGGTAAAGTGTGTTTCTTACCGCGGGGGAAAGTTCTCGGTGGCAGCAGCGTATTAAACTTCCTCATCTATCAACGGGGACATCCCGAAGACTACAATGACTGGGCCGGAATGGGCAATGCTGGCTGGAGCTATTCCGAAGTGCTACCCTATTTTAAAAAATCGGAAAATATTAGAATTCCTGAGCTAATGAATTCTTCGTACCACGGCAGAGGAGGGTATTTGGATATTGACTACGCGCCGTATCGGTCTCCCCTTGAGAGTATTTTTAGACGAGCGGGGGAAGAGCTCGGTTATCAATGGAGCGATCCAAACGGAGAAAACGTTATTGGTTTTTCTAAACCTCAGGCTACTATGAGGAAAGGTCGGAGATGCAGCACTTCGAAAGCCTTTCTAGAACCTGTCCGCTTCCGGCCCAACTTGAAGGTGTCAAAGTATTCCACAGCGACTAAACTGCTAATCGACCCGAACACTAAAACCACTTATGGCGTTGAGTTTTTAAAACGTAATAAAAGGTAACGTAATTTTACAGTCCGTGCTGATGAATATTATATAATAATATGTCACCAATTGATATATTCCCGCTACTCTTAGGTAAATGTAGGTACTGCATTTGCACGTATGAAGCTGCTTTTAGAAATAAAATAATGTAGGGCGGCCTCCAGGATGCTACTACCTATCATCATCATCATTCGCTCGTCCTTATCCCATTTACTACCTATATACCTACGAAATACTTTTTTGGCTACGATTTATAAGATTGAAATTAACAGTGTCCTATCGTGTCAACGCCATTTCAATAATCATCCAAAGTCTTTTGATCCCATCTGTGGCAGAGACAGCCACAATTATAAATTTAAATACTCTTTACGTCACACCTGGCTATAATGCGAGTTTTACTGCACGCTGCGCGTCCGGTAAAACTCGCATTGTGGCCAGATGAAGACGTAAAATCGTGTACTTACCACGGGCGGTAATTCGTACAGCCCCAGATCGCATATTTATGGCCCTTACCTTCGGTTCAGGCCACAAACAACTGCGATCTGGGCCATTCACGAATTCACCGCCCTAGGTACGTAATGTACTATAACACATTTGCTCGAAACGTAACTCTTATTATGTCGCTTTTAGGCTCATAACCCTGGGAATTAAATACGCGTGTTTTATAACATTACGACACTCGTGTGTTATGGTTATATCGCGATTAAGTCACGTTAGCACCTTGCAGCAAGATGTATGCATGAACACGGTGCATTCTTGAACTAACCGGAATGTACAGCTTTTTTTGAATTCTCGGCAAATGGATTCTTACTCTGTCTATCTGTGTGTTGGTGTATCTGTGGTATCGTAGCTCCCAACGGAGGGACCGATTTGAATGCGGTTTTTTTTATTCGAAAGCTAATGTGATCCCGAGTGTTCTTAGCCATGTTTCATGAAAATCTGTTGAGCCGTTTTTGAGATATTGGACTTTGAAATGAAAATGTCCGGGGTTTTTCAACGCGCGTATGTATGTATGTATGTAAGCACTTTATAGTACGCAATAACAGGTTAAAGAATATACATGTCACACAATAGATCAAAGTACAAAGGCGAAATTATCCCTTTAAGGGATTTCTTCCAGCTAACCTTTGAGCAATTGAGAGGAACGTTTCTACGTTGTAGTTAATTAATTGACTATTTCTTTTTGGAATATACAAACGTTTATTTAAGTAAAACTATAAATTTTTGATAGCATTTTACATTAATTAATAAAGATAATATTTTAAAGCGAAGATATTTATTTTATTTTGTATTGGCTGTTTAAGTCTGGCTTTACACATGCGCGCGCACTGCGGTAACTTCACGAGAAAAACTTTTGCGCGCCATTATAGGTTATTTAACAAATATTTGTAAACATTGATAATGCGTGTTTGGTTATTATCAAAAATGTTGACTCGTGGTGACTAGAAAAGTGATAAATAGAATGGACGCCACTGGAAATTCTTGGCGGTTTGCAATATGTGAGTAAAAACTTGTTGCCATCATTAAGTCAAGAAAATAACTTGGCAGGCCTATAACATTCTCTGACCCGCGGCTCGCTCGAAAAAATTCCGCCTCTGATATAATTATCAACATACCTCACTTGTATCACAATGTATATACTATTACGGGCCGTGCCAGTTTAAGCTGGCACTAGAATATAAAAGGTATGGGTACCTAATACCACCTTAACATATCTCGTCGCCTCTAGATATGTATGAAATCGCCGTAACCTCTCACAATATCCTATCCTACCTAGGTACATTAATGGCCGGTTCCAATAATCAATCCACCGATAGTTTTCCTTACCGGCAGTTACATTTTGACAGATTACCCGTAGCTAATGTGTCAAAATGTAACTGTTGGTAAGGAAAGCTTTCGGTGGATTTATTATTGGAACCGGCCATAAATCAATACATATACACATGTAGTGTAGCCAGTGACTATGTTAACACCCCCCATGGTGTTTAAACCAGCTCTAGCTAGCATTAGGTTGTAAAGGTATGCCACTTCACAATAACTATATAGGTAAGAATCAAGATATTTATTCAACTACAAGACTAACCCTACGTATAGGTTTGTACATTGGTTATCCTGATTTTATGTTCTCCAATCAAAATACCCACTCCTATAATAAAATTGAAGAGGCGAGAGATAGTATGAAAAAGTAAACGTAGAATTATAACGGCAACGCGTTGCCAAAATGTGATAAAGCGATCGATCCATACACGCTATTCCGTTGTTGTTTTTTTGCTTTAGGTAGCTGACTATGCTCCCATTCCTAAGAGCTCAACTAGTCCCAAGATAGGATTTAACGATTGTGTACATTATAGTAATTCACAAGGTGGTTGTGCGGTAAAAAGGTGGTAACGATCCAGTCAAACCTAGCACCAGGTCACATAGCACTCTCCTAACTCACCCCAGATCACTCACCCGCATCTTCATCTTTCTAAAGGTACGAATGGTAAAAAGCTCGTATCCATTTATTTTTATTGTTATTGGGCAAATCGTAAATTTGCCATTCCTTTCTGACGCCTTTTAATTTGCTTCCTAGGTATCGAGTTCGAGCTCGGCGTGAAGTGATATTGGCCGCGGGTGCCATTGGTTCCGCCCAACTTCTAATGGTGTCAGGAATAGGTCCTCGACGACATCTTCAGGAGACAGGCATCGAGCCCCTTATAGATCTACCGGTGGGATACAATCTCCAGGACCACGTCACATTCTCCGGAAACGCATTTATAGTGAATGAATCTCGGCTATGTGTCAACGATGTAAGACTTAAGGATACACAAGTTTGCATTGCATATTTAGCACGGTCTTAGGTTCTTCTTTTTCATTAGCGGGGTTGCATTAGCATGGGCAAGACTTGCAAAATGTGACATTTCCCTGCCATGTTGTTTCATGTCTCTGTCGTTCTCATTTTTAGGGTTCCGTAGTCAACCAGGGACCCTTATAGTTTCGCCATGTCCGTCTGTCCGTATGTCCGCGGCTTGGCTCAATTACCCTTACTACTAACAAAAAAACTGTAATTCGTTATTGGTATATATAAATCAATCACGCCGAAAAAACAATATAATACAGGGTGAAACATAAGTCGGAAACAGATTTGTTGTTTCTATCGCAGTATTTTAAGGCAAGTTAACTCGAACCAAACAATTAAAATTTATAGATAATAATTTTAAATAGCAAAAACACCAACTTTATGGTCGCCCTATTTAACAAGACTTGGTCTTTATCTTAAAGTGACAGTTTAACGCAGCAATTAGGGTGACCATTGAACTCAGTAAATTTAATTAAAAACAAAGTTATGGAATTAACAAACAACGTTTACATATTTTTGCCTGTTGTCGCATCCACACGTTTAAACTAAAGTTAAATAGTAAGAAACACATATTTCTGTTCACGACTGTTACATTCACCCAGTATAATATTGAAAAAATCTTTCGGGTACCTACCCTATCTTAAGGGGGGCTGTAATTTTTTTTCTCGATAAACCAATGTGTGTTGTAGGTATCGTTGGATAGCTTGTAAATATTATGGGTTTCTTAAAACCATTGTTCAACTCAGTGATTAGTTTGCGAGATATTGAGCTTTAAAGCCCTAATTTTTGTTCGATGGGTACCTATTGATAACTGGAGATTCAATGTGCTTTTTTCTTTTTCTGATTTTCTAATTAATCTATGTCTCTTCAGTTAATAAAAAGCTAATGTGCCATTTCTTAGACGTATATTTTATCATTTTTACTCATAATTATTGTCCTAAGTATATACCTACACATTATTTTATACCTAAAGTCTTGTTCGGAATTAATTATCTAATGGTAAAAAGTACCTCAAAACTTTCCTGTTTTCACGCTGAAAAAATTACCCGGGTGGATTACTTTCCTGTGAATAACGCCCGGGCGTAGGTTCCCCGGCGTCCCGATCCTTTCATTACGCTATAGTACCCACCCAACAAGATTAAATTACTATAATACAACATAAGTAGATGTACCTACCAATCTCTATTTTTCAGCTTTGGGATTAGGGCTCCTTTAGGGCACAACCGGGAATAACGCTAGAAGGATGATAATCTTCTTTTCTGCGGGCGTAGCACGGTTGCCATTTTTACAAGCTTTTATTTACTTTCACCTGTCCCGTTGTCTGTCTGTCTGTCTGTAATCAAATCTTGCAAGTTAAATTTGACCCACTTCCCGGTGACCGATTGAGCTGAAATTTTGGGTATAAGTATAGTTTGTAAGACAATTCAATATTATGGTACCATCGAGCTGATCTGATGATGGATACGGAAGGTGGCCATGGGAATTCAGTACTTACCCGACGTAACCCCGTTGAGTTTTGGCTCGTTTGAATCCTTTCAATGAGTAGTTGATGATGATATACAGAAAAGTACAGTAGGCAATAAAAGCTTGTACCAAAAATGAAATTTTTAACAGAAACTATCACTTATCGTTGTGGATAAGACATCTGTCACTCTCGGACTCGCATACTTGACAGAGCGTGATGGGTGTCTTTACCACAACGATAAGTGATAAAACGGCAACCATGTTACGGCGACAGCATTTAAAAAGAAGCTTTTTAGTTCGAGTGTATGTGTTGATGAGTAAATGTCATGCGATTTCATCATGCTTTGGTCGTTTGGGAAACGATTAACTAATGAATAATTATTGAAATATCCTCAAGCGAACTCTTAACTGTACATTTATCCATGATAGGAGTAAGCCGGCCACACCTTTTTAGGGTTCCGTACCAAAAAAGGTAACAAAGGGACCCTTCTGATGCGACTCCGTCCGTCTGTCTGTCAAAATTAAAATATGTATACATTTTAATTTTCTATGAAGAATTACGAATATGAGGGGAGGCAAAAAAAAACAACTATTCGGTCAAGTGGGGTATCATGTGAAAGGGCTAGAGTTGCACTATTTGAAGCAGTATTTCTTTTTTTTCTACATTGGCAAAATTTCGATCTATGAAGGAAAATGTAAAAAAATACCATTCCCCCCAGTACTACTTTTTCTGTATCTAGCGTATTTTTTGTTTTATTTTCAAAAATCATTTCCTAGTTAAGTTTGCAATTTAATCAACTTTATAAGTACTTTTTAGTTTTGAAATTCCTATGAGACTATAATAGAAGTACTCTTTTTCATTTAAAAATAAACGGGATCGGTTCACGTGATAAACGATAATCGCTGAAACACCAACATACATACTAAGCCGATTGCCCTTGCACGTTAGTACCAAATGGGGCCGATAGATGGCGCTGACTCCATCCCTACTTAAGATTTTTCTAGAATTAATGGGGTTGGGACGACCAAGATAATGTCTTGGTAGTTTGATGTTTTTGGTGTAAAAGTTATTCGTTGTTTGAAATTGAATTGAATTCTGTTGTGTTGGGTTAATAGTAGATTGTATGTCAAGGGTTTAAAATAAGCCATATTATCACGAGATAGTTGTTCTCATACCACGAGATGGTTGACCTCACTTCGTTCGGGAAAATAGTACGAGGGGTAATATGGCTTTTAGACCAGATTTATACATTATTTATACTAAACGGGACTTAATCGCGTATAATTAAATTATTTATTTACCTCACTGAGCTCTCCCGACGTTTCGGATGTGTTGCAACATCCATGGTCACGGGAAAACTGGCTTGAGCGGGTATCAACATCTTCTTGCTGCGCGGGTTTTCCGAACTACCCGCATTTGGTCTTTATTAACCACTTGTACACTAGGGTTGTCACCCGGCCGACACACAACACTAATAATGTCCGGTGATATAACGGACGATGTTTTTTGACTCTAACGATTGGCGATTGGTTTGGCGATTAAGTCCCGTTTAGTATAAATAATGTGTGAGAATCGTGAACGTTTAAATCAACAGATTTATACACTCTACTTTTCACTTCGACAGAGAGAAAATAGTTAAAACAAAGAATATCCATCCCAATCGATACTAAATACCACGGCGAAAAGATTGTTCAATTTGGCGATTGTTTTTTTTTTATAAACTGCTTTAACACAGATACGAAATATTGACACCACGAATAAACGCCTCTGACCGTTTAATAGCCGTGTCTAAACGGCCGAGCGCGGCGGATAGCATACGGTGCATATGATAAAGCGAGATAGACAGCGTCTATCCCCCTCTATCTCATAACTTATATCATAATGCGATACTATACGCTTAAACGTTTGGACGCGGCTATAGACGGCCGGTGTTTATTTTTTTTAAAGATTGTGAATTCGGGAATTTAAAACGCCTAATAATATTTGAGATTTATTCTGTTTCCTTATTGGTTGATTTTAATATATAGCTGTATTCTGATTAGTTTATAGCAAATACAAATGGTTTGTAAATAGTTGTTATTGGTGGAATTAATACGTTTAAGTGTTTTGATTGGTAAAATTAAAATGTTTTAAAATATGTTTTATAAATATGTTTACATATTTTCCCTAGGGGCTAAATGTGCTACTTTAGCCCCGCTATCTAAGCCTAATATGACACACTTTTCGAGCATGAGAAGTGAAAAATAAGTAATTTAACAGGCGAAAATTACTTCGGTCTATTTGTCGTCGTATTCGTTGTTCAGTGAAGGTGTCAAATATTGGGACATTTACTTTACCTTGAGTTAATTGATACTTTGTACGGAACCCTCGGTGCGCGAGTAAGACTTGCACTTGACCGGTTTTATTTTAATGTATATTACCTCGTTTTGTAGCTTCTCGCTGTTCCTTTTCTAATCATGAATATCTTATATACTGCTCAAAACAAAATAAGGGCCACTTAGTTAGTTAGTTATACTGGGCTCTTTTCCGCAAATCGACATACAGTGTGCCAATTTTGCGTGAAAATGGCGGGGCTAGTCTAACCACCCCACAGCTCCTTTAGAAAGTTGGTGCCTTGGTGTTACTGACTGCGTCCCGTAGTGTGTCTGGAGACCCTAGATGCTTATATAAGGGCCACTCTCTTGAATGCCAAGTCACAAATTTTTATTAACCAGCAAATAAAGATTAATAATAATGCCTAAGACTTGGTACTACGAAATATCTCACAACTTTTTACGGTGGTAGAGACTTTTTTAAATGGAATGTTTTTTTATGGGATCACTTCTTTTTGTAGGTATTGTATTATCATTGTTATCAATACATACAAATTACGAATGCAGTCCCATTCTTGCTTTTTAATTTTTTGTCCCATTAACTGCAAATTTTACTTTGTGTAATCCTATATAATTATATGTCATTACAAATGATTTATGCAGTGATAGCTATCTAGAAAACTGGACCGAAATTGCAAAATACATATATAGTGTTTATACAATGCCTGCTTGGTTACTGAAAATTCAACCTTCTAGTTTTATCCACAACGAAGTTATAGGGGGGTCGAAAATGGCCTGAACTGCTTCGAGAAAAGGATGGTACGGCCGTGCCGCTCGCTGTTTTGCTCGACTTGGCGATCATGTTAGCTGCGATTGATCCGAGCCTAAACTCTGTCTCCGTATCCCCAGCTCACAGCAGCGTCGCCATTCTCGGCAGCGGCGTATCTCGCGGGCACCGGGCCTCTCACGCTCCCTGGCGGAGCGGCTGGGATGGCCTTCACCCGCACCAGATTCTCGGAGGACCATGCCGAGAACCGCCCCGATATTGAGATAGTCATGGGCGCAGGCTCGCTCGCCGGCGACATGCTAGGGGTCCTACGAGGGTTGCTAGGTATATATGTTTATTATTACTATTAAATATCAACATGTCTAAGATATAATCATCATCATCATATCAGCCGAAAGACGTCCACTACTGGACATAGGCCTCCCCTAAAGAGTGCCACAACGACCGGTCCTGCGCCACCCGCATTCAGCGGACTCCCGCGACCTTTATCAAGTCATCAGATGTCATGAGATTAAATAGATCTCTATTATAATTCATAAGATTAAACAATCTTAAGAAAAAGGAGAAGGAAGGAATAGTAAAGTCACATAAGAAGTAAAGAATCCCCCCCTCCCTCTTAAGGAATAAGTGACTTACAAGTAGTACCTACAAGTTTTAAATGTAGTTTTTATGAATAGCTTTTATTGCCGACGGTACTTTTTTGGACAATCATTAACTACTCTTGGCGAGACGGTTTAAAAAAACGGGATTATAATGTCTCTATCTCCACTCTAATACCAGCTTTATGGTACCATAATATTGCGTTTACGTCCAATTTAAAAGAGTGTACTAACTTACCTTCAAAATTTAAACACGCTTGATCTTAGGGAAGCGAGTCTGGCTCTGACGTGCAAGATTTGATCTACATAAACAGATAAACTGGCTTGTATTCATTGTGTACAGTAATATTAAAATGTCGAGTGTGCTACTCGACATTTTAATATTAAGCTTACGATGCACCCGAGCGTGCGTCATTACGCTGTTTACCTAATGCATTTTATTACTTTGTTATTCCAGTGCAATAAAGGTACTCAACCAGGACGGTTACATCTTTTACTTAAGACATCGTTCCAATCAAGGGGAATTTATTTATTTTCTTAGCTAAGTATTTTTTGTTCTGTATTTTGTTGATGTAGAACTTAGTTTCCTATTTGAAATGTACGCCTTATATTAAATAAATAAACTGACTTGTAAACACATTAAAAAGCTCGCATCCTTATAGGAACTCCAATTTGGATTACAATTGAATTACTTAAATTACATATAGAAAAAGAATAACGAATATACCTATAGTTTACAACATATATCTATAGTTTGTTCCGTTTAGTTTGTTCCGCGGCAAAGCTTCCAGCCCGTCTTCCCCAAGTTCGGGACCCGAACCCACGAATTGCATTCTAACGCCATCTTCCAGACAGTAGATAAAGCTTTAAGCGCGCGCTGTGATCAGATCATTCATTGTCACGCGTTATTACGGTAAAACGTTCTTTGTTGAATAATGCTTTAGGTGCTTTTCGTAGTTAGTAAATCAAACCCCAAATTAATCTTAATGTGAATCAAAACAAAACTTCGATTATTTATTCATATACTTCATCTTATTTATGTAACCATGTGATATATGTGACTGTATATAAAGTGTTGTATAGTATTGTATTGTACCCCAACGACGCCATTTAAAGCGAAGCAATATCGTTCGTAAAACAAACAACCCATTTCGTCGCAATGAGTAGGTACGTACAAAAAGACTGGTAGTAAATATTGTTCAAATTTAGTTCAACAACCACTTAACTGGGCCCCGTACTTAATGCCAGTCAACCAATTTGAACTGCTCGAGGAATTCAGTAAAGATCTCAAATTCCAGTTTTATTGCCAACTGCGAGTTGAAATTATGAATCAGGTATTAAACTAGTTCAGTTGAATTGAAACCAGCAAATACATATTCAATGAAGTAGAAATACGAGGTGCATCAGGTGCATGTAAAGGTGAAGCTACATAAACTAATTACAGACATAGATATATTTCATGTCATTGTATATGCAAAGTTTCGTTACAATCCAACACGTAGTTTTAAAATAAGAGCGTAACTACGTTCGTATGGAGAATCGAGCTTACTGCGGACTTAAACACGGCGGCGTTGCTACACGTTAGGTACGAAGGTGTTCAGCCCCTTCTGAGGCCGAGCGCACCTTCGCACTATTTATATTGGTTTGCCAGTTATTGATACATAACCATACTTACAGTTATATTTCAGCCACCATGCACCCGTCAATAGACATAATTTTATAAATGTAGGTTTTAAACAAATTCCATAGCTAATGAAAGATTAGGTAAACGAAACCTCATCTCATTTGTATGCACAGACATCCATTAGGAAAATAAATATGTATGGTTCGGTACTTACTGCTTACCTGTTACGATATTAGTTAGGTACCTTTACCCTACCCTTTAAACCGAGTAAATATTGTATTACGCGCGTTGATTACGTAGTGGTTAAACAATAATTACAGTACCTTACCTACGCAGCATCCAGGAACGATATTGTTACCAACAGGCCATTTTCAAAAGTCAGTGTAACTAATTAGTGTGAGTACTTAGAAATAAATAACTTGTTAGTTTAATGACGACGACTAAGCTTACAAATTATGTGAAAAGTAACTTTTTTTCAGTTAGGTAACGCGTTTAAGTATTTATACGAGGGCGACACTGAAAGTGTTTAGATCTGGCCACTTGTAAACAATATAATGAAAATATAAGTAAAAAATTTGAAAATGGAACTGCAAATATTATTATTTAATTTGTCATTTGTTTTACGATTTGGCAGCAAATAGAAAATTGACTGTGTCACGTCAGCATGAATTTAACGCTAGAAAATTTTCGTGCAATGATTTTTTATGGCTCAATGTCATTTAAGTCAACAAGAAAGTTATGGTTTAGACTTCGATTGGGCTTAATCGCCCCATCTCGTGCCACTGTTTACAACCTGATTTAATGAGTTTAAACGTGGTCGCACTAATCTCACCGATGATCTGCGTGAGGGACGGCCTTCTACGGCGACGACTGAAGATAACATCAGTACGTGAGCGTTTCTCAAAAAAAATGCCACTATTATTAATTGTACTTATAGGAATTTTATGTTAACTATTTCCACTCAGAATCAGGAGCTCTTTCGACCCTGGTAGAACAAAAAACTGTCCCAAAGATATTTTTCCTATTGTGTTACCATTTACCATACACTTTGTATGGTGGTAACACAATAGGAAAGTTCAAAAATGTATGAACATTTTGGGACACTTTTTTTCTACTATTGGGATGGAAAGACATCGTGATTTTGAGTAGAAATAACATAAAAGTTGCAGAAAATCTCCGAAAAAATGTAGTGGCATTTTTTTTGAGAAACGCTCACGTACCGTATGATAGAGACTGACAAAAGAGTGACCTATCAGCAGATTCGGGCAAGTTTAGGCATCGGTATGAGCCAAGTGCACAAAATCCTCCATGAACATTTAGCGGTCAGGAAGCTTTGTGGCCGGTGGATATCTCATAATTTGACCGAGGCCCAAAAACTCCGTCGTGTTGATTGGTGCCGTGAAATGGTTCAAAGATTTAACGGAGGTGACTCAAATGCTGTGTTCGACATACATACGGGTGACGAAAGCTGGATTTACTGTTATGATCCCGAAACCAAAAGACATTGAGCAGACAGTGGGTGTCTCCTTCCGAGGAGTTGCCATCTAAAGTGAATAGAGGTCGAAGCGTGGGTAAAAAGATGGTGGCCTCGCTCTTCGGAAGCACCGGACCGGAAAAACAGTTACTGAAGAGTGGTACACTAACAATTGTCTGCCACTTGTCTTGGAAAAAGTTCGGGAGAAACGACCTCGCAGTAGGATCCTCCTTCACCACGACAACGCCTCGTCGCACACCGCCAGGCGCACGATCGACTATTTGGCAATGTCAGACGTGGAATTACTAGGTCACCCGCCATATAACCCCGACCTCGCACTTTGCGATTTTTATTCACTCTCGAAAATAAAATGAAAACTTCGAGGAAAACGTTTTATGCACGCCGAGAAAGCAGGGGCCGCATTTCAAAAGGCCGTCGAGGAGACCCTTAAGGAAGAGTGGGCAAAGTTCTTGTCCCAGTGGTTCCATCGGATGCAGAGATGTATTGACGCGAATGGACACTATTTTGAAAAGATATAATAAAACGAATAACTTTCTAATTTGCTCAGTTTTTGATTTTCTTAGAACTTTCAGTTTGACCCTCGTATATCATCAATCATCATCCTCTTAGCGTTATTCTCGGTTGTGTCCTAAAGGAGCCCGACGTCCGCTTTGACATCTAATCCCAAGATTTGGCAAAGGCACTACTTTTACGAAAGCGACTGCCATCTGACCTTCCGACCCGGAAAAACGAGAGCTCAGGGAAAGCTCTCGGGGGAAACTAGAGCTTACTGGGACTAGACCAGACACATTTTTTATTTTATAAACTGAATTTAGTTGATTGAGGTCTCAAAACTAATTTCTTTTTAACTTCTTACGATAATTTTCAGCCACTTGTCGATATCCGATTGATCTGAAATTTGGCATAGTTGTGTAAGTTCGGTGATAGCGCAATATTATAACATTTATGACACCACCGAGCTGATCTAATGATGAAGACTGAAGGTGGTCATAGCAACTCCTATCTATCCATACTAATATTATAAATGCACAGTGTGTCTGTCTGTCTATTACCTCTTCACGCTTAAACCGCCGAACAAATTTAGATGAATTTTAGTATAGAGATAGTTTGAGTCCCGGGGAAGGACATTGGATAGTTTGTGTCCCGTAAATCATCCCCTAAGGGGGTGAAAGTTTGTAGATATACATAGATGGCGCAAATGCATGTACTTCGCGTGTCCGAATTCGGTCTCCGAGTTGGCACTCCGACTG
This sequence comes from Epinotia bilunana, assembly GCA_947049275.1. Lineage (NCBI taxonomy): Eukaryota > Metazoa > Arthropoda > Insecta > Lepidoptera > Tortricidae > Epinotia > Epinotia bilunana. The sequence continues at coordinate 11,158,026 of OX346252.1, forward strand.
ACATTCCGCGCGCGTCTGTTGTTGTAGCCGATTGTCCCAGAATATTAAGAAAATGCCTTATTGCAGAATCGATTTTGCGCGGACAACGGGGAATTCACATCACTAATTTTCCCCTGTGACGTCACAGTAGGTAGAGTCGCGGGGAGAAGCTATACTAGATAAACCCGTGTTTGGACTCATTAGAACCTTCTCAAAGAGTAGTTGATGTCCATGTAGTACGAGTAGCGTAATCATACCATACCAGGCCGGTGGCAAACTCATAATCCCCTTCCTTAGGTGTAAAAAAGCGTGGCCGAGTGGGGGGAGAAAGATATCTACTAAAAACTATTGAAAACAGAAGGGAAAATATGTTGGGGCACCCGATACGACATGACAATTACATAAAAACTATAATTGGCATTGAGAGGCAGGGGAAGACCAACACGTGCGTTTATGGACCAAGCTAAAGAGAAAATTAATGTGATGTCGTATCAAGAGCTCAAAACAGTGGCAGAGAGAAGAACGGAGAGGCGATTAGGTACTCTACCGACAAGAGCCCGGCTCTTAAGTTTATGATGATGATGAAACCCTCATATTCCAAATTTCATCAAAATCGTTAGAGCCGTTTTCGAGAACTTGATTACAAATAGATATACAAATATTGCTCGTTTAATAGTATAGGATAGGATAGCTTTTGGTCTATGTTACTGTTATTTTCTAATTCTCGCTCGCGTATTACAAAGAACGCAAGCGGAGCTGCGGTATAAAATATAGTATATGTCCACCCTTAAGGCCGCGGCACAGACCAGTAAACCTATAGAGCTCGCTTAGTCGGGCGACCCCCGCTGCCACACATACGGTGAATTCACTCTATATTTGAGATACGCCCCCTTTACTAAGTTCAGTCTGCGGACGGCGTTTGCGCAAGTAACATCGTTACAAAATGCATTATTATTGCGTAAAATTGTATGGAAAAATCACTAAAACTTCAAGTGTGCTTCAAGCGATTTTTTAAATAAAGTTCTGTGTAGACCGTGCTCGGGGCTCGTTGATGTCTTTTAACAGAAGTCTCTTTCTATCCCGCTGTACAGAATAGTCGCCCCTTCCTTGTCTAGGATTAGGCAAAGTAGGTAGTGATGTCCATAGTATGTATTCGTTTACTATCGATAAGATAATTAACGGAAGACTCAATAAATCGTAAGATTCGTAAGTAATTTAATAATAGCAAAATATAACATATCATATGAAAAATATTTGTGCAGTGTGTGTGTACGCTTCACTTACAAACTGTGTTGAGTATTGTTGTCGTGTATTTTTGATAATTCTACCACTTTTTAAAAAAAAAAAATATGAATGTGCTGAAAACTGAAAACTCTCGAGGTTAGTTTAAAGTCTAAATAAGAACATTTTGATCATTCCGCGCCCCCTCTCCTTCTCTGTATCTTTTAGTTAAGGATAGGTAAATTGGACGCACGAGAAAAAGAGAAGACTTCGGGAATGGCTTCTTTTGGTCAAACTTCATTAATACCTATCTTCACTAAGTTTAGAAATAAAACTGTTATTTTTTAAGATTACTTAATATGTCTTTTTGTTTCACACCCTACTTTGTACAAAGTATTCTTTAATAAACGCAAAATGAGAATATATTTATTTATTATTTCAGAATCGAGAGTGGAATCGATTCTATTTGCTTCTATTTCAACATAATTATGTCAGATAAATAAAGATAATTTATGAGTAAAAAAATTAATGTCCTAAACGTACTTATAAATAACAACAAACATTTATGTTTGCTTTACATTTTGTCTCACAATATATTATTGTATTTTAACGCGTGGTAACACGACTGCTGAATATATTTTTAATGATTATATAGTATCAATAGGCCCTATACTCCTCAGCGGGTGCTGTCCCTGTGTGCGTCCCATGACACGGGCAGGGACAGCATCCGCTCGGTGTACTCCTTGCATTTTATTAAATTGTCAAAAGGGCCTCTACGTGTTGGCTCAGTTGGTACTTTGTAGGTACCTAGCTCCACGCACGCCTCCCAAAGGTCCGGGACGTCATTGTCCCGTGAGCGGGAAAGACATATAGTATAATCATTATTATTATTATTACTAGTACTACTTTATAAAATTCGATAAAGTATAGTATCGCATGTGTCCCATTACTACAGGCAGGCACGTGTTACGCGCGGCCTTGAATGCACCAATCACAGCGTACTAGTCGTCCCCCGCGCTCCGCAAGTTTGGCAGCTTTGTTTATAAGCAAAAATTAGGCAAAGCGGGGGTCTTTAGGATATATGGTCTGTGGGCCGCGGTCTGGACGCCAGCGGACAACGGAGCGACGAGACACAACTTACATCGAGTTCAGTCTTTGAACGGTGCTCGTCGCCCTGCTGCCCGCTGCTGGCGTCCAGCCAGACCTATAGGTAGACCGTTTCTATAATATAGAATTGTTTTTTTACCGGATGAGTAGTTACGGCTCTTATACATTATTTATGTACCTAAACACATACATACTTTAATTTACTTCAACTTATCCAGGAGTAACCGACGAATGGTTCTGGAAGACGTACGGCACGCTGCCCGCGCAGGCCAGGCAGCGCTCGTTCGCCATGAACCCCGTGCTGATCAGGCCGCGCAGCGTGGGCCGCCTGACGCTGCGGAGCGCGCGCGTTGTCGACCCGCCGCGCATCCACCCCAACTACTTGCACCATCCGGATGACATGAACGCGCTGCGCGAAGGCGTGCGGTTGGTGAGTGTATTAGCTACTGTAGATATCAAATATGATCTTCCACGGTGAACCAGACTATTTAGGACCTATTAAAACTATAACATTCGGTATAACGCGTTGGTATACGGTAGGCTACCTACGAGCCAGCGCTGTAGAGAGCGTGGTTGCGTTTCGTCTATCGCTTGAGCGTTACCCTAACAGGTCTTCGTATATTATCCATCTCTTTTGCTCTTGTGAATTCAAGAGATAAAGACAGTGATGAGCTTCGATCATCGTGATACTGCCGCTAACCTCCAGCACATACGAGGCATAGATACCTACAGTGAGACTAGACAGCTCAACTCAGTCCCCGGGTGCAGGGGTGTGATGATAACGGGGCGCGGGCGGCGTGCGGGAGGCTAAGCAGAAGAAGGCAGGAGTGCGGACGGGAGAGCTGTGAAGAGTACTTACTATAGGTAGACCGTTTATATCAGGCATCACCTGTGCGGCGCGCTTTGCCTCCCGCACGCCGCCCGCGGCCCGTTATCATCACACCCCTGCACCCAGGGACTGAGTTAAGCTGTCTCTCATACCTGCCTACATTGTACCAAGCGCATACCAGTCACTAGCCCGAACGGGACCTTTGTAACAATAAACAGCGTATAATAAAAAAATGTATTGTATTATTATTTCTAAATGTACAATAATAAATTATTATTTTATCCGTTTCATGAGATAATTGGAAAAATGCGAGTTTCACATTTTATTTCCATTTTCACAGGTAGAAAATATAATAAAAACGAAGGCGTTCCAGAGATACGGCACGAGATTACATGACACCCCGTTCCCGGGATGTGAAAATATTATTTTCGACTCCGACGACTATTGGGAATGCGCTATAATGCAGACCTCCATTACACTGGACCACCAGGTAACCAAGACCATCGATATTCACATTATAGTTATACATATCTACACACAGGCTGTATAAAAGTACTACCAAGTCGAGTCTGCCGTTAGTTCTCAGTAAAATTGTATTAGGACTTGGGAGTTCACAACCGATGAAATCTTAGTCCTCATTTGCCCACTTCCAAACATAAATAAGGGTCTATCAACTAGTTGAAATTTTTCTTCCCAGTACATGACATTAAAATTCCAACTAGTTCCATCAATTAGAAAATATAATAGAACTCATGGGAATAGACCAACAAAAAACCCATGTACTTTTCCAGGTTGGAACATGCAAGATGGCTCCGAGCGGCGACCCGACGGGCGTGGTGTCCCCGCGGCTGCTGGTGCGCGGCGCGTCGGGCCTGCGCGTGGCCGACGCGTCGGTCATGCCGCGCATCCCCGCTGCGCACACGCACGCACCCGTCGTCATGATCGCGGAAAAGGCGGCCGACATGATCAAGGAGGATTGGGCCCATTATGTGCACAATCATTAGTCGTAGTCAATAGCCATAAAGCCAAATATTAGTCACTAATAGGATATGACAATTAAATTTTAATATAAATGAGTTTTTTGTTTCAATCTACGCACGCACGGCGTGCCCTACACGTCACTCATGCCGTGCATCTCTGCTTTTTTAGGGTTCCGTAGTCGACTAGGAACCCTTATAATTTCGCTTTGTCTGTCCGTCCGTCCGCGGATAATCTCAGTAACCGTTAGCACTAGAAAGCTGAAATTTGGTACTAATCAATCACGCCGACAAAGTGGTACAATAAAAAGTATTGTTTTTTTTATTAGGGTACCTCCCCTATACGTTTTTTTCATTTCAACCCTAACGTGTGATATATCGTTAGATAGGTATTTAAAAATGAATAGGGGTTTGCTAAAATCATTTTTTGATAATGTTAATATTTTCGGAGATAATCGCACCAGAAGTTAAAAAAAATGTGTGTCCCCCCCCCCCCCTCTAACTTTTGAAACATAAGTTTTAAAAATATGAAAAAAAAACAAAAGGAACTTTATAAAAACTTTCTAGGAAAATTATTTTGAACTTGATAGGTTGAATAGTTTTTGAAAAAAAAACAAAATAATTTCTGAACTATGTTTGTAATTGAACCGTATAAGGTGTTTATTGTACCTGTAATTTCTACAATATCACAATGAAATGAAGTGCTTTCAAATAAAGTAAAAAAACGGTGAAAATCGGTTCACGCAATAAAGAATTATCCCATAAAAATCATCTTCCATACTTTAAGCTCGCGCGCAATAGTTTACTTAATTTGCCGATAGATGTCGCTGTACGCGGAACGCTCACATTGTACAACATGGCGCTGTTAAGATTTTTCCTGATTGAATGGGGTAGGAGCAGGTGCGCCCATACATTAGGTTGAAAATTTGTCGTGCTCGAATTGTCTTAGTTGTCTTTGGTCGTTCGTTGGCTAATAATAAAATTGTTCGCTAGGTATTGCTTGTATTGTGTCTGTCTATATTGCATTTTTTTTACAATTTACCACATGAACTGATTTCTGAGACCAAATGCGTTGATTATTAGAGAAAAAAAGACCGGGTTGCGCTCTGGGAGTGCCACCAGAAGTGAAAACTTGAATATTAGTGTTGTGCATTTTTGATATTTTGGAATGGTTAGGGAATAATTTTGCACGAATTGCTTTAATCTAAATATATAAAATCTATATATATAAAAGAAGACTTCCTGACTGATTCATCACCGCACAGCCGAAACTACTGGGACTAGAAACTTAAAATTTACACCAGAACTTCCTTTTATGACGTAGGCAAGGGATAAGACGGGATTTTTGGAAAATCCACCCCTAAGGGGGTTAAATAGGGGTGCAATGTTTGTATGGGGAAAACATTATTTTTAGAACTAGAGACTTGAAACTTTCTACAAAGATTACTTATTAGAATACAAAAAGTAATTTCTGCGTTTTAGAACATTTCACCCCTAAGGGGGTTTAAATAGGGTGCAAGGTTTGTATGGAGGGAAACTTTATTTTTTGAGCTATAAACTTGACACTTTGTAGAAAGATTACTTATTAGAATACAAAGAAAGTACTGTCAGTGTTTTAGAAAATTCCACCCCTAAGGGGGTTAAAAAGGGGTGCAAGGTTTGTATGGAGGGAACTTTATTTTTTGAGCTAGAGACTTGAAACTTTGTAGATAGATTACTTATTAAAAAACACGAAAAGTTCTTTCAGCGTTTCAGAAAATTCCATCCCTAAGGGGGTTAAATAGGGGTGCAAAGTTTGTATGAGAGAAACTTGTTTTTTTGAACTAGAGACTTGAAACTTTGTAGAAAGATTACTTATTAAAAAACACGAAAAGTGCTTCCAGCGTTTCAGAAAATTCCACCCCTAAGGGGGTTAAATAGGAGTGCAATGTTTGTTTGGGGAAAACATTATTTTTAGAATTAGAGACTTGAAACTTTCTAGAAAAATTACTTATTAGTATACAAAAAAAGAAATTTCTGCGTTTCAGCACTTTATACCTCTAAGGGGGTTAAAAAGGGGTGCAAGGTTTGTATGGAGGGAACTTTATTTTTTGAGCTAGACTTGAAACTTTGTAGAAAGATCTTATTTTTGAAAAAAGTAATTTTAGCGTCTAAGAAAATTCTATCCCTACGGGGGTTAAAAAAGGTTGAAGGTTTTGTACGGGGAACACTGGATTTTTTAGCTAAAGACTTGAAACTTGGTACAGATTACTTATTAGAATACAAATAAAGTAGGTACTTTCAGCGTTTTAGAAAATTCCACCCTTATGGTTTGTATGAGAGAAACTTTTTTTTTGAGCTAGAGTTTTGAAACTTTGTAGAAAGATTACTTATTAAAAAATACGAAAAATACTTTCAGCATTTCAGAAATTTCTACCCCACAGGGGGTTAAATAGGGGTGCAATGTTTGTATGGGGGAAACATATTTTTTTTAACTAGAGACTCGAAACGTTGTAGAACGATTACTTATTAGAATACAAAAAAGTGATTTCTGAGTTTTAGAAAATTCCATCCCTAAAGGGGTTAAATAGGGGTGCAAAGTTGTGTGGAGGGAACTTTATTCTTTCAGCTAGATACTTGAACTTTGTAAAAAGATTACTTATTAAAAAACACAAAAAGTACTTTCAGCGTTTTAGAATATTCCACCCCTAAGGGGGTTAAAAAGGAGTGCAAGGTTTGCATGGGGAAAACTTTTTCTTAGCTAGACTTGAAACTTTGTAAAAAGATTACTTAGTAAAAACACAAAAGTACATTCAGCGTTTTCGAAAATTCCACCCCTAAGAGGGTTAAATAGGGGTGCAAAGTTTGAATGGAGTGAATTTTATTTTTTCAGCTAGAAACTTGAAACTGTAGAAAGATTACTTATATGAATACAAAACAATAAATATTAGCGTTTTAGAAAATTGTACCCCTAAGGAGGTTAAAATAGGGGTGCAAAAGTTTTATGTGGGAAACTTTTCCGTTTGAGCTAGAAACTTGAAACTTTGTAGCCAGATTACGTATTTGAATACAAAAAAGAACTATATCGTTTTGGAAACATCCACCCCCAAGGGGGTTAAAAAGGGTTGCAAGGTTTGTATGGGAAACACTTTTTTTTGAGTTAGAGATTTGAAACTTTGTAGAAAGATTACTTATTATAATATAAACAATTACTTCCAGCGGTTCAGAAAATTCTATCCCTAAGAGGGTTAAAAAGGGGTTGCAAGCTTTGGATGAGAAACACTCATTTTTGAGCCGGAGACTTAAATTCAATTGCATTGTATAAAAAATTCTTATCAGAATAAATAAAAGTTCTTTCAGCGTTTTCACCCTTAAGGGGTTATTTAAAACGGGATTCAAGGTATATTATATGGAAACCAAGAAAATGTTATAGTAAGAGATTTTTAACTTCGTCTTAGCCTGTATTATGTTAAGACTACAAAACTTATTTCAGAGTTTTTTGAAATACATTCCCTATAGGGGTTAAAGGGGGTTCAAAGTTTGTATGGAGAGCAAAACATTTTTAAAGTAAGGGATTTGTAACTTCTGTTTTAGAATGTTTTAAATTGATTCCATAAGGGGACACATTCATCCCCTATATGGGCTAAAAGGACTTGGATGTTTGTACGGGGAACAAGACAATTTTAAAGTAAGGTATCTGTAACTTCGGTTAAAAACTAGGAAACTAATTATAGCGTTTCTTAAAAATCATCCTCTACGGAGGTTAAAAAGGGTTGGAAGTATATATGTCATACATAATCCGACTGCTAGCAGAGAAGTAGGTTAAGTTAAGTTAGAACCACGACCCTTGCAGAACCGAACAGCTACCAGAAATGTAGGTTATTAGGTTAGGTTAGAACTGGGATGCTCCCAGAACCGAAAGGTAAGTAAGTAGTAGTAGTAAGTAGGTGCGGATTTTGTTAATTTTAATTTTTTTTTGGTTAATCAGAATAATATTATTCTCTAACACCGTTAAATGGGGACGGCGGTTGGAGATGGAAAGTTCTACGTCTTTTAACATTAGATTACGTTTGCTTTCAAAACTATTTTCAGTAATTTAGCTTTCTTTAATACATTATGAAAAATATACAATTTAAGCTGAAACGTCTGTTGATGATTTTTAAGATATTTATATGTGTAAACACAGAGTTTTCAATTTAAACTAATGAACTCATCGCACTGTTATTACCTTTTATTTTACGCTTAATCCCTGAACGGATTTAGATGAAATTTTCCGTACAGATCATTTCAGACCCTAATTTGAGGATATAGGATAGTTTTCATCTCAGAAATAATCCCTTAAGATGGTAGAACTTTGTTAAGGGCAGCGATAATTAAAGTTCCGCATATAATCATTTAATAGCAATCATTTTTCTAAGACGGTAACAAGTTCTACGCGGACGAAATCGCGGGCAACAGCTAGTTATCAGTATAAAAAAAAGAAAACCAAATGTTGACTTACCTTTTGCTTTAACTTTTGATAATTATGGGAGTACCTTTTAATTCTGTTTGTTTAAGCACAGTCATTATTGCTTCACCACAGGCTGCAAACATAATACCTAAGAAGTATACATATAGTCGTACTTCTAATTCACTGGAGTTAATTTGACAAGTACGTTGATTTACTAAAAGTTATGAAACACTAATACGTAACTGCAGCTTATAATAGTTATGACTTCGAGACACATACATATTAAAATAGCCTTGACAAACTAGCATAAAGCAAAACATAAGTAATACAATCGGAATGGCATTCGCTATTGTTCATATATCCTTGCGCATAATAGTGTACAACATTGCCAACATTAAGCATGCAAGATATATATAAGGGGGAGGGATTCCTGTTCTATATACAAGCATATTGACCAGAGAATATTACCAACAGTATTACCAACTATGTTTATTCATTAACACACATACCTACAAAAATTAAACAAGAGATTTAAAAAATACCAATTCTAATCTGGGGAATTCCCAGTCTTCGTTTTTCTGTTAAGTTTCCTATATAGGAATGACAAGCGCTTTTCTAGATGTTTCCATTTGGTTGGCCTCATTGCCTTTTTGGGATTCTTTGCAAACATTTTCTTCTTCCTAAGGATTACCTGTAATGAAAAAACAATGTAGTGCTACACCAAATCTAACTACAGAAATACTGGGGCTCTGCAGGTCTAAAATAAAAATAAAATAAATTATTTGTTTTTGGGCTATTAAATTAATTTTTGTTGTCATGGTTCCTGGAAGAGAGAAACTATGATTTTATAGGTTTCAAATCCACTATATTTGTGATAATAGTAAACCCATTTTATGGTAGGCCATCTCCGAAGCATGCTTGGAGTCCATATTGTATAATTTTTCTAAGAAACTGTCACTATTGTCTCTGGTAAGCCACCAGCACAGAAAAAGAAAAAATAAAAGTGGATTGGCCCTTTCATAATTGGCTTTTGATAATTCGTATGAAGAGATATCTTGTATGGGTAGCAGTAGAATATGGTTCAAAGAAACACGTATGCATTCAGATTAGGGTTTCTGATTTCACGACCCATTTAGATTCTCGAGTTTCGAGAAATCTCGAGCCCAGTCTCGAGGTACTTATATCAAACAAACAAAAATGATAGGTACGTAATTTTTATGGCACCACTATGGTTAGAAATACGTAAAATAAATGAAAATCTTCTTTTAAACAAACATAAATTCAAATCAAAACCTTAAAACTTATTCATACTGAAATCATATTTCCAGTCTTTTAATCAATCCTAAATTGGTGTTTTCTGTCAGTTATAGATAGGCCATACTACACCCTAGCCATGACTTAAGTGAACAACAAATTGAATCAGTTAAATTTAAATTATGTGACTATGATACAATTACACTAAACATCAAAAAACACAATGTAATGTAACATTTATTAATACTGATTAAGATATTTTTTTATCTTTTATTTATCTAAATGAACTTAATGGTATCAGAAACAGAAGCAAGACTTTTAATGTCTTAAAAAATAGGCATCTATGAAATAAATATTAAAGCATTAATGATATAAAAAAGTAATTACATATTCAAGTTATAGATTGATAATCTAACTGTACAGTTTTTTAATCATGTGCAACTCGCTCGAATCTATGCTCCTTCTATGGCCGCTGCTCGTGGCCGCCGCCGCCGCGCGATTGACTTCAGTCCGCACTTTACGCTCACTCGAGATTTTTTCTCGTCTCGAATGAAGCCAAAAGCCAAAATTACAAGAAGTCACCCTAATTCAGATATTAGTCGTTTATTTATTTATTTTGGGTGTCCGCTTGCCAGTCGGCAAAGGCCTCCTCCAGCCTTCTCCACTCATGTCTGTCTCTGGCAACCCTGCTCCAGGTGACACCAGCAATAGGCCTGATGTCGTCGTCCCATCTTTTTATCTGTCTGCCTCTCTTTCTTTGCAGCCTCTTGGATACCACTGGGTTACCTTTTCACTCCACTTAGATACTATAGATATGCCTCTAATAGTGTGGCCTGACCACTTCCATTTATGCCTCCTAATTTTTTGTGACAATGTCCTGCACCGTTAGCTTTTCGGTGAAGGAAAATATCGTGAGGAAACCGGTCTAATCCCAATAAGGTCTAGTTTTCCCTCTGGGTTGGAAGGTCAGATGGCAGTCGCTTTCGTAAAACTAGTGCCTATGCCAAATCATGGGATTAGGTGTCAAAGTTTTCCTCTATTCCTTGCTTTTTAAGTGATTCTTATATCTTGCTATGAAGTACACTGTCAAACGCTTTACTGTAATCTATGAATGCGAAATAATATGTCAAGTTATACTCATTGTATTTCTCAATAACTTGCCTCAGGACGTGTATGTGGTCCAGGACAGAGTATCCACTTCGGAACCCTGCTTGTTCGATAGGTTGTTGCTCGTCAAGTTTCTTCTCGAGTCGTTTTAGAATAACTTTGGCAAATATTTTGTAAATATTGGCTGATCGGTCTGTAGTTGCCTATGTTGTGGGGATCTCCCTTCTTATACAGAAGTATAATATTCGATCTCGTCCACTGCTCTGGAATATGTTCTTTTCTCAGATTGCCATTGAATATTATGGATGGTAGGGAGGCTACTTGGGTTTTAGCATGCATTAAGACTTCATTGTTTATTTCGTCGGGGCCCGGAGCTTTGTCTTTCTTTTGTGATTTTATGGCAAATTCGATCTCCCTCGTGATAATGGGCGGCACTGCACTGTCATCCTCTAGTTTCGCGTCGGTTTTATGTGGAGTGTTAGCTTTTTTGTATAGTTCCTTGTAGTAGTTTGTGGCTATATCTTTAATGTTGTGCCTTTGGTTCCTGTCCCTTCGCTGCTTACCTATCTTTCATTCTTGCAATCCATTCTTTGTTTTCCTGTAGTTCTTTGTAGGCTTTTTTAATGCCGCCTGTCTTGCGAGTGTGATGTTCTATAGTTTGACTTAAGTCAAGATAAAATTTATCTGTTATTTCTTGATCAGCTTGTTCGATGGGGTGGGGGAGTAAATCTGGATGAGTGACCATTTTTTATATTAAGCACTGCAATACGGTCTGAAATCTGTGTGACAGACATCTGAGGGAGAGGGCGCTAGTGCGGGTGCCTCTGGATCAGAACCAACATGCCTACAGTTCAGGTAAATCAACAGAATCTGCGCTTCATGCGGTGGTTACCAAGGCTGAAGCCGCGATCAAAAACAAGTCAATGTGTCTGGGCGCCTTCATTGGCATCGAGGGAGGCTTTGACAAGACTAAATCCACCAGCATAACCGCAGCACTGGAAAGACACGGAGTGAGTGAGGTTATAACGAAATGGATAAACATGTTAAGTCAAAGAGCCATCAGGCTCGGGGAAGACAAGACAAAGCAGGCAAGGGTAGCGAAGGGGTGCCCCCAGGGAGGCGTCCTCTCGCCACTACTCTGGAATATGGTGGTCAACGACTTAATCACCAAGCTAAACAACAGTCATCACTACACCACCGGGTATGCTGACGACATAGCGATACTCACAAGTGGCATCCACGCAGGTACAGTGTGCGACGTCACCCGCTCCGCACTCGCTATGGTGGACCGCTGGTGCAACGACAACGAACTAACAGTCAACCCAAGGAAGACCAAGCTGGTAATTTTCACCTACAAACGGAATTTGTGGACCTACCGCCTACCCAGACTGTTCAATACAGAGCTCCAATTGTCCGCAGAGGTAAAGTATTTGGGTGTAATACTAGATGCCAAACTTAACTGGAGCAGCCACCTAGACAACAAAATCCAAAAAGCTACAGTCGCTCTCTGGCAATGCCGTAGAATGGTAGGTAGGACCTGGGGGCTAAACCCCAAGATCACTCTATGGCTCTACCAGGCGATAATTCGACCAATAGTAAGCTACGGAACCGTAGTGTGGTGGCCTCGCACCACACTAACCACGGTGGAAGCTAAACTACAACGCCTCCAGAGACTGGCCTGGATGGCGGCTAGTGGCTGCATGAGGACCACACCAACTGCAGCCCTGGAAGCCATCATGGATATTCCGCCGCTACACCTCTTCATCAGGCAAGAAGCCCTGGCGTTAGCCATACGGCTCAAAAACAGCATCTCTGGAGACCGCCCAGGGTTCCACACACCGAGATACTCTACGAGGCTGTAGGTAGGGAACCCCTCATAGAGGCAGCAACCGACATCATTCCCAAACAGTTCGTCTCCAACAAGAAGAACAAAATCGAACTATACGAAACTCTCCAGGAAGGACTTAACCCCAGGGAGTTAACAATATTCACGGATGGGTCCAAGACAAGGTCAGGCACCGGATCAGGAGAGTTCTCAGAGGACCTAAACATACGAATCTCGACACCATTAGGAATCCACAACTCAGTCTTCCAGGCAGAGTGTATGGGCATTATAGTGGCCGCTCATGCAATCGCCTCCAGGGAGGTAAGGGCTGCGGAGCACACTGCGACTAAACACCAAGGTAGAACAGCAAATTTGGAATACCCTAGGCACCTGCAGGCAAACCAGGGAGGCCGTCCCGACAATCTACCCCAGATTGTCAAGGAAGCTAAAACAGCTAATGAGGCTGGCACTCCGTCTCTTGACAGGCGCCATAACTGGTCATGCACTATTAAAGATTTCGGGCGACCAGAGGGCTGGCCACTATTTCGCACAGCGTGTTAGTATCGCTATACAGCGAAGAAATACGGCCAGCCTTCTGGGCACCTTGCCCGTTGACGGCGATTTATGCCAATTTTTTTACCTATAATTTAAGTTTTATGTTTATTTTTCACCTTAGGTATTACAGACAGTCCTCTCTGCAGAGCCTGCATGGAAGAGGAAGAGACAGCCGCCCACGTCATGCTGACGTGCCCTGGGCCACCCCAGACTACTGCCACCAGTATACCGGGCAAAGCACATCGGAACACCAGGGTCACTACCGGAAGCCGTCGGCAACACAAAGGGTTTGTATAAGTACCCATCTAAATACATAACACTAGCCTTCCTGGTGGAACTGGGCTGGCATGAATAATAGTAGTGCCAATTATTATTATTCATTATTATAGCTTTATTTCCCACTGCGTTTTACATTTCTTATCCTATTTTGTGTACTGTTTTTCCTACTTGTGGTCCCTATTTAGACCAATAGTGCCAATACCCACACGCAAAATAGGCGCAGATATGACGCCGAGTTGTGGAAACCCAGCCCGCGTACACCTATAACCTATACGGTCTGAAATACTAATCAGCTCGTCAATGTAGCTGGTTAAGTGTTTTTATACCGTGAAGCCGATTCCATTTCTTCCTGCAGATTCACCCTTGTAGTAAACTAAAAGATCCGGGTAGTCCAGGATTTTTTCTCCTAACCTTCTAATTTCACTCATGCCCAGTATATCCCATTTTATTGCTTGAAGTGTGTTGGTAAGTTCCATTATGTTTTCATCTGATTTGAGTGTAAACATTCAGTGAGGCTATGTGGAGTTTCGTGTTTCTTGAACACGCTGGAGGGTTGTGGTCATATTTCCCCACGGTGACCGGCCAGCTTGGGGACCCTTGATAATGTTTTGGGTTGATCAATGTTTCCCTGTAATTATCTTCTCATAAGGGAGGAGATGACAGTAACAATTGCTTTATAGTTGGTGGTGGCAGTTTTATAGTCTTAGAGTATGCATAACCATGGCAATGGCAACAACAAAATATTGTTATACCCATTTATATCAATCTCTCTTGCAATGTTAAATTAAATAAATCAGCAACATATACTTACATGATATTCTTGCCGTGCTTTGAATCCCCGAATCCATGCAGGAAGTGTGTACAAGGTCTTCACTGGATGCAGATCACCTTTCCCTAGGATATCTATGTAGTCATTCTGTCCAAATAGGGCTCTACGCTCTGTCCAGGCGTTTAGAGGCCTGTAAAGGTCAATATCTACCGTTTCATAAATAAGAAATAGAATATATTCATATTAGATTGTAAATTTAGCCCTTTTTCCCTTGTTTTCGTAGGGTTATTTCGCCAGTTAGCGACCACCTAATTTTATGTGCCGGTTGGCGACCACTTAGCTGAGTTGGTGAACTGAAAGGATATTTCCTCGGTTTTTTAGTAGATTTCTATTCTAAATCAACAAAAAAATGCATGTACAACTAATTGTCTCAATAGTGTCTGTAGAATTGATGTTATCTTCAATAGAAAAAACCTTCTCCTTCAGGTGGTCGCCAACCGAAGGTGGTCGCGTAACCAGCGCAATGAAGGGTCACAACCTCTAATTTCAAAACTAGGTTACTAAATATTGTCAGGCCCTGTTAAAATTTGTCAATAGTTGTATTAATGAAGACATGGCAGTATGTCCTCTGGTCCTTAGCCTGTCCTGATGGACGAAAAAAAAAAAGTATAATAGTTCTTCTTTTTACGTTTACAGCAAATAGATCAACTGCAAAAAACAGGCTGTAAAAATGGATGTACAATGCATATTATATTTACCTGTATTCAGGCATTGGGAGAGCTTTTCCATTCGACCTAGGTAGGAGTCCTCCAGACCAAATTTTTTCTTCGTAACCATATCGTCTGACGAGCCGAGTCTTGTCAGCATGGTATCTTGTTCTGAAATCGAAGTTCCAATTATAAATATGATTAAAATAGATGTGCTACACAGAAATCCAAAAGTTCTCCTATTACAAAAAATCGTCACATTTTATAATAATTATACATGATTTAGATTTTGTAAATACTTAAACCAATCTAACCTTATCACGTTTACTGTAGGTCTCCAGAATGTTTTCAATATGGTTGAGCCTATCCACTCCATCTATATATCGGTAAGTTAGCGTAGCTAAATCAATTCCTAAAGAGTATTAATTACCTCTCAAGGCAAGGTAAATTCAAAAGTGTTTTAGATTGAGATGAGACGATAAGCGCATGCTAGAATTTCCATCGCCAAATCATTAAATCAGTCTCGCTCGAGTTGACAATGACAGGTGACAGTGATTAGCCGGTGCCAGACGAGCTTAATTTTGGTCCGTGTGGATAGGTGCGAAAGCACAGCGTCCGGCAAAACCAAGGTCAAGACTAGAGTTTCCACATTTTCTTTGAACTTTCTCGGCCGTCCGCGGATATCGCTCATCTGGCGGTGACTATAGGCTACTAACAGACGTGGCCCTCCATGTAAAAAAAAATGCGACCTAGTCCACACTCCACAGACAAGATAGACTTGAACAATGAACTCTTGCAACCAAACAAAATGGCCGATATCCATTGAAAAAACTCGCTGAAAATTTAAAAGGACTTTCTCGTAATCGTATGTATTACCAACTGATTAGTAAGACATATTTGAATATTAATCTTGTGACTAAATATTACTAACATACACAGTAATTGCCCAAGCGAAGTCTATTCTAATAAGAATTTGTTTTCACATAAACTTGTAAGTTTCTTGTTTGTTTATTCGCTAATTCTATTTATATTCTGACTTTTCTTTAGAAAAAATGTAATATGTTCTCTTATTTATAAGTTTCTACAAATCGTTACAATCAATATAGTAATCGTTCAAAAGGCGCGGTAAACTAGTTGGGCGCGTAATTGCGTTGTTTACTGACATGAACACATTAATATATTCTTCAATTTCCGGATATCGAAATATGTTTTACGAACTATCATTCTCATATGGCATTAAGGGCAACAGTTATGGTTATGGCATCAAAAAAGTATAACTAATACTAATCGTGTAACATATAAGTTGTGTTTATTCACTTTTTTTATTCATTCATTGTAGATTACGCAAGGATGATGAATTTCCTTGGGCGTTTGCATTGTTTATGTTTCTATACTTTCTATGCGCGCTATGACAGGGTTTATTTACCTGATTAAGGTATTGTGCAACTATCGTGAAAAAAAAATTGTATCAGAAGTTAATACTGATGATGTTAATAATATCATCACTGTAACTTCAATTTGTATAAAATAATAGTTATCTTGTTAAAAACAAAATGGCGCGCAATAGACGCTCTCTTTTCCTCTTCTGTTGTCTCATGCAACAGATAAGGAATAATTTGATTGCAATGTTTTGTAAAATTACAAAATATGTACTGTACCTTAACTCCCATTTTGTTTATAAATAAATTGCAATACAATCTACCTGCAATGTAAACTTTTTACTCCAGGAAAAATACGGTTTTGGAAAACATTAATTTATAATAGCGTTTTTTTGTTGATTTCAGTTTAAAATATTATTCTAAGATGCTTTATCCAAGAATCCAACAAACTTTCCACCCGGAAGTAATTATGTAGATTTAAATAAAGCATGTATTGTCTTTTTTGTATGATTTATCTTGAATATTATAGAGCAAATGAAAATGAACCAATGACTTTCAGAAACTAGCTAATTTATATTTTTTTTATCTGATTTTTTTTCGGATTCCGTCGCTGGGTAACTATTTCATTGATAATATATCCGTTACACATATATAAGCAATTTTAATCAACATTTTTTCCATACAAGTTAGTTAAGTCAGTTAATTGACTGGACTATATATCTTTTTTGCCCTTGCATTGAATCTTTATTGATTACATTTTGTTTATAAGTATCTAAACTAAAAATATTGAGGTCAAGGTTTAACATGGCGCCATTATCAACAGTTAACTATTCAAATGAAACCAATTTTATGTTTCATATTCAAACATAATAAGTATTCTTTATTTCTTAATTTCAGTGAAAATGTCTAAACGAGAACAAAGCGATCGAAATGAAAGAAAACTAGACTCAAGTGATTATGAAAATCTTATATCACAGCACAGTATATTTGAGCGGACCAAACACCAAGAGCTGCCCAGTTTTCCAGGATTTTCCAATGCAGAAACTCAAACAAAGCCTGGAGACATGAAAGGTCAAGGAGTACAGTCAGCTCTCGGCCCATGGCACTACAATCCATGGTGGATGTTGGCAAGCACTTCCAGGACCACTCCATCTCATGATGATTTTTCAGAAAATAGTGACCAAGCCAAGGTAAAGCAGGAACCCAGAGGAACACAATCCCCTGAGCGTGACCCGTTACAAGGAGATCTGGACCACTACAGAAGTACTGTGACACCACCTGTAGGATTAGACTCATTCTGTGATGATTGTTCAGATCCTTTTTGTGACTCCAGTGCTGCAGTTTGTCGTAAGCTGTTCCATTGTCCACATTGCAGGAAAAGCTACCCCACCATTCTCGAATTTAACACACATCTGACAGGTGTGCATCCAGCGCAAAAGCCATTCAGATGCCAAATCTGTTTGGAACCCTTTCATAAGAAATCACACCTTAGAAGACATTTAGATGCTAATCACACCCGCAAGGATGTAAACAAGTGTTCAGTATGTTCAAAATACATCAAAGATAAGAGTAACCTCCGTAAACATATGCAGGTCCATACTGGCAGAGTACCCCAGAAACAGTTCAAATGCGATCTTTGTAACAACAAACGCTACATGTCACTAGACAGACTCAACAACCACAAAGTGGTTTGCACTGGTGAGAAGGTGCTCAAATATTGTGACATGTGTCCAAAAGTATTTGACAACTCAAGATCACTAAACAGCCACAAGAAGGTGCATGCCCGTGAACTAAAATGCGACAACTGTGGAGAACAACTGCGTTCGTTGGAACAGTTCACAAACCATAAAATGATTTGTCAAGGAGCGTCAGAAGCGGCTATCGGCGGAAGCCTGGGCGGCGCGGCGAGCTCTGCCGGCTCCTCCGCCAACCGCTGCTGCACGCAGCCGGGCCTGTGCGAGCACGACAAGCCGGCCTACCTCAACATCCCCGGCTACGCTGCAGGCCGTGTGCTCGATGCGACACTCTCCTCACTCAAGTCAGAAATGAACTGATAACAGCCTACAAACATGTACATACAAAGGGTATAACTAATTTCATTTTTTACATGATTACCAAATAGTTAAAACAACAGTAAAATATAATTTTCATGATTGAGAATTACACAAGACTGATGCAAATATCCCGCCTCACGACTTGCTTTATTATTACCATTTAAATTTAGGATTTAGTTAGTAGTTTACAGGTAGACTAAGCAGTATAGCTTCTTGATCATTTTCTTGTATATGGCAGACTGATAACATAGTGAAAGGAAGGAAAACCTTCTCTATCACACTTGCAGGCAAATGTTATTGTATATCAGTTTTCATATATTTGAATGTGTTCAAATGGTTATCAGGCTATAATTTTATATCTTAAAATTAGTACACCAATAAGAAAATTGTTCCACAAGAAAGCTTTATTGATAGGGAATCAAACATCCAATATTCACATACTTATGTGAAACAACAAATATATTTTTTATTTGACTTTAACAATGCCTTGACTGATTTAGAGTTAAATTAATGTGCAGTATTAAGTTAATCACTTTTTATTTTTCTATTTTGAAGATTAACTTTATTATTGATAACCTTTAGATACTAAGTTTTTGTAATAGAGTGGTCTGTGGATATTTTAGGTTAGCCTATAAATGTTTAAACTCCCTAACTGAAGGCACAGGAGTCCGGAGGAGCGCGGAGGCCTGCAGCATGCCGCCTCACGACGCGATGTTGTACAGGCCGTAAACCATTTACGCTTTTTTGTGCAATTAATGAAAATGCGCTGTATCGCACGTACTAAGAATTTTGGATAATCAAATTGACCAAATTTTATACATACACTATTGCCTCTAGTGATGTGTGTTATGGTTATGGCTCTACATATATACTCCAATCCAAAGACGAAAGTAAGAACACTTAAGTTTCAATTTAAATACATAATCTGTATTTCAAATTCGATTATTTTATATTTGAAAGTTTACACTAACACTATTTTTGTTTCACAAAAAAAATTATAAGAATCTGTATAGTGCAATGACCCTTTGGCTAAGCCTTGAGCATATAATGGTTAATAATATATATATTTATATATGTTCTAATTCCATAATATTAATTTATTTCTCAATTGTTACACTTCAATAATAAGTGCTACAATTATAGGCAATACTTGTCTGTTTAATTTGTGTTTTTTTTAAGTCAGACACTGGCTACTGCCAACTTTTAACATGGTTCAATCTATACGAACTGCAGAACTCTTAGGGTGTTACTTGTTATCTGTATGTTCATTACTCTAAATATTCCTTGTATCATGGTAGTAAAAGAAGTTTATAAATTAATATCATTTTGGACTGGAGCAATAACAATTGGATGCTTTATATTAAATAAAATTTGTTCATATGTATGTATAAAGTACCAGATTCACAGTCAGCCGCAGATTTATCTATTTATACGGAAAATGAGCATGCAAATAGCTAACTAGACTCGTCCATTAGTATCTTAAATATTTTTGGCCTTTCGCCTTTGTAGTTATATTTGGTGCTGACTGTGTGTACTTTATAAGTATTCATGTTTACTGTTGTTACTAAGTTTATTATGTTTCTAACTTTCGTTGATGCCCTTGTTCAGACAATCACACTAAGTACGGAACTCGTTGATATACAGTTTAGTCCGTACTCACATGCTACCCAAATGCTGGATGGATTTATCAATAATGGTATAAACTTTATTTGTTACATTATCAACTTGTTGCAACTTACCTGTGTCATTTCGAACTTGTATAACCGGTACCATTACGACAACAGCCAGAGTTTTAACCCTGCCACATGACATAGATAACACAGATTTAGAAGTATTTATTCGATCTATATACACATATTAATTTCATAGTGTGCCTAAAGTTAGATCAAGTGGCATAGAAATGAAAAACTTTTACATTAGACCATTTATAATTGTTGACATCTCACAATATTTTGCTTGAGGGGCTACCCGAGGTTTCATCGATTTTTGTCAAGTTTTGAATAGTATCTCCTACTTTTGCACTACAGATCTATCGGTTCTTCAATCTTTTATCGCCATTTTTGTCTACCGGATTTTGAAGGAAATGAATACTTAATTTTGTATTATTTTTTTAAACATTGTCTAAAAAGACACTTATTTCGTATTTCTATTGACGTGAAAGATCTAACATATACGATATCTACATATTTGGGTTCGTCTTTGACGTCTTTAAAACGTGTCTAGGGTTTTCATTTTAAACTAATTAACACAAAAGTTATGGCCAGAAAACCAGTTTTTTGGCCTAAAATTGTTCAACTTTGATGGCAAATATCTCGAGTAAATATGGGATACTATATTGCTTAAAGCCGTTGTTGTTAATATAATAAGCTACAAAACACATAGAAAACTAAGGGGTTCAGGTCGAAGGTCATTGGCGTATGGGAGCCCCTTAATCAAGAGTTGTACCTATTCACATTAATAATTGAGCAGTGTTCGAAAAGTGTGTTGGTTCTTTTTGCTTGATCGTACAGTGGAGTTGGCGAAATTATATCAATATGTTATAATAATCTTTGTTCAAAGTATATTGGTACAGTTACTATTATTTTAACTCTTTATGTCTGTAGATGCCGTTCTAATTCTACTTTTTATACAGATTTACCTAGATTTTTCTGATGTTACTGTCTTTTTCCTTCAGTGCTTGTTGATAATATTTTGACTGTTTAAAATAATTTTCATAAATTTCAATTGTTACTTTCTAAACAAAAACATCTTTACAAGTTTCGTTAGTTGAAAATGCGAAATACTTTTAAACAACTATGAAAATAAAAAGAGGTAATTAGCAGTTCATGACCCAAATGAGCCATCTTGAGTATCTTCTGTGTCAGAGGTCGTCTTGTCATAAACTCATAAAACCGGAGGTCTGAGTCAGCCATATTCTGAGGCTAAACAATATTGATTATGGCAGAGCTTAGCGATCAGAGTTCTCTGAGCCTCGGTTATTTTTATAAATAGGTATTGATCGCATTTTGTTTGTTGACCTTTTTAATTAAATATCTATATTGAGGCTTTTTAAAAATATTCGTTTGTTATCTACTATTTACAATTGTTTAAACTCGTGTTTAGCTTCCGAGATAATCATGTAATAATTTAAGTCTTGGTTTTATATGTAGCATTAAGTACCAACTTTCGTTTCTGCCAATTGTTTGTTGGTAATATTTGATATAGTAGGTGGGCCATTTTACGGAAAGTTGTACACTTGACTTTTTTTTAATTTTGATATAATCGGGTTTTTTCTACTCGGAATCGAGAGCACTTTCGAATGTTATACGAGAAAAAACGTGTCCCAAGATTTTTTATTCCAGTACGTTACCGTTTCCATACTAAACTAAAATTACCCGAAAACCGAAAATTATATGTAACATTTTGGACAGTTTTTTTCTCCTGTTAGGTTCACAAGTGCTCTCGATTCTGAGTAGAAAAAACCCGATTATATCAAAATTAAAAAAAAGTCAAGTGTAGTAACTTTCCGTAAAATGGCCCAGTTATTCAGAATTTTATTGATCCCACCACCACATGCCATGTTTTGATCAGTTGTAATAATACAAAGAAAATGCTATAAGCGTATAGCTAAATTGATTTTACATTCTTTACGCCGACGATATTATTGAGTTAAGTGGTGTACAGCCCTTGCGTTTTTGTTACATATATATATATATATATTTTCTCTGTAAAGTCTACTACGAAAACGTGTACCCATTTTTTCTTCGTAATCCATTGTAAGGTGACAAAATGGATACATCTCCTTGTAGTCGACTGTACTTCGCTAACAATCATCACATAACAGCGTGAAGTATCCGTGTCAATTATATAGATGTGTAATTTAACCTTATAGTCTTTCGATCTTAGAGTAAAATCTAAAAAGATGAGCAGCCATGTGATCGTCTTACTATCACCGACTTGCGCTGCTAAGGATAAAGATATTTTTTTCTTATATATTGATGAATTCGCAAAAAAATATTTAGGTTTGCGGAAGACCACAGCCATAATAACATTACTACTTGCTCTGTAGTAGTGTTGTGTTCCTGGTGGTGAGCAAGGTCGCCAGAGCTCCCGAGGATGCATTGTGTTGAGAGCGAGGGAATTTGTTCCTTCAGCTGTCAACACGGCGAATCCTCAAACATATCAAGGGTCGGTAACGCCCATGTTACTCCTTTAGAGTTGCATGCGTCTATAGGCTGCGGTGTCCGCTTACCATAAGGCGGGCCGTACGCTTGTTTCCCACCGTCGTATAAAAAAAAGGTGGCCCGAGGGAATATGTATCTCGAATTTAAATATGGAAAATACGGTACGGTCAGCAGCTGATATATCGGCGGCAGTTCTTATTCTCTTAGACGTCAACGTAAATCATTTTAAGCGTTACTCCTGCGTAAAAATATATCTGCTGCTGACTGTACGGTCGTCGTCAAATGTGTTTGACGACCGTACAATAAAGATAAATCGCATCAATCTATATTACATTTTTCATGGCAACTAAACAGGAATTCCATGAACTAAGTTGTTAGTTTAAATGACAAGAAGCATTTATTTCGTACGGAATATAAGCATTAGTTTATACAGAAATGTATTTACCCACATTAAGAAAGAAATACAAGTAACAGTTTTTTAACATATGGGCACTTTGTTACATATGCGTAGAACCCAATAATTAGGATATAGTACCTAAATGTTGTCCCTATACAATTAAGAACTTCTCTGTAATTAGGTACTACTTTAAAAGCTCGTCGAGTTTCTGATACCTAATTATAATAATACCATAAAATGTTCTTTCACTTGGAGATGCATATATCCAACTTACGTTACTTTTAATTAATTTACTCAAAAATAAGGTAATTTCGTGACTATAGCGTGCGGAAAGTTAGTTTTTCCGCGCTAGGTAGGTTTTATTCCTCATAAAACAACCGGCGACGTCGTTTGTGTCAATTTCCTTATGACATGCCTAACTTCTGCACATATGCATTGAAATTGTACGCTCTTGACTTTCAAGCTAACAAACTTCAAAGCCTCAGTCAGTTTTGCCGTCAACTCTATATTTAATTCTGCCTAATTTCATACATTCCATTTTATTTTTGTAGATTCTGTTGTTTCGCTGTTGGATTTTTTTGTTTGTATTCGCGGACTCTTGGATAAATTATGTACCAGTTTAATTGTACACACAGTCAAATGCGTGAGCAGGGAACATTTGATGATAGCCATAGCCAGCGAAGACTGTTAAAACGTAGTGGAAGGTATGAACTGTAGCAGACTGTAGAAGAATACCGCCTTCAGTATAGAAGAACCCTTAGTATTGAAACTACCGCAATGTTATGGTATCATGAAATAAATAAAAAACTTGCCATATCATTACAAGCGCCACCAGAGTTAAGTCATGTTTGCTTCCATGTAGCACATACTTAGCTTGGCCGATTTGTATGACGACGCTAGTAGGTAGGCACGATGAAAAAGCAACCGATTACGATTTGCCTGTTAATATTGTCACATCAAATCGTTTTGCAAAAGTTTACTATGTCTCGATGATTCTAACAGAAAAATGCTATTTCTTTATTTGCTTTGGAATTGTATAATCAAGGCAGTAAAACGGCGGGGGTCTGCTGTACGTCTCAGCCACAGTTATGTACACATTTTTTGCCTTATCACAACGGAATAAGGTGCAAAACTGTAACCATGTCTGACGGCGACTGCACATAAGCATTTTCTATGAACTACCTGCTGATAAAGAGCGGTTAGAACGTTGTTTATTGACTCACATCCTCTTTTGATTTATTATTATTAAGTACCTAAATGAAGTTTTGTTATATGTATCTATGACCTATCATTATAAAATGCATCATGTTAACTAATTTCGTATATTATACAGCTCCACTTTACAATCGGAATAGTTTATCCTCATAATATGTACAACCGATACCAGTCTGTAAGCCGCTGCAAATACATAATATCAATTGATTAGGCTTTGACCGTTGAGAAAACTCAATCAACTTGTTGTATCGGTAGTTATTAGAATGGTGTGGATTTTATTTTAGAGATAGAATTAAGAAAAAAATGTGTTCATATGAATTTAGTTTATCATAGAATATTTTTAGTACAGTAATTTTATTTTACACGGTTTTTCGAGAGGCGAGTGATAATTTCGCGGTCAGTTAGTATATTGTAAACACTATAAAATCTAGTTATAATTTTGTTGCGTCGAATAAAACTCGAATATGAGTTCAATCTTCGAGCTTTTCCCAGCTAGCAGCCTCGAATTAACAAAACAAGTTAAACTTAGGTAACCGAGGATGGAAAAGCAACTTAAAGCCGGGCATATAAGTACTTACTTTAAGTTGCAACTATCTTTATTTTGGACAGACGCGGGTATAATTCGCATTACATAGACAATATAAAGGGTATTTTAAATAAGTTTCTGTCAAAAATTACATTTTTGGTACAAGCTTTTATTGCCGCCTGTACTTTTCTGTATACCGTCATCAATTACTCATTGAGACGATTTTAACGAGCCCAAACTCGATGGGGTTATGTGGTTTTATTACGGAGTTCCTATGGCCACCTTCCTGCTCCATCATCAGATCAGCTCCACGTCATCATAATATTGCATTGTCACGCGTTTTATACATGCATGCAAAATTTCAGCTCAATCGGAAACGGATCAAATTTAACTTGCAAGATTTGATTACAGACAGACAGGGCAGGTGAAAGTAATTAAAAGCCTGTAAACAGAATTTGATTGTTTACAATACTAGTTAAACATTTAGTGGTAGCTCGTTATACCAGGACATTTTCTGTTATGTATGGTTGAGATTATTGTATAAAACTGTCAATTGGACTCTTCTACGTTGGAAAGTAGAGTAGCTTTTTGTATGCTCTACTTTGATGCAATTTGGCTAAGTTATACCATACCGGGCTGCATCGGCCACACGTTGACCGGTAAACGTAAAATAGGGCGCCGGCAGCTGTCATCTCATTGAGAAATGTCCTTCCCTTACAAATAGCTTTTAACGGACGTACCTCATTCACGATTACCAACGGTTTGAAGCAGTGAAGATCCGGTCTTAGCGCCAAATAACACCGACGAGATAATTTGTTAAACTGGCGAACTTAGTTTAGCATTGATGTATATTCCAATGTAGGTATATTTTGCTTGGCCGCGAGACCGTCATCCGCCCCTCGTATAATTGGTGCCGACTTTCAGTACATTCTGCTATGATAAATATTAAGATGTAAGTGTATCATGTTTATATGCGACATAACCAATTAGTGATTATTAAAAAGAATATCTCCATCAAAAGGCATAAGAGCGCTTTTTTATTACATAGCATACTTCGCGTATTTCAGTGCCTCTCTTGCTTTATTATTTGTTTATCTCTGTAATATAAACATTCTCATAACGTTCTAAACACAAATATTCTTTTAATGGTCAGTTAGAATTAAGCTTATGCACTATATATTGATCTAATACAATAACATACGAAAATATATTACGAGTACGTATACCTTTTCACCAATAAACGAAGTTTCCTTACTGTTTATTTTTGTATTATTTCGAATGTCATCATATGAGCCTCTATTATGACAAGGTTCCACAATAGTATATTTATTTGCCAGTAGTAAATGCATCAATAAACCTTTAAGTCTCCTTCTTGAAAAGGCATTATTTTTGGTACTCAAGCATAAACTCGTTTCTGACAAAAATTAAAGTCTCAACGTGTTTGATGCTCGCGTAATATCATAAATTAGACGTTGTTTATTTACGTTTTTTAGTGTTTGACCCGAAAATCCGCACGTGCGCTCACACCTTGTGCCCACAAATATCCGCATCCGCAGATGTCGAAAAAATCGCATCCGCGACATCCCTGGTTGAGAGAGGATACTTGAGGACGGCGGACTCTGCGGTTAACTCGAGTAAACTTGGGGAAGTGGTCAAATTTGACCTAAACAAACTAACATATTGCAAAACACTGCAAGTTAAATCGAAGCTTGTAATAAAAAGAAAAGCAGCATGGCTTGCACAGGACGGCCCGCAAGCTGTGTCGCAGCGACAGACTATCCGTCTCTTTCTAAGCGTTGTAATTAGAAAGAGACGAATAGTCTATCTTGCCGCGTCACAGCTCGCATGCCGTCCTGTGATAGCCATGCTGAAAAGAGAAATCTTTTATTTTGTCAAACCTTATCCTTATATTCACGTTTAAACTTATATTACAACACGCCCCCTCTTCACGGACATTTTTATCTTTTTAGTTTTCTTCTCTTTGTTTTTCTTAGAAATGTTCTCTTTTCGCTTGACTTGTCTAGCTTCCTTACTCTGTTCAACCTTTTCATTTCTGGTGTCCCATTGCTTTTTACTGTGCTTCTTCTTTTGTTCCTGTAATTAAGTATAAATATATAGGAACATTCTTACACATACTGACTTAGGCCCAATATAAAGATAAAATTATCAACTACATAATTAATAATTATCAACTATGTGCACACAATCATTTTGTCGCATATACAGAGTGTTTTTTTTAAATGGGACAGTATGGGGAAATCCGAATCTAAAGGAGATAGAGGAAAAGTGTCCAAGGAGACATTAGGTGTTTTTTTATGTAAACAAATTTGGCTCGTTAAAATTTTTGGTCAAGCGTGAGTTGTTCTTAAAAAATGATAAAGTTGGTCAATTTTTTTTTTGTCTCGGGTCGGCTCTGTTTCATGTAAGGATTATTTCATTCTATGGAAAGAAAAAAATCTGAACAGCAGAAGTTGGTCAAATTTAATGAAAACTAATCTTCATACAGTTGGTTTATTACTTGAGTAAATGTTAAATTTGACCAACTTCTGCTGTTCAGATTTTTTTCTTTCCATACAATGAAATAATCCTTACATGAAACAGAGCCGACCCGCGTCAAAAAAAAATTGACCAACTTTATAATTTTTTAAGAACAACTCACGCTTGACCAAAAATTTTAACGAGCCAAATTTGTTTACATAAAAAAAACCTAATGTCTCCTTGGGCACTTTTCCTCTATCTCCTTTAGATTCGGATTTCCCCATACTGTCCCATTTAAAAAAAACACCCTGTATACAATTGAGTATTCTCAATAGTAAAGATAAGACAACAACTCTTACACTTTTTTGAATAGATTTCTTCAGTAAGTTAGGGTCATCCTTGATTTTCTGGCCTTCAGCTTTCTGCAACATAGTTTTCCATGCAATCTTTTCTTTCAGTTCTTTCACTTTAGTCTTGTCTTCACTTTCTTCTAATTCACGGAACTTCTGTTCTTGCTGCTTGAGGTTTTCTAAGATTTTCTTAGGGTCTTTTACACCTTTATTCACCCTTTCTGAAAACATAAATAGTATTTACTAGTAAGAAGGTCAGAATTTAACCCTTTTCCAGGCCAAAAATGACAATTGAATGTCAGTCTTATTTATTGTCATTAAGATATATGTTTGTCAGGTTGTATGTGGTTGATATAACGCCTCTGCCTGGAAAAGGGGTTAAAGGTTATTTGCGTAATATGTCATTAAATAAATGGTTTATGTGACGGGTTAGGACTATTTAGCGCGGAGACAGATCAAAGTTGAACGTTTTTTATTTGAGTATATGTCAATCTGATTGATTATAGTGGTGGTAAATAATTAATTATAGACTCGAAAATTATTATTAAGTACCCCAAACAGAGCTAAGCTAACTATGAAATGTAAGTAAGTCTCATCCATCTCAATGCCAGCTGCCCCCTTGCTTGGTCCTTGCGCCCTAGGCTAACTATGAAATGTAAGTAAGTCTCAGCTCAGTGCCGCGCCCCCCGCCGCCCCCTTGCTTGGTCCTTGTGCCCTAGGCTAACTATGAAAAATGTAAGTAAGTCTCAGCTCAGCATCGCGCCCTAGCCGCCCCCTTTCTTGGTCCTCGCGCCCTAGGCTAACAAGTAAGTCTCAGCTCAGTGCCGCGCCCCCCGCCGCCCCCTTGCTTGGTTCCTGCGTTTGCGTGCTTGTGTTGGCTCTAGCCTAATTCGCCAGTGGGTAAATCGGGCCCCGACTCCAAAAGAAAGAAGACGAGTGACGAAAATTCCATTCAGATATCTCAAAGACTTATGGAGCTACAACAGTTTTAATATTGCTTGTTAGAGAGAGAAAACGCTCACAGTGACGTCACAATCTGCGAGTATTTTCATACAAGCCATAAAACTAGAGGTTTATGATTAATAATATGCAACTATGAATTAAGCTTCAGAATCCTGAATTATTCGAAAACAGGCGGAGTAAGTTAGTGTTTCGATAACTCACTTGCTTGTGATTTAAAAAAACATCATACCTGTTTTCCCAGTGTTTGCAAAATCAAACTTTGAAAATACCAATTTTGCATCATTGTTGAAAACAGGTTTAGGTGGGGCAGCCGTTTCTGTTTTGGGTTCTTTCTTCGGCTCTATAGGTTTGTCCACAGTGGGCTTCACTCTAGTCTTATTTATTCTGTCTCTCTTTTTGATCTTCTTATTCAGCTTGCTTGCTAAGCTTTTCTTAGCCAGCTTGTTTTTTAAGTGGAAATTGTTTTGTGATTTAATTTTCTCAAGCCTTTCCTCTAACTCGGCAATAGTGTTGACGCGTTTGGGCAGCTGTTTCTCTTCTGGATTAGCATCACCATTTGTTACTTCATAATCCATATCATCAAATTCATCTGAAAAATACAAGTGTACAGGGTTCAACCTATATTATATACCAGTGAAAAATACCTTTATAAAATTACATTGAAGACAAATTGGAATCAAATAATCCTATATGCAGCGCAACATCAATTTCACGTCAGAGGCATCAAAGGTATGAGTCCTGGTGGTAAACAAAAGCTTTAACAGGCAACTTAGCTTTAGCAATACTAGAAATAATGTTATTATATCAAGTTTATATGTAATAACTAGACATAACACAACTCATAGAATTTAGCTAGCCCCTGACAGTATGAACGGATTAGTGATGCTGATGTGACAATGTTTTTCCTGCATGTGTGGAGAACTAAGTTAACTTAACTAGATGTGTAGTAATAATGCAAACATTAGGACAGCAGTTGCGTGATATGAAAGATTTTCATGGTCAAAAGGAGAATGGACATCACTATCAGTTACATGCAGTATGGTAGGCTTCATAGTTGTTGTGAACACTTAACAATTATCATTTTGTATTATCAATACAGTTTCATCATTTGTACACCAATCAGTTTAACACTAACATTGTATAGTTGATAAGATTAGATCTTAATTAATATCTATAATTATAGTTTGCAAGTTCATGTTTTAAAATAGCTATATTGAATCTTTTATTGTCTGAAATACGGGGAAAATCTTAGTTCAGGCTCTTGCACCTTGACCCGCGTCAGGTGCATAGGACATGGCGTCACTAGTGTCGGATATAATTGGGGTATTGCCTTAGACCAATCAGTTACAGGAAACCAAGTTTGCTCTCTGATTGTTTATTTAATAAATTTTAGCATGTAGTCATATCTGTAAAATATGTTTTCAATAAATTATTATATTCTATTCTAACGAGCAGACTGCTGCCTAATTCAGATTTGACAATCAAATGATGCAGAGCGTCCATCTATGGATTTTAACATAGCTCTCAAAAGGTTGAAGAAAGTCACATTTTGATTGGGTTTTATTGAACCTGATCAATGACATAATAAATGCTGAGCAGTACACAATCAAAAAAATGGGTACAGTTAAACAATTCAGACACCCACAAAGTTCTTAGTTAGCAATTGTTATGGTGGGTTTGGACCAAGGGAACAAAGACATATTTTTGTCAACTTTTCTAAGTAAAAAGTCAAAAGTGAAAATGTGTGGCAATCCCTTTGTTCTAAAGTTAGGATCATTAAAATACCTGAGGTAGAGGTAAAACAACTGTTGTGGGGGTAATCAGAATACATTTCATTGTATAAATCCTCAACAATATTTTAAAGTTTGATATTAATATTTTTACTTAGGTCATAGGGTTAGCAATGTTAATAAAGATATAAACAACTACGGATTCATTGGATAGCACACACTTGAACATTATTCAGAGGTGCGAGAGGGTGCTTGTATTAATTAAACCCATCGCATGCTTATTGCTTAGGCACAGATCCGCGCTAAGCATTTAAGGGTATTGTTTTAAATCTTAAGGTCATCTTTTGAGTAGCTCTTTTTGTCATCTGGATACGAGGGTAGTTACATGAGAATAAACTCAACTCTCAACATTATTTCCATAATATAAGTATATGCATAAAATGTACCTACCACCATTAGCAAGCGCTAAGCAAAATACACAGTAGGTATTCATTAATTTTTACCTTTTATTTGCTGAGGTATAGTCAAAACAGAGAATATATTCTGTAAAAATAAGAACTCCTTGTTCAGTTCTTCTTTCAGCTGCTTAGACTTAACAGGTTTCTTCTGGATGGACATCTTCAAATTTCTGTAAATGTATATTAGAATAGTAATTCGTTAAGTGTTTAAGGATCGGGTATCGATTATAACGTTTTATTTAGATATTTCACCTCATGTGCTAATCCGAAAAAACATTCAATACACTCTGATTTATGTATAACTTGATTAAAGTTAATTGTTTCAATTTCATCTGATTAAAATATCACCACGCTGAATTCCCGCTAACCAACAATTTGGTGCAATTCCAAAAACGTGAGCTTGAGGTGACACTGACAACTCAAAATGTAACCAGCACTATAAATGATATGGTAGTTTAAAGGCCATCATACACCTAGCAATTTGTCACATCAACCTAGAGACCCAGCTAGCTATAAGATGGAAAGAGAAAGCAAACATTCAATTCATTTCTGACATGTTTCTGACACAGCAATAACATAAGAAACTAAAGGACGTGAAGTATCAACAACATGTGCGTGGCAAATTTGACTATGTACAAACGACAATACAGTTAACTGACCATCCTGTGTTTATATACAACCTTATTACAATGCACTTAAGGTGCACCGATGGTCAGTTAGCTGTAGTGTCGATAGTACCATCGCACAATATGGCGGATGTAGTACTGTCCCGCTATCGATATAATCAACATGTTTATCGATAATATGGATAGATCTTCAAAACGTTCGATTTATAAGGGCCTATCTGCCTTTCTCTGTAATCTGTGCCATATATTATTTGGCGAGTGGAGGCCGTAGGAGTGCTAGCTATCCACACTCTCGCTTCAGTTGCTCGCTACCACAGAGCTACACGGATTTTTGGGATCCCAAATTAGTGGTTCGATTTGATACAGCTCCATAAAAGTAGAACACAAGTCATTACTCCACTCCAACGTCTCCGTCATTTAAAAAAATAGTTATTGTTATTAATAGGTTACGTCGTTACTCTGTAGCAGCAAACACAAAGTGAGCGAGCGAGTATAGACGATTGCCTCGGCTCGCCTCTCGCATCCTTTGACTCGCGTCCGAAAAACCGACAACAAGCGGAGCGACCGCGAGGCAAGACGAGGGAACACGAGCGCATCGCCACACTCTCGCCCTTGCGTTCGCTCGTGTACGCTCGCGAGAGTGGAGAACCCCATCAAGCGTGTCGTTTCCCTGGAAAATGGTGGCAAATTATAAAAAAACGCATGCTGGTAACACGAATGTATGGCGGCGTAATAGGTACCACAGATTACAGAGAAAGGCAGATAGGCCCTAATAAG
This sequence comes from Epinotia bilunana, assembly GCA_947049275.1. Lineage (NCBI taxonomy): Eukaryota > Metazoa > Arthropoda > Insecta > Lepidoptera > Tortricidae > Epinotia > Epinotia bilunana. The sequence continues at coordinate 11,190,180 of OX346252.1, forward strand.
TTGAACGTTTTTTATACATCCGATCTCTTCTCACTCACGTACTGAACGTCGAGTAGGAAAGGGATAGAACCATGTTATCTAACATGTCTTCATACGTCATTGTCTCCGCTCTCTCGCTCGCTCGAGATTTAGTGTAGCGAAAAATATTTTGTTACAAGACATCGTTATTTACTTTTCATTATATTCGTCATCTGCACCAGTCGTAAATAAATTGTATCTCAATACATTTGTGTTTAGATACAATTTAACACATGTATAAAACTGTAAAATGTAATTTACGGCATTTACCACACTAAAAACAAAAACCAGTAGACAGCTACTTTGTTCGGATTTTAAGTAAATATTAAAATGTAATTGTTAAATACCCTAGTATACTAAACTAGGGTATTTAACAACTATAATAATAATCTATATAAATAGTTTCTGTTATCTACTGAAATCATCATCATCATCATCATATCAGCCGAAAGACGTCCACTGCTGGACATAGGCCTCCCCCAAAGAGTGCCATAATGACCGGTCCTGCGCCACCCGCATCCAGCGGACTGAAATAAACAATACAAAAGTTAATGTGGTAGGTATACGGAAGTAGCAAAATGAACCTCCAGCTCACACATCTGTATTGCCCTGTATACACAGTCTCGGTATGTCAACTTACCGCCAACCGGGGTGATTAGGTACAATTTTGAACTTTGAACGTGATTAAAGCGGAACATTTCTATAAGCGCTTACAAAGTTAAGGTTTTAAAACTTTTATCTTGTGTTTCAAAACCCACACAAAAAATTTTTCATAAAAAAAATTAAACCCCTTAAAAAAAACAGGTCGTCCCTATTCATACTGGATATGGGGTCACCCTGTTTTTATAAGAAAAAAGGGTTTTTTTTTTTTATGAAAAATATTTTTATGAGTGGGTTCTGAAACACAAGATAAAAGTTTTAAAACCTTAACTTTGTAAGCGCTTATAGAAATGTTCCGCTTTAATCACGTTCAGAGTTCAAAATTGTACCTAATCACCCCGGTTGACGGTACTATTTTAACACTGTGGTGAACAGTATGTATATGGAGACATGAACCTAGAATACTAATAACCAATATTCTAGTTTCATAATATCATGATATGGAGACGAGTCGTCAATACTCATAATACCATACTATTCGTCTCATTCTAACACGACTACTTATTATGATTGACAGTTTATTTCACAGGTAAAATTGCTGTGGACACGACTTGCTTGACAGACTAACCACGAACTTCGAATTTCGGATATCTCTATCTATCGCACTTTACTCGGATGCAAGTACACGAACTTCGAGATTCGATTTTCGTGGTAGCGCCGCAGCCGCAGAGTCAAATAGGGACTTGTCGGGCTATGCAACGAATCACGCGTCAGCCGGCGGCATTCCGATCGGACCGATAATATCAGACAATGTGAACGGAGCCTAATTGTCATTGTCAAATTGTCAATACGGTATTATATTATTTTATTTCTAGTAAGTAATTGTAATTAAGTTTCATGATATGTTGTTAATTTACTATAGAATACCAAAATGGAAGAGAAAAACCCTTTGGAACCCACTACAATTACTCTACCGAAAAAGTGTCCTCAAAGTAATGGAAGGGGCAGACCGACATCCGAAAAAGCGGTTAAGTTTACGCCACAGCCGAAATCTATAGTATCGCGGTTTTTGCGACGAGTTAGAGAGCATAGCTGTGATAATATCAACGAAATAAACCTCAATGGCACTTACGATACTACTAACATTAATTGGAGTACGCAAAATGAAGTTAATTCTAAAAACCACGCCACCGAAGACGAGCCCAAGTTAACAAACGCCTATAGCATGCAAGGAAGTTTCACTCTTGATCTGCCTACTGTAGATGATAATCACGATAGTTTTAAGGACAGCTTGGTTGATGGAGAACAAAATAACATTCAGGTAAAAGATCACTTTCATGTATTTCTCTTTTGGGCTCTGTCACATAATAAATAGTAATACGTACAGAACGTTCTCTGTTAACAAATTCCCCTTTAGGTACGCCAAACATGCCTAAATGTAGCCATCTCTTTCTATCGCATGCAACACGATCTTTCGGGGACGGAGCCTTAGAACTAGGGTTGCCACCAGCAAAACCGATTAAATTATATGTTATATAATATTATTTTGATTAGCAATTATTTCATTGACAAAATTTTAAATTGAGCAAGAACAATGTGTTGTTTGATAGGTACATATGCAAAATAGACTTCAATGTTCATCTGGATCCGTCTTTCATTATATACAGGTTACATAAATGAGTACCTATAAGACTAATACATTTTAATACCTAACAGCTAAAATCTTTGAAAGTATGTTAACAATATGGCCTTTCTTCTTTAAGTACAGAATCACACATTTAGGGGGCATTAAAACTGACACTTCTATTGTGCATATGTGGTCAAACATGCTACACCTCTTGTATCCTACTGATGCCCAGGTTCCTGTAGAAAGAACAATTAATTCAAAATAGAAGTCAAATGTAAAAGAAAAATAGTTGCATTTGTTTTGCTCCATTCTCCAGACAAGTATTTTGTAAGTATACATTGCATTTTGTACTTTACATATATATAACTAATTTCTATCTGTATGCCTTTTGTAGGCAAAGGCCTCCCCTAACTCTTTCCATTTCTCCCTATTCTTTGCTATTGTAGTCCAGCAACCTCCTGCTGCGCTCTTAATCTCGTCATCCCATCTTCTTGTTGGCCTGCCATGCTTCCTCTTTTTGTCTCCAGTAAACCAGTACATTATTGCTTTTCTCTCCCTCTAATTGTGTGACCAGCCCATTTCCATTATCTTCTTAATTGTTGTAGTAATATCTTTTGTATTAGCACATTTCTTTATATCTATATTTCGCTCGACGCTTTGACACTCCAAAAAAATCCCAACCCTAACCCATCCAGCACTTTATTTAATTTTTATTCTATTTAATTTTTTAACTTCCCAACTGTTTTGCGTTTTTCACATTGTGTCTCTCTCATCCCGTTGTGCTTGTGTTAAATATTTAACTAATTTATTATATTGATTATTTATTTATTATGTGTATATGTTTGTATCGGCAGTATGTTGTGAGGTGTTCCGTGGGTCACGTAGGGTGCTGTCTGAAAATCAGAGCTGTAGGTGTCTGTCTGACACCTCGGCATAATGCTGAGACAGCGTCCGATTCACTGCCGCGAAGACACACACATTTTGTGTCAATTGTATTGTATTTCTACTCCATTTGTCTCTGTGTGTCTTGTGTAGTGAATAAATTCTATTTCTAACTTTATCAGATAGTCGCTTTCCCATCATACTTCTCTCCATAGCGTTTTGACAAATTTCTAGCTTTTTGTAGTGGGATTTGTTTAGTGCCCATGTTTGGCAACCATAAGTTAAAACCGCTCGTTGCTAATATACCGCATTTATAATATACCAGATTTTGCAAAATACCACATTCTTCATTTATCACATTACCAATATACCAAATTTGCAGTAGAGGACATTCAATATAAGTACATAGTTCCATGAGTACTTTTCAACTTTATAACCTGGTGTAACGGGAATATGGTAAGCACAAAGTGTGATATTTTGATAATCTGATATTTTGCAAAATCTGGTATTTCGGGAATGCGGTATATCAGAATCAGAATCAGAATCAGAAATAATGTTTATTGTAGAATATAGGTAGGCTGTAAATTACAGAGTTGTTAGTACATTATGTGATCTTCTATGTCTTGCCAATGGGCGTACAAACATTAGGTAGGTAAAGATACAAATCTACAGTCACGTGGAATTGAAGATAAAATACAATTGATGGTAATTACATGTCAAAAAAATGATTACTCTAATTAAATGTGAAATATAAATAAAATCGAGATTGAAATTGTGCAAGCATATAATGTATAATAATTAATAAAGTCACATCTAGAGCATTCATTTAGGTTAAGTATTACTCAAATTTGTCATTTAGATAATCAGAAATAGAATAATAACATTTATTAATAAGTAATGTCAGCAAATCCTTTTTAAAACATGGCAAAGGCGGCAGTACCAAGACAGATGGAAGCTTATTGTATATCATGCACCCTAGATAATAAATATTTTTGCGCATCAGTGCCGTATTTGTTGACGGTACACAAATATTTCGATTACTCCTTTGTCTTAAGCTCTTATTAGTAACAGTAGGTTTTTTAAACACAGTTGGGTTATTTTTTATAAACATTACGGCCTCAAAAATATACATGGAGGGTAATGTTAAAATATTCATTTTTATAAAGTATGTTGCGCAGCTATCCGTTTGCTGAAGCCCACACATAGCCCTGATGCACCGTTTTTGGGCTCGGAAAACTATATCCCACCAACCATATACCCCAAAAGATAATGCCGTACCGTAGAGTAGACGCTACAAATCCGTGGTACGCAGCTAACACAGCATCAGGACTTGCTTGTTTGGCAAGTTTATACAAAGCAAAGGAATATTGATTGATTTTTCTACATATCTCTTCTGTATGAGGTTTCCATGATAAATGGTTATCTATGTGTATACCTAAAAACTTAGTAGTTATAACAGGTTCTATCATTTTTAACCGACTTCAAAAAAAAGGAGGAGGTTCTCAATTCAGTTGTTTTTTTTTTTTTTTTCAATGTTTGTTACCTCAGAACTCCGTCATTGAAAGGCGTCGGCCTTTACACGTAAAATTTTTTTTTCGTTTGTAAGTATATGCTTCCAGGTGGGTCCCATTTTTTTCAAATAATCAATTGGATGATGGGATCCATGAGGAATTGAGGGAACTCCTCAATTATATTAGGCACGCGTGTAGTGATTTTGGTTTTTCTATTATAACTCGTGTATTTACATCTGGAAATCATAAATTTGGTGGAGTGGAATTGATGATGAAGACCACAGATGACTTATGGAATTCCTCAATTATGTAATTAAAAGTACAAAAGTATATCACAGATTCTGATAAGATTCCGTTGAAATAGCAACTAATGAAGTGCCAAAGGTGATCCTTGTGGAATCGACGGAAGTCCTCAAATATTATCGGGTCACATACAGCGATTGGGTTTTTTTCTCTAATAATCAATGCATTTGTTTTCGGAAATCAGTTCATGTGGTAAATTGGAAAATAAATGTGGAAATGTTCTCGTGGCTTGGCGGAGTACTAAATTGAAGTCGGTTAAAACTTTGTTTTTAAAGTAAATTATTTTAGGTTCCAATATGGCTTCCACCCGTTTCCAATACGTCTGTCTAGTTCTTTCGTAGTCAAGTCGTGTGGAGATAGAATTTGACCTAGGTATAAGTATTCGTTTACATATTCGATCATGTTGCTGTTGACGGAAATGGGTTCTTGTTTTCCATTGGTCATGGCTTTGGTCTTCAGAGTGTTCATACACAACCCTACTTTTTGGCTTTCTGTATCTAGGTCACATATCATTTCGTTTAGTCTGTCTCTGGATGGTGAGATTATTATCAGATCATCCGCAAATCTTAAATGCGAGAGCGAATGATAATACTTACTAAAAATTTAATACATTCCACATGATTTCTCTGCTTTGCAATCTACCTTTTTGATTTGAATTCACAATAAATCTTATTTATGAGTGTATGCAAATCTTGAAATGAGTAAAATATGTTTATTTATTTATTTAAACTTTATTGCACAAAAGAAAACTTATCATACAAAAGGCGGACTTAATGCCATATGGCATTCTCTACCAGTCAAACCTTAAGGCAAAGCGGAAAAGATTGTGGGCTTTGCAAAAAACAAAAAAAAAAACATTACGGTATTCCTATATACAACATATTTACACAAATACATGTACATAAATAAAATAAAAACTTACATACATATATACATAAATATACACTACATCTACATGCATACTTACAAGCGAAGTTTCAAAATCAGCGTGATTACAAGCAAAACCTTAGTGTGTGGGCAAAAAGTGCTTGAGCTTGTTAAAAGAGTGGAGAGATCCCGACCGGAAATTAGCCGCAACCTGTGTTCTCCAGCTCAGAGTACAGTCCAAGCGAACACCTAAGTCTTTTACGCTCTGACTGTAGGGTATAACAGTTCCATTGAACTGCACTGTTCTAATAGAGTCAAGATCAAACTTGGAAAGTTGCCGAGAACTACCGATGACAATCGCTTGACACTTGACGGGTTAACAAATAGGCCGAACCTCTCAGACAGACCATTGTTTTATGTGTAAAAGGTCCCGATTTACCTTGTCAACGGTAGCCGTGATATCAGTGATGTTGTTGTTGATTCAGATATAGAATGATTTGTAATAACCATTACACTATTAAATGCGAATGTTAAATGTATGAAGTTAGATAATAATCCACTTACTGTGAGTGGGAGTGTCCAAAAGGATAAGGGATCTCAATCCCACCATTCTTTATACACACTATTATATATAGGATGATTCTGAAGAAGAAACAATTGATATAGCCATTGAAAATCAATCAACACAGGAAAAACATTTAAATAATTCCTTTTTTATTGACAATAACAATCACTTTGGACACGTCATGCAGTCAGCGAACGAAAAAACCATAGTAAGTAACGCCGCAAAATGGCCCCACAGAATGGGTGCAATTGCCATTATGCAAGGATGGGGGCGGGGTGTCAAAACGATGCCAGGCATCCGTTTAGTTCGAACATGCGCACACCGGGTTTTGGGCACGTGTTTGAGTAGAAATTTGTAAGGAGCTCGCATTCTATGGTTTTTCCGTTCTCTGCATGAAGTGTATAGAGACCAAATTGAGTGAAATAATTGTAATTCTAACTTGGTTTAAAAAATAAAATACATGCTAAAAACTTTGATATTAAGTGTATTAGGTGTATCTTTCTATTCTCCATCATGCCTGTGTGTGATCAGGCACCACCTAAATCACCCTGCATTGGAATCATAAAAATAGTTGTAGGTGGTTTTTATAATCGGGAGTTTTCTCCAATTACATTTATATGTTAAACAGCCCCCCTAGCACACTAGGTTTTATGTCCGACGTAAAGCATTCGTCCCTCTTGCACTCACTTGCATATTTGCTAGAATGGGACGAATGCTTTATGTCCGACATAAAACTTAGCGTACTAGCCCCCCAGAGGCCCTAGCGCGATAGGTTTTACCGTCGCGTTTTACGGCGAAAATGTAATGAGACTTCACTTAAAACATAACGATAAAACGTGTCGTGCTAGCTGGGCACATAGTGGCACAATAAGATACTGGAGCACACAAGTGCCTTGATAATAGTTCTTTGGTGATAAGGTAATTGAATCTCTGATTAATGACATAATTCAATGTATATTACTTGTTTACAGACCAATACACTTACACTTTGGGATACGAAGTGTGAAGATGAAACAAAGCTACTTGATATTCCCTGTTACATGTGCTCTCATAGGTAGGTGACCCAATATGGCTGATATGGCTTAACACGTTCAGTGCCAACGGTTCCGTAGCCGATAACGTGCGAAAACCCGTTTATAGAGGAGAGTGCCCACCTAGCGGTTTCCTGGCACTGAAATTGTTAATGCTGTTTAGTATGAAACATTTCAACGGAACTGGGTTAGAATAATAACATTTTGTGAATATATATTGCAAATTTAGTGCTCAATTAGCAAATATTTTTGGAAAACTGGATTAATTATTGAACAGACTGGAAGCCAAAAGAAGAAAATCATCAAATAATATTTAAAGATCTATTTTACACTAACTTTTTTGCGTCTTTCCATAGATAATTGAATGTATAAATATATCTCAACTAGCCAGTGCGGGTGGTCTCGCATGGGTGGTATGTTTTGCTTGCATAATTCGGCCCTCTTCTATATATACTACGCAATACAAAAAAGACTGCGATGATTGGAAAAAGAGGGGGGAGGCCTTTGCTCAGTAGTGGGACATAACAGGCTCGATATAATAATAATACCTAAAACAAAAAAATATATAAAAGAGGTAGCCAGGCCAAACCTCTCACAGCGGCCCACGGCATCGCTACGTAGTCTTAGTTCTATCAATTTTCGTGGGTCTCAAGTGATTCGCATTTGGTGATTTCAGAAGCAGTAGCCATCAGGCACACAGGAAACATTTGAGCATCCACAGAAATCAGCCTTTCACTTGCAACTTTCCCAATTGCAACTACAGCTGCAAGTTGTCCTGTAATCTTATTAAGCACAAGAGGATACATACATCCGAGAAGCCATATCTTTGTGATCAGTGCACATTTAGATCGAATTTTGCGAATTCGCTTAAAGTCCACAAAAGGATCCACACAGCGGAAAGGCCATATAGCTGCCAGCACTGCAGCTACCGGTGCAACAGTAGCTCCAACCTCAAGAAACACTGTCGCCACAAGCACTGTAACATTCCATAGATAAGCGAAAAAACCAGTCTATCTAGTTTAGTACAAATACTAAAATAATAAATTATACATAATATTATTATTATTGTGTATATTTGCGATATATATAGTGTGTATTATATTTTATACTGTATATTTATATATGTATTGGCATGTTTTTATTTGTCTAGAATTAATACCTATTAGGTTTTGTTTTCATTTTCTCTGTGTTTTTGTACACGGTATAAGTTTGCCTATCTCGGTCTACCTACCTTCCTCTCAATTGCTCAAAGGTTAGCTGGAAGAGATCCCTTATAGGGATAAGTTCGCCTTTGTACTTTGATCTATTGTGTGACATGTATATTCTTTAACCTGTTATTGTGTACAATAAAATGCTTACATATATACATACATATTACCCTCTTGTCTCTGATAATCTTAACCATTTAGGTTCCTCTAAACAATGATAGAGTTTGATCTAAAATGCATTCATTCGGTAAGTATTACTCCTAATACCAGTTAGGTGTTACTTGCATTAGTTGCACGACGCCCAAACATACTTTAACTGTAGATGATTTCAATTTTGAACCAACATCAATCGCGCACACGGCGCGAGTTGTCGGCACTTGCCGCAAGATCTTACGCCATTTCCCGCCAGTTCGTGGCTTAAAGATCGTTGATTCGACGACGATCCGATTTTGAAGAAGAGTTGGTTTTTTTTATTGTTGAAGAAAAAAACTATATCAAAGTACAGATCAAAGCATTTATATTCATATCATTAATCTAAATATACAATATTCTATAAAGGTATAACTGGTACTAAAATAAACATTAAAATCGTCGCCCAAAAAGTACTTAAACAACATGTGTCCTCTTAAAACGTGAATTATTACACCACGATATTTCTATAATCGAACTACGCAACAAAAAAGCGAGGTTATTATTTAACAATATAATACTAGTTTGTATTGTAGTCACAGGCATTGTAGGTCGTACCTCATAGATATGGTTGGTGGGTGGTATAGTTTATGTCAGTGACAGTGTTCGGTAAAGTCGACGACGACCGACTCACGCCATCCGAAGAAGAAGTAGCCGGTGGCGGAGCCCAGCACGACGGCGGCGCAGAGCCACGTGTTGTACGTCATGAACACCAGCATGAGCATGTAGCTGATGAACACCTGCAGCCCGTGCAGCACCGTCTGGTATGCGTGCGCGCCGCTCAGCATCGTGGGCCTGCGGACCAACCAGCGGCATTAAGGCCATTACACACTTACCTATATGGCACAACAACTTGCAATAGTCGGAATGAGACGGCAATACATACCTCTCATTCTAACTATAGTAAGTTGGTGACAAATTGCATGGTTTGTAGTGTGCTTTACCAAAGTTTACTAACGTAATAGGTAGGTAGGTATATAGGATGCTTAGTGTCAAAGGCACGAACGCCTTTCCTTTACAGCCGCTTTGCCTTGATCACACGTAACAAATACAGTGGCAAGAAAGTGTAAAAGTTGCCAGGTGTAGGTGACCGTGTTCTTTTTTTTTTCTTAAACATGTTATGTCTCAGCACCAGCGATCGTAACTTTTGTAGCATTTTTGGTGCAGCGTAGTGTTGTTAACGGAATTGGTTTAAAGAATTTCTCACTGCTCACCACTGATTACGTGTAACAAGGGCAAGTTCGGGTTGCATGATCAAGAGGCTGATTTTAAAGTTTATAAAAAAAAAAAAAACGGTCTACACAAATAGAGATATCCGGCGGGGCGGGACCCAAACTAGGCTCAGCCTGCATCTTGGGGCCCTAGAGTGCAATGTGTGAAACAGATTTGGTAGATGAACATAGAAACATTTTAAGAAGAAGAATAACCAATACATTACGTTACTATATTTAATATTGGTCATTTTAAAAGTGCATTTAATCGTATTACGAGTATTACCAGATCAAATTTTATATCTTTACATTCTGGTTGCAATTTATAAAACATTGAAGTATGTTTGTTGCCCGTTGTTTCGCTCGTGACGATGTTAATGTTAATCTCGAAGTAACTAACGGGAAGCCTAGAGATAATATCTCGTCCGATCAATCACCGCGTTTGTGTGTGCGAGAAAGCCAGAGTGACTCAACACTAGTTCATTTTACACGCGATGAAACTACTTAGTTAATTAATTATAATAAGACAAACCAGGTTTAACGATGCTATTTTCATTTAATTACAAAAAAAAAATGTAAGTATGTTTCTCAATAAAAAAAGTAACTATTCATTGTGTGCAATCAAAATGGTTTATTGAGGGGAAAGGAAAATGTAAGAGATAGAAAAACTTGCATTTGGATTACTTGGAACCGTAGCGTTAATTTCCAAATTCCATTTCAAGATTTCGCACCAGGAATTTACCCGGTCAGAGCTATTAAAATAAATAACATAATTTGATTCGCGACTTGCTGTTCGCGGTCAGGAAATGTAAAAGTGACCAAGAAGAGATAAATTATTATTTAAGAATAACGTATCAAGTAAGATAACTTACACATTCCTTTCCAGAGCATGCGGCACCGGCCTTAAAATAGAAAACAAAAAGTTAATATATAAGATCTTGAACATTGGTATTTTATAGTCTCGTATAGTTAAGTGCACAAATATGTATCGAATTAATCCTCATAAATATGTAGCGAAACTTTAATTCCCCGACATAAGGAGCCATGGATGTCGAGCATTATTAAATTCGTGTACCTATACAATTAGCGTGAGTTTTTAAACAAAACTGAACTCTGTGTCAATTTTGTGACTAAAATACAAATCATGTGAAAATGAACTTTATTCACATTTAAATAACGTGTTTGTGAATATCATTTATAAATTGAGAAGAAATGGTTTCTTTTAGACAATCGGAATAAGTACTTCATAGTCGAAACAAAACTGAAACTGAGTAAATTTTTGTTTAACAACTCGACGCTAATTGGATAAGCCCCAAAAAATTGCCATGCATAAATATCGGTGGAAAGGTATCGAAAAAAAACCGATATTCTTGCATGGCTATTTTTTGGGGCTTACATATTAATTAATCTAGCGTCCGAAAAAAAGCCAATACAGCTGAGCCCACATGAAAATTATTATTATTTTGGTATTTTTAATTAACGCCGGCAACCCCTTCCCACCACCCGATCGATTTAAATGTTTTTTGGGTGCACATGGAGTACAGAGCAACTGTTTGAAAAAAAAATCAAAGTCGCTGAGCCCATTTTTTTTTTGTTGGTTGTTCGGGGAAGTAGCTAACGGAGTTTCAATACAGCTGAAGCTACATGACCGATTTGGTCGCTAGCTCTCTGTCCATTTCGTCTTCCTTGGTTTGTTAACATTGTTTGGTGACATTCGATGACTTAACGTCTGCACGGCTATCACAAGACGGCGCGCGAGCTATCTCGATTTTTCTCGCACTATTTCTCTCCATCTCTCTCTTATTAGAAAACTTAGAAAGAGTGCGAGAAAAATCGAGAGAGCTCGCGCGCCGTGGTGATAGCCATGCTGTTTTCAAAGAGTACTCCTTGCCAGTAAAGTAAATTAGTATTAAACATCCGCAACGTGGCTAGGGTCAAAAATAAACTTGTCAGGCTATATCCTTGATTAATATGAGAATAATTACTGTTATATATGGGCTTTGTATACTTAGTTACAAAAAGGTCCATATTTATCTACATGTATTAGGTAAAAAACTAAAACGATATTTTGACTGCCCTAAGAAACTAAATTGGTCCATACGTAACTATGTGGTGCCTTTACCACTTCAAATCTAGTTACTATACCTACTTTTACTCGACGTTAACCAAATATTGTTTTTAAAATAAATTTATCTAAATGGAAATTTAATTGAAATATTAAATTAAAAGTGAATTTTAATGTAATTTTATTTAATTGAGCGAAATACATTAATTTTGCTGCAATATTCACGCCTGATTTTTATACAGGTTATATAATAATTTACTTTAAAAACAAAGTTTTAACTGACTTCAATTTAGTCCTCCGCCAAGCCACGATAACATTTCCACATTTCTTTTCCAATTTACCACATGAACTGATTTTCGAGAGCAAATGCGTTGATTATTAGAGCGTTTCTCAAAAAAAATGCCACTATTATTAATTGTACTTCTAGGAATTTTATGTTAAATATTTCCACTCAGAATCAGGAGCTCTTTCGACCCTGGTAGGACAAAAAACTGTCCCAAAGATATTTTTCCTATTGTGTTACCAGTTACCATACACTTTGTATGGTGGTAACACAATAGGAAAGTTCAAAAATGTATGAACATTTTGGGACACTTTTTTTCTCCTATTGGGATGGAAAGACATCGTGATGAAAATGAAATGATATGGCATTTTTTTTTGAGAAACGCTCATTAGAGAAAAAAACCGAATCGCTGTATGTGGGCTGATAATATTTGAGGACTTCCGTCGATTCCACAAGGATCACCTTTGGCACTTCTAATAGTTGCTATTTCAACGGAATCTTATCAGAATCTGTGATATACTTTTGTACTTTTAAGTACATAATTGAGGAATTCCATAAGTCATCTGTGGTCTTCATCATCAATTCCACTACACCAATTTATGATTTCCGGATGTAAATACACGAGTTATAAAAGAAAATACCAAAATCACTACACGCGTACCTAATAGAATTAAGGAGTTCCCTCAATTCCTCATGGATCCCATCATCCAAATGAATTTTTGAAAAAAATGGGACCCACTGGAAGCGTATACTTACCAACAAAAAAATAAAAATACAAATCGGCTCATCAATGACGGAGTTCTGAGGTAACAAACATTGAAAAAAAAAGAAAAAAAAATAGAACCGAATTGAGAACCTCTTCCTTTTTTGAAGTCGGTTAAAAATCAGTCTACGTTTTGAAGAATAAAGTTTACCTACATTTCATAAAATGCGAAAGTAACTACCGAGGTGTTGATAAAGTTGGCCTGGTCACGTTGTTTAACACGTGCGAAGCAGGGACATCCAATTAAAACGTTACAAGCTTTCATTTACTACTTAATCATGAAGGTTGTGCTCCGAAGAACTGTTCGACGTGATGCCTACGGCTGCTTTTTACCACCGCACCGCTCGCCGTCGGCAGGGCATTCATCCTCACACCCTGGAACCGAAATGGTCGCGTACCGTACGGTTTCAGAGAAATTTCCTCCCCTGGACTCTCCGGTTGTGGAACGAGCTCCCTGCCGAGGTTTTCCCGAGGGGCTACAGTATAGGGTTCTTCAAAAAAGGGGTGTATAAATTCTTAAAGGGTCGGCAACGCGCATGCAACGCCCCTGGAGTTGCAAGCGTCCATAGGCTACGGTGACCACTTACCATCAGGTGGGCCGTAAGCTTGTTTGCCACCGACGTGTAATATAAAAAAAAGAAAATCCGTTCATTATGCGTATTATGACGATATGAAGTTAATAGGGTTCTTAAAGGGTCGGCAACGCGCATGCACCGCCCCTGGAGTTGCAAGCGTCCATAGGCTACGGTGACCACTTACCATCAGGTGGGCCGTAAGCTTGTTTGCCACCGACGTGGAATATAAAAAAAAAAATCCGTTCATTATGCGTATTATGACGATATGAAGTTAATAGGGTATTTTGTCCGATAGTCAAATTATTTGCAACTTTATGAAACCTCAACAATAGTTCAAAACTTATATAAATCCAGAGCTTGCGTCAAACGGAGTTCTGACTGTTTGCAGACTTGTTTATGATGTTGGCCCATTGAATAATCTAAGTTTGTGACCTCGAGCACCCAACGCAACTTTGTCTTGCCAATGGCAATACAAGCCAGTGTAAGTATGAAAGTTAGTTACATTCTACATTTCTTAAAATATCACGCCGTTAGCCTGCGAATGTCAAATAACGTTTTGTATGGTAATCGAACTACCTTAAGTATTGGAATAACAAATTTTAGAAAATTTATACCTAAGCATTAAAAGCCGTTTTGTTACGCCTAATGACAATGGCTCGCGTCTACGGTGCATGTAATGTAATTTCGCTACCCGTGCCTGCTGACGGATAAGTACGCGAGCTCTAAGCTAGACCGATGATAAGAGTTACGAGTATTTAAACGACCGTAAAATAGAACAAAAATGGAACTCATTATGCATAGCGTAAACTCGTTAGCGGCAAAATATATTCTACTATCGCCAGTTCGTACTTCGATTTAAGTACGTAGTCGGTCCCAAAGTTCTGTCACTGGCATATTATTTTTAAATTTAGAAGATGATTTTAAGAAAATTTTATTGCATTCCATTTTTTAATGTTTGACAATTATTTTAAAACAAAAAACAGTCATTCGTTGCAATTTCTCACGATGGAGTGGACATAGAAAGAAAACCGAATAGCTGTTTTAGCACTGCACCGCTGTGGGCACTCGCCAAGTACGATTTTCAAGTTGCTCAAAAATTTAAAAATAACGCTTAGGTTTGTGTACCGTACTATTGATAGGTACAATGAAGTCTCCAGTGTTGAGGACAAGAAAATAATTGGCCGGCCTCGCTCCGTACGAATACCAGCAGTGACCAAAGCGATCAAGGCGCGCATAGCAAGAAATCCTGTCCGAAAACAGAAATTGATGGCTTTGCAGATGGGTGTCAGTAGAAAAACCGTCAAAAAGGTTTTAAACGAAGATCTTAGTCTACGAGCATACAAAAAAAAGCGTGGGCACTTACTTAATGCCCGTCTAAAAACAATAAGGCTTAAAAGATCCCGGAAGTTGTTAAAGCGGTACGCGAAAAATCGACACCGTGATATCCTCTTTACAGACGAAAAGATTTTCGATATTGAAGAGAAGTACAATAAACAGAATGATAGAGTGTACGCTAGGAGCTCTGAAGAAGCAGGAAAAAGAGTTCCGCGGGTGTAACATGGGCATCATCCATCATCAGTGATGGTCTGGTTGGGTGTATCTTATTACGGGCCAACTGAGATTCATTTTTGCGAAAAAGGTGTCAAAATCAGTGCGAAAGTATACCAAGAGACAGTTTTGGATAAGGTTGTCAAAGATCTGCCCAACACGCTATTTTCGGGACATAATTTTGTGTTCCAGCAGGATTCTGCGCCAGCACACAAAGCCAAGACCACTCAAGCCTGGTTTGACCGTCAAAAAATCGACTTTATAAGACACGAAGATTGGCCTTCCTCTAGTCCGGACCTTAATCCTTTGGACTATAAAATTTGGCAGGTCTTAGAGGGGAAGGTCTGTGCTAAACCACATAAAAATTTGGAGAGCCTAAAGTCATCTTTAAGAAAAGCAGTCACTGAGATAGATATGAAAATGGTGCGTGCTGCGATAGACGACTGGCCGCACCGATTAAGGGCCTGTATTAAAAACAAAGGAGGTAATTTTGAATAATTTTGAGTAATTTTAATTCTTTATTAAATGTACTTTAAATCGGTATATAATTTATTAAAAATTTATTGCTACTTTTGTTTTTATCATTATTTTCATTTGTGACAGAACTTTGGGACCGACTAGGTAGCAGTGATACAAAATTAACGCTATCATGACTATGACATTCACGACGTGGCCGGCATATCGATAAGTACTTCTTGCATTTGAAGGAGAGTGGAGTTGACGAAATAAGACTAAACGTAATATTAAACAACAGGAGCAGTCGCCTTCGTGAAATGCAATACCTAACTAGTGTTTCAGCCACGCCGTGACAAGGTTATTTCACTGTTTTTGCCAAGGTTTACCAAACCTACGAGTCCTTTTCTTTCGTGGGGAAATTTACGCATCCTGCCCGACTGGGAAAGCCAGGGCTGGTATGACAGACCCCCAGGAACTGCCGTCTAAGACCCCACGGCGTCCCAACTCGTCACCATGATGCCGGGTTACGGGCACGCCGAAGCACTTTTCCGCGACCCGGCCGAAACCTAAAGCCGCGTTTACATTTGTCTGTCGTGTTGTGTTGTGATGCATCAGCACGGTATCGGTTTTATACATTTAATATGGTTGCGTTATATATTTATCTGATGTCGTGTGTTGTGACGGCTTATGTTGTGTCGCATCACAAGCCATCCCGGTCTGCGTCTGAACGGGTGAGGTGCGGGGGGCGGTGCAGCGACACGACACAGCGCATCATAGTGTGCACGCGCCGCGCCGGTGTTGTGTTGTTTTGTGTTGTGACGCGTCATAGCCACACGTGAAGTATGGACGACGAACATCCTCCGAGAGCCAAGACCGAACTGATATAAAAATGCGTCATAATGCGTCATAACACGTCAGATAAATGTGAACAACAGCCATCACGACAGAGAGCATCACAACACAACACGACAGACAAATGTGAACGCCGCTTTGGGCCTGGGACCTACCATGACGTGTACAAGTTTTAAAGTATTTTTTAAGAAGTGGCAGCAAGTTTTGCTAGCTCTGTGACTCCTTGACTGTCATCGGACTGTGTAAAATTACAACTCAATTGAATTCCAAGAAGTTGGTCTAATTTGCCTTTCTAATTCCGATTAAACATAGAAAATGACATAAAGTTAGTACACACGTAAAGTTAAACATATACCTAAGCATGCATTCTTGATATACCATGGAAGCGATGTTGTTCCAAAGTTGTTGTTTACAGAATATCTGCCATCTGAATGTAGTAGATAAGATAAGGGATCTATCTATATGTAATTTTATTGTTTGTACTCAGACGAGCTCAAGCCTTACTTAGAAGTTTTCCTCAAGATAATTATTAACGATCTTGTTTTACATTAGCTAATTTAATTACAATTAGTCTACGTTTATCAGACTTTAGTGCAACCCAACCTTAGCGACGGGTATTTTTCACAAATGTTGATAAATATCTAAAATTGATGATTAATTCATACTAACTTCTACTAGATTTTAGATGTTGTAAAATACCGCCACTTTAACTTGATTATGATTAAGTTGTTTTATAATGTAGGATTGTTTTTAGTTGGACGAGGTAGAAAAGGAAATGGTAACCCATGTTACAAAGTGAAATAAACAACAGTCGTCTTTCCTGTGGTCCAGTCAAGTGCAAAAATATGTATCGATAACATCCTCTCATAAATAAGTACCAAAACCTTAATCCGCTGACATAAGAGTCATGGGACATATTTATGAGTAAATTGTATGCACGCATATTTTTACACTTGACTATCTATATAGTTAACAGGTTTTACTCGTAAAAGGGTAAGGACCAAATTCTTGACCAGTAGTTAGCCTGGTTAGTCGGTAGTTAGTAATACAAACTGAAGAAGTGAAAAAAGATCCGTTGTGAGACAAAAATTAACCATAGAATTGAACGGTTAATTTTCGTGTCACAATAGAAAACTATCATAGAAAATTTTATTGATTGAGTTAAGCTGGCCAAGAATTTGGTCCTTACCCACAAAGTCAGTTATGACTTAATCACACAGATTTCTGTGTAAGTGAAAACGTCGTTTATTCGGATTGAGTTGAACCAGAAATTAGGCGTTATGGTCCTTAACTTAGGCTTATGTCCAAAGAAAAGACGCGAACCTAGATTTGAATGATCCATATAAGGGTGAAGACCAAATTCTTGCCTGGTTAGTTAGTTAGCCATACAAACTGAAGAAGAGAACATAGTTCCGTTCTGACGCAAAAATTGACCATAGAATTGTATGGTTAGTTGTCGTGTCACAACGGAAAACTTTCATAGAAAATTTAATTGAATGAGTTAAGCTGGCCAAGAATTTGGTCCTTATTTATACCCATAAAGGACCCAACTTCAATTGATAAAATAATAAGCAATTGTGTTTTGGCTTCTGACAAAAACAACAGAATTTATACCTAGGCAAGTTATGGTATCTCAGAAAATTCAGTTTGTTTCCTAGTCCAGACAGCATTTGACCAATTCATGCCCGAGTTATTGGCGACCAACTTAATAAATGAACTTAAGGCTGTGCATTGGAAATTATCGCGTGCTTTGAAACGCCGTTCTGACTAGATTAAGACACAATAAGGTCTGATTTTCAGATATATGGTTCTTGACTATATGATTGTTTATCTGATTTTATCCTTACATGATTGCTTAAAATTTACTCGATAGAAAAAAATCCAAAGTTGGGTCTGTATTTTCCTTTTTTTACTCAGCCTGCTCAAATGATACATTATTTTACGACACAATCAAGTTAATACTATAGTATTTTATCTCATCTAAAATCTCACTTTATGAAATTTAAATAAAACGTCTCTAAGTTAGGTATTTATCGAAATTTGTCCAAAAAAGCCATTCCAGAAGAGTGTCTCTTTTCCTCGTGCGCGGAAGGCATGAGCGTGTCTCTGTCTAGGGCGCGTGTTTGACTCAAATCAAGGCATCGCCTTAACTACTACTGTACGCAACCGCAACGGGGCGCGCGCCTTTCGATGTAACAAAGACAGACAGGCAACTACAGCACCCTACGCTCCGCGTGGTCCGACACGCACTTGGCCGGTTTTTTTTATTATCGTTTTGTTGCTTCGTCGCATTATCGGCAATGGTATAGACATTCTATTTCGACTAATTCGAGGGCTGCTACTTATGTATCCGGAATCCAGGATTCCAACTTTCTTAAACACAATTTTTGACCTCCATGGTAAAATTTGAACTTTCTTTTAATACTGGCCGCTATCATTTTTTTTCTTGAGTACGCTAATCATTTGTTTTTGGCGGGTTTAAAATGGAAGAATGGAACTTACTCGTGAAAATATTCGTGCTATGATTTATTACGATTTTCGGCGTGGCTTAAGGCTACAACAATGCACAGATCAATTAACTTTGACTTTTGGTGATGAAGCTCCATCAAAAACTAGTGTGTATCACTGGTTTAGTGAGTTCAATCGTGGACGTAGTATGCTTACGGACGAAGTTAAGGAAGGTCGCCCGAAATCGGCCGTTGTACCACAAAATATTGAAGCAGTGCGGAAACTTATAATGCATGACCGTCATGTTAGGTATCGCGAGATAGAGGCAATTCTGGGGATATCTATGACGAGCATTAATAAGATATTACATGAACATTTAGCTGTAAAAAAAATTTGTTCGCGTTGGATACCGCACAATTTAACTAAGGATCAAAAAGAGGCTCGCGTCGAATGGTGCAAAAAAATGTTGAAAAAATATAACCGTGATGACTCAAAAGCTGTTTATAATATCTACACAGGTGACGAATCTTGGATATATGCGTATGATCCCGAAACTAAACAGCAATCAACAGAGTGGGTGTTTCAAAATGAGCCGAACCCTACGAAAGTTACTCGTGCAAAAAGCACCTTGAAGCAAATGGTCGCCTGCTTTTTTGGTATGAATGGCCATGTGGCTACACTGCCACTAGAAAATCGTAAAACGGTTAATTCGGAGTGGTACACGACCATTTGTTTGCCAGAAGTGTTTGAAGAAATACGTAAAGACAACCAGCGACGCAGAATCATTCTTCACCATGACAACGCCAGCTGTCATACATCACGCGAAACAACTCGATTTTTGGAAGGTCAAAATATAGAATTAACGGGTCACCCACCGTACAGCCCTGATTTGGCACCCAATGATTTTTATTTATTTCCAAATGTAAAGAATAAATTATCGCGGAATTATCACGCGAGCCGCAGGTGAGCGTGATAAGAGAGCCGAGGATGTAATTATCAAAGCTCACGCGTTTCATACGACGTTTTTCAACATATTTTGCGAGGAAAAAATCCTTTTCATAAGATGAAAATTTGATAGGCCTGCCAAGTTATTTTCCTTACTTATTGATGTCAACAGGTTTTTACTCACATGTTGTATACATCGTCAAGAATTTCTAGTGGCGTCCATTCTTTTTATCACTTTTCTAGTCACCACGAATCAACATTTTTGTTAATAGCCAAACACGCATCAACAATGTTTACAAATATCTGTGAAATAACCTATAATGGCGCGCATCAATGTGTTTTGTGAAGTTTGCGCAGTGCGCGCGCATTAGATGAAATCTCTAAACAGCCAATACAAAATAAAATAAATAATTTCGTTTTAGAATGTTATCTTTATTAATTCATGTAAAATGTTATCAAAAGTGAATAGTTTAACCGTTTCTATATCATATCCAAAAGGAAATAGTCAATTAACTAACAAAAAGGATTTAATTTGTTTAGTCGAGTAAGAATCCATTTGCCGAGAATTAAAAAAACTACTGTACAACCCGGTTAGTTTATGAATGCACCGTGTGCATGCATACATCTTGCTGCAAGGTGGCAACGTGACTTAATCGGGATATAACCATAACACACAAGTATCGTAATGTTATTAAACACGCGTGTTTAATATCCAGGATTATGAGCCTAAAAGCGACACAATAAGAGGTACGTTACGAGCAATTGTGTTGAAAACTTTGTTTTATGATTTAACACAGAATGTTTATACTCAACTGTATAACTTGTGGCTCATCGGGGCTGCATATATTTTGGATGCCCTTGTCTGGGGGTGACACCGCGCAGTACTGAAGACCCGCATACGTTTTCCACAGCAAATGTTTTCTGTAGTATTTCAACCTGAATCATAATGACAACTTTATGCAACTGCGACATACCATAAAGGAAATGATTATCGAAAAAGTATTGTTGAAATTACCCTTCGTAGAGCAAAGCCATAATAAAGATCGCAATGAACGAGCCAATGAATGGTCCAACATCGTTTACATTCCACCAGGAAAAGAGGATTGTCTCCACATATCCGCCATGAAACTAGAAAAAAAGGTTATACATGTAGTCAGGAGAATTGATATCCAAACAAGCATCTAGACGGACAATACTTTAGATTTTATAAAAACAGCACTCGTCTCGTTTTCGTAGGGGGTTAAAAACACTGAGACTTTGAAGACCGGTTAGCCTAGTGGGTAGTCACGCGCTACGAAGCTGAAGGCCCTGGGTTCGAATCCCGGTAATGGCAAATATTTGTTTGATGAACATGAATATTTGTTTCTGAGTGTTGGATGTTTTCTATGTATTTTTATATCTATTACATATATCGTCGTCTAGTACCTTATCAGCTTACTACGGAGCTAGTTCGATTTGTGCAAATAATATTGATTGAACACTGAAAGCATCACCGCCACTGTGGTAATGACAACCATAGGGTAAAGAGGAAGAACCACAGAGCGTTAAGCAAGGGACTGATGTATAATTAGATAACAGTAACGAACGAACGTTGTTTTGGGAAAATATTCCAACCCATTAAAAATCCTTTAAAATTTAGCTTTTGGCACAAGCTCTTAATTTTTAACCCCGGACGCAAAGAGAGGGGTGTTATAAGTTTAACGTGTCTCTCTGTGTATCTGTCTGTGGTATCGTAGCTCCCAAACGGATGGACCGAATTGAATGCGGTTTTTTTGTGTCATATTTTATCCCGAGTGTTCTTAGCCGTGTTTCATGAAAATCTGATCAGCCGTTTTCGAGATATTGGACTTTGAAACGAAAATGTCGGGGGTTTTTCAACTTTTCTAATATAATTAGCATGCATCACGGTTATAACATTTTCGAATTTTAGGTAAAACAAATACGTTCAATTGCATGGTTAGGTTTCCGTTGATCAAAAAGAATTAAGGAATTATTCCATAAAAAGCTGTAACCCAACTATTTTTTTCGCATGATAGGGAAACAATCGAGTGGGTACGAGTGCCGTCGAGTACAAATTGCAAACGAAATCGTTGACTTTTCAATGAACTCGGGCTAAGTATGAATTCAATTTGAACCTTGTTGAACGGATTATTTTGTAACTAATGTTGATCATGTACGAGTAGCATCGCTGTTAATATAGATGTACTTAATAAGAGGATGGTCGTCGTAGATATTTATGAAATAATTTATTAACCTATCTAAAGCAATATAATAAAGAGGTACGTAGAGTTAATAGCTTTATTATATAAGTGTGCAAGCTTGTACGCACATAGGGGTTAGGTAATCACCGAAACTACTCACCCGAGTTTATAGAATGGGTATATTAGGCTTAAGCTATCATTTATCCCACGCTTTTCTAGCGTTCTGTGATACGCGGGCGCAGCTGCGCGGGCAGCTAGTGTTTTAGAACAAAATACAGGGATATAATATCATTGAGTTATATAAAACCATTCACGACTAAATTAAATAGTTCTGACAAAAAAAACAACCAACTAAAAAGGCGTAATGGTCGAAACAATAAGCGCTACGCGTGGTTATAAGAAGTTACGAGCTGTTTACTTTTAGTAGTACATTGTTCAGAAACTATTCGGTAAACAGGTCATTGTGCGGCGCACGACCGGGTTCTCAATGGACAAATGATAATGAGGGTTTGCTCAAAGCATTGCAGTTACACTGACTACAAGGTGACATAATCTATTTAAAACTACTTAGGTACATAGTTTAAATACGACAAACACTCCATTTTGTATCGGGTATAAAACTACAAAACGACAATTTTCATATATAACACTGAATACAATATGAATACAAGTGAAATAATTGTTTAAATCGGTTGAGGAGTTTCGAAGATTACTCCCAAAATACAAAGCTACAAACTTAAATTTCACTGTCTTAAATTAGGTGATCCCTACAACATTACCAGCATTCACGATTCAGGGATTTTCTTTCCACGAGACTAGTTAATATGGAAAATTAACCTGAATTTTATTTGAATTTAAACAAAAAATATATATAGCTTATTAGAGAACCAAGAGACATTTTAGCATAGTACCATTTTCTTGGCAAGAGTTGAGTTCAAGACTCGTTTGCGTCTTGTAGAGCCAAAAAATCTGTTACAGAAATACAAAAAGAACATCGAAAATTGTGTATATAAGATACAATGTCAAGAAAAGGGTTAACAAATAGGATCCAACTCACACTATACATATAAAATATGAGATTGGACCTTCTGGCTAAAACAAAAGTCGTACATTTCAATGGTAGGGCCAAAATTCTTTTTAGTGCCTATAAAACGTCCCTTGTACATTTTACCGCATATTTATTTACTTATTTGGATAATGTTCAAAAACTCATTATTTTCTAATTCAGAATGGCATAAGCATACCCGCATGATGACTATTATCGAAATAATTGGGGTCAATAAAAAAAAAAATATTGTTTGGTAACGCAGTGGACATTATTTTGGAGGGGCCATGGGGACTGGTAACGGAGTGGTAATTTGTGTACCAAATGAGACGTTTCTGTAATACAAAACTTAGTATGGTGGGGAAATTCATAATAAACATTGAGACCCGGTTGAGAACTAACGTAACACTACTAGGAAAATATTTCGAGAACTCTAAAATTTTGTAAGTGTTCATAAATTGTCATCTCTGTTTTAGGCACTAAAAATAATTTTGGCCCAAACATTTGTGTTTTATACCTTAAAATGGCAATCTTATAAATTAATTGTTTGTAAATCTGTCTGTAAAGAAAGACCCTTTTTTTTCAGCAATGTGTGAATTTAAAAAACTCAAATGAATATCAAAAAGCCTGGTATGGCCTCTTCCTTCGCATTCATAGTAAGAGTACATAAGGTATGCTGCATGCATACTAACATATTTTTTCCAAATGTGTTTGGGTCCATAGGATAAGTACTCACTGTCATTGACATCATTGAAGCATGCGATGAATGGTCTTGATGTTGGTGTGCAGGAGGCACTGCATTTTGTCGTAGACCTGTATTTGTGCTCATACTTGTATTCATAATATCCTAGAACAATAACGGCAGAACCACTTTTATTTTGAATCAGTATTGATGAGCTATAAAATTATCATGATAGCTAACTGCGTATCAGTTGTACCTTTTTTGTGCAATGAACCTACGAAACATACTCTAACCTTGCATACTGGAGGCCATGAATCCATGACGAATTCATAAAAAGAAACAAATTTATTGTATGGTCACTAGCATTAATATCTGCCATCACAAATAGGGCAAAAATATCTGACACATCTTGATGGCCCTAATAATAGAGTCATGTCAGATATTTAAGCATGCTTTGTCATCGCTGATATTGATGCCGGCAAATGTACATGTATACATTATACATTCAAGTTGTTTTTGATGTATTAATAGATAATAGACAATTAAGAAATAATTTATAGGCAATGATGAAATATAAAAAAGAGATGGAGATGTTGCCTATACAAAATTCCATTTTTAAGAAATCCATGCTTACGCAAATCATAGATGACTAGTGAAAGCAGGACTGTAAGCATACAGTCCAGTATTAGCAAATAACTAAGAACACAACAAAGACAAGTACATGGTAAGGTTGGTCAATTGACCAAGTTTTAGTGTGCCACTTAAGGAGTGCTTATGGATATACAGATAGGATTATCTACCTCTTTGATATTACATCATTTTCAATAGGTGATATAATTTTTTCAGCTTGCATGCTTGAAGGATTAATACATACAAACACAGCTTGCAGGCTCATTTCAAGCAAATGGCAGAAAACACCAATATGAGCATGAGAGAGAGATACAAATGATGAGAGACAACAGCAAAAAAACTTACATTCATGTCATGGTTAGCTTGATGAATATCCCTATTGTGGTCCATGTGGGAAGGATGTCCCTCCCCATGGTGACGCTCATGCATTGTGGTGTCCATGTTGAAGGTCTGAAACACAGGGTATAGTAAACCAGCTGTATCATTCCATGTGTGATTGGACACATGTTCAGCTACTGTACTTATAACAGTCCATTCGTTATTACAAACGTAGAAGTTTGAAAAACTCAACTCAATTGGCTCAAAATTGTTATTAAATCAAAAGGTAAGTTTATAAAACATACTGCTGTAATGGAGATTATGAATTGATTCATTCCCGAAACTCTCTTAGCCTAGTGCAAAACCATGCAGATATAAATTTAATGTACCCATGCATTTTTATTTATTATATTATATGGAAGTTGATGGTGGAACTTGATATTTGTTGTGAACCCATTTTAACACAATACCCTCATCTCACCTGCATACTTTATACAGATACAAATCTATATAAAGAACAATTCCATCAATAAAGTTATTCAATTTCCATGACACTTAAATACAAATACTGATTAAAAATATCAATTATAAAATGATATTGACTGTTCAAACTTACATGGATAATTTAGATTTAGAATAGACTTTGAATTGAATGGAGTATTGTTGGACAAAAAAGTTCACATAAGATTTATACATACTTACATATAAATATTAGTGTAGATAGTTATAGTGAAACAATTAAATTTAAAAAGTATGTTGACTATGACAATTGAACAAATTTAATAAAGCCAATTGGAACGACCGGCGAGCGCAATAGTTGCACATAATCTACTCGAGTCCTTTCACTTACAATGATCTAACAGTCAAGTACGCCTGTATGTGTTACACAATTACCTGAAGCACTTTCAAATACAAATAAATGACGACTAAATCAAATATAACTTGCGACTAATTAAACTGTATATAAACTCCGAATCTCTAGAATTATGATATGTATATATAAATATACACTTACCTGATAAAATGTTATTGTAAAAAACGTGAGCCAGTAAGTAGAATTAATAAATGAGCAAAATGCTAGTCTCTGCAGACATAAAATGAAATCAGTCCAATTGCAGTGTAATAAGAACAAATTTATATAATCACATCGAGGACACTGGTTTAACTTAACACATCAGCCATCCCCGATTCCTTTCACCACTAAAAGGCAATCGTATTTCGTAGGATGGCGTTGACGTCTAACTAACATGACATGACAATTGACAGACATGAAGGGTTTTTTTTTTCTGGCTTTACATAGATTAGCCAATGTCATGTTATTTGAGTTAAAAGTTAGGGAAACAAGGATAAAACGGGATGATTTCGGAAATTTGGAAAGGAGAGGATTGGGTTTTAAACATATAAATACACTATAATTTAATATCATTTTTCTCTATAAATACTGATAAAAAATTATAAAGATCATACGAGTTACTTTGTAATAAACAATTAATTGTTGTTGGAAAAGGAATACGCAATGATACAAGGCTAGAAAAGAAGGCAGTTTGATCGTACTGCGTGCATGAAAAGAAAACATGGTTTAGATCCCCATAGTCACCAGAAGAGCAATAGGGATCCGGAACTTTATTCATCATGTGCAATCGCTCTCGGGTACATACATGACCCAAGCGCATCCTACACAGTACCGAAGTAACAGTTTTTGAAAATACTAATTTGCTAAACCATGGTTTCCTTGGAATGTATGGTTGGATATTTCTATAATGAATTCCTTTTGTCTTACTACTCCATATCCTATTCCAGTCTTCGTACATATATACTTTAGCCATATTAACTAAATCATGACAATAGTTAGCGTATGAGGCAACGTCTCCGATGCGTATGGCTTCATTTGCCAATTGGTCGGCTCTTTCGTTCCCCGGAATGCCTACATGACTCGGCACCCAAGCCAATACGACAGCACAACCCCTCTCAGAGCACTTATTTAACAGATTCCTAATCCTAAAAATAGTCGGTGACTGTTTGTGAGACTTAAATGGAAACCGCATAATAGCTTCTAAAGAGCTACGAGAATCTGAAAAGATAATGGTATTTGGAATCTTTAATAAAAGAACATATTCTATTGCTTTAAATAAACCAAAACATTCACCGGTATAAAACGAAGTCTCAGGCGGAAGTTTAATTAATTGAATTCCCTTATATTGTGAATGGTAAACTCCAACACCAACGCAAGTGCTATCTACATGTTTTGAGGCATCTGTGTATAAACAGTGAAAGTCGGGCCATTGACTATTAATGATGCCAACAAACTCCTGTTTTGGATTAAGGTCATGTTTAGAGACTCCTATGTCGAATTTTATATCGGGAACAGTAATAAGGCTATTATAATTAAATTCGTAAAGAGGCAAAGTTGAGCTTTTACATGTGGGTGCTTCTAATCTTTCAAATTTTTTATAACTTAACTAAACTTTGGGGATCTTTGTGTTTCCAATATTTACAAGTTTCGACCTGCTCAGTTAGTTGCCTTACCTTTGGGAACAAAGAAACTGTCTTTGCAACCCCAAGGGTGGCTCTCAGCACTCTACCTGTAAGCACCTAATTGGACTCCACCTCATAGCACCCAAAACCAACCTCAAAGCCTTTGACTGAATAGAATCTAGTTTTTTTAGTGCTGTTGAATTACTAGGATGGAGTAAAAATGTACCATAATCTAACATACTCCTAATCAATGCATTGTATAATAGTCTCATTGTAAAGGGATGAGCACCCCACCAGACTCCTGTGAGACATCTCAAAACATTTAGATTCCGCTCACACCTCAATGTTATATATTCTAGGTGAGGGATACCAGTTAATTTTTTATCTAATACCAAACCCAAAAATTTAGCTTGATCTTTGATAGGTAGCTGAACTCCATTATAATCAACATGAAAAGATGGAATATTTTGCTTAGGAGAGAACAACACCACGGAACTTTTAGTCGGAGATAAATCTAGACTGTTATTATCTAACCAAGTATTTAAAGCAGTTAAAGCTAAAGAAAGTGAAGCACTAGTATTATCCAGAGATCGTCCAGAAACTTATAAAAGTAAATCATCAGCATATTGAAAAACATTTGCATGTACTTCTACAGACTTTACCATATCATACGTGTAAACGTTATATAGTAAAGGGCTCAAAACAGAGCCTTGAGGTAAACCCTTCCATACCGTTCTTTGGATATTTTCATTTCCAACCTGATCCAGTGAATACTTAATATACCTTTCGTACAACATATTTACAATAAATTTAGTAATTAAGATTGGAACATTCAACTTAACCAGTTTATTTTGTAAAATTGAAATGTTTACGTTATCATAAGCAGCATTAATATCGCTGCAACCAAGAAATTATTGTTCGTTAAACTTATTCTTATATCTGTGGTAAAAATGCTCAAGCTGTCAAGAGTGCATTTACCTTTCCGAAACCCAAATTGGCTACTACTCAATAATTTGTTGAATTGATAGGGGGTTGGAGATCCGTCAGCGGAACGTCAAGAACGGTTTTTTCCAAATTGTTTCTTAATATCGGTTTATTTGCTTGTAATTTCGTGGATTTGACCAGATTGACCTAACTTCCCTTAATTTTTCGTTATATATATTGATTTATAGGTTTAGGTCTGGGTGACTTGTTTATAGGAGTCACCCATTAGGTTTATTTATGGGGGATCACTCCCCTGGGGACCCGGGGGGTTCAAATTGGACTTCTCCGGTTCCTCCATCTCCCGGCGCTTATATAACTCTCAAGCAGTCTGGAGACCGCGATCTCGTTGCTCGAGGTTGCAGAACGGACAAGATGGAACGCAAGGGTTCGGATTTAAATATTAATTCTCGGTCCCGGTCGAGCTCCCGCTCTCGCTCGTTGCGGTCTTGCTCTTTCTCAACGGACACTACGGACAAGTCAATGGTGGTTGCCAGCGATATCAGGCTAACTAATTCTTTTTCAATTTTACCTGATCCGAAACCAGATTCTCAGGACTCTGTGTTGGAGTTGGGCCCGGCGTCAGCCCCAGGAGTCCATTCATCTCAGGCTGCCTCTCTTACACATACGGATCAGAATACTCTTCCGGCTCATTTACAGGCTTCGATGCCTTCCCTGCCAGCTTCTACTCCTCGGCTATCGTCATCTCTGCAGTCGACGGAACGAACCTGTTATGAACGCGGTGATCCCGGCCCTTACATAGTCCATGTTCAATACAACAGTCAGACTAGGTGCCACTTTGCATCCGGTCTCCTTTGGGCAATTCCTCCACGTCCATCACAGAGAATTCCCTAACGTGATTGACGGTTCGGTTAAAGGCTTAGGCCGGAACAGAGTATCGGTAAGCTTCCACTCTTTCACGGACGCTAATGAGTTCCTACTTTCTCCAACCATGGTTAATAGAAATCTAAAGGCTTCTATTCCCTCCTTTAACGTTACCAGGATGGGTCTGGTCAGGGGCATCCCAGCCAGCTGGACCCTGGAGGATATTATATCTTATGTGAAAGTTCCAGAAGGGTGTGGCCGGGTAACCAAAAAAAACAACTTGACAGATGGCTCGTTCAAGTGGATTCCTTCCGAGACCGTTGTGTTAACTTTCGATGGGCAAGTACTCCCACCGAGAGGGTTTGCCTGCTATAATGCCCTAAAAGTTGAAGTGTACACTTTCCCCACTGTGCAATGTTTCCAGTGCTGCAGGTTCGGGCACACCAAGGACAAATGCCGTTCGACTCCCCGCTGCTTTCGTTGTACTGGAGAGCATTTTGGTGACACGTGTAATGCGGAAATTCCCAAGTGTGTTAATTGCAAAGGCGAGGAGGGTCACTCGGCTAAAAGCAAGTCCTGTCCGGAATTTCCCCGCCAATGTAACATCAAAAAGGCGATGGCGGAAAACAATATCTCATATGCGGAAGCTGATAAGATCCTACCAATCTTTGGGAAGTCATTCGCGAATGTAGTAGCTTCTACGTCTCCGGGAAGTAAAGGTAGTTCCTACAGAAAGACAGTTTTCTCTAAAGTCCGTTCTCCTCCCCCTTCACGTGCTGGCTACGACAGAAGGGCTCATATGGGCCTTACCATTGAGCCTTCTCCTCAGTTTGCCAACGGAGCCGCGCTGAATAATCCGCATGCATCTGCTGCATCCGAAGATGTGATGGCGATTCTTATCAGACTTTTCTCAGTACTGTCTAAAGTGTTCTCTGGCCCCAATAATGATCTCTTGTCCCTCGTTGCCCCTCTTCTTTCCTCTCTTTTCAATTCCATTAATAATGGCGCAGTCAATTCTGCAATGGAACTGTAGGAGCATCCTAAATAAAAAATCTGATTTAATTTACTTAACCAACAAATTCAGCCCTTTTATCATTGCCCTCTCAGAAATCTGGCTTAAACCAGATTATAACCTCCGTTTTCCAGGTTTTACCTGTTTACAGGATGTAAGAGTAGATGGGTATACTGGTTGTGCGTTGCTAGTTAAAGAAGGTCTCTCTTTTAGTAAAATTATGGTTCCATCTTCTGAGAACTTTCACATTGTAGCTGCCCGTGTGAATAACTACACCTTTGTCTCCCTTTATATTGCTCGTGCTTTTTCAGCTCTCCTCTATTTTGGAATCTCTGCCCCTCCTTATTTTCATCCTGGGAGATTTTAATTGCCATCACCGTGTTTGGGGCTCTGGGAAAACGGATCCTTTAGGTGAAGTGTGGCTGGAGCTAATGCATCCCCTTAACCTTTGCATACTTAACACGGGCTCCCCTACTAGGCGCTCAAGGCCTAACGAGGTGTCTAGTGTGGTTGACCTCTCGCTATGCTCCCCTTGTCTGGCATCTCAGGTCACCTGGAGTACTCTTGACTCTTCTTTTGGCAGCGATCACTTCCCTATATTGATTGAATTCCCTCTCCTCTCCCGAGTAAAATCCACTCCTAATCCCCCTCTCCTAAAATTTAATTTACTTAATACCGACTGGGCGGAGTTCAGGAAGGTAATGAGCGAGTCGGTCTCTCTGTTACCTCCTTTAACACCGAGTGATATTGATAATTGTGCGAAGGAGTTCTCAAGAGCTAGCTCTTGAGAACACCTTCTCAGCACAAAGATTTACTAATCTTTGTGCTGAGAAGGTGTTCCCTGTTAAAAATGCCGTTTCCGGGAAAATCCCTTCCCCTCCCTGGTGGGACTCACAATGTACTCTGGCCGTTAAAAATAGGAAGTGGGCAGAAAACGTGTACCGCTTTGACATTTGCCAAGCAAAATTTATTAATTTAAGTAAATCAATAGCGGAAACCAAACGCCTTCTCCAATCAAAGAAACGGGATGGCTGGAAGTCCTTTTGCTCCTCTTTGTCTCCTTCTACGCCTGCTCGTTTTATCTGGAGGAATATAAGGAGATTTAGAGGTAGCAAACAGGGTTTTGCTAGGTCTCATCCTTTGGGTGGAGACTGGGCCGATTCGTTCATGGATTCTCTCGCTCCGCAGTATGTCCCTAGTAGGTTAGAAGTTGATACTGGTTATTGTTCTTCATCTTCTGATCCCCTCAATTCTCCGTTCACGATGGTGGAACTAAAACTGGTCCTTGGCTCTCTCACGGACTCTGCCCCGGGCATTGACGGTATCCCCTATTCTTTCATTTCTAACGCTAATGATTCCTTTCTTTCTTACTTCTTGGCTCTCCTCAATAACATTTTCATCTCTGGTACTGTCCCGCAAGTCTGGAAAGCTCAATTCATTATCCCAATCCTTAAGCCTAATAAAAACCCTTCTGACCCTTGTTCTTACCGTCCAATCGGCGATCGCCCTCTCTTCCACTCTCCTAAAAATTTTAGAACATCTTTTAAAAAACAGGATTGAATGGTTTGTCAAAAGCCGCAATTTATTGTCTGACTCTCAATTTGGCTTCCGGAAAGGGAAAAGTACGATGGACAGTCTTGGAATATTTACCTCGGATATCCGCATAGCCTTCTCCCTGAAGAAATCTGTTGTTGCTGCTTTCCTGGACGTTAAAGCTGCCTACGACAATGTCCAGCTCCCAATTCTCTGGGAAAAGCTTTCTCGACTTAAGATACCTTCCAGACTGTCGTGCCTCACACTTAAGTTACTTTCTGAACGGCACATCACATTCCGGGGTAATGATAAGACAATATCTCCGTCTAGGCGAATTTGGAAGGGGCTGCCGCAGGGGTCCGTACTTAGTCCCCTGCTCTTCAATATCTATTCTGCTGATTTAGAGTCTGCTAAAGGTCACTCAAGCATCCTCCAGTATGCTGATGATATTTTGTTGTACTCTTCCGATTCTAATATTTTGAAGGCGGCGGACCAAGTTTCCCGATCTTTGGTCTCATTAGAGGGCTGGTTAGGGCATCATGGTTTTGAGCTGCCTCCCTCTAAAAGTAACATTGTAGTCTTTTCTAGGAAACAGTCTATCCCAATTGTCTCTGTTACGTTAAAAGACCAAGTAATCCCCTTAAAGCAGCATTTTAAATTCCTAGGCTTAGTGTTGGATTCTAAACTGTCTGGTCTCCCTCACTGCGAATACGTTAGAGATAAGTGTGAAAAGAACCTTAACATCCTCAGGTGTTTGGCTGGAGTGTGGTGGGGTGCTCACCCTTTTGCCCTAAAAATGGTCTACAATGCCATCGTTAGAAGCGTCCTGGATTTCGGAACCTTTTGTTGGAGCCTGCCTCTGCAGAAGGTTTGCAGCGCCTTGATCGAGTCCAATCTAAAGCGTTGCGTATTATTGCTGGAGCAATGAAAACTAGCCCTATTAACGCCCTTCAGGTGGAATGTATGGATCCTCCGCTTGACCTTCGCCGTCAGTATCTGTCTAACCGCTATCTGTTTCGTACTTTCCAATATTCTACCCATCCCATCTTTCCTAAAATCATGCTCTTGGACGATTATTTTAACAAGTCTCCTTATTGGACTAATAAGTCTCCCCCTTGTCTAGTAACTAGTTTCCACAGGTTCAAAGGTATTAAAGACCCAACTTTTCACTCCCCGAATCTTCCTATGTTTGAATTCCCCTACTTTGTAACTATTCTCCAACCCCGCGTTATTCTAGATTTTGATGTTATGAAAGGTGATTTGGGTGATTTACCTACGTGGCACTTGGAATAATAATTATCAATTAACTTCACAGATATTTATTTGTAACTTTACAGTTGCGGTTAATGGGTAGTGTAAGTAATTAATTAGAGTTAGATTCAAGGCACAGACACACGGGTTAATGTTTTAGTTCTTGTTCAGGGTAAAGACTAAAGAGTGAACAATCAGAGTAAAGAGTGTGCCACCTTTCACTCGCAGTATCGGTACAAAAAGCAAAGTGCCCTCCGGTATCTTCCGTTTTCTCTGGAGAGTGCCTTGGTATCCTAAAAAGCGTGGCATACATTATTTTGGCCGGCTTACGTCGTTCCATTGTCTTTTCTGACTCTCGCAGTGCACTAGAAGCTATTTTAGCTAACCCGTTTACTTCTAAACTCCATAATCCCTTAATCCTGAAGATTAAAGAAGCGGTTAATAAATGCAGTTCCAGAGGCTCTGAGGTCGTCTTGGCCTGGATACCGAGCCACTTGGGTATTGATGGAAACGAAAAGGCGGACTTCATTGCCAAACAAGCAGTCGCTTGCGGTGATAAAGTCCCTTTTAGAATCTGCTGCCATGACCTTCTTTCCCTCCCTCAGTAGTTTTTAAAGAAAAAGTGGAACGCCCGGTGGCGGTCTAGCAGCAGACGGACGTGCGCAACCTATGCTAAAGTTCAACCTGTTTTACCCCTGAAAGTCTGGTTTTCAAAAGTACTTCTTAGTAAACAAGCAACTTCGACAATTATTCGCATGAGGCTGAACCATTGCTGTACCCATGTTCATTTGAGGTGGCTCCGTATTCGGGACTCTTCCCTTTGTGAGTGTGGTCTAGACGAGGGCAGCTTAAATCACTTGATTTTGAGTTGCCCCCGTCTGGATCATTCTGGCCTATACGCTGGCCTCATTTATCAGAAAATTCCCCTGCCTACCCACGTAGTGTCCCTTCTGTTTCCGAATCCTGCTGTTTTCCGGCTGATTTCAAATTTCCTCTCTCTCAATAAATTGAAACTTTAACTCTTCCTACCAGGCTATAAAATTATTTATCAACAAAATCTGGTCAAATCGTTTTCTTGTCTCCCCTTCCTCTAGTTCATTTTTCTGACGTGATGCTGGCAGAAATGTCCCATGACGATTGCCATATAAAAAAAAAAAAATTGTTATGTTCTAGGAACCACTCCAATCGGATTTTTACAAGATGTTCAGCAGTTTTCGCTAATACGGATGATAAAGCAATAGGTCTGTACGATGCCGGGTCTGAACTTGGTTTATTGGGCTTAAGTAACAAGATCAATGTTTGGGTCCTCCACGCTCGAGGAACAATTCCCGTAATCATAACTTCGTTAATTAAAGAAAGGAAATACCAAAGGCAATTATCATCAAGATGTGACAAGAAAGAATAAGGAATCCCGTCTTCGCCGGGGGCGGAATCTTTTGTTGATGAAAGCACGCCTTTAAGTTCTGCAAGTGTAAACGGTGAATTTAAATTATTAATATTGCTATTGTTTGATAGAATTAATGAACTAGGAATGAACGGTCTACATTCATCAACACAAGAATGAGGTGGCATAAGTACAAGATGCTCAGGAACATAAGGGGGTGCTAAACGATCCATAACTTGTTCTGCCAAATCTGGGGATATTTTATTCAGTTCAGTGTCTTTGAATGCAGATCTAAACCTTCTAATATTTTGCCAAACAATTGTTGGTGAAACATTAGGACTTAAAGACTTACAAAACTTATGCCATCCTTCAAACTTCTTCATCCTCAGTAATTCTTTAGTGGAATTAGCAATTTCTAAATAGTTATTAAAATTATGATCTGTCATATCTTGGCAATACATTTTCTCAGTCTCCTTTCTTTTTTTAACTGCAAGTGTGCATTCAGAGTCCCACCATGGTGGGGATGGTATGAATCCTGGACCACTACCTTTTAACGGAAAGGTTTAATTAGCAGCTTCAATTATTGCTGCTGTTAATGCTTCTGAGCAATTTGAAGTGCTAAAGTGACCCACACTAGGTAATTCCTTTAGCTTTTGTTCAACAGCCTCCCTGAACAAACCCCAAGTAACATCTGTTACATCTTTCAGCTTATGTTTAATGTGTGGTTGCCTTGCTTGCTTTGGAGGTTTTATAAATGGAAAAGAAATTAAGAACGGAAAGTGGTCACTTCCATGTGTTGAGTCTAAAGGAGACCAGGTAAGAGATGATGCAAGGTCGGGGGTACAAATAGATAAATCAAGAGCACTTGGGGTTCTACCTAGCCGTGTTGGAGCTCCAGTATTTAAAATACATAAATTTCTATGATTAAAAATCTCAAGCAATTGTTCCCCATAATATGATGTTTTGGCACATCCCCAAAATTTGTTGTGAGTATTAAAACCGCCTAAGCAAATAAATGGTTTTGGGAGGAACTTTAGGATTAATTTTGACTAACGAAATATAGCATTGTTTGGCTCTGCAAAGTATACAGACATATAGCAAATACCATTAACTACCACTACGTGATCAGGGAGAGTGATAGATGTTACTGAGAGTGAATTTTGGACAAGTATGGCCACACCACCATACCCATCAGACCTGTCTTCTCTGAGACAAGTATATCCTGGCATTTTGAACAATGAACCTTGTCTCAACCATGTCTCTTGGAGACAGATGAGAAAAGGATCATGCTTATTTATAACATATATTAAATCTTGTTTTCTACTGATTAAGCTGCGACAGTTCCACTGCACTAGACAGGACCTTTGATCCATTGTTAATATTTTGGAATTGATAAATTGCATTAATAACTGCAGCAACGTTGGACGGTGATACTATTTTCGGTTGTGATAATAACTGAATAAGAAATTTTATTATATCAGAAGTAAATATTCATGTTCTCATCATTATTACTATTATTTTCATAAATAGGTTTTCCTTTTTGTAATACCAGCTCTCTTATTATTTCTGCGTGAGCAAGGTGATCAAAACCCTTTGAGGGCCTTGAAGGAGTTTTTGGTTTTAAAAACACCGTTTTTTTGTATGAATTAGACCTAGTGTTTGAGGTTGATGGCGAGTTTGTATTGTATGTATTGTTTAGGTTATGTGGAGAAGAAGATGGCGTCGGAGTTGAAAGTAAGGCTTCAGCATAAGAAACTTTAGAAAATATGAATTATAAATTATAGTTAAAAAAGCCGCGTCCGCCACACACGAAGTTTCCCGCCCTTTCCCTTGAAGGGTTTACATTGGGTTTACAAATAGGCATAGTCCGTTCGGCCGTCGAATCCGATAAGGAGACGCTACACGGGCCGATATCGGCGGACGGCCAAGCAAGATCACAGATAATCTAATATGGAGTGACTTTGCGTCTGCCGGCATGCAGTCCGGCCGATATCGGCCCGTGTAGCGTCTAATCAAATATTTTTTGTGTTTAGTGACTTATTTCTACTTAATATGCTCCACGCACCGATATCGGCAGGACTGCATGCCGGTCGATGCGTGATTCGAAAAGGTAATGTCCATCGTCATTATAGATAATCACGAGCACCACAGCACACTTCTACCCCGTTGCCGTAATCGAATACTACGACACCCACGGGAAGAAACTTGATTGTGGGTGGCTATACAATTCCATCACCATACACCAGACTTGTAAAAATATAAAATAACTGATGAATGTAATTGGATAGGTACTTATAGTATACCTACAAACTATCTTAAACGGTAATTATCATTAAACAATTTAACTACTGTGAATAAATGTATATACTATTATTTTATTCCTTTGCCTATTATTATTGAGTTTTTCAAAACCTGAATATAGCAGCGGCGGCAACGACAGTCATTTTTACCATACTTTTAGCCACAGTGTAGCAAACCCCCTAGCACACTAGGTTTTATGTCCGACATAAGGCATTCGTCCCTCTTGCACTCGCATATTTGCCAGAATGGGACGAATGTTTTATGTCCGACATAAAACTTAGCATACTAGCCCCCCCAGATGTACACTGGGTACCCTTATCAGTTAACGGGCAGCACGTCTAGCACACGACGGCTACGACATACTCTCGATTTTTATCGCACTACACCTCTTCTTCTAAGTGTTCTAATAAGAGAGAGACGGATAGTGCGAGAAAAATCGAGAGAGCTCGCGCGCCGTCGTATGCTAGCCGTGCTGGTTTAATTAGTCAAGGGCGTTAATATCTAACTAGTCGAGTTATGGGGTGTATACATGTCATGATTTGTCAGCCCCAATTCATCAGATACTGACTAATTGCTATCGTCTGGAGGCATCTTGCGCTGCTCATCCAACTGTCAAACGAGTTGTACTGAGAAATTGCATGCACAATTGGTCGGATTATTACATCTGCGGGGCTAAGATGGTTGCCACTTTATCACTTATCGTTTGTTGATAACACATCCGTCACTCTCGCACTTGCATACTTGTCAGAACGTGACAGACGTCTTATCGACAACGATAAGTGATAAGATGGTAACCATCTTAGGCCAGCTGACCAGCTGTACGCTACACCCAATTATGACTTCGACATGTTGTACTGACAAATTGGGGTAAAATCACATAGTCTGTATACTCCATAAAAATCACAATTTGGACCATGGAATTGGCATGATCTGCCAATTGTTTTTTTTTCTCACAAATTTCATGCAAATAACTTTAAATGAAAATTAAAAAAGATATATTAAAGAATACTGTTTTAATATTTTACACTGTAATTCTCATATTTCGACAATTTTTTTCAACCGCTTATAGATGGAATAAAAATAACTACAGAGTCGTGCTAGTTGAGATAATATTAATCATATAAAATCAGAAGGGCTACCGCGAAACGAAAACGAACTTCATTCGCATATCTCCGTCTTTGTCGCTCGAACTAGCATGTGCGACAGAGAGGGAGATATACGAACGAAGTTCGTTTTCGTTTCGCGGTAACCCCTCAGAATCACTATCAGAATCCTCAAAGATCACATAGGAATACATGCGCTAGAGCAAACACTGTTTTTGTTTTTATTTCAAAGTCAAGCCTTTAACGAGCACCAGACGGTCCTGCGTTGCGACTGCACGTGCTATATGAAGCTGTAAGAAAAAGCGGGATGGGGATACACACGCGCAGTATAAAGCAAGACGATGTTTCATATATAGAAAACGTTCAATTTATTAGGGCCTATCTGCCTTTCTCTGTAATCTGTGTTTCCAGCACGTCTATCATGAGACGGCCGCGACATACTCTTGATTTTTTCTGCTCTCGCCCTATCTCCTCGGTTAGTAACAATCTTGCAGTCCGCTTCGCAGGACCGTTTGAATGCGGCAATTTTCGCTTTCTTAATGTTAACTGGCCACACTGAATGAATTGAAAGTTGCAGACAAATGCTACACGGAGGAAAAAGGGCGGGAAACTTCGTGTGTGGCGGACGCGGCTTTTTTAACTATAATTTATAATTAATATTTTTGAGGATTGGTGTTCGTATCTTTTGTATATATTTGTAGAATTAGTGTTATTTTATTCGTTTTTAGTTGTAAATATTCCTCGGTAAGTTATAGTATAAGTTAATCTTAGTTTTCCTATGGGGGATAGCACCCCCGACCCTGGGGGGACGATTCCCCCGGGGTCTAATGCTCAAACACCAATGGAGATTTTAATATCAGCAGTAGAGTCATCAATGGATACAGATGCATCTGTATCCAACTCTACAGAAACAAAACTAAAAAGAAAATTGCTTTCTGTAGTATGTAAAAATTGTAATAAAAGAAAAAGAAAATCAGGAAGGAAAGTAGGGCAGAATGATTGTAAATGTGAAGACAACTTACAACATAATTTGAGTGAAGAGTCTAACTATCTTACTCCCAGTCCAGTCCCAGTTCAAGTTCCAGTAGTAGGAGTAGAAACTCCTATTACTCCCGGTCATACTTTAAATTCAGACGCAAACGGTTCTCTTTCGACTCGGGTGCCTGTTGGTCGCGCTCGATACCAAGATACAGATATTGCTCCTTTCGTAGTACATGTTCAAAAAGAAGGCAATACTGAAGGCACAACCCTTCACCCAATAACATTTGGTCGCTTTATGCAGCGGAATAACATACAGGGCATTGAGGATGGGAGCGTTAAGCGTGTGGGCAGGAACCGCATCAGCCTCGCTTTTAAGACGCATAGTGATGCCAACAAATTTCTGAGTAATCAAAATTTAGAAAAAGAAAGATATAAAGTATTCATCCCAACTTTTAATATTACGAGAATGGGTGTAATAAAAGGTGTACCTACTGACTTGTCAGATGACGAAGTTCAGGCTGCAATCAAGGTGCCCATTGGTTGTGGTCCAGTCGTTAAAATTAGACGAATAAAAAGAAAAATTACTGTAAATAATACTAGTCAATTCATTGATACCGGAACTATCATCATCACATTTGACGGCCAAATACTGCCTACACGTGTATATATGTGGTATACATCACTGCCAGTTGATCTATATATATATCCCACCGTGCAGTGCTATAACTGTTGTCGTTTTGGCCATGTCAAAAATCAATGTCGCTCAGTACCAAAGTGCTATAAGTGTGGCCAAGGCCACTCTGGTGACAATTGTAATGTAGAAGAGGATGACTATTGGTGTTGTCTGTGCAAGGGGCGGCATCAAGCCACTAGTAAATCATGTTTAGAATTTAGTAGACAAAAAAACATTAAAGAGACTATGAGTAAAAGTTGTATCTCCTACATGGAAGCCATAAAAATGCATCCACCGGTTTCTAAAGTTTCTTATGCTGAAGCCTTACTTTCAACTCCGACGCCATCTTCTTCTCCACATACCCTAAACAATGCATACAATACAAACTCGCCATCAACCTCAAACACTAGGTCTCAGTCATACAAAAAAACTGTGTTTTTAAAACCAAGAACTCCCTCAAGGCCCTCAAAGGGTTTTGATCACCTTGCTCACGCAGAAATAATAAGAGAGCCGGTATTACAAAAAGGAAAACCTATTTATGAAAATAATAGTAATAATGATGAGAACATGAATACTTCTGATATAATAAAATTTCTTATTCAGTTATTATCACAACCGAAAATAGTATCACCGTCCAACGTTGCTGCAGTTATTAATGCAATTTATCAATTCCAAAATATTAACAATGGATCAAAGGTCCTGTCTAGTGCAGTGGAACTGTCGCAGCTTAATCAGTAGAAAACAAGATTTAATATATGTTATAAATAAGCATGATCCTTTTCTCATCTGTCTCCAAGAGACATGGTTGAGACAAGGTTCATTGTTCAAAATGCCAGGATATACTTGTCTCAGAGTAGACAGGTCTGATGGGTATGGTGGTGTGGCCATACTTGTCAAAAATTCACTCTCAGTAACATCTATCACTCTCCCTGATCACAGTGAAGACCTATCAGTTATTGCAGTGGTAGTTAATGGTATTTGCTATATGTCTGTATACTTTGCAGAGCCAAACAATGCTATATTTCGTGAGTTAAAATTAATCCTAAAGTTCCTCCCAAAACCATTTATTTGCTTAGGCGATTTTAATACTCACAACAAATTTTGGGGATGTGCCAAAACATCATATTATGGGGAACAATTGCTTGAGATTTTTAATCATAGAAATTTATGTATTTTAAATACTGGAGCTCCAACACGGCTAGGTAGAACCCCAAGTGCTCTTGATTTATCTATTTGTACCCCCGACCTTGCATCATCTCTTACCTGGTCTCCTTTAGACTCAACACATGGAAGTGACCACTTTCCGTTATTAATTTCTTTTCCATTTATAAAACCTCCAAAGCAAGCAAGGCAACCACGCATTAAACATAAGCT
Source organism: Epinotia bilunana (assembly GCA_947049275.1). Taxonomy (NCBI): domain Eukaryota; kingdom Metazoa; phylum Arthropoda; class Insecta; order Lepidoptera; family Tortricidae; genus Epinotia; species Epinotia bilunana. The sequence continues at coordinate 11,230,896 of OX346252.1, forward strand.
GACAGATGTAACAGATGTTACTTGGGGTTTGTTCAGGGAGGCTGTTGAACAAAAGCTAAAGGAATTACCTAGTGTGGGTCACTTTAGCACTTCAAATTGCTCAGAAGCATTAGCAGCAGCAATAATTGAAGCTGCTAATGAAACCTTTCCGTTAAAAGGTAGTGGTCCAGGATTCATACCATCCCCACCATGGTGGGACTCTGAATGCACACTTGCAGTTAAAAAAAGAAAGGAGGCTGAGAAAATGTATTGCCAAGATATGACAGATCATAATTTTAATAACTATTTAGAAATTGCTAATTCCACTAAAGAATTACTGAGGATGAAGAAGTTTGAAGGATGGCATAAGTTTTGTAAGTCTTTAAGTCCTAATGTTTCACCAACAATTGTTTGGCAAAATATTAGAAGGTTTAGATCTGCATTCAAAGACACTGAACTGAATAAAATATCCCCAGATTTGGCAGAACAAGTTATGGATCGTTTAGCACCCCCTTATGTTCCTGAGCATCTTGTACTTATGCCACCTCATTCTTGTGTTGATGAATGTAGACCGTTCATTCCTAGTTCATTAATTCTATCAAACAATAGCAATATTAATAATTTAAATTCACCGTTTACACTTGCAGAACTTAAAGGCGTGCTTTCATCAACAAAAGATTCCGCCCCTGGCGAAGACGGGATTCCTTATTCTTTCTTGTCACATCTTGATGATAATTGCCTTTGGTATTTCCTTTCTTTAATTAACGAAGTTATGATTACGGGAATTGTTCCTCGAGCGTGGAGGACCCAAACATTGATCTTGTTACTTAAGCCCAATAAACCAAGTTCAGACCCGGCATCGTACAGACCTATTGCTTTATCATCCGTATTAGCGAAAACTGCTGAACATCTTGTAAAAATCCGATTGGAATGGTTCCTAGAACATAACAAATTACTGAGTAGTAGCCAATTTGGGTTTCGGAAAGGTAAATGCACTCTTGACAGCTTGAGCATTTTTACCACAGATATAAGAATAAGTTTAACGAACAATAATTTCTTGGTTGCAGCGTTTCTAGATATTAATGCTGCTTATGATAACGTAAACATTTCAATTTTACAAAATAAACTGGTAAAGTTGAATGTTCCAATCTTAATTACTAAATTTATTGTAAATATGTTGTACGAAAGGTATATTAAGTATTCACTGGATCAGGTTGGAAATGAAAATGTCCAAAGAACGGTATGGAAGGGTTTACCTCAAGGCTCTGTTTTGAGCCCTTTACTATATAACGTTTACACGTATGATATGGTAAAGTCTGTAGAAGTACATGCAAATGTTCTTCAATATGCTGATGATTTACTTTTATATGTTTCTGGACGATCTCTAGATAATACTAGTGCTTCACTTTCTTTAGCTTTAACTGCTTTAAAGGCTTGGTTAGATAATAACAGTCTAGATTTATCTCCGGCTAAAAGTTCCGTGGTGTTGTTCTCTCGTAAGCAAAATATTCCATCTTTTCATGTTGATTATAATGGTGTTCAGCTACCTATCAAAGATCAATCTAAATTTTTGGGTTTGGTATTAGATAAAAAATTAACTGGTATCCCTCACCTAGAATATATAACATTGAGGTGTGAGCGGAATCTAAATGTTTTGAGATGTCTCACAGGAGTCTGGTGGGGTGCTCATCCCTCTACAATGAGACTATTATACAACGCATTGATTAGGAGTGTGTTAGATTATGGTACATTTTTACTCCATCCTAGTAATTCAACAGCACTAAAAAAACTAGATTCTATTCAGTCAAAGGCTTTGAGGTTGGTTTTGGGTGCTATGAGGTCGAGTCCAATTAGGTGCTTACAGGTAGAGTGCTGTGAGCCACCCTTGGGATTGCGAAGACAGTTTCTTTGTGATAAATTCTTTTTTCGTACATTACAATTGAGCACTCATCCTTTGTTCCCAAAGGTAAGGCAACTAACTGAGCAGGTCGAAACTTGTAAATATTGGAAACACAAAGATCCCCCATGTTTAGTTAAAAGTTATAAAAAATTTGAAAGATTAGAAGCACCCACATGTAGAAGCTCAACTTTGCCTCTTTACGAATTTAATTATAATAGCCTTATTACTGTTCCCGATGTAAAATTCGACATAGGAGTCTCTAAACATGACCTTAATCCAAAACAGGAGTTTGTTGGCATCATTAATAGTCAATGGCCCGACTTTCACTGTTTATACACAGATGCCTCAAAACATGCAGATAGCACTTGCGTTGGTGTTGGAGTTTACCATTCACAATATAAGGGAATTCAATTAATTAAACTTCCGCCTGAGACTTCGGTTTATACGGGTGAATGTTTTGGTTTATTTAAAGCAATAGAATATGTTCTTTTATTAAAGATTCCAAATACCATTATCTTTTCAGATTCTCGTAGCTCTTTAGAAGCTATTATGCGGTTTCCATTTAAGTCTCACAAACAGTCACCGACTATTTTTAGGATTAGGAATCTGTTACATAAGTGCTCTGAGAGGGGTTGTGCTGTCGTATTGGCTTGGGTGCCGAGTCATGTAGGCATTCCGGGGAACGAAAGAGCCGACCAATTGGCAAATGAAGCCATACGCATCGGAGACGTTGCCTCATACGCTAACTATTGTCATGATTTAGTTAATATGGCTAAAGTATATATGTACGAAGACTGGAATAGGGTATGGAGTAGTGAGACAAAAGGAATTCATTATAGAAATATCCAACCATACATTCCAAGGAAACCATGGTTTAGCAAATTAGTATTTTCAAAAACTGTTACTTCGGTACTGTGTAGGATGCGCTTGGGTCATGTATGTACCCGAGAGCGATTGCACATGATGAATAAAGTTTCGGATCCCTATTGCTCTTGTGGTGACTATGGGGATCTAAACCATGTTTTCTTTTCATGCACGCAGTACGATCGAACTGCCTTCTTTTCTAGCCTTGTATCATTGCGTATTCCTTTTCCAACATCAATTAATTGTTTGTTACAAAGTAATTCGTATGATATTTATAAAATTTTATCAGTATTTATAGAGAAAAATGATATTAAATTATAGTGTATTTATATGTTTAAAACCCAATCCTCTCCTTTCCAAATTTCCGAAATCATCCCGTTTTATCCTTGTTTCCCTAACTTTTAACTCAAATAACATGACATTGGCTAATCTATGTAAAGCCAGAAAGAAAAAAAAAAAAAAAAAAAAAAATGCTACACGCTTGCGGTGGCTTGGCAAGCGTCCGCAAGCTCCAAGCCTTCACAAACACTTGGATGGCATTTATACGCTTGCGAGTGCGTTAGTGAGGCTGAGGTCCGAATAGGCAAGCATGGCAGACGTGGAAGTTGTGTCGGCTATTGCGTTCGGCTCGCTTTGGTATGCCTTGAGAAAGGCCAAGGTTTGGTTGTTTGACCATACAGCACTCATGGTCGATACGCGGTTACATAAAGGTATATAAATAAGGCGACCGACAGTCGCGAGCTCGCGAGCGACACTAAAGACGCGCCAACGTGTAAAACGTCACAAGCGCTTGTCTAAGTTTCCTTTGATCTGTGTTCAAAAACCGACACTAGTCCGGATCGGGCCAAGCTCTCGCCAGCTCACGCAAACCAAGCCAAACACCCCCGTTTACACGCTTGCGCTTGTGGAGGCTTGCTAAGCCACTGCAAGCGTGTAAATGCAGCATGACATCTGTACGCTACACCCAATTCTGACTTCGACATGTTGTACTGACAAATTGGGGTAAAAGCACATAATGTGGATACCCCATAAAATCAATTTTTCACCGATCAATAAACTTGCTAATGTTGCCTGCGTCGAATTACGTTTTTTTTCGATTGGCTTTGCAATAGACTATAGAGTTAAGCGTATGTTTATGGTAAACCTTTGTCTGTGGTTTTAGTCTCCGCCGGAGTCTTCGCGTTTGAACTGTCTTACTAGTCTTTTGTGAAATAAATCTCACAATAGCTATGATAGCCTTGGTCATCAGTACATGAAAATATGAAATATATGCGTTTTTCCCATATTTCTATGACGATTTTACAATATTTTCTTTTCCAGAGCTATCTAAGTGCCATATGAAGTTTATGACTAAAGACGCTCGTCACTCTTGTTTGGCCGCCATGTCTGATATTCTTCTGAAGCTTAGCTTATTCAGTTCGTGTTGTGCTATATCTTGTTAGGAATAAAAGACAGTGAATTTCGTTGTGTTAAAGCAGCAGATTTATAGGAATATCGCCAACTATTTACTCGGAATGTGTGTGGAGTGTGTCTGGAATTAGAGCAAATCGATATAATTTGCTTTTGCAGAAGTCTCCAACATCGTATTTTTAGTTCATCCGCCATATTGGCGTTAATATCTCTTCGTAAGTCTTTTTTGATAATTTTTTAGCTTTATTCCTAGAATAGTTTTGTAATATTATGCTAAATCTGTTTACCTATTGTCGGGACTATCTCACACATAAATGTAGAGTGCATGGTGCAGGTATTAAACATTATTTCGTCATTTTATCGATGGCCTCTTTCGAAGAAATTTCACCCGTTTTTACACAAGCTTGAAGAAATTTTGGGAGCATCATAACAAACTCTTTCTAGTTGCCGTTTTACGTTATTATATTAGTAAATGTTCAGCTTTACTTAATTTACTTCTAAATGCTAGCAGAATGATTTACGAATCTTAGTACCCATGTTCCTTCCATTTCCATTAATTTGCTCTTTATTCATACAAATTATCTATGTTAACGCTCGATTTTGGCTTAACGGATGACAATTAGTTGAAAATGTATGCTAAGTCTGTTGTTTTATTTCCAAACAATTAGATTCAGCCATTTAAAAAGTGGGGCTGAAGAATGTTCTAGATTCTTTCACTATGCATTTATTTTAACTTCGCGCCATATTAAAAAGCGGTTTTCCAAAAAGTTACTACTACTGAACTTGTAAGATTGAATCAGATTATTATGGTTATTTTGTTCTAGTCTGGGCAAATGGCTAGTCCCAAGCCATGGCTTTGGTTCTATCCTTGGTTAGAATTATTGTAGCGCTGGCCAGTATGAACACTGTCTAGAAGGAAACTATCACTGTGCTTGAATGTTAGGTTAGAATGTGTGGTGTGGATATAGTAGCATAACTTTGTTGTAGCATGACTTAATGCATGTTGTGTTGTAGGTGATCTTTTTTCATTTTTACATCCATATTCCAAGTCAAAACAGGAACACTTGAATGTTTCTCAAGGTACATACTACATACCGGTTATCAATATTAACTCAAAATGTTCTGTATTTACTCAAAATTTCTACATTTCTAGTTTCTGATATACAATTTACATACCAAAATACATTGGTAATCATTGTTACATGGACAATCTCTTGTTCATTTCCTATTTGAATTGGATTTATGTAGAGTTTATCAAAGTCCATGCTTGTTTAACAAAATTTGTCTTAGTAGGGATGCTTTTTCATTTGTCATTTATTAATTAATCTCATAGATGCACATATGTTCCGGGCCAACCATTCGATATATCTTTTTATTGAGTTATATTTATTATTTCAGCAATAGTTGGTACATACAATGGCTGCCAGCACTTTCTAAAGCCCGTCACAGATTTGGCTATAATATATATATTAATAAACCAAATATATATTTATAGCAAGGCATCTTAAGGTACATTATATATTTTGCATACTATTTGTCAGAGTCCACACACTAGCTATAATATACCAAAATATATATTATATCCAAACAGTACGTATTATGTCAAACAGTACGCAAAATATATCGTAATATACCATAACATACCTTTCTATAAATATATATTTGAGTATCTTATGGTATATTATAGCTAAGTGTGTGATGGGCTCAACTTTATAAAGTTATTAATTGTACAGTTATGGCAGCTGATATATGCACCAAGTCCAAGTCCCACTGAAAATATGGGCTTCTCACAATGCCTTTTGTTCCTGTCTTGCAAGGTGATTGCAAAATTGGAGCAAAAAAATTTAAGATTTTTAATTTATATTAATGGTCAAATATAAAATAAATAATATGTATCTAGATTTATTTGCCCCAATTCAAGACAAGAAGAAGCGCTATTATCCACAGATCTCTTAAACACTTAATGCTTTTTCATATATGAGAAGTGCTAATGCTGATGTTATACTCAAAAATGAGTTTTCATTCTAGTTCCGTTTATTACACACTAGCTGCCAGCGCGACTCTGGCCACAAATTACAAAGAATCCAGGCAGAACCATGGGGTGCCTATGTCTGCACCAAAGGTTGATTCTTTATATGTAAAAGATTTATATTAAATAATTGCACAAGTTGTTTCCGAGATTACCCTCTACTTACGAACTTGCATTTCGCTTGTTTTTCAAATTAATAAGGGGCTCTTAGCTCCCAATAACCTTCAAACTGTAACTGTCGGTTTTTTCGTATTTTTTATGGCTTATAGTATTAACAACAACGAGGTTTACCAAAATAGTATCCCATATTTACTTCAGAACTGACCGTTTTTGACATTCGAACTTTTGTGAAAATGAGTTCTCTCGTGAGTTGTTAGAGACATCAATAAGGAACAGTTATATGTAGATTTCATATATAAATGTGCATAAACTACATACTAATATCGAAAACAGAGCTTTTCCGGACCATATTTGATTAAATCATAAAAAAGTAAATGTTAATTATTTTCAAAAAAACTCATGCAAATGTAGATAAAGGATTGGAGACCAATAGGTGTTACTGCCATAAATATATCTATAGTTTTGATGGATGAATATCAACTTAAAATGTATTATTATCATTTTTTATTTTTAAAGCTTAGTATTGTGTATCTTGCGATGCTCACTGTTTAACTTTGTTTTAGTATAGATTCTCATTAAGTGAAATGTATAATTTCTTTTGAGAAATAAAGTTCTATAAACAGAAAATGGAATATTAGTTTAAAATAATATAAAATAAAAAGAAATTGTATGTCAAGATAAATTTATTTACATTTATTTAATTCAAAAGGAACATCTTATAGGATCACTTTGTGAGCCACCTGTCTGATAATACCCTTATTATCAGGAAGACATGTTTTTATTATTATTTTAAGGTTTAAAAGTGATAGACCACTTTCTTGGATTACTGACCTGTTGTACAAAGCACAAAATATGTAACCAACAAAATAACACTACCATGCAACAACAAACAATATTCTGTATTGGTTCATAAACTACATTTTTAGTTTTATACAGGTAGCATTTTGTACAGCCTGCACATATATTGTACGGTATTTTTGTTTACTATAAATGGATTATTTAGTAAATTAAGAACATATTGCCAATTTAGGAGCTGTACACACAATGCTAATTGCATTGATATTGATGCTCAGTGTTAATATTTGCTGTTGTTACACATACAGTCTGTATGTAAACCTTAGTTATTATAAAGAAGAAGAACTAGCTTTTGTAATCATTTGGAATTCCCTTGCTTGTAATAAAAGTTACTATACATGTTCTTTCCTACAGAGGGGTATTCTATGTTTTTATGGATATGTTATTTTATCAGTTGTAACATTTAAAAGATACATTTTGCATAATAACCTCCTTCTGAGGCATTTTGGCAAAAACGACTACAAATAGGTATGTTCAAACATGTGTAAAGATTATTGAATTGACATATATATAATTATCATAAAACAGCAGGTATAGAATTAATGCACATGTATATATTCAAGCAAACATCAAAATAACCAAATTTTTGCAATCGAGTATCAATGTACCTAAGAATGGAATTTTCGTGTAAATTATCAGAGAACATATTACGTAAGCATTACTGAATTATCCAAAACAGGAATTTTAAGGAAAGAGGCTAATTTTCTAATTAAAATGTTGAACTTGTCTTTTGAATAACTTTTCAATTATCATTTCAAGTATCCATACAAACTTTCAAATAAAAAACTTCTGTAAATAATAATAATTTGGGGGCACATAGTAATTATATAATATAATGTATCTATCTATACATGCCTATGTCCTGACTGACTCACTCACTCATCAACGCACAGCCGAAACTACTGGGACTAGAACTTCAATTTTACACCAAAACTTCCTTTTATGACATAGGCAAGGGATAAGACGGGATTTTTGGAAATTCCACCGCTAAGGGGGTTAAATAGGGGTGCAATGTTTGTATGGGGAAAACATTACTTTTTAAACTAGAGGATTGAAACTTTGTAAAAATATTACTTATTAGAATACAAAAAAGAACTGCCAGCGTTTTAGAAAATTCTACCCCTAAGGGGGTTAAATAGGGGTGCAAAGTTTTTATGAGGAAAACTTTTCCTTTTGAGCTAGAAACTTGAAATATTGTAGACATATCACTTATTTGAACACAAAAAAAGAACTAAATATTTTGGAAAAATCCACCTTAAGGGGGTTAAAAAGGGGTGAAAAGTTTGTATGGAGAGCAAGAAAATTTAAAGTAAGAGATTTGTAACTTATATAGCTTGTATGCTAAAAGACTGCAAAACAATTTTCAGCGTTTTTTTATTTATCTCCTGCGAGCAAGACAGTTTTAAAGTAAGAGATTTGTAACTTCGGTTTTAGACTGTGTCTTAGAGATGGGCAGTTCTACGTATTTTAGCATATTATAATTTTACTTTCAAAACTATACAGGCAGCCCGTACTAACGTAATTAAAACAACTAAACGGATTTAGGCAAAAAAAAAAATGTAGGTAATGTAGCTTAGTAGACAAAAGAAGATAAAAAAAATCCTATTAAAAAAAACAAACAATTTAAGTAGTTAGAAACATGTGATAATACTTTAAATATGTATATTTAAAAAAACGGACATTTCTATTTAGATTTGTCAATTTAAACCTTTTACGTCTAAACCCAGAACGGAATGACATGAACATTGGCATAGAGATAATTTGAGACCCCTGGAAGGATTTAGGATAGTTTTTATCTCGACAATCATCCCTTAAGATGGTAGAAGTTTGTTCAGGACAGCGATAATTAAGTTTACACTTACGAAGTCGCGGGCAACAGCTAGTATATATATATTGGCCTTGAGTATATTGTTTCAAAGCTTCCAATCGATTTAGGGCCGATTTTTCAATTCCCAGATAAAACTATCTGTCAGATAAATGTTAGCTCTGTCCTTTTCTTTCATATGACTTAAGAAAAAGATAGTGATAGTTTTAACTGACGGATAACTTTATCTAGAGATTGAAAAATCGGCCCTTAGTGGACAATCTCGCGAGAAGTGATGCTTGTTTATTGACGTCATTAAGTCAAAGTTTAAAATGCATAATTTTGGTAGTAGTTAAAAATAAAAGAGAACCCGTTTAATGTTTACTCACTGAAGTCTTGTAGTGTAACTTATCTCACCGAAATGCCCTACTGTTTTGTTTCTCCTAGTCATAATCATAACTGACGTTTATGTTGTGTTGGCGGCGCCACCGTCGGCACGGAACTGTCGATAAGGTGCATTATTGATTGACCTCACCCCCACCGGCATTTCGTTCATAGCTTGTAGTTCCGAAATGAATTATGAAATAAGCGGACTTGCGTAACTTGCGTACGTCATATTTAATTAAGGATATTTAATAATATAATTAATAATTATGTAGTTGTTTTATAAAAAAGTTATATCACTGTTACGTACGCGCAGTTATTTCACTCATTTCGCGCTTTTGTGAGGCCCATTGACCAGATGAGCGTTTCTCAAAAAAAATGCCACTATTATTAATTGTACTTCTAGGAATTTTATGTTAACTATTTCCACTCAGAATCAGGAGCTCTTTCGACCCTGGTAGGACAAAAAACTGTCCCAGAGATATTTTTCCTATTGTGTTACCATTTACCTTATACTTTGTATGGTGGTAACACAATAGGAAAGTTCAAAAATGTATGGACATTTTGGGACACTTTTTTTCTCCTATTGGAATGGAAAGACATCGTGATTTTGAGTAGAAATAACAAAAAAGTTGCGGAAAATCTCCGAAAAAATTAAGTGGCATTTTTTTTGAGAAACGCTCAGATGTGTTTTTGGATAACTAGTTATGACATTTTGTAATTCAGTTTTCGAATAGGTGATGGTAATATTGTTATTTGTTTGGTTTCTGGTTGCACGAAAAAGGAAACTGAAGCACGTTCCTTTTTATCCCTCATTGTCATAGTGAAAAGATTTAAAAAAGGTATGGGTTACAATTTCTTTGACTGGACAAGGAGATGGCGTTGTTAAATTTTATCTTATGGATTATTTTTCAAGTCATACAGGTTCTTCAGTCTTAAAAAAAGATTCTCCTTTATAGCACTTAATATACTTACTACAGAGTATTTAGAGATGCTGATGCCCCTTTCCCCTTTGCAAGGAATCAATGCACCTTTATCTTAATCTTCATAATATTCCCCTGCAAGACTTCCGTCAGAAGCGAGAAAAGTCGCAACGCTCATACTAAAATGTGTGCAGATCTGCCTTCCGTACAGATTTAGAGAAAGGCCCCCTAAATGCTGTGTAGTAATATCTGCATACATTGGCAGTTTACACTGGAAGACAAACTAAACTGTCAAACATATATATATATATATACGGATGCAACTTAAGGATTCCCAAATGCTTGACACCCCACACAAATGTAGTTACTCATTTTAAAGAACATTTTGTATTGATATTTAACTATACTACAGTACAACAGGAGGATCACCTTGTGGACAACATAAAACCGGATGTTTGTCACGAAAATATACCGGATTAGGTATGTCTTTCTCACTCAGTGTCAATGTGCTCTCTGGGTCTAAGTTATTCTTTGGTTCTTTGTCATAGTTGCACAATGAAGTGACTTTCGCACCAAAACGTTCAGCACACCAAGTAACACAATACAAACCTATTAATAGGATTACTATTCTTTATAGCTTAGAAGAGTATTTATTCCTCCCCATTCCTTTGCATAGGAGGTAGAAGAGGCAGGCGAAATAAAATTCCACCTTACTTTGCAATTTAATTTAAATGAATCTCGATTTTTCTCGCATTATCCGTCTCTCTCTTATCAGAACACTTAGAATAAGAGGTATAGTGCGAGAAAAGTCAAGAATATGTCGCGGCCGTCCCATGATAGACGTGCTGGAGGGTGAGGATCGCAAATTTTACTTTAAAGAAAGATATATTTTTAAAGATGAATTTTTTTTTAATAAATTACCGTTTAACCGACGTCAATTCAGTACTTCGCCAAGCCAGATGAACATTTCCTTTCCACTTTACCACATGGACATTGATTATTACAGAAAAACCCAAATCGCTGTATGTGGGCTGATAAAATAACATTTGAGGAGTTCCATTGATTTTTCTTTGGCACTTCATTAGTTGCTATTTCAACAGAATTGTATCCGAATCTGTGACGTACTTTTACAGTTTTCAGTACATCATTGGGGAGTTCCAGGAGACATCTGTGGTCTTCATCATCAGTTCCACTTCACCACATTTGTGATTTCGGGGTGTAAATACACGAGTTATAATATAAAAAAAAATACTAAAATTACTACATGCATACCTAATAAATCTAATAATATTTGAAGAGTTCCTTCAAATTCCTTGGATCCCATCATCCAACTGGCTTTTTGAAAAGAATAGGACGAATAAATGACGGGATAAAAAAAAATACATATACAACCAAATTAAGAACCACCCCCTTTTTTTAAAGTCTGTTAAAAATAGTACAAGCCTTAAAAGCAAAACTGAGCGCGTGTCATCCGCCCTTCAGGCTCCATCGATCCGACCAAGTTGATGGTACCGACTTATCATCTATTTACAAACTTGCCATCTTTCAAATCTATACGATTAATGGAAATGATTTGATTACATTCCTACGAACATATTATTTACAAGTGAACTTAATATAAGGTTTGTAATGAGAACCATAATACAATTTTGTGGGGAACGCCTTGGAGTTCTTAGCTTATTTGTGGGTCCTATATATGGAACTTTTTTTAATTAGACTATATTTACATAGTTTCGAACTATGATCCTTCTTTATTTGCAAAATTAGAGTTGATTTCACTTTGTGAATTAGCATATTTCTCACTTATATTATTTTTCCAAAGCATACATGATTCAATATTTTACTTTAAGGACGGATTAGTTCGTCAAAGTGTGCACACCGGTACAAAACTTCGGTTCGGGCAAAACACCGCCTCTAGACGGCTCGCCGCGCGCCGCTCGCGGGCTGAGCGCGTACGAATTTGAGCGAAATATGTGAGCCGTGCGTGCCTCAACCCGAGGCTGCTCTGATTCGTACGCAGCTTTACGTTAAAGTCACAACTATTGAGGTAACACTCAAAACTATATACATATCATAAAAAATATGTTAATTCACTAAATGAAATAAACTGTCTTTTATTTTCTGAGTAATGGTTTATCTAACTGTTAAGTTTTTTAATAGGTAATTTTCTTGAGTACTTCTCCATGAACATGAAAATGGAATTGGCCTGAAAACTAAAATGACAAGGAAAGGAAGTAAAAAGTATGGAAAAGATGTTTTCAGATTAAGCTGACATCATATTTAGTGTCAATGTTAAGTATCTACTCTTTTGGACTCCTACACTATGTTAAGAACGTGGTCGTAACTTTTGTAGGACTTTTGGTGCAGCGTAGTGTTGTTAACGGAATTGGTATAAAGAATTTCAATCCTAATGCTTAATTAGCGTTAATAACGTTAACATTAATCTTAATTAACAATTTCGATTGATACTGTCTATACCAATTCCGTTCACAACACTAGGCTGCACCAAAAATGCTACAAAAGTTACGACCACTGGTTAAGAGACACCTAGTAGCTATTAGTACCCATAAATTATTAGGCAGATATAATGGGGTTGAGGGTAATGAAAAGCTTTTTGTTTATATAAAAATCACATACACCATTCTTATTATGATTATGTATACTTATGCAACTGATTTGTATATGCGTGTGACCCCAATCAAAGGAACTGACTCAAAACAAACAGCGTTACCACTAATACCAACTGACCGCGCGAATCCCCCTTGCATAACGAAGAATGCAAGCGAAGCCACGGGATAAAACTACATCCATCTTGAAGGTTGATTCTATACACCGATTAAAGATTTTTTGTAATTGTATCAGTAGTTCCAGAGATTACTCCTACATATAAACTTACGAAACTACACAGTACACCCTCAAAGCTACACATTTACAAACTACCACCTTATAATATTAGTATTCGATTTAACCTTTTATCAATACAATTCCTATTAACATTACGTCATGAGCTAGTACTTCCTATTTCAGTAAATATAACAATGCATCTTCTTATTGATAGCCTCCCGAGACTGCATATAAAATACAATGGAATATGAAGCAGTTTGAATTTTGGACTATTTTAAAAAATAAAGAATAGACCATTTTGTCCTCTTTGTAGGAACCTGGGACTCGGGAGGCTTAGATTGCATAATCACAATCAGCCACTGGTAAATAGTAAAGTCATGAGAGAAGTTCTAAAATTTCTATAGATAAATAACTGGTTTCCATGATCACCAATACCAAGTTGTAGTGGAATTACCAACTTTTATTATAAAACTAATTATGCTTAACCCCAGGATTCTGAACCATCTTTGCAAATAAAAAGAAATTGTGACTTTCTAGTTCTATTTAGTGTTTTCTATGTATTTACAGAGTATCACCAAATATTTATATTATTTTACTAATTTTATCAAACATTGAAAAAATATCGGACATATCAGAATCACACTCGTTCTAAACCACATGACATTCTGATATCAATCTTCAATACACATAAAGTTATTACATATGTACTATTTATTGTTACAGGTTGGGACAAGTCTTGGTCCTAAGGGAACAGCGGAAGGCACTACTACTTTGTGCCAGGTAATCATTATTTGGTCAAGTCTTAAAGATGAATATTATATATTGATGTATTAATATTACGTGTCAGTTTTATGGTTTTTTTTTTCAGGTATGATTACCTCTTTTTGATTGATGGGATGACCTGCTTCCTGGTGCTGTAGCACCACACTTAATTTATTTTGATAGAATGGTTTTACGTTACTGGAGGATATAGCTAATGCCTCTAAGTCAGAGATTGGAGGAGCCTCTAGTTGCGATTGAGGTGAGAGTTTTTATTGTTAGTGCATAAAGAGTTGATTCATCCACATAATGTATAAGTACATGTGAACTTTCAATATAAACATTTACAGCAATTGTAATTTTGGCAGGTAGATAGCAGATTCCAGCACAATGCAGCAGGCTGTAGATCCACTGGCGACGACGAGCACTGTAAGAAAAATGTTTAATGTTCTTTTTTTAGTAGTTTTATCTTTTAATTTAAATAATAATAGTTAAAATAAAGCAGTTACGCGAGTAAACGGATCAGTATTGATAATACGGTTATATTTTTCACAGCCGACTGCGGAAACAATCAACGGCGCCCCGCCTGACGAGCCTTCGCGCAGGCAGGGCCGGATAACTAATCAGTTACAGTTTCTGCAGAAAAATGTAATGAAAGCAGTATGGAAACACCAATTTGCCTGGCCTTTTCATCAGCCTGTTGATGCCAAGGAATTAAATTTACCAGTAAGTCACTTGGTCCACTATTTTCAACATTTTGAAATGTTTTTACAAGAAATACCTATAATGAAATTGGCAATGTGCAGGATTACCACAAAATCATCAAGAAACCCATGGACTTAGGCACCATCAAAAAGCGTCTAGAGTCAAATTACTACTACTCTGCTCAAGAATGCATCCAAGACTTCAATACAATGTTTACCAACTGTTATGTCTACAACAAACCTGGCGAGGATGTTGTGGTGATGGCGCAAACTCTAGAGAAGCTCTTTCTGAACCGGGTAAGTTATTTGGATTCTGTCTAGTTTTAAGAATAAACTGGCAGTTATTGTAATACCGTGCGCGTGCTAATTGTTAATTTTGTGAATACAGATAGCTCAAATGGATAAAGAGGAGAAGGAAATAGAAGTACCCTCGAAAGCTGGGAAAGGTGGTGTGAAAAAGCGGACGACTGGCGGTAGCAGCGGCGGCGGCAGCGCCCCTGCGAGTAGCGGTGGCGGTGGCGGTGGCGGTGGCGGTGGCAGTGGCGGCGCGCGCGGCGCGGCTGTCAAGACCATGCCGGCGCCGCCGCACCCGGCCGTCGTGGGCTCCACCAACACCACCACCACGCCTGCGCTCACGCTTGCCACGCCCACGGTTACGCCGCCCGCCACGCACACCGGCCTGCCCCAGCAGGTGCGATCCAATCCCACTTCGGAACAGCTCCTTAACTAACTATTAAACAAACTTTTAATCAATCACTCATCCGTTCAGGTGGCCACGCAGCAGTCGAGTTTCCACGTGGCCCAGACTGCTGCTACGCCCGTTTCGACTATATCATCGGTTGCCCTATCGCAGACTCAACCGGCTAAGGTAAAGTATTTGGGTCAATCAACTATTTCTTGTTGTTAGTCTGTCCCGTTAGCCAGCCATAAACTCTGCCATATGGTGTTGAAAAATTGTTACAACATGGACATCTAACACGCTTAGAAGATGGCTCAAAAGACAGGGTCGAAAATTACAAGAAAATCCCACATTTGGTGGTTTAACACAACTAGTGACAGAAAAAAGTTGATTCACCCATTTAACATTTTCTTAAATAATGTCTCGTGTCTTTACATATTAATTTCCTCAGAATATCACCTTTTTTTCATCAGGTCAAAAAAGGCGTTAAGAGAAAGGCTGACACCACCACACCTATGGGCAGTTCCTTTGAAGGGGGTTACACGACTCCAACCATAGATCATCAAAGTGGTGCTAAACCGGCCAAAATATCTACCAGAAGAGAGAGTGGACGTCAGAAAAAGGTATATACTGAATGTAGTATTATTTTCCTTTCATTACTTGTTGTTTAATTTTGATGCTAAAAATGTAAGTGCTGTGATTTACATTTTTTGTAGAACGTTTTGTTAACAGTTATTTTTTAGCAGGTTTTGAAATTGTATGGCGTTTATATTAGATGAGTGAATCAACTCTTTTCCGTCATTAGTTGCCAATTTATGTCTCCTTGGTCACTTTCTAAAACTGATTGTCTTTTTAAATTCACCAAATTTTCTTGTCATGTTCAACCC
This sequence comes from Epinotia bilunana, assembly GCA_947049275.1. Lineage (NCBI taxonomy): Eukaryota > Metazoa > Arthropoda > Insecta > Lepidoptera > Tortricidae > Epinotia > Epinotia bilunana. The sequence goes on from OX346252.1 coordinate 11,247,037, forward strand.
ATTTTTGTATGGACCATGATCTGAACACTACGGGACAGAATATCAATAAGAAATAGTTGATTGGCCCATACGTTCATTCATGAATGCTTGCCCCACCGTATTTTGCAAATTAGTACTGAATGACAAAGAATGAAGTTCTCCTTCGTGAATGAACATATATCTATCTAGTTATGCTCAAGGAATAACCCTTCTAGACGCGCTACACCCTATAACATGTGACCTATCCGTATCTCGTCCGTACCATTCATAATCGACTTTACAGTCAGGCTTAATCATCTTGAATAGAGAAAAACTAAATAAAATAAAAATAATTAACCTAACTTATTACTTTAAAAAAAATTAAAATTTGTATTTTCAGTTTTATATTATTTTAGTATGTGTTTTTGGTGTCGGATCCTATTGACTGTTGAGACGAGATATGGAATGCTGTGTAACACGCGAAGTCTGTTTTGTTAGTCCTTTTAATTGTATATAATGGTTGATGCTTCATGATTTCATTTTTGTTATTTGTTGAATAGTCACCTCTACTAACTCTGCTGCAATGCGACGTGAAATCTAAATTGCATGCGCTAAGCTTGTGGGCTTCTGCCCTGCGTTTTTTATTTACTAAATATTACTAAATTTGTTTGAAATTTAAATATTTTTGAAATTTATTGCTCAGCGATGTGTGAATGTGCATAATTTCAGACATTTTAGGGCTTGTATAAGACCGCGATCCAGGTAACACTGTTGATATTGCTAAAGTTTATCGAAAATGGTTTTATTTCGCTCAGTAATTGGCATAACATTGTGTTTTATGAAAGTAATCCATTGATAAAAGTTTATTAACTTGATACATACAGATCTCACGTGGTTAGCTGCCGTGCGCTCGCTGGAAGCTCTTTGTTGTTATCTATATAAATCATTGTTAAAGGGCGGCGCGATTTCTGTAATATGCTGCGAAATTTAACTTTATCTGTACATGATACACTGGTAATAGCAAAAACATTTGTGTATGATAATAATTCTTAAGCTAAAATAATAATTGTTAAGTGTTAATTTCTGGGGCAAAGGATAACTTGTCGTGGCGTGGCCAGCCCAGTCCTATTTTAATTTGGCCGCTTTCCGAGCCACGGCTGCAATTTGAATTTGTGAACGCAGCTTGAGGTTCCGGATATGAGCCATAAGCTTCACGCCTAATGTGCTGCGCTCCATTGCGCGCTGGTAGACCCCAAGTTTTAACTTCTGCGCTAGTGTCAAAGACCAGGTCTGTGCAAAAAATCATCTAACATTAGTAGCCTGCGAATATTAATTAAAACTACCCGCTTTGGTTGTTTATAATGCAATAATCTATTATTTGTTTGTTGTAAAATATACTTCATTCCCAAAACTGATGTTTCTGAATTTGTGCTAAAATGACTAAGCTCTTCATTACTGCTCAACTTGTAAATGCTATATTTATCTCTTCGACAAAATAGCTTAGATCTGCCATTATGATGGGTATTGGGTTATTAAGGTTCGCATGTCGTTATTATTGTGTTAGTAATATATTAAACCTATGAATGCATTGCGCGTCAAGTATGCTGTTGTATAGATGTCGCTGGAAGTTGCGAATTGGCTCAGTTCCAGGCTGTATACAGTACGCGAGGGTACAGGGCAGGAGTGCTGGCGACATTTGAAATGGGTCTAGGGTATGATCCTTCCTGGCCCCTCACCAGCATTCCTGCTGCGTCGCATCCTATGTTTATGTAATATAAAGTCCTAGTATTATAATTCTAATGAAGCGGGTGTTACGCAGGCGAGCCGCACAGGGGAAGATTCGTTCAAGATGGGCGCGATCTCGCCCGGAGTAGGCGGCCCGGGCGCTTCGCACCACGCTGCTCTTACTCCGCAGCTCGCCAAGGGCAAAGAAAAACTCTCAGATGCTCTGAAAAGTTGCAATGAAATTCTAAAGGAGCTCTTCTCTAAAAAGCATTCGGTAAGTTTTTGATCATACACATGTGTTTATTAAGGATTACTAATTAATGTTTTCCCAAAGAATCACATGCCAAACAATTTTTCTCTAATTATCATTTGGCAAAAAAATCATTACGTAAAACAACTTATCGCAATTTTACAGTTACCAAATTTTTATTTGGCAAATTATGGTTTAACAAGTAATTACTTGGTTATGTTCCATTTTTACCATGTATCATTTAGTCAAATGTATCGTTTGGCATAACATACTCTGCTCAAAATATTGCATGGCATCGTATATAATGCACTGTGGATAGAACATCATTTTGTATGACGATCTCATTCTATAATACTCATATAATATAACAATAATAGTGGATAAAAAGATACTTATGTGCATAAATTGTTATTTATTTTGATCAATAAAATAAGCGGAAGCCTTGGCGACATTGGGCTCAAAACTGGCCAAGAGGGCTTTAACATTAGTGGGGGGGTTGAACTTATAGTTTTGTTAGTAGATCATAGAGAGAGAATTGAGTTTTAGGCAACTCAAAGAAATGTGATCAATTGAACCAATACCATGCCCGCACAGACATTCTTTAATTTTAAATAAAAATTCAGGAGAGCACACACATGGCCTAGCCTGAGGCGTATAATGTAGCTGGTTACCCTTTTTAGGGTTCCGTACTCAACAAGGAACCTTATCGTTTCGCCATGTCCGTCCGTCTGCCTGTTCGTCTTCGGCTTAGCTCAGTAACCATTACTACTAGAAAGCTGTGATTCGGCATGGATATATGAATCAATCACGCCGACAAAACAGTACAATACAATTTGGAAAAAGATTTTTTTTAGGGTAACTCCCTTACACCTAAAGCGGGGATGTAATTTTTTTTCTCGTCAACCCCATGGTGTGGGGTATCGTTGGATAGTTTAGTTAGTTTAGATTACATAGTTTGGATAGTTGTTAGTAGTACAAATAATGAATTTAAAAGAAAAACTATCACGAACAAGTAGGCATAAGTAGTTACCGAGTAATAGTCGACCAACTTAATGTGTAATTGAAAAGGCCTATTTTCATACAAATTCGGCCGACGCAACCGCACCGCACGTCGATGTAACTAAGACAGACAGGCAACTACGGAACCCTACACTGCGCGTGGCCCGACACGCAAAGGGCCGGTTTTTTTTAATTTAAATTTAAAAAACCAGGGAGTAGCCAGAATATTATTTTGCAAATTGTAGTACTGCAGCTATAGAATATACTTTTAACGAGGAGATCGCGTCAAAGTCATTGCAAAAACATTGAAAAAAACTTATCGCCGTTTACTGCTGCTTCCTTGGCAGCTTTATCAGCCAGTTCGTTTCCATGAATACCCTTTGTGGCTGGGGATCCAGGATAAGGTTACTTCTAGATACAAAAGACGGCAGGATAGGAGAGCCTCCTTGATGATGAAAAGCAACGGCGTTTTAGCCCAGTTTTTAAGAAAGAAAGAAGACATTTATTCACTACACAAAAGACACACAGAGACAAAGGGAGTACAAGTACTATTGTGTACAATCGACACATAATGTGTGTGTCTTCGCGGCAGTGAATCGGTCGCTGTCTCAGCATTATCAAGTCAAGGTGTCAGACAGACACCTACAGCGCTGATTTTCAGACAGCACCGTACGTGACCCACGGAACGCAACACAACATACTGCCGACACAAACGTATACACATAATAAATAAATAATTCATATACTAAATCTGTTAAATATGTAACACAAGCACAATGGGATGAGAGACAATGGGAAAAACGCGAAACGGTTGGGATGTTTAAAAAAATAAAATGGATAAAAATTAAATAAAGTGCTGGATGGATGGGTTAGGGTTGGGATTTTTGGAGCGTCAACAAATAGCCCTTAAGCTGGCGCCTAAAGGTATACCTGCTAGACGCTCCTTGGATAGGTGGGTGTTTAACCGTGTTTTAATTGCATTACTTGTAATGGCTTGGATAGAGCTAATTTTTGTGTCACAACGGAACTGTTTAACTACTACCGATTAACTAGGCTAACTGTTGGCCAAGAAACAATCAGTTTTTATGCACAGCAATAAACTGTGTGCATTGCAGCAAGAAAAAAAGGCTCCAACTCAGTGCGTAGCTTTGCTCGCAATTGAACAAAAACACTAGTATTCTATTAGAACCCAGAATAATTTACTTTAAAAACAAAGTTATAACCGACTTCAATTTAGTACTCCGCCAAGCCACGAGAACATTTCCACATTTCTTTTCCAATTTACCACATGAACTGATTTCCGAGAGCAAATGCGTTAATTATTAGAGAAAAAAACCCAATCGACAGCGATTGGAATATTATCGGCCCACATACAGATGTGGGCCGATAATATTTGAGGACTTCCGTCGATTCAACAAGGATCACCTTTGGCACTTCATTAGTTGCTATTTCAACGGAATCTTATCAGAATCTGTGATATACTTTTTCAATTTTATGTACATAATTGAGGAATTCCATAAGTCATCTGTGGTCTTCATCATCAATTCCACTCCACCAAATTTATGATTTCCGGGTGCAAATACACGAGTTATAATAGAAAATACCAAAATTACTACTCGCGTGCCTAATATAATTGAGGAGTTCCCTCAATTCCTCATGGATCCCATCATCCAATTGATTTTTTGAAAAAATGGGACCCACCTGGAAGCATATACTTACAAATAAAATAAAAAAATTACGAATCGGCTCATCAATGACGGAGTTCTGAGGTAACAAACATTGAAAAAAAAAAAAAATACAACCGAATTGAGAACCTCCTCCTTTTTTTTGAAGTCGGTTAAAAATATATGTGTAGAAAATATATATGGAAGGACAAACATACATAAACAAATCGCACACAAATCTTTCTCTAACCGATACGAGGAATTTTTCGTTAACCGAAGAAGAAGACCTATCAACTCTGAAAATTGGATTCTGTTTTCGGTTGGAACGTAATTGCAGAAAAAGGGATTGTGTATATAGGCATACTAGCTTCTGCCCGCGACTCCGTCCGCGTCGAACTCGTTTTTATCGTAGCTCCATACACACTTCACCCCCCATTTCACTCCCTTAGGGACTGATTTCCGGGATAAAACCATTCTATGGCCTTCCCCGGGACTCAAACTATCTCTATACCAAATTTCACCTGTACAAACTGCACCCCTATTTAAGCCGCTTAGGGGTAGGTTTTTCCAAAACCCAAAAATTACTTTTCTTGTATTGTAATAAGGAGTCCGTACACAAAATTTCAAGTCTCTCACTTCAAATTGAACTCCATCCCCATACAAACTTTCAACCCCCTTTTTGGACTATTTTTTTAAAATCCCTTCTTAGTGAGTACTTGCCTTATATAAACAACCTATTGTGGAAAAAACAGCTTGCTAAGTTCAACGGTTTGGGCTGGACGCTGATTTAAGTCAGTCACTCAGGACTTTACGTTTATATATATATATATATATATATATATAGATTATGGAGTTTTGTTAAGGGAAACTCAATGCTATTCAATCTGGTTAGGCGAATCAACAAATTTGAATCGGTTTTCCCGGCGCGGTTCGCTTGGCGTCTACGTGATCTCTTAATATATCCAAGTTAGGAAGAATAGGGTTTTGCTTTAGTTGAGCGCTCCTGAACAAGTCTCTGTCGGCCAGGAATTAGCGTCGTACCTTGAGGGGGGTATTGACGCATTCCACTTGGAGAGCTCTGATAGGTGAAGATTTCGTGGATCCCGTAACTATTCTAAGAGCCATGCTTTGTATTGAATCCAGTTTTTTAACAGTTTTTCCATCAATTATATCAGCCAAAATCAAAGTGAGACGTGTTTAGGGCATTACAAACCAACCCTGGGTGGGTACTTCTAGTAATAACGTCTGTTCATTTATTGAACGGAGTAAAATTACGTTTCATGTGTTGTCAGTTTTACCGAAAAGTTTTAAGGGCTACCTCTTAAAAGCTATGTCACAAAGATTACGCATTATTTTATTTATTCTGTATCAGTATATTTTTGTAAAGAACGCGCTTCAGCACGGCTATCACATAACAGGCCGGCCCGCGAACGAACGCTTAGAAACAGACGGATAGTAAAAAGCCAATGTAGCCGAGCGGTAGGCGCGCGACTTTAAATCTGGAGGTCGTGAGTTCGAACCCCGGCTCGTACCACTGGGTTTAAAAATACTTCTGTAAGAAATATCGTTTGAAATCCTTCAGTGGCTTTTCGGTGGTTTTGGGTGTAACCTCAATAAGATCTAGTAGTCGCATCGTAATACTAGTGCCTACGCTAAATCTTGGGATTAGGTGCCAAAGCGGGCCCCGGGCTCGTTTGAGCACTACCAGGAAAAATGCTAGGAGGATGATGAGAAAGAGATGGATAGTCGCCGCTAGTTATGTCACCGTGACACTGCTCGCGCGCCATCCTTTGATAGCCGTGCTGCATTGCTGGCCACTTCCACAATGAACTGATTCGTGGCAAACAAGTACAAATTATACACAGACGATGAAGTAAACAAAAATAAAGTTTCTTCAAACCCCTATTGCGTTGCATTTTTTCCGTCGCGGATGTAATTCTGTCGCGTGAGGCTTGGTTATGGAATACCGCCCGTGTGCGGTAGGTATAAAATACCCTATTTTAAATAACAAAAGCATATAATAATAAAAAAAAACAAGATATATGGCATATGTATACCATTTTTAAATAATTTGATTACCGTTTATTGAGAATTAAACTAGAAACCACTGAACGACCCAGAACGCACTGTTTCTAATAAGCTGGTATCATTATTTATTGTGTTTGACAATTCTACCTGTCATTTTACTCCGCTGAGTAAATGAACAGGGGGGCTAGTACGCTAAGTTTTATGTCGTCCCATTCTGGCAAATATGCGAGTGCAAGAGGGACGAATACTTTAAGTCGGACATAAAACCTAGTGTGCTAGGGGGGCAGATCTCTATACTTTTGTAGGTACTTACACAATATAATAAGTCATGGAAGTATTACTATACAATTATCGGTTCTGGCGCTGTATGGTCGCAGTTCTACCTAACACTCCTCGCTTTGCACGTGGTCGTACCTAACCTTGAGGTAGATTAAGCTATATGTTGAATTTGCGAAGTGACTATTAGAACTAATTTTTTTGGCCAATGTATAATGTTTGCTTAATGAACAATAATCTTAATAAAACTTGACAAAGTAAAATGATGCCAAATGATAATTTGACCAAATGAATAAAATGCGATATGTAAATGTGCTCAAGATTCGCTTGGGAAATGAAACTAGGTACTGCAATAAGTTCTTTGAGAAATAAAATATGGCGATAAATATTTTGCCTAAACGGCAGTACACCGTTTAAAAATATAATGAAACAGGTCACGCACGTCTTTAAGGTCGAATATCGCTGGACACGTTTCGAACCAATACATGGTCCATATTCATACGTGTTTCTTGTCTTCCTGAAGTGCAGCTTCCACTAAATAGAAACATTTTTTAACAGGGCTATGCCTGGCCATTTTACAAACCTGTGGATGCCGAATTACTTGGACTCCATGATTATTTTGATATAATCAAGAAGCCTATGGATCTCGGGACCGTGAAACAGAAGATGGACAACAGAGCGTATAAAACTGCTGCTGAATTCGCTGCTGACGTCCGTTTAATATTCACAAACTGCTACAAGTATAACCCTCCAGATCACGATGTGGTGGCGATGGCGAGAAAGCTACAAGATGTCTTCGAGATGAGGTAAAGCTCCTGTCAAATAATGTCGTTTACTTACATTCTTGATCAATTGATTGAATACTGCAAAGGAGAAATAAGACAACATATTCACTTATAGGGTTTCTTTTGATGCTTACATACCATAATTATGGATTAACACCAAAGTGGGTGTGTTCATGTATCACGGGCGTTGTTTCTCTTGCAGATATGCTAAAATCCCTGATGAACCTATACATGTGGGTGTCCCTCACATGGACAAAGGAAGCTCTGCGTCCAGCTCCGAATCTGGTTCTGAATCAGATTCTGATTCTGACGACTCTGAAGAGGAAAGGAATAATAAAGTAAAAATTCTAGAGAAAGAGTTGCTCGCATTGCAGGAGAAAATGAGGAAATTAGTGGAAGAATCAAATACCAAGAAGAAAGCGAAAAAGAAGGTTAAAGATAAATCATCAAAGAAGCAAATAGTCAACAGTGCAATGCCGAAAGCTAATGCGGTGGCGGGCTATGGTACCAAGGCTAACAATATTTCTGAGAATACAGGTAAACACTTTATAACAAAAACACCTACGTAATAATTTCGTGTAAATCAATGGTGTCTATATCCATATTACATTCTAAATACTGGATACAGCTTAAAATCTCTCAAGCCGCGTTTACGCACACGACTGTCGTTTACCGCCTCTGGCGCCGTTGGCCATAGTCGCCTGACAGCCGTCGCGTAACATGTCGCCTGCCCCTAAAGGCGGCTTTATCAATGATAGATTCAGTAGCGTAGTAGTCTTAGCAAACAGTAAAGAGTAAAAGAGTTGGTGTAACAGGGACGGGAAGCGCGCGCGGCAAAGGCGGCAGCAAGCGCGGCGGCGGCGGCGGCGGCGGCAAAGGTGGGTCGCGGGCGTCTGCGCCCGGCAAGAAGAAGAACTCTGCGCCGAGCACCGCGCCCGCGGCGCACGTGCCGCCGCACGCCGACACCGACGACGAGGACGTCGCCAAGCCCATGTCGTACGACGAGAAGCGACAGCTCTCGCTCGATATCAACAAACTGCCCGGTAAGAGCGCGCTTACTTGCGTCTTGATGCGATTCTTCAGTAGTATAATGTAGTAGTAGATAAAACATGTGACATGAATTTAGTGACAGCTGTCTTATTTACTACCATTAACTAGGGACTGTTACCGTTATTACTAAAAATGAAATATCCACAATTCGCGATATTTTTTGTAAATTGTATTTAGGTAAATTAATCACGCTAAAATATTAAATTAATTATTGCCATGGCCGGGAAGGAGGCAATTGCACGCTGAGTAATTATAATACGAAGCCTGCAACTGCCAATCCGGCTGAAGCTAATATAGTGCTTTTCTCAAAACTGGGGGAATAAAAAAATACCAAATTGAAATCAAGCTTTATTAATATTATAGTTGCACGACGGGAAAATATGAATGACTAGCTTCCGCCCGCGACTTCGTCTGCGTGGACCCGAGATAAAACTGTTCTACTACTATAAACTATCTTCGTACAAAATTTCATCCACATCGGTTGAGCCGTTTAGGCGTGATTGAGTAACAAACATCCAAAGGGCATTCGATAACCTTGTATAAGAAAATACGAGATGGTTATTTTCCCTAGCGAAGTGAGGGAAAATTGTTCGAGTGGCAATATGGCTTTTAGACCAGAGTTATACAGTCTACTTTTCACTTAGACTGCGAGAAAATAGTGGAAACAAACATTATTCATCTACAATCAATAATAAATTCCACAGCGAAAAAATTGTTCAATTTAGCGGCATGATTTTTTTAATAAACTGTTTGACACAGATACAAAATTTTGACACCACGAATAAACGCTACTTACCGTATATAGACGGGTCCAAACGGCCGAGCGCGGCGGACAGCATACGCTGCATAAGATAAAGCGAGATACACTGCAGTCTATCCCGCTCATGTCATGTTTGCAGGCCACCCCGCTTGAGTGAACGTTTGGACGAGGCTATAGACGGCCAAAGGCTTTTATTTTTTTTAATGTTTGTGAAATCGGGAATAAAAAACGCCTAATATTTGAAATAAAATCTGTTTTCTGATTGGTTGATTTTAATATATAGCTGTATTCTGATTAGTTGATAGCAAATAAAAATGGTTTTTTAAACAGTTGTGATTGGTGGATGTAATACGTTGAAGTGCTTTGATTGGTCAAATTAAAATGTTTTAAAATCATAAATATGTTTACATATTTTCCCTAGGGGCTAAATGTACTACTTTAGCCCCGCTATCTAGGCCTAATATGACACACTTTTCGAGCATGAGAAGTGAAAAATTTTTTTTTATTTTTTGGCAGCGGCCAAGTTTTTTTTTTAATAATCGTTTAGAGGAACTCTTAATAGAATAGAATAGAATATAATTTATTCATGAGAACAACACATACATACACATAAATCACAACAATATGTCGCATAGTATATAAAATTAAACGCGTTAAACAATATCGGAGCCGAGATATTTAAGTCAAACTTAAGTTTTGTTTATAACTTCAATATAACCTGTGATAATATACATTGCAAATATCTCGGCTCCGATGCATTTTAGTGTATTGCATTTCATAACTAAATATGTTTGTTTTGAGTAGATCTATCATAATCTACCAGCATTACGAATGGCCGCTCATCTAAAAAAAATGACAACATTTTTACCCAAACCCCATTCGTATTTATAATATTAGTAGGATTACCGGACGTTTTTTTTTAAAAATCATCGTAAATGTATTTTTCCACCGAAAAACGCAAACTATTTGCGACACATACAAAACGTGGCGTTTGCAACAGATATGCCAGTTTCTACTTTTTTTAAGGAATTTAAAGTCGCCGTCAATAGAATTTGCTAACTATGTAAACAAACCGCCATAGTGAAAGACAATTTTAATATGGCGGTTTGTTTACATAGTTAGCAAATTCTATAGACGGCGACCATATATGTAACATTCCAGGCAGCCTGCAATGTTTTTAATTTTGATGTGACCTTAAACTATACACTTTACCTTCCAATGTTCACTTTGCGGGACATTTTTAAGAAAATTATATACCTATGTCACCCTCACGACTAAAAGGATTCTAACAACACCTCACATGTTAAAAACAATTCAGCCGTTTAAGTTGCAAGCCGTGCCAAAGATATAGACATACATACACGAATAACATAACTTTCCTTCTGCCGCAGTCGGGTAAAAAGGATAAGAAACATCAAGTCAATATACATTAAATCTATTTTAGCAACAGTACTTAGTTAATTCAACCAAATGAGTGATGTCATGTTATGTGTCCTCACAGGGGATAAACTTGGCAAAGTGGTGCACATCATACAAAGCAGGGAGCCGTCGCTGCGGGACTCAAACCCGGATGAGATCGAAATAGATTTCGAGACCCTCAAGCCATCCACACTTCGCGAGCTCGAAAACTATGTAGCGTCTTGTCTTCGGAAAAAGACACGTAAGCCGCATTGTGAGTCAAGCCGACATTGTTTACCTATGTCAATATCATTATACCTTCAACTATTATTACATGTTGTATTACTGTTGTTGCATTTGAGTGTTTTTATATCTAAATGTTTTTGTTTTTTTATAACTTCTACATTTTTATACCTAGTTATTTTTATAGGAAAATGATGTTGGTGTGACTTTTATTTACTCCTTTTTAATTTAGTTGTACTTATTCTTGATTAGATTTTCCATTACTGGTTGTTAACCTCGTTTTTTTTTGCTTCATGGTAACATCTCATGCTTATAAAAAATATTGAGCCACTGGGCGAATATTCAGCGTTTTTATGGCGGTTTTTTTTTCGTCATTGTCGTAGACAACAAATACTATCAAAAGGTACGAGTATCAGAGTCCACTTTTGATGAAGATGTTAGCCAATACCAGTACTGAATCTTTTTTGATGAAAGGTTCTGCGGTACGTTTTACCTGTGATTAAATAATCTTGAGCCGACAATGACGTTAAAACCGAGCGGTTCAAACACTCGGAGATTCGCCCAACTACATCATTAGTATTACAACACATTGTGTTTTATTTTGTTAGCAAGGGATGCTACCGCATGATACACGCATACGTACATACACTCACGCCTTCAATCCCAATAGGGGTAGGCAGAGCACATGAAACTTATGTTCCGGTGCCACTTCTGGCATAAATGTGTTCTACCGCATGATAGTAGTAAGAAACTATACATTTATTTTTGTTATTAACCCATATCTACGTGATTATAGTTCAGTTCATGATTAGCAGTAGTAATTTTCATGTCAAAATAGTATTTAATAATATGAATTTTAGTTTATGCTTTTATCTAATGATGAGGATAAAATAAAGAGCCTTGTTTTCAGATCGTAAAGTTTCCGGTAAATCTAAAGATGAACAAATGGCGGAAAAGAAACAGGAGCTAGAAAAGAGATTGCAAGATGTGTCTGGACAATTAGGGGCTACCAAGAAGCAACAAGTTAAAAAAGGTGAGAATTGTATTTAATGATAGTAAACCTGTTTGCCCGGTTTCTATGCTGCTTTAAATATATTGTTCATTATCATAACATAACTTTATCTAGATATAATAGCCTCGTAAGGCTTAGGTTATGTTACAAGCTTTTATTTAACTTGCAATATATGTATGTAACTATGTTTGTTTGGGTAGAATCTTGCAACTCAATTTTGAAACAGATATCTTCAACCGATTGAGCTGAACACCCGTAGAAAATGTGTCGAAATGTAACTGTTGGTAAGGAAAACTATCGGTGGATTGGTTATTGGAACCGGCCATAAGCAGACTACAAACGGGCGCAATTTGTCGCAGCAACTTGCAATAGCTGAAAAGAGACAGCCATACACTACTAACCAGTCTAACTATAACAAGTTGTTGTGACAAATTGCTAGGTCTTAAAACGTACGCGCACTGACTTGGCTGTTTGCAGTGATTTGGCTTAGTCAAAAGATATAATTAAAAGGTAACAAGTATACTGTAATATAATTTCATACACTCCTGGTCGCTAACCCTGTACAGTAATGACTTTTAAGTTAAAAGGTATAACGCCATTAAATAACGCCATTGACCGTCTATAGGCGCGTTCAAACGGCCGAGCGCGGCGGACAGGCATACGGGGCATAAGATAAAGCGAGATAGACCGCAGTCTATCTCGCTCAATCTCAAAGCTTATGCCAAGTATGCAGTCAACCACGCTAGAACTTTTGGACGCGGTATAGGCAATCAGAAGGCGTTCTTTTTAATGATTGTGAATTAGGGATTGAATAACACCTAATGTCTGAATTTATTATATTCCCCCATTTGGTCGATTTTAATATCTAACTGTATTCTGGTTTGTTGATAGTTAATACATTTTTCTATAGGCTTGTGTTTGGTGGATTTAATATGGTGAAATGTTTTGATTGGTCAAATTAAAATGTTTTAAAAATCACAAATATGTCTACATATATTCCCTAGAGGCTGAATGTACTACTTTAGTCCCGCTGGTTAAGCCTAATATGACACACTTTTCGAGCATACTTTTCGTGTGTGTTTAAAGCATTAATAATATTGAGTGCTTACGAATAGTTAAAACGCACGAGCAACGGTGGGGGAACAGTCTATCGTAAAGAGAACGCAATGATAGCATATGTCTTCTATTCGTATAATACCTACCTAAAAACGGATGTTTAAATGTCCACGTAATGTTAGTATACATAGTGTTTATAGAGAATTTTGTTGTTTTTTGTTCAGAAGGGTCTAAGGAAGCGCTGGCCGGGGGCGGCGGAGGCATGTCTTCGTCGTCCAGCTCGTCCGACTCGTCCAACTCGTCGTCCAGCACCGACACGAGCTCGTCCGACACCAGCGACAGCGAAGCAGGTTAGATCTCGTTTCGGCACCGCGCGCATTCTAGACTGTTGGCCCGACATACCAGTTCTAGACGTACACGCTCGAACTTGAGAAATCTCTATCAAATAGTATACGAAACATTCGTCGAGGAGCTCGTGAGGTGGCGCAAGCTATATTCTTAATAAACATTACTGCAGGTGTGATTTACATGTTTTTAATACGTTTTATACTATCATAAAACATCATGTTGCTTGTTGACGATTTGGCCCTTAATGTCACGTTCATACAATTTCATAAATATTTATATTTTTTTATTTAAAAAATTTAATCATGTTATTAATATTATTTATACAAGGCGCCTGATTTTTTAGAACTGGGATGTTAGGGTCAAATGATTAACCGCAGTGCGCGGCGTCGATTATAAAACTAATGCACATGACACGCGCCGACACGAGGCGCGTGTCGCGTCGTCGCGGAACTGTACTGATTATTTACTGTCCGATGTCGACTGTCGTCGCCCACGATTAAAACTTTTTCATCAATGCAATAGAGTGGTAAAATTTCGTACCACATGATGTAAATTACGGTTTTAATGTTAGATTGTAATACTACTTGCATTTAATTAAGAAAATTATATTTCATTACGTAAGGATTCTTCGTAATGCTCGACACCTTTAATGCCTAAATAAATGTTGTTTTAACAAAAATCTCGGTGACATGGTTTTTACCTATGCCAGTATTCTGTATTTCGAACGACTGTTGTGTTAGATCCAAAATATCTTTTTTTATGAGAGATGTGGCACATAATCCGTTTTCTAGTCTCTGTATTGATGCCAGTGACAGAATGAATGCCAAGGAGACAACTGTGTCGCCCGTAGTTTGAATGAGATACATTACACATCGTTTTTATTGAAACATTAAGGAGTAGTACAGAACGGCACGCAACTGCTCGCCCGCTATGCGCTATATAGCCCATGCCTATCCTGTTCGCAGGTAGAAAGAGATGGACATCATTCAATTTTTCGTCTGACAAATCGCGCGGCCAGTTGCTGGCCACTTTAGGGAGATTTATTCCTTCACTCTTTATGAAAGTCCTTTACATTTTATAAGTTTTATTTATTTTAAGATTCCACAGTAAGATTTATCTTATGATTTATTATGGTTTACTTTTTGTGGCAATCTTTTTTTTAATCAAATTGTGTGTGTGGTTCAGTAAATAGAAAAATTATGCGTCCATCAAAACTGAATGACTGGTATGAATGAGTGAGGCCAATTAGTTTGACTGAGTGTATAATTTTCATTATGGTTTGCTCCTGACTTTTGGGATGCATACCGTTTGGTTAGAAAGTTTGTCTGAAGTTATCCAAACTCAGGAGTATGTTCGGCCGAAATATAATTGAATATTCAATGGGCTAATTACAGTGAGGCAAAAGTCATAAGTCAGAAAGTGAGTGTTAAATATAGGAATGGTGTGGTTAGGTCTACGGCAATATTTGTCGAGGACCTACAGGTGGTGTGCCCTATCACTACCGCGTACAATGTGGTGTGCCCTATCACTACCGCGTACAATGTGGTGTGCCCTATCACTACCGCGTACAATGTGGTGTGCCCTATCACTACCGCGTACATTTGTGAGCAAAGAGTGCGAGTATTGCGAAAGTTTTGAAAAGAACCTTGTTTACTGTGATAACATAGAGGGAACCACCGAAAGGTTTGATTAAATGTGAACAATCAATTGGAAATCTGTCCTGTAAAAGAACGAAACAGTTGTTAATGAGGAGAAGATGCCAGCTTTGGTGTTCGCTTGTGCTTGTCACGTGTCGGTAAGAAACGATTTTTCTTTGGTTGGCTTTCATAAACCAATAGGAAATACCTTTTCACATTAATATTTTTAACTATGTCATGTCCTCAAATGCGGCGTTCTTTCATTTGCATCCTTAAAATATCGATCTCTCGTTATTATAAATTCTTATTGGAAACTTCAGATCTCATGGTACTAATTGCTTTTGAGTGTGAAATTGAAACCAATATTAAGCTCGGCGCTCTTAGGAGGGAGACGTAAGCAATAATAGTAGTTGCGAGGGAATAGTGACCTTATGAATAGCGCGCGGGTACGTCCACACACGCGCGAGAGCGAGAGCGAGCACGGCCCGCGAGCGACGAGGAGCCACCCCGCGCCGGCGCGCGCGCTGCCGCTGTGCTGCCACTAACGCCAATGCAAACAATTGTGTAAGGACGGATACCAAGCAACTAGCAAGCAAAAAAACAAACGAACATTCTGTCAGACAGTACACTACAAACACACCCTGCCATCACTTGCCTTGCCTTGCCCTGCCTTGTTCAATTTATTGTCTTTTTGGACAACGAGGATCTAACTTTGTGACATGTTCTAGTTAAAAATTTTATCACTGAAAAGGTATGTTTTATTGGTTTAGTGCTTGATACATACATTTGATGCTTGCTCTCTCATACATTCTGAATATGGCGAGTGAGCTTCGTTGACTACCTTCAAAGTGAAACGACTGGCACCGAAAGCTGGCCTCTTTCCTTCACAAATTGTTTGCATACATGTTAACTAATGGATATTATAGATTTAGCCGTATTATTTATGTATTAATTACATGTCGATTATGTAATGTCACGAACATGACTTGTTGCAATAAATTAAACATGTATATTACTTGAGACGGCTGGACTACTTGAACTCTGGATATACATTAAATGCACTGTTGTGAATAAAACACGACTTAGTTAACTTAGTTGGTTATTTATTGTATTAACATACTGTAACTTTTTTTACAATGTCGAGAGAGGAGGAGATTACTCTTGTGAAACGCAATGTTGCGTTTACCTATATACAGGTGCTTCACCGTACAATTGAATAAAAATAGAGCATACAACATTGATACAGATTATTTTAATATGATTTGATCTAGACTAATTTGGTAGTTGTGATTACAGTATAATATATATGTAGTAGAGTTTTTGAAAATACAGTCGATAACATACGAAACATACTATTTATAGGTACCTATAGCATAATGGTAATATTAATAATTCTCAGTTGTTTTAAATGGTCTTTTAGAATGTCAAACAGTATTTATAATAAAACTGAAACTATGAAGTTATGAAATGGTTTGTATTTTAACAGATTTATTGTTTTTATTATATATATGGCCTAAAAATTGATAATTTTAAAGTATTGTAGTAAGATTGAAAACATTACGGAATAGGAAACAGCACAAACAGTCTGCTGGCGATTGATTGTATTTGTGTGTTAATAATGTTGTTTCTCGTCGAGGGGCAAAGGGAGCGAGGCGCGTCGTGGGCTGCGTGACGATTGCAGTAGGCCAGCGCGCACGTTTCTGCTTACATCTTATATGTTATATAGTCAATTCAAGGAGCGGTTTGCGCACATTTATAAAATCATCACTGCCAAACTAGTCCTCTGTAGTATAATTATTAAAACAAAAGGCGTGTGCTTAGCCAAAGTTTTGTCGTCAGCTCTGGTGTGCGCGATTAGTACCTTCACCGCGCGCCTTGGTTTCTTAACCCGGTTTTGTATTTTTATATCAAACTAGTTAAATTGTTCGACTGTATTGGATTTAAGCTATCAGTTTTTATTAAGTAATCGCTATTCGAAACTCGGCAGATTCTATTACATTCCTGATGAGTTTTTAAATGTAAAAATGTGTAAATGCTATGTGCATTTGGTAAGGTTTTATAAGGACAAGTACAATTTGCTGGTTGCTTGAGATCCTTACTGTAAGTTAGATGATAGTGATAGATTTCTTTTGAAGTTCCTTTTTTGCCGAATCGGCAGAGGATGAACATGAACAAATTGTAGCGCATTGTATGGTTTTAGTATTTGCCATTAAATTATAATTGTAAAGTGTGTTACATTTATAAATGTCCAAGGCGAGGCGCTTGAGTGTTTTGACCGGTGCTCATGGCGCGATAGCTTGAATTGTGTTAAGACAGTGATACGGTTTTCAGTAAGTGGTACAATTAGTTACTTGAACGCAACATGTAGATGTAACATTGATGTAGAAACTCAGCAGTGTGCTTTCTAGAGCACTGTGTTAAATTTTATATAAGGTTTTTATTTATCCATCGAAATGACACTAAAATTAACTAGACACTAAGAATGAGTGGAAAAACATTGTATATATTTCAATATATATAACTAAAATATAAGTAAATCTTTTAAGTAATTTATGATGCATTTTATTTGTGGTATCCTGAGATCTGAAGTAAAACCAATGAGAACTAAATACCGTTGATCAGCATCGCTGGTACAAAGCGAAGAGTACGTAATATAATAGGTTGCAGTAGGAACGTGCTTAGCGTGGTGCACATCAAAATAGTACATTGTGACTCGTGCAAGGTAAGAGATTTTTTACGAACGAGTCTCTCAAAAGTCCCTGAGCCCGACGCCCAAGGCGGAGGACTTCGATTACCTACTCGAGTTTGTAAAATTCTTACGGTACGTGTCGCACACAATGTTTTTCGTAACATTTGGTAGGAAACAAACATTTTAAATGAAATAAATACTAATTGGGAGGCGCTAAGGCAAAGACCGTTTAGCCATTTGCGTACACAGCTATGATGTATGTGTGTGACGGGTACTTACGTCTGGAATGGGAAAAAACACAGTTATTTTTTTATTTACACAAAATTACTACATTTTAATATTTAAAACTTGAAATTGTTCTGTTAAACATGTTTTTTAAATGTTTTTACGTTGGAATTTATTTACGAATATATTTTCAAACATCGCATTTGAATTAAAACTTCCTTGTACACAAACAATTTAAGAAAAAAAAACATTACGCTAATGTGCTTTATGAAGCCCTTTACGAGCTAGTTTAATGTAAAAACCCTTATCACCACACTTGCTCGTAAAAAGGGTTACCTAGTGTTAGATATCTCGTGATACAGTTACCTATACGTAATATTTTTGCTCTTAAGGACTCTTCTCTCAGGAGCACGCTCGGCGCTCTGCGCTCTGCGCTCGACGCTCGACGCTCGACGCTCGACGCTCGACGCTCGACGCTCGACGCTCGACGCTCGACGCTCGACTCGAGCCTCCATACAAACGTAGTGTGCATGCTGGAATAACATGAAACGTGTACACTGCAACATCTAGCTCGGAAACTAGAATACATTCATTTACTTTCGACCTTAATTCAGTACTTCGCCAAGGAACATACATGAACATTTCCTTTCCAATTTACCACATGAACAGCTTCTCGAGGGCAAATGCGTTGATTATTACGGAAAAACCCATGTCGCTACATGTGGGTCCATAATATTTGAGGAGTTTCGTAGATTCCTCAAGGATCTCAGGATCACCTTTGGCACTTCATTAATTCATTATGTTTGTGAGATCTTACTTCGAACATTGACAGCTGTCATCCCAACAATATGTCGTCATATGTATATATAATGTCATATGTATATATAATGTCATATGTATATATAATGTCATATGTATATATAATGTCATATGTCGTCATATCATTGACGTTTATTGTACCGGGATGACAGCTGTCAAATGTAGGAAGTAAGATCTCACAAACTATAGTTGCAACAAACGATATCATATCAGAATATGTGACGCACTTTACGTCAATGAGGAGTTCCATTAGTCATCTGTGGTCTTCAACATCAGTTCCACTTCACCAAATTTGTGGTTTCCGAGTGTAATTAGTAATTACAGAAGTTATAATAGAAAATAAAGAAATCACTACACGCGTGCCTATTAAAATAAGAAGTTCCCTTAATTTCTTATGTATCCCATCATTAGACTCGCTTTTTTGAAAACAATGGCACCAATCTGGAAGCGTACACGTTCAAATAAAAAAAAAATTGTACGAATCGGTTCATAAATGACTTCTGAGGTAGAACTCATTAGCACATTAACGTATGCGGAATGAAATTTGTAAATAATTCGATATATATATATATATATATATATATCGAATTATTATATATTTGTTTTCTGTATAATCTGTCGAAGTGTTGTACAAATCATTCGCTTGTAGGATTTTTGTAAACAATTATGGCAAAACTCGAAGAAATGCGTCGAAAAACGTGTGAGTTTCGCGACACGTCCAGATTGGCCGAAGTCGAGAATTGTTAAACATTTTACAGAAATGGGGGGAGAGCCGAAGGGCGGTTTACAATACATTATCATCCTATTCGTTTCGACATACGACTACTAGAAAACCAGGTTCGGGCAAAGTGTGTTCTTTAAGCCGATCTTTGAAAAGAAGCCAACTGAAAAAAAAATACGGCAGGCATTCTATGCAAAAAACGACGTAGAGTCCATTATGGACGATGAATCCTATTTCACCTTAGACGGCAATTAATGGCAGGGGGTCACTTATGACCCAACTGAAGAATCATGCCCTCGCGGCATGTCAAAACCGGTGTTTTTTGAATCTGGCAGTCAATCCTGAACGATACATGCAGGGTTGTTTGACGATTGTGCGTGATTTTATGAAAACACACCATAGAGGAACTAATGTTGTGTTTTGGCCCAATCTAGCATCCACCCATTATTCAAAAAAGACCCTGGCTAAAATGGAGGAGCTAGGAATCCCATATGAACCAAAGGATTCAAATCCACCTAAAAAGCCATGAAAAAAAACAAACGAATTGAGAACCTCCTTTTTTTCAAGTCTGTTAAAAACTACTACTCTATTTTTTTCAATGTCAATTTGTATGAGCAGAAACTACTTTCCGACCTAGATATGGTGGATCCCATTGTGTATACAAAGTTACATGTTATTCTAGCAATCTAGCATGCCATTTTAAAATGAGAACCAAACGTTTGTATGGAGAGTGGAGCATCCTGGGGAAATTGGATGAATCTAGTAAAAAGCAATTTTAGATTAAGGGATGGCTTGCTGCGTGTATAACACGCCCACGTGAAAGAGACACAATTTGTCTTCCGCGCACGAGAAACGAGATGCATCACTCGTCGGGGATGGCTTATTTTTAACAAATTTCAATAAATGCCAAACTTTACCTAGTTTTACTAATATTTCCTTAAGTGAAATTTTTGATAAGTTTAAATACCATCGTTTAAACTTGTTTGTGTCGAAAAATTTAATGTTTGAGTATGCTGAGGCAAAAAACTGAAAATAAAGACCCATATTTGGATATATTTTTTATAAAGGAAATTTTAAACAATGATGTTTCGGTTAAATCAGACACAATAATATATCTCAAACATAAAATAATAAGAAATCATTGTTTCATATTTTGGTCAGAGCGGCGTGTCCAGGAACGCGATATTTACCAATGCCGCCCTTATAGTCCAGTAAACCTAGTCGCCTGAAAGTACGGGTACTTTGCGTCAAATCCGGTAGTTGTGACTGTTTGCAGACTTGTTTATGATGTTGGCCCAATGAATAATCTAAGTTTGTGACCTCGAGCGCCCAACGCAACTGTCAAAAACACCGAAATACCTAAAGGACTAGTTTTTGATGGTACCTTCTCAGGACGTTTTTAAAGTAGACTAGATTTCCTACAACATAAGACTACAATTGACTCTGTTGACCCAATAGTTTCCGAGATAAGAAAATAATGCAAAAAGTTGAGAAGTTCGAAAAAAATATGTTTTTTGACTCAATTTCTCTCACAGTATCAATACAGTATCAACAGCTGTCAGTCCTTTGCTTGATATGCTAATTATGCACCCGTTTAAGATGCATATTTGGTGTTTTTATAGTTGTCCCATAGTTCTAAAAAAACTACCGGATATGTCTGCCGGTACTATAAAAATAACGCAAGAATGGGACTGTCTTCGGTTGAATCCCTCGAAGAACTCGTATACTGAATGCGAATTATTATAAGGAGTCACCTACAAAATTAGAAATTAGATGAGAGCTACGGTAGCCTAGTGGTTCAGGCATGCGGCTGTCGAGCGGCGGTCGTGGGTTCGAATCCCGGCTCGTACCAATGAGTTTTTCGGAACTTATGTGCGGAATATTTACCGTTAGCTTTTCGGTGAACGAAAACATCGTGAGGAAACCGGTCTAATCCCAATAAGGTCTAGTTTTCCCTTAGGGTTGGAAGGTCAGATGGCAGTTGCTTTCGTAAAACTAGTGCCTATGCCAAAGATTGGGATTAGGTGTCAAAGCGGACCCCGGGCTCTCGGAATAAGGCTAGGAGGATGATGACTTACAAAATTAGATGACAAAAAATGCCCAATTACTGTATTACACCATTTAGAAATCGGTTGTATTCTACGTACGAGGGTAACACCCGGGTTAATATTGACTTTATTGTCATTCTTTCTTTACAAGCTAAGTATTGTTATTGATAGTTGTTACTTGAAGCCGAACATGTGTTGATTAGGCCGAATTGTTTGCCATTTATTTCAGGAACTGGCCCGCGGCCACTGAAAAAGAAGATGAAGAAGCAAGCACACTCCGCGTTGCCTGCGGTGAGTATCATGTTGAATAAATATTGATTCCCTTAAGCCTACATTCGTGGGGGGTACATTAAGCAGTTGTGGACTTATTGCCACATATTTTGTGTTAGAAATATGATGCCTACTGTTATTGGTAGGAAATTTATCTGGGAATAAAGATCCGCAGACATATTTCCTGTATTATTTATTAGAGAATTGTTCTAAATTGATGAAAGTAAGCTAAACTCAACTGGCCCTCAGTGAGGCAAGTTGAGCATGCGTATGAGGTAAGTTGAGCAAAGGATATAATTGAAAGAAGATAAAATTATATTTGTTGGCAATATTTATTTAGTCCGGCCAGGAAAAGATCTGCCTGAGATTTATATGGCAACAGTAAAATCATTGTCAAATGTGTTAAACGTCTTATAAGTACACTCGATATTGTCTAACCTCGAAATCCCGGGGTTCGATGAAATTTAGAACATTCGTATTCCCCGTCGTACCCTGTTTTCGTCTCTCAAAAGTCCCCGCGTCAGGACCTCGTAGAACGGTTGGAAAATTCGTAAGATATTCAGGTTTTGTTCGAAAACTACGTACTCTATGATAAAATGGTCTAGAGCAACGCGAAAGCTGAATAAATCTTGCACACGCCTGTAATACACAACCTTGACGAAAAAACGTGTCTTCATGGAGAAAAATGCATCCACATGTGAGATTTTTAACTAAAATAATACCTATGTTTGTTGTTATATCTTATATCTACGACTATTAATTAATTGATATTGATGTTTACTTACTTAAGTTTTATATGAACGTTGTATCTTGCAGGTTAAAGTCATTTCATGTCAATCGGTTCAGCGGTTTAAGCATGACAGACAGCAGACAGACAGTTACTTCAATTAGCTCTCATCTCTCACTTATAATAAATCTCTAAATTAAAAAAAGAATTTGCCAGTGTCAAACTAAGCATTGTTGTGTCCCTAATGATCTCGGTTTCCCATGAACGGAAAAACATGTAACTTGTTTTAAAAGTACATTATTACTCTAGCTTCTTGTGTAGGATAGTTTTTATCCGACTGCGACGATACATTAATTTTCGGAAACATTTGACCTCATTAAATTATTCATTTCATCTGCACGTCTAGCACACGACGGCCGCGACATACTCTCGATTTTTATCACACTATACCTCTTCTTCTAAGTGTTCTAATAAGAGAGAGACGGATAGTGCGAGAAAAATCGAGAGAGCTCGCGAGCCGTCGCGTGCTAGCCGTGCTGCTTGAAATCGTAGCCGCCATAAATGTCAAGTGTCAGTGACGTCAAAATGGCGGGCTTGCCATAACTATCCAACAGTAATAATTTCGATCCGGTGTTGTGATTAGACCTTCACAAAACGCATATTAAAATTCTCAAGCATAAAAATATAATCGATTCTGATATGGCAACATATGCGCTAAATTCGTATTGAGGCGTAATTTCAATAAGTGTATCAACAAATTTCAACAAAATAACGTCAAACTTCAAAAGTCTGACTCTTCCTTTTTTTTTATGGCATGGCATAGCGCTGTTCTCGCGTTCAGCCGTAGGGTCTATTTGAGTTTCTGCAAGATTACACGCTGAATATTTGTCACGATACTGCACGGCTATTACAAGACGGCGCGCGAGCTCTCTCGATTTTTCTCGCAGTATACGTCTCTTTCTAAGTTGTCTAATAAGAGAGAGACGGATAGTTTGAGAAAAATCGAGATAACTCGCACGCCGTCTTGTGATAGCCGTACTGGTTTGTCAGTATTTATATTTATCAGCAATAAACAGTATGTATTAAATAAGTATAGAACGGGCCTTTTGTAAACATTAATTATCAAGTGCGTCAGTATTAAGGCGGTATTGTAACTTCGCGCCTTCAAGTTGACATTCAGCCAATATAGAGACACAGAAATTGGCCAACATACCTTAAAATACTTTTATCATAAAGCCTGCAACACACATTCATTTAGTTGGCAATGGCGGGAACATACACAAAATTTGGCAGAATATGATAGTGCGATCTGAAACATTGCAATATGAAAAAAATAAACATATTACTTTAATATTTTTAATAATTACCTTTAAAAGAACGGGATTCAGACTCGCGTTATGTTTGTAGAACTTACCTAGTGGTAGGTATAGTTTGGAAAATATAAATTGGCCGTCTGTTGTCTACATTGAGTTATATGACTAGAGTAGACATCACCTAGCATAAGTTGGTGCATCTCAACATAATTACTCTCATGAGAGTATCTTGGTTTAGTCTGTGGCGGACAGTGATGGCGGTCGTTTTGAGTGCAATTTTGACTCAAAACTTAAAAAAATGCCTTTTGCATTGCGCTATTGCACCAACAACAAACCCAACAATAGTAAAAGTACGGGGATCACTTTTCATCGGCAAATTCACAGTTTTTTAAATAACATGATTTTTCTGTAATTTATAAGATACGCGTCGATGGCGGCCATTATTTCAAAGATTATAAATGTAGAAGTGACAATTTCCTAAGACTATTTTGCCTTATTAGTAGAACATTAAACTTACTAGTATTAACTTTTGCGCCAAAATAGCAGCAACATGATTTTTTTTTTATTTAATCGTTTTTGTGAATAATTTTATTGGTAACGTTTAGTTGCTATTTCGATCTGAACTTATTTAATCCTACTTGTTTAAATCCTAGGTCAGTTCTCTTATATAAATATTTACGCGACGCGAGTATGGTTTCCGAATATTAACCTTTTAGCAATTTAGGAGACTATTATTATGATATTAATTTCTAATTGCTTTCAAAATATATATCTGAGGATCCCGTGGGACCTTAAATGCGTATGGATCTGACTGAAACTGAAAATTAAAGATTTAACTGAGTCTGAGTGACTCAAGATCATTTCAGTCATCACGTTTTTATGTTATTTATATGTAGAGAAGAAGATCAATAAACGTTTAATGCTGCAGCCTGTGTCCTACCTGTTGGATCTATTGCCACAAACATCTACTAAACTTTTACCCCCTTATTCATAAAACTTAAAATTCCTTTGTTAAATAAAACTAGTTTTGTCCCTTTCTTACTAATTTAAATATCAGTGACAGATAAAAACAAACGAATTTTAACGGCATTTTAGTTAAAATAGGTTTGTTCAACGTTTTACTTGATAGGTTAAATTAGAACTTCCACGACATTACCATGCGAACGAAGTCGCAGGTACAGCTAGTGATAGAATATAATATTAAATTATGATATGAAATACTGTTATGGATACGGATTTATAGATGGATGTTTGATGGATATGGATAGATGGGTGGATCAGACGGATGGATGGAAGTATAACATAACATAACATAAGTACTACCTTAAAATGCCCTGGCAGATAATTTGCCTGTTGACCAAATGCCCAACAAGGGCAATACATACTAATACTACGACGACGGGGTTGTAGCATTTCCGTTGCCATGGAGATATAACGTCAAGGTATTTGAAAATTCAAGACGTCAAGACAAGTTGAAAATTAAATGAAGGCAATCCATCTGTCAGGTCTTAACTAACAGTAATCGTACTGTAATTGGCTCGGAGGTCTCGCTTACAGACTGAAGAGTCAGTTTACCTAGGTTCGATCCCAGCCATCGGAATGGAGCTTGTGTAAGATATTTTAGAAATATTGAAAAACTATTGTTTATAATAATAATATGGGACTATGGGATACTGAACGACTTCTTTTAGATTTAACTTAGTTTTAATTTAATTTAATTGATATTAATTATCATCTTGTAATTATATACTTTAGAAAAAAAATGTTGGTACATATAGGGTACTAAGCATATTTGCAAAATATGTCGAAAAGTTAGAAGAACTAAGTTATTTAATTAAAATCTTTTACCAATATTTAGATTATGTACAGCAACTAGAGACCCCGCACCATGCCTCCCACGCGAAAATGGCCCATGTCAATTGATTGCCATAACCTTTTATTGCGCGTATTCCAATTTGACGAATTTCGCGTTTGTAAGGGTGGCCACAGCGGGATGAAATTTCATGGGAGAGGGATGGCATTTGTGCATATCATTTATCACATCATACAAGACTCGAAAAACAAATGCCATTCGATTTTAATGATTTTAAGTGCATTTTTCCTAAGTTTTTGTCCACCACCATTTTTTTCCGGCTTCCAACTCTTACGGCTCGATAACCGACCGGCCGGGACGGATGGCATTTTTTTTACATTGTCTGTATGTGATGAAGAACAAGCATGCCAAATTTCAAGCGGTTGCCTGCCAATTTTTTTTTTTCTTAGTCTGCTTACTCGGCTCCGGGCGCACTAGGAGGGATGGCATAAAAAAATCATTATATAAACAGGGTACACACTTTCAGGCTACCGCGTCTCATCCGGTTGCCTCGCGATAATTTTTTTTTTACCACCTGCCCTCCTATTTCCGAACCGGTCACAGTTGGCTCATTTCGGGTTACACATGGCGGTTCCACATCACTTCGGGAGCTCAAATACCGCGAGCCATCCGGTTGCCTTTCCAACATTGAATTACGCGTCATTGCTTTAACTATTATAATATAATAAAATAAAAAACTGGGATTCGAACCCGAGACCTCTAATAGTAGAAAAAAAACAATTACTGTTAATGCCATAATCAGTAAATATGTCTCGCTGACGTAGGCGGGACCGCGGATAAGCCTGCGCGAGTAAGCAAGCACACGAGCATGAAACACTTCCTTTTAAATAACTGAACTGACTGACTGGTATGATAACTGTAGGATTAATTTTAAATTTTATATGTTTAGTCTTCTTTTAAGGTTCCCATGTAACTAGAATTTCATGTGATGTTGAATAAAGTTTTCTATTCTATTCTAGATCAAAAATTTGGTTTATCTAGATATTTAGATCAGATGAAAACTGTGAAAAAAAACGTACATGCAAATTTGGTTTTAGCTTAATTTTGCTATTAAGTGATCGCATTTGAATGCACCTAAAAATTATACTAACAAGGTATTTGGTTACCTTTTATGCTTTTAGGACAAAGTTAGGTGGTGTACTATGGGATACTGAACTACTCTCATGATTTATATCTTATTAAAATTTTATTAGTAATATTATTATCTGATAAAATAATAAAAACAACGGGTTATCGAATTATGTTCTGGTTTCACTTGATTGGTTTACTCGTATACACACACTCACCGAAACATCTGTTTACATTTCTTAACATTTGTACTTTAGGGACCATGTTAACCGCTATCTTGTATACTATACTTAGTCGGTTCATAAGTTCTGTCACAAATGTTTTGCCGCATAGTAAATAAAACGAAGGATGTTTTTATTTAATCCTATATATGGTTTGATAGCTCATTAAATACTGATAAATTAGAGCGGTTACTGGATTTAAATGCTTAAAGCCATATTACACAAATGCTAGTTTCTTCAGAGATTTTGCACGTTTTTAGCCAATCAAAAACACGGACGTGATTCACTTTATCTTTTTTCCATGATTCTTAAAACCTTTCAAACTTACGTGAGATTTTAGTCACAACCCTCCCTGAACCCTGTTACCTCCATTTTGAAGCATGAGGTAAGTAAGTCTGGGTAAAACTAATTTTCATATTCACATTTTACGTAGTGTACTTGTTGCCCACAAGATCAAATTTACGCGTTTTTCTGAAAACGTAAAAAGTACGTAAAGTTCTCGATGGGAGCAGTTGGAATTGAAAGCTAACAGAAAATCAAATGCTAGTTGCTAAGCATGGTCTAAAATCGAGGTTTCAGAATAAATAAATAAAACCTCGTTGGTCATCTGTAACACAAATTTTAAGACATGAAAGCAGAGGTTTCGGTGAGTGTGTAGTGAACTTGCCAACTGTCAAATGCATTTTCACAAATCTGTTTTGACCATTACATTATGAAGTACCAGTAATACGCCCCGCATCAATAATATTAAATGTATAGTGTAGCACTGGCGTGTTTCTTACCTATCTACTGATGTCATGTTAAGGGGATGCCTTGATTCGAGTCGACCACGGTCCCTAGACAGAGACACGCTTATACCTTCCACGCACGAGAAAAAGAGATGCAACACTCTTCGGGAAAGGCCTTTTTGGTCAAATTTCGATAAATATCTAACTTAGTTTATTAGTTTATTATTTATTTATTATTATTTTATTATTTATTGTTTATTATTTATATTTTTATTTCATTAAGTGAGATTTTAGGTATGAGATAAAATACTATAGTATTAACTTGATTGTGTCGTAAAATAATGTTTTGTTTGAGTAGGCTGAGTATCGATTAAATCAGATAAACAATCATATAGTCAACAATCATATATCTGAAAATCAGACCTTATTGTATCTTAATCTAGTCAGAACGGCGTTTCAAAGTACGTGATAATTTCCAATGCACCGCCTTAATTGAAATCCGCCAGTAAGTGCTAGGAGCAAAGTTATGATTTCAGATTTGGTGTCGTCTGCCCGCCATATTGTTTTTTCTTACTGTGTGGCAACACATTGTCAGCATTAAGAGAAATCTAACACCACCTCATTTGTTGAAATTCATCAAGCATCTTGACCTGGAGGTGGTAGCAAACTTTTAATACTTAACGATCAATTTAATCCATTACCAAACTTTTGGGTTTAGCCATAGTCGGGTAAGACGTAAATATTAATGTACTTCATATCTTATTGTGTGTCAAAGTGGAATTAAAATTCTCCCGAGCTTCAAATTCGGAGAATCTTCCCTGGCCTTACATTTAGGAAAATCTCACATGTCTCTTCTCTACATGAAGACACGTTTTCTCATCAAGGTTGTGTAGTACAAGCTTGTGCAAAATTTATTCAACTTTAATGTTGCTCAATGCCATGTTTCCATAGAGTAGGTAAGTACGTAGTTTTCGAACAAAACCTGAATTTCTTACGAATGGAGTACATTTTGCAAGACGGCGACCATACTAAACGGTCGAGGTCCTGACCGGGGACTTAGGAGACGACAGGGCTTCCAACGAACATTCGTACCAAATTTCATCAAACTCCCTGAGATTTCGAAGTTAGACATAGACAATATCGACTGTACTACTAAATTAGTATGACGTCCTAATCTTGCTTGATAATTGATGGTGTAACTAAGAAAAGTTGTAAAGTAAGTGTTCCATAATACATTGGACTGTTTTTGCAATTTAAGGGTGACTTATTTATTCACATTAAAGAATATCATAAAAATATCAATTATGTCTCGTCAAAATTGAAATTTTGGAGAGCGGTTTTGTTTATTCTTCTTAAATTAAGTACAATGAAGTTAGAGTTTTATTATATACAACTTAGCTTCCTTCTGCTTGATCAGTCGGCATGGTGTGAATTGAAGAAAATAATTGTTAAAGTATCATTATTTTATCGCGTTATAAAAGGTGTTGCAACATACGGTTTTTTTTTTATTTGCCGTTATTTCCCTGGCCAGACTATATTATTGCTGAAAAACTACAATTTATAGTTTCACATTCTACAACAAGTTACGAAAATAATTGGGAAATAATGCACAAATAGTCTCCGTAGAACCGCGTAAGACCGCCGTAGTCCAACTTGCCCCGCAAAGAACTGACCAACCTAGCCGCCTGCCACATTTTGTAGAAAATATTAGGTTAAAATTAAATGCGCAATATTGACTTCAACATAAATAGGTATTGAAGCAAAATAGACAGATAAATTTACTAAAAAATAAAAGTAACCTGCTGCCTGTTCTCAAAATTTTTGAAGAAAATTCGCACTAAGGTTTTTTACTTTTGAGCTCAAAATAAAACAAACGACGTGCTTGAGTAACTCC
Organism: Epinotia bilunana; assembly: GCA_947049275.1. Taxonomy (NCBI): domain Eukaryota; kingdom Metazoa; phylum Arthropoda; class Insecta; order Lepidoptera; family Tortricidae; genus Epinotia; species Epinotia bilunana. The sequence goes on from OX346252.1 coordinate 11,276,822, forward strand.
TGCGCCGCATGGCAACAGGTAATGGCGAAATGTGTTCCTGTGTGTGTTAAGAGCCCTCGGACACGATCCATTCGCTCCTTGAGAGGTATGAAGGACGAGGTGATGAACTTCCTTCGCGATCACTCAGTAGATCTACTCCTCGTCCAAAGGACCTTTTATCGACCCAGCATTAGAGCCTTTCGCGTCCCTGGATACGCTCAGATTAGAGACGATAGGCAAGATGGTAGGCCATTCGGGGGCACGGTCATTTTCTACAAACGTAACTCGCATTGCATAAGACTCAATCCGCCGTCCCTGACTAATATGGAAGTGTCGGTCTGGATCATCATTGCTTCAACCTACCTTTCCACTCAACGGGACTTACCTTTGACTGACCTCAAAACATACAAAGTTACAATCAAACAGACTTTTCCTCTTTACAATATTAGTATAGAAGTATAGATATAGATCCTCTACATATGGAACTATGGCCACAAGCATAATAACTAAGGGTGGTTCGATCAAACTTTAGTACATACTGGAGTAGCTAGATCTAGCTATGCCGCGGATATTTATCCGACGATATATACTTGAGCCTAAACGTGGCCATCCCTTTCTATCGCATGCAATGCGCTGCGATAGAACGCTTGCGTGCCCTAGCAGCGCTATCATATCAGACCGAGGCTATACTAAGTCCCATTGCTTCGTTTACATTCTTTATAATACACAGGCAGAGCCAGATAGTAGCTAGGAGCTAAATATATAGTAGGGGCAGGTAGGTTTCCAATAATGCCATTGTGTTAAGAGCTTTTCGGTTACAGTAAGGGTTGCGTCAGAATATATTTAGCGTTGTTTAAAAGACTTGTTCTATATGATTGCAGTGTCGTCGGTTGACCGGAATTATCGTCCCATTAATTCTTCAACGTCTTCTTGTTCTGTGACCGCTAGGCTTCTGTAATTACAAGCTTTTATCTAACTTAACCTGTTCGTTTGTTAGTAGGTATGGAACAAATCTTGCAACTTTAACCTGTTCGTTTGTTGGTATGGAACAAATCTTGGAACTGAATCTTGAACCAATTAACCCCAACCGATTCAGCTGAAAGTTAGGGTTATAAGTATAGTTTGGATGACAATTCAATATTATGGTACCATCGAGCTGATCTGATAATGGAGACAAGATGGCCATGGGAATTGAGTACTTAACGTTAGAATCATCTCAATGAGTATAGTTGATGTTGGTATACAGTAAAGTACAGTAGGCAATAAAAACTTAAACCAAAAAAATAGTAAAACTTCTCTCATGTAATAAAAACTGTTTGCTTGCGGCTTACGACAGTTATTTCTTTTTTTTTTTACGAAAAATTAAAACCACTAGTACGGAAAAGTGGAACTGTTTCGAGCACATGCATTATAATGTAATAGTTACATTACTTACTAAGGGCTGTAAAAGAAAGAAAGCCCGAAATTTCAGGTATTTGTGACCCGAGCCGCAGGCGAGGGTTGTAAATATGCGATAGAGGGCTTTCTTTCTTACTGTTCGTGGTGAGTTTACAATTTAATGTCTTCACCTTCACATTATGGCCAGGTGTGATGTAAAGTATATCATGTGATGCATCTTTTTAAAACATAACATCTGGTATAACGAGACTAATAATTATTATGGAATACATGCGGAACCGAATCATCCCAAAACCAGGAGTCGTACATAAAAGATAAACATGACGGAGGATTTTTGGATTTAGATCGGCACAAACGAACTCAACTCGCTGAAATACGTAGCTTTAAGGTGGTGCTTTTAACGGAACGGATCCGTTAAAAGCACCTTGTGTCGGACTAATGCCATTTTTTTATTTACATATTTAATGAAACCTGGCTAAGGCACTAAGCACTCGATTTACGTCCACGTAAATCATGCTTCGCTGTGATTGTACTCGCATAAGGTCTAACGGATCTTTATAACCTAGTCCTAAATATGTCATTCTGATATCTACATACTATTTATGATGAGGCCTATCATTTTATTTATTAGGTTTTTCTAAGTGCTATAATATTTAACATGTAACGGCACGGATCTCGTGGCTCGACCTTGGTGCTTGTCAGCTCTCATTGATTCATACAGAATAGTTCATCATACTTGACAAATATCAAGGTCTTCGAGAAACATCCGTGCCATTACTTGTAATATAAAATCATAGTATACTTTGTTATAGTCAGCTTGGAAATCCGCAGAAAACCGTCCCGCCGGTGCCAACGGCCGGTAGCTCTTTGTCGGGGGCGGCGGCAGGCGCGGGCGCGGCCGACCCCGAGGCCAAGCCTCTCGCGGAGGTCAAGCCTCCCGCGGAGGCGAAGCCAGCGCCCGCCGCGGACGCCAAGGAGCCGCCCGGGGCTCCGGGCCCGCGCGCCGCCCCGCCCGCCGCCGCGCCGCCCGCCGCCCTTGACTCCTCTCACTCCCACTCGTCACACGCACCGCACTCGTCACATTCGTCGCACTCGACACACACCACGCACACGACGCACGCGGCGCCCGCGCGCGACATCATTGAACAGAAACCGCCCGCCAAAGCCGAACCCCGCAACGGCCTCGACAAAGCCGACTCCTCGCACTATATCGACCCCATAGAGCGCACCCTAGCCAGTCTCGAGCGCACTCTCAAGGCCGACGTGCCCATTGACGTCAGTGTCAGCGGTTCCGAATCTTCCATGCGCCTTGAGAACTTCTCCATGCCGAAGCCCCAGATGCTGAGTGATTCGACGCACCAAAATTTGATGGCGCACCTCGGTGGACTGGCGGACATGTCGCATGTTCCCGACCAGACTAAATCGGAAATGTATCCGCCGCACAACGGGTTCATCGACAAGTGTATGCAACAAGAGCGGGAGATGCTGCGGCCGGACATGAACCCGGGCCTAGGCGCGCTAGCGGGGGTGCCGCCGGTGCCCTCCATCTTCGACCCAGCGCCGGCCGCGCCGCTGTCGGTCATCGCGCAGACGCACCACGCGCAGCCCGGCGCGCCGCAGCCCGCCGCGCCCGCCAGGAAAGAGGACATGAAGCCCTTGCTCACGCCCAAACCCATCGAGGACCTCATTGGAGTCCCGACCATGCTCTCCAATAATATGGAAAGAAACAAATATGAAATGGATAAGAAAATGGACGAATCTAAAAACAATTTTGCTCAAGCTTTCAAGTTAAAACAGGAGCAAAACTTGAAGAACGCGAGCTCGTGGTCTTCTTTGGCACAAGCTGGAAGCCCGCAGAGCGTTCCCAACGTGAGCTCTAACAACCAAATGAAGCAGAAACCCGTTATGGATACTTTCCAAGTAAGTATACGTTTGTATTGCGTAAGATCACGTCACCGCTTAAGGGATTGACATATCCATATATAATGTCAATAAATATTCATTTAAAGCCAAAAACTTAGCGAGTCGCGCGGCTAGAAACAAAGTTTAACAATCCTTGGAGTCATCGCATTTAGCCAGGATACTCAGTATAGTAGTCTAGGCGCCAAACTAATTAAGACGTGGCCTTGCACGTTTTTCATTTGAATTAGAATGTTTCACACGAACACAATTTAATATTTTGTTTTCATTTATAGGAATTCAAGAAGCAAGCCAGGGAAAAAATGAATCGACAGAGAGCCTTGATCGAGCAGCAGGAGCTCCGGAGGAAGGAGCAGGCGGAGCGAGAGAGGCAGCGACAGGAGACGGAAAGGAGACATCCCGATGACGACAAAATGAGGTAAGAGTGCAAGAGTACACTGTAATGCTTTGGGTATTTACTTGTTGGCTATTTTACGTATTTAAGTGTTGTAAATCTATTTAAATCAAAATAGGGAATGGGGCCAAAAAGTATACCTTCAGATAATAAAATATTTAGATTATTAAAATAGCACAGAGAAAGGTTATGCATTCCTATTTTTTTCAAAGCATACTTAAGGGGCTACCCGAGGTTTTCATCGATTTTTGACAAGTGTTGCATAGTATCTCCTACTTTTGCACTACAGATAGAATTATAAGTCAAAAGGTTCTTCAATCTTTTATCTCCATTTTTGTCTACCGGATTTTGAAAGAAATGAATACTTCATTTTGTATGATTTTTTAAACATTGTCTAAAAAAACACTTATTTCGTATCTCTATTTACGTGAAAGATCTAATATACGAAATCTACATATTTGGGTTCGTCTTGACGTCTCTAAAAATGTGTCTAGGGTTTTCATTTTAAACTAAGTAATTAACACAAAATGTATGGTCAGAAAACCAGTTTTTTGGCCTAAAATTGATCAACTTTGATGCCAAATATCTTGAAAACAATGAACTTTGAAGTAAATATGGAATACTATATTGCTTAAAGCCGTTGTTGTTAATATAATAAGCTACAAAAAAACATTATAAAACGAAGGGATTCCGATCGAAGGTCATTGTGGGGCATGGGATCCCTTTAATAGTATTTTATGCGATCGTTATAGTATGCTTTTTCAGTCGAGCACCACGTTTAGGCCACGAAGCTTGCTGAGTGGCCTAATTAAGGCACGAGACTTAAAAGCTAATTATATAACTATTATATACCTACAATACTTTCTACGAGTTAACGGAAATAAAACGCGTTGATGTCTTTCTGTAAATCGATCCTCGTGATTGGTCAAAATTTACTTTAGTTCTGTGTACAATTGAATAATTATTATTTCGATTGTCCATAGAGCATAAACATTTGCATCAGAATAAAACAATTAAATTGCGTTATGGTTTGCGAGGTTCTAATTTAAAGATTATAGTCAAGTATAAAAAATATATATTTAGGAAAATACGTTTTACAGCACACACCTGCCACATTTGTATTCCACGGTAAATGAAATGAGAAGAAATCTACTTTTGTCACTTTTTTCATAAACAGCTATTGGATCTTGTATATAATAACTGAATTACTTTGGTACCTACAGTCAACTACGAAGAGAAAGATACGGCCAAAGTTACAAAAATATGTATACACGACTTTATTGCTTATCATCAAGGCCGCGTTTAAATATTTTCCGTATCGACCTCTTTGTAGTCGTTTACAGTCGGCTCAGCTAACTCAAATAATTCATAGTTTAAATGTCTGCAGGGCACTAAGCGGAGTCCGCAAGGCCGAGACCGGCGAGGTGACGTCACCGAGCGTGTCTCCGGTGGCGCGCGCGTCGCCGCCAGCCGCGGTCGCCGCCGGCGCCGCCGCCAGCGCGGGCGACAAGCCCGCCGCCTCTGAGCGCGAGCGCCTCCGCCAGCGAGAGCAGGAGAGACGTCGTCGGGAAGCGGTCAGTATACACAACCACTCTATTACTACTATGCGAGCCAAATAACATTTAGCCCAACATTCACACACGTGCCAATCCGCCGGATTTATCGCTGGCGACAAGTTCACAGAAAATCTAGTATGGAGTGTCCTTGATTTGGCTGGCCGCCGTGCTTCCGACACGTTCGAGAAAAATCGTGAAATTAGTTTGTCACATGATACTTTGGGAAAACGATTATTCTAGTTTATACAAGTATATTCTAGGAAATGGGTATATTCACGCAAATGGAAAGCCAATTCATGAAAGACTGTTACATAAGTTTCTTAAAATAGCACGCCGTTAACCTGCTAATGTCAAAAGACGTTTTGTATGGTCGTCGAACCACCTTAAATCTGTTCATAAGCAGATTACACACTCCTTCAAAAATATAACAGTAATTTGTAAACGAGATGATGATTATTATAAGTTAACACCGATTTGCTGCGCCTCACTATATTTAAAAATAAAGTCGTAGAACGTCAACGTCCACATATAGAATTTCAATAAGTAATATTTCCCTGTATATGCTAAAAAAACAATGTATTATCATGTAGGTATGCCATGTCACAATATCATGGAAGTTAGTAATAAACCAGTTGTAAGGCAAGCACATTGTGTCATTTCCCATACATATTATTAGCGATGAGGATGGGATTAATTTAATTAGTGGTATAAATTGTATATGTGGCGTTTATATTTGTTTTTATTTGTTCTAAAGCTATTAAAATTAAATTAAATTAAAATTAAATTATTCTATTTAAATTTTTCCGAGTAATGCTAATTTACGTTGAATGAGATTCATACATACAGTTAAGTTACTCATTCGTTGTTTACTCACTCCATTCACGTCAGTATTTGTGAATTCACCTATGCATTCAGATATTATAGATGTATGGGCGGAGCTGGCACTCTCAAATGCATATAGTGACTGCTGTATTCACGGCTATTCTAGCAATCTATTAAACTATTCTGAAAATGAAAATTAGATTGTATGACAAGGGTCTAAAACAAGCCGTAATATCACGAGATGGTTATTTTGTTAAATTGTTCGAGTGCTATTATGGCTTTTAGACCAGGTTGCTCAATATGGCAGCATAATTTAAAAAAAAACTCTTTTGACACATACAACACATTGACACCACGAATAAGGGCTACTTACCGTCTATAGGCGCGGCCAAACGGCCGAGTGCGGCGGACAGCATACGTTGCATAAGATAAAGCGAGATAGATAGCAGTCTATCCCGCTCAATCTAATAGCTTATGCCATGAATGCAGCCACGCTTGGACGTTTGGACGCGGTTAGAGACTGTCGAAGGTCGTTTTTTTTATAGTATAATTGTGACATAAGGAATAAAAGCACCTAATGTTAGAAATGAATTTTGTTTCCTGATTGGTCGATTTTAATAACTAACTGTATTCTGGTTAGTTGATAGAAAATACAAATGTTTTTTAAAGAGTTGTGATTGGTGGATTTAAAATGTTTAAGAAATCATAAAATGTATGCATATTTTACCTAGGGGCTACTTTAGCCCCGCTTGCTAAGCCTAATATGACACACTTTTTAGCATAAGAAGTGAAAATTATCTTATTGTGTTGTCAAAACGGAAAACTAATTTTTGGTTATTTTTCTGCAGATGGCTGGTCAGATTGACATGAACATGCAGAGTGACCTGATGGCTGCGTTTGAAGAATCTTTGTAATATTGATGGTCAGATGACTCTAATTCTACAAAGCAAAATCGTGACGTGTACACACCATTAATGTACGCAACACTACAGTACGATTCTTCCTTTCGATGTGGTTGCTGTCTTTGATCGCTATACATAGCTTTGTAAATATAATTAATTACGTATAGGGACGCAAAATCAATTGCTAACCCCTGTCTGTCAATTCAATTGTTTCTATGCTGACACTATCTCCGTACTTCCAAAACGATTTTGATTTATAGAATCGTACGGTCGGCAGAGCTCCGTCCGTGCCGACAGTGTGCCCGAGACCAGCGCGTGCGGTGATAATGTGACGCCAAGTGAAATAGTGATTTGTGCGTGGAACTATTGACTAACATGTGTATAAGAGCTGTGAATAGGATACTTATATTAAATTAAACTGTTGTACCATCAATTTAGATTTCGTGTTCCCGAGCTAACGGCCTCTCTTAAGAGGTTGCATTTTAAAATTATGTGTATTATATAAGTTAATCATAAGTTTTTAAAGTAAACTCTCTTTACATTTATAAGCCAATTGTTACGAGCTTCGAGCTTGAGGGTTGAAATGAAAAGTAGTTTTATTTTGGTTCTCAACCTGTTCAGATGTCTGGCGTGCGCTTCACAAATGTACCTTCGTGTTACTCGCCGGGACAGTGTGCGGTGCACTTCACTACTTAGTCCACTGCACTTCACTAGTCATACCACTAGTCACTTTGTCTAGTCACTTCATTTCTTTTTTTTTACTTTTTATCTTCTTTCTGCTAAAGAAACTCTTGGCTATACATTTGCCGCTTGCTTACACAAGCCCATATGGCGGGCGTATAAAGAGATTAATATAAGAAAATCAAGGAAATATAATTACCTATGTATGTATGTATATAGATTTATTAATCGTTGCAGCACTGTGCCGCAACTTGTTGGCGCCCAGCCAAAGAGCGAAACAATCGAAGTTTTGTACAAATGACATGACAACAATGTGGGTATCATACTTACCGAAATCGAATAGACAAGTAGCCATGTAACGGACCAAATTATAGGTATAAGCGGCATAGTTTAAGCAAAGTAATTTTGTGATAAAGTGACTAGTGGCGCTAATGCTAGGGAGGCACAGGGGCACCAGCACCGCGGACGCGCGATGCCGCCTGCGCACCTGCGCGCCCCGAGGGCGAGGCGCTCGGGGCGGCCCACAAACGGCTCGTCATTTCAATCAGAAACTTGGGGCTCGGAACACTTCCATAATTAAACATTTGTAGTTGATACTAATATAGTAGTATTTCAATGAAATCAAAGTAATCATATAAGCAGTGAATGGAATATGAAATGTGTTATCTTGTACGTGTTTATTCATTGCAGGTGTTGACGTGCTGTACGTGTTGGTGTATTGTGCCACTAACTGCATGAAGTGGTTGTTCGCTTTAATTAAATAAACTTAAATCAATCTATTGCTTTCAATCAACATGTAATGAATAAAATAGTTTATTTTGTGTATTTATTAGTAAATTACATTTTCTGTTACATATTCGGTATTCAATAAAATATTTCTTAGTGTTGGTAGATTTTTATCAGTCTGTCATTGTTTGAAATCAGATCAAATGTCATACATTTGATTTGTGAAATATATTTATTTTACATTGAGAAACGCCTTTTTATGTTTGTAGATAGACACTCCAATAGACTTTTTGTACTAAATAATATCCTAAATATTCTGCGTACCTACTCATAAATAAGGTATCAGAATAAACATGATAATAAATACCAACCCAAAATGCATTGTATATTGATAAGCAATTTAGTTTGTCGTTTACTCATATCAAATGTAGATATGAACTAAAATATACATTCCATATTGTAACTTGTTGTTTAAATTGTCACCTCTTTGGTGCATCTCTGGTCTACGACTATTTCGGAAATTACCTATCACGTTGGTAACACTGAGGTGTAGAGGTGTTCCCCTAACTGGGGAACTTAGGGAATATAGTTTATTGATCATTTACAGTCTAAACAAACGAAATGGGGGAGAGTTCTAATAACTAACAGCAGGGCTAGCACGATGTTGTGTATCGCCGACAGTGCGTTTGTTTCTCTGTCTTAATAACTAGGAAAGTGCGATATAGCGATGTCGGCCTACTATCTAGAATTCTAAACATAGACACGCACGCCTATAAATATATATGATTACAGTAAACGTAGCAAAACAAATGTCGCCGTAATCATTCATCGTTTCCACCGTCATCATATTAATGGACATCCTGCATATCAAGTAAAATGGTCGCGAGACGCCAATATTAGCATTCGCGCATTAAAGGCACAGGTATACACGTACGGGGTACCTACTTTGCGTCAATTCCAGTAGTTCTGATTTTTTGCAGACTTGTACATGATGATGGCCCAAAGAATAATCCTTTGTGACTCTAGCGCAGCACGTCTATCAACGAGACGGCCGCGACATACTCGATTTTTCTCGCACTACAGTTTACTTTCTAAGTGTTCTAATAAGAGAGATGGATAGTGCGAGAAAAATCGAACGCAATTTTGACAAAAGTCGAATATACCGTGAAAACCCCAAAGGACTAGTTTTTGATAGTACTTTCTCGGGACGTTTTTAACACATTCACTGCCAAGAATCGCTACGCTCATAGACGATCCGGTGGTTTTCCTCATTTGTAGCGGAAAGCGACTACGGCAGTCATCCTCCTAGCGTTGTTCCCGGTTGTGCCCCTAAAGGAGCCCGGGTTCCGCTTTGACACCTAATCCCAAGATTTGGCATAGGCACTAGTTTTACGAAAGCGACTGCCATCTGACCTTCCAATCCAGAGGGAAAACTAGACCTTATTGGGATTAGTTCGGTTTCCTCACGATGTTTTCCTTCACCGAAAAGCTAACGGTAAATATTCCGTACAAGTTCCGAAAAACCCATTGGTACGAGCCGGGATCCGAAGCCACGACCGCCGCTTGACAGCCGCATGCCTGAACCACTAGGCTACCGTAGCTCTACGGGATAACGGCAGTGAGTGTTAAAGTAGACTGAATTTGCTAGAATATGAGACTAGAATTGTCTCTGTAGACCCAATAGTTTCCGAGAAAAATCTTTTTAAAATTCATAATTTTTTCGAACTTCTCTATTAGTAGCCGCCGTGCTTCTGACACGTATCCACACAAGCCAAATCACGAGTCGGCCGGCATGCAGGCCTGCTGATATCGGCCAGGGTAGCGTGTCCTTATTCAAGGTCCATGAGGAATTGACGGAACATCTCAAATATTATCGACCCTCATGCAAAAAGTCTCGAGAGAGAAACGGATTATTGGGCTGATACCTTTGTGGTGGAATCCACCCGCACTTGCAGCAAGTGTTACCTATAAAAAATAGCATGACCACATGACGTGAACACACTACCTACTAAGAATTCTGATCATTTCATTTTGAGTTGTCTTATTTGAAATACTTGTATGTAAAATACAAAATACGTATTTTATATTTTGTACTCAAATACTTTTTTTTAAAGTATTCTGTATTTTATTTGAAATACTTTTCGAAGGGTATTTTATATTTGTCAGATATAAAATACATTTTTACTGCTAAGTTTCGAAAGTATTAGGCCTCTCACAGACTGGCGCGGCCTGGCCGGCCTGGCCGGTCAAATTTACTATTGTCCGCCACCGTAGGCCACGCCAGTGTGTTGCAGGCCTTACCTTCCACTCAAATTTTCAAGCGAATGGGTCAGGGATTCGGCAAATGGCCACTAAAGGCGCTGCAACTTTGAAACCTCGGAATAAGGATAAAACAAAATGAACGTTATTATCTGTGAAACAAGGTAAAACATGACGTTACGCTTCGCTTAAGTGGTTATTACATTGTCCGGAATTCAGTCACTGACGAGAGGGACGCCGCAATACGTTAGATACGATACGAGATATCTCATATCGTATCCGGACATATTCCGGTATTCCGGACAATGTAATAACCACTTTACAAAAGTTGTGGCTTCTTAAATGTGACTGGGACGACGAGTTACAGACATCAACAATGAATTTCTTTCCTTCGTGTTGTCACTCTCCAAATTAAACACACGTCAAGTAGATCGTTGGGTATTTAATGACATAATGACTCACCGTCAGAAATTCAACTTCACGTTTTCACCGATGCGTCCGAGCGTGCACTTGGCACTTCTGTCCTGTGCTTCTGTCTATGTTAGGACTGTGGACGGTAGTCTGTGCGTCTTAGACATGCCGAGACGTTCTTAACCATGCCTAGGCAGCAAACGGAAAACCCCCATAAAACGTCAAAACGATGCCTGCTTCTATCATGGCGGATTCCCCAATTTCCCCCGTATTCTGTAACTTGATTTAAGCTCACCTCAAGGCTCACCCACAAATATATCTTGACACCTCAGTGCGTATTCGTACACGTCTTATAGCATCAGAGAACAAGGTAGCTCCGCTTAAATCGTCCACTAATCCACGGCTGGAACTTTGTGGCGCCTTGCTTGGCGCAAGGCTCCGGACAAAGGTCACGACATCACTGACCGTGAAAGTTGATCATAGCTACTTTCTCTGATTCTATGAAACTATAGCTATGACATTAAACATCCAATTTTATTAAGTACTAGCTTCTGCCCGCGACTCTAGTCTGCGTGGAACTTGTTTATATCGTAGTTCTATACAAACTTTCATCCCCCATTTCACCCCCTCAGGGGATGATTTTTGGGATAAAAACTATCCTATGTCCTTCCCCGGGATTCAAACTATCTCCATACCAAATTTCATCTCAATCGGTTCAGCGGTTTAAGCGTGAAGAGGTAACAGACAGACAGACACACTTTCGCATTTATAATATTAGTATGGATAACACCACTTCAGCACGGCTAGCACGCGACGGCGAACGAGCTCTCTCGATTTTTCTCGCACTATCCGTCTCTCTCTTATTAGACCACTTAGAAGAAGAGGTATAGTGCGATAAAAATCGAGAGTATGTCGCGACCGTCGTGTGCTAGACGTGCTGTACATCTGTCTTTCGGTCGAACTATTTTTGTAACAACCAGAGCCTTTTGGGAAATTATAAATATTATAATACAGTCACCATTTCATCAAAGTTTTATTTAAAAGTGGTCGAGCTACATCCATCACCGGCATCGGCGCCAACAGGTATACTATAAGTACCTGCCCAATTACATTCGTCAGTTATCTTTAATTATTACAAGTCTTGTGTATGGTGTCGGATTTGGATAACCACCCACAATCAAGTTTGACGACGGACATCATTACCTTTTTGATGCAAACTAAAATGTATACATTTTTACGTATCGTTTAAGTCTTTATGAATGTACAAAATAACGAATAAGCTAATCTTGTGCTTAGCGATCGTGACATAGCGTAAATATTGACAACAACTTTGTTTTAGTGCCGTTTTTTTACAAACGGTGCATTTTCTTGAAAAAGTTGCTGGCGTTTTCTGTGTAAACCTGTAAATAGGAGCGGGTTCTTCCGTATTATATTATTTCATCATCCGAGGAGGTAGAAGCCAATCTCAATCAAATGTACTATTTTAACGTTGGTATACGTTGCGTGTGACGCCTTGACAGAATGTCAGTAAGAGATAGATAGCATGTGTCCGCTATGATAGAAGCAGGCATCGTTTTGACGTTTTATGGGGGTTTTCCGTTTGCTGCCTAGGCATGGTTAAGAACGTCTCGGCATGTCTAAGACGCACAGACTACTAAGAAGATGCTACGTATCTAAGACGCCTTGGTATGCCTGAGATCCCTTAGGATCGGCCTCGGCATTGCTAAGCATACCTCGACAATAATTTCAGTTCGTGTGCGCCTGCGCGTAGGTATGCCGAAGGATCCCTTGCCGATAGTGGGCGCCGACGCTTATAGGCACTTGCACTATTTTTTTCAACTTTCTATCATATTTCAAAATAGCTTTTCATGGTTTTTGATAGTTTCAGAATAAACAAGTTGAGCGCTCGAAAGTCTAAAATTGCCGCTAGCGAATTGGTATTGTCCAAGGACATACAACAGGGTAGGAAGCCTGGTAGATTTAAACTAGAATCAGTAAATAAAATAAAAGACCTCTTTAGATTGGAATAATAATATATCACATTCCTTTATCTTACTGTACAACTAAATTAGGCTACAAACAAGCTCTTAAATAATAGTACAATATGTAAATGAACCCACGAGGAGCTGTTGACATGATTTGTCACATAACGGATCAACAATTAAAATCAGTTCAACCAAATAATTTAGGCTAAAAAAGTCATCCTTCAAATTAGTACATTCTTTAATAAAATGGTGGGATTGTATCATGCTTTAATGATTATGTGATGTCACTTACGATATTTTTTTAGAATCAATCGTCGCAAACCGATACATATGTACATCAATTTGCCGAGTAAGTACTAACTACATGAGGGTAGTTGGAGAGTGGCGTTGGATTTCATAGAAACCTAGAACTTTGGAACCATTTCACCAGTTTGCTTTGGTTATCCTTCCTCATAAATTACAAATTTAATGTTTTCATCCATCATACTTGTTTGCACATAAAATACTATAAAAAACAAAGCATCATCGGTTTCAAACCACGATTATATTTCTAAAACAGTTTTAGTGAACCGGCTAGGACTTAAATCACTCGTAGACTTTACTTAACCTGATGTTTCATAATAATTGTTGAGTGGTTTGCAGCCATGTGTTTCTATAAATTACACAGAAACGCAAGTGGTGTACAATTGCACTAAAATAAGCGTAGTTGTTGTCTCGCAAATGTGCAGAAAACTTTGTTGCACGTGCGGCAAATGAATGACAAACTCCAGTCATCTTCAGTCTGCCTGCTAGTAGACTCTTGGTGCACATTTTTTTGCTAATTACCCTTATAACACTGTGCTACTATTATCCAAACTCAAAAATAGCATTCTTTTTCAGAAGGCGTCGGCAATGACCAGCATTACAAATAACGGGTTTCTGCGATTTGCCCTCGACTCTCGACACGATGCGAATTGTTAGTAGTACTGATTTCTTTTCTCAGCAAGGACTACTTATTGATGTCACACGTCAAGTAGTCAAACAAGGCTACATGGTCCTAATGGACTCATTCAAAGTTTCCTACTTACCACCCATAATAAATACTATTAATAACTTGAATAAGCATCTCTGGTATAGTTAAAAGGTTAAACGCACACTTATGGCCACGGCGCCCAACCGTCACCGCCCCAGCTCGTGCAGGTCAGCATTCTTAGTATGAAACTGCTGCAATGCACACTTCAACTTCCCAACGGCATCGCTCCAGCTCGGGACAAGCTAGCGGCGGCTCGGCAGCTCGCCGTCACTGTGTAGACGTCGCGCTTGCAGCTATCCGCCCGCGAGAGAACTGCGTGGAGGCCGCGACTTCAGCGCTCGGTCGAGGCGGCCTACTTCAAACGTAAAAAAAGATATCTTTCGGTGGACGCCTCGCGGCCGCCGAGGTGCTGCTGTTGATTGATGCCGGGACAGCGGGTGAGTGGGGCGTGTCGGCAGCGATAAGTGCACTTTTACCTTAAGAATGCATTATACTAGCTGTGACGCATAATGTGAACAGCATCCAATATTGATAATTCATGTACATATAGTATTATAAACTACGACCGAGTCTGTGCGCACGAGCGCTGTTTACATATAGACACGAAAATGGCACCAATGGCATCTCAGTTAGCCATAATAAATGATGCAATTGAGAATATATTGATGCTAGTTCACCACATGGTTGAGTCGGCTCGTGCACTGCAGCATTGTCGTCGCGGCTTAGGCGTCCCACTCGACGAGGTAGGCGGGCGGCGCGGTCTCGGACATGCGGCGCGCCAGCACGCGGAACCGCTGTCCCACGCGGAAGTACGACTGCACGCTGGACTTGAGCGCAGACAGCTCCTGCGCCTGGACGTCCGCCGCGCCCGTACTCTGCACCTTGTGCGGGCTCAACTGCAAACTCTTCACGCTATTATGTACAGCGTTGTTGCTCGTGCAGCGCCGCGCATTCTCGTAGTAATTCTTCTCCTGTCTCTGTCTCAGTCTTCTACCGTGAAACTTGACGCTCGCGTGCGCTGGCGGCGTCGGTTCACCACTCTCGATTTGCATCTGCACAGTCTTGGGATCGTCGGGCAGTGGGCACGAATTGTTCATCTGGAAAGTATAAATAGCGATTTCAGTGTGTGAATATCGTGAAATCTTAATTTAATCAGTTCGCCCATACGTGCGTTATTGATTGATGTTTTATTGTAATATAATACAAGCATGAAGCGGAGTTGAAATTAGAGTACGACACGCTGCTCAAATTCACAATCGACGGCTTCAACAAATAATATAACCTATAAATGCCAAACTGGAAAATAAGTCTCAAATCTCTTTGAACTTTTGATATATCCAATTGTTGTATGTGCATGAGTTATTCAAGTAGCAAATAACGCACGGTTATCGGTTAATCTGATTTCAATCCTCTGTTAATTGTTACACAGTAACATTAGTTTGGCATTAAATTGTACACTAATCTAAGAAATTTTATTAGATTTAAAAATTCTTATTAAGGCGTGTCACATACGAAGAAAAACTGGCAGTAAGATGACTACAAGTATTACAAACCTGCATTTGCAGATATTTCCTCGGCCGTCTATATTTTCTACGCTTCACCTCTCCATTCGGACCTATTACTATATCTTTTTCGCTAAGTTTCCTCTTCAATGGTCTCCCTACAGGACCCATCATCGGATTCAATTGAACTGGGAGTGAGAGCCGTGCATGGAAGTGGTTTTGTCTACCATTCTGTTTGTTGTGTGCATTCATAGAAGACGAGAACGGAGTTTTGTAAGTATTCTGCATCAGGAACGGGTTGTTTTTCCCCTGGAAGTCCTTCAGGGGCGGGATGATGGCGTCCAACGTGCCCCGGCTCGACGTCTCGTCCCCCGAGGACTCGATGTCGTGGTTGAAATTGCTACTGTAAGGAGGTATTTTATCCATGTGTTGCAGAGACATGATTTTGGAATGTTCGATAATGTTCTTAGTAGATAACTTTGAAACTTCTAGGTTCATAGTAGCTATTCTGGTGCTATTTGAGTTTATTGTGATATTAGAAATAGTTTTGCTTTCGTTGACTTCAGTCATAATTTCTTTGGGTATCTTATTTAACTTAACAGAGCAAGGAACTAGCGACGTGTTAAGCGATGGCACGGGTGGGTCGCCACAAGCCGGTTTCGGTTCGTCGATCTCGGCGGCTTCCTCTTTCGGGAACTTCTTCGAGGCGTCATCTTTGGCATCGGATTTTCTAGCTGTACAAACGAGAGAAGAGACCGGCTCGTCATT
Source organism: Epinotia bilunana (assembly GCA_947049275.1). Taxonomy (NCBI): domain Eukaryota; kingdom Metazoa; phylum Arthropoda; class Insecta; order Lepidoptera; family Tortricidae; genus Epinotia; species Epinotia bilunana. The sequence continues at coordinate 11,293,137 of OX346252.1, forward strand.
TTCAATCTGTTTGATTGATTCATAGGAACTTGTGGAGTCATTTTCAGAGTTTGAATTGGAGTTTAGATTTTCGTGAAACCGCTTGCCCATCATTAAATTTAGCCAATGTCCATCAACAGGCACAATCATTTGCTGGTGATGATTTTTATAGGAACTTTTCTCACTGTTACTGCTCGACGGTTGCGCACTGAAACAGAAAGAAGGCGTAAGTTGAACGCAAGACAGCTATCAGTTTCGTAATTTGATAGAAGGGGAAAGTATGGACCTGTCGTCGGCGTGGGGCATGGTCGGCGATGGCGGCGACCGCGGGAGGAACCTGAGGCGCGGCGCGTACTCCCGCACCAGCTCATCAGTCAGCGGTTCCCCCTTCTTCACCTGCAAGCACACCTTGGCGTTTAGTAGGCGGCGTTGGCTACGAGCGGCGGCAGCCGGCGGCGCGCGACCGACCTGCTCGAGCGCGAACAGCTGGAAGGGCTGTGGCGGCGGGCGCCGGTCCCGCAGGCCCCAGATCGTGGCTCGCTTCTTCATCTCGCGCCCGCACTTAAATTTCTTACGAGACGAGGTTAACGCCGTTAATATTTTCTCCCGACGCTCATTCACAGGTGTTCTCCACATCTGAAATGTATATACAATTATTAGTGAATTGCGATACGTACTTAAAGGCTAATTTAATTGATTCGAAGTGGCTCCAGACGCTAGTATCGGCACCAGATAGCTCATCCTGCGCAGCCGATCCTGCTTCCATAATACTTTTAAGGGGTACATACTTTTTCTGGTAACTGCAAAGCATGCCAGTTGTCCATGATATAGGGCATGATGACAGTGTCCAAATCGAAATAATTTGGAGCATTGTAAGCGGTGAGATTGTACAATGCTAGATGGGCCAAGTCCAACCAACACAGCTCTAATCTGCGCAAGTATTCCACGTCTCCATTGCAATTAGCACAAGCGAATATGTAAAGTCTGAAAAGACCAAAGTAACATTAGATACACCTTCTAAGGAAATTGTATAGTTCATCATTACAATCACGTAACTTACTTATCGCCAGCATACAGAGGGTATTGCAAACTCGTCACACATCTTTGGTGAAACCAACGAGAACAGCGGCAACAAAACAACATCTAGAAAAGAATATTCTTTCTTAGCAAATATACATGAGCGAACAGGTGGACCTGCAGACAGAACAGAGGCAGGACCTCCTAAGTAGGTAGTATGCTTATTGACTTGCATTATTGCAATAATTACTCAAAATATTTCAATCAGACAAGCTGAACTGGACTCTCAAAAGACGCAGATAAATCTTTAGGAAAATCATCCTCTACCACTTCTCAAAAAATACTATAAGGTTGTCAATGCTACTCACTAAAGCAATTATATATGACACTTGTTTGCAAATAAGTATAGGTCACCTGCGCAAGCCAGTCACTCTTTTCCTCACAGTAGCAATGCACTTCACTTTGATCCTTGCCAGCCTCCGAGGCAGTCGACGATGTTGTGGAGGCAGTCTGAAATCATTTGTATCTCAATAAGTATCTCAATAAACAACAATACATTATACATTATACATGAACGAACCTTTTATGAATTAGGTATATCTAGACATGTAGTTGGACGAGATGGCCCCGGTGTTCATTTATATACAGCATTAACATTCAACTGGTCACTGAGGCAACAGTTCAGCTCAGGTCACTAACCTCCGATATGATTAAAACTGATTGTTGAATGTGTAGTTGAAAACAAACTTAAAAACAAGAGAAGGCTAGACAATTCAATGACAATGAGTAAGAGTGAGGTACAAGTGACTTAGAACAGTTTGAACATACATCACATGGAGGTGTCAGTTCCTGCTGCTGCCTCCGCTGTTGCCCTCCTTTAAATCTAAGCAAGTCTGAACGTTTCAAAGCTCGGTTCTCGGCGGCGGCTACCCTGTATCTTTGGTCCACGCATCTCTTGCAATTCCACGACGCACCTGATGAAAAGTGATAAGTCAGTAACGATATTTCGTTGGAATTTTAAAATGCAATTAATTTTGGATGCAACACATTTATTAAAGTAGCAGTCGTCCGGAACCTATCGTATAATGGGGCTCTACTTGGTGGTCTAGAACATGAACCAGCAGGAGCTAATTGGTAATGAGAAAGACGGTCCTGTGGATAAATAACTGTTACCGTTGATCCACGCGTCGACCGGCGGTGAGTGGCACTTGGCGTGGTAGCCGCGGCCGCACATGTCGCAGGCGATGATGGCGTTGGCGGCCGGGCTGGCGGCCGGGCCCTCGCGCCGCTTGCACACCACGCACATGATGCGCCCGTCGTCCGCCGGCGGCGCGCTCAGCAGCTTCAACGACGACACCGGCGCCCACGCGCGCGTCCCGTCACCGAACTTGACCAGACACCGAGCAACCCCCGTGCCCACCTCGCACGAATCATTGTCGTTGCTTGTGCTCAGCTCTACAATGGTACCTGGACAAACATACACGATTATTATTCTGTCGCATTGTATTCGGTCCACCAAATAGGCGAAATAGTATTTTTAAGGGCTGGTATTCTGGTGCTAGATTATCAATTAGTCCTCAAATTTAACTGTACATACTACGGATTTCAACATATCTAACTAGGTACAAAATACGTAAATTCAGTAGAGTTAAGTTGCATGTTAGCAGACACCGGAGTCTGAACTGGTAGCTGGGGATGCCACCGCAATTAACACTAAGTTATGTGAGGTTAATTAAATCCTGTTAATGTTAACTTCCTTTCTCTAATTAAGGCAATCAAAGCATGCCTTGTAAGTATGTCGGAAAAATAGTGTAGAATGTTTGACATACCTAAATAATATCTTCCATCCTTATTCGGCACAAGGACGTCATCCCCACAATGGAATGGGTTAGCGATGCTTTTCTCCGTGTTGGTGGTAGAGTCTGGCATGTCATCCTGGGTTTCTTCTTCTTTTTTCTCATTCTGTTTGTTAGAGCATGGCGCAATTGTCTTGTCAAAGTTGAGGAGTGCGTCGATCAGTGACAGTTGTGTTGAGACCTCTAAAAGTAAAACAAACTTGAATGTCATTGAAAGCTACACTATTAAGCTACGCAAATCCTCAATAGTTAACAAGCCGGGTGGGTATAATAACAACACGCCACTTCGACCCAACCATTATTAATATCTACTCACTAAATCCTGGTATTAACCGTACTAATTATTTAATTTTAAACTTGGCTATATAGGTACAAACAAGGAAAATGTGACGTTAAATTACTAAAGAGCTTCTTGGCTTGATTAATAGCGGAAACGGAGCTCTCCAAACTATGCTTGTAATTAATGTTAGCACAGCCTGTGACACAAATATTTCTACTTACTCGGTAATGATGGTTGGTCCAAGGAGAAAGCACAAGCAAGAATATAATTTTTAGTATTGTAATTAATTAAACCTGTTCAGGGTCAACGGGCGCGTCAAGGAGTTGTTAATATGAGTAGAGACTAGAGTATTTATAAAGCACTAGCTTCCGCCCGCGACTTCGTCCGCGTGGACCCGGGATAAAAACTAACCTATATTTTAATCCAGGCTATAAACTATCTTCGTGCAAAATTTCATTCAAATCGGTTCAGCCGTTTAAGCGTGATTGAGTAACAAACATCCAAACATTTAAACTTTCGCATTAATAATATTAGTAGGATGTATTATGCATAGACAAATGCTAGATTAAGGGCGGGTTGCACCGGCTTACGATTAGTCGATTACAGACCGATCAACGTTAAATATGGCGCCAGCAGCTGTCATTCCATAGAAACTTGTCAAGTTTTCTATACATTCAGATTTTAACGAACACCGCTTACGATTGCAGACAGTTTGGTGCAACCCACCCTAACTGGCCACTGATCAAAATGTCGAAAATAAACCGCAATGGATAAGCTGAAAAGAAATATGGAAAAATCGAAATATCACGAAAGCCACCAAGACGAGGCTTGTACGAACCCTTGTTTTCCCTATATTTTTGTATGCTTCCGAGACGTGGACGCTGCGAAAGAGTGAAAAGAGGAAAATAGACGCTTTAGAGATGTGGTGCTGCAGGAGAATGCTTGGAGTATCCTGGACCGAATTCCGAACAAATGTTTCCATACTCCAAGGACTCGACATCGCTCCATGTCTATCCACGTTAGTACAAATTCGCGTCCTCAAATTCTTTGGACACGTCTCGAGGCGAGACAGCGACTGCATCGAGCGTCTTGTTGTGCAAGGCAGAGTGGATGGTACCATGCGATGGACAGACCAGATCAAGTCTGCTGTGGTCGGTAAATTGTATGTGTACCAGAAAGGTCGAGCATAGATCGAAATGGCAAGAAATCGTGAGGCCAGTGACATCTGCCCGCCACTCATAACGACCACGACCGTTCTGACAAGAACGTATCGACCAAGAAGAAGAATAATCAAAATGTTCCCTTTCGTCCATGAGACGAGGCACGTGCCCAACAGTGGGACGTACTCGTGTACATGGGCTGATTTATTATTATAATCAAAATTGACTCTGGGGTTCCTTTCAAATTAATTTTAAACCTTGACGAAAACGAAGGTTGTCATAAAATTAACATATGTGTCTGTGTTGGTGTGTGGCATCGGAGCGCCCAAACGGATGAACACATGCTATTTTTGATGACTGTTAGCTATGTTTAGTTTGTTGATGTTCTAATATTTCATTTATGTAGTCAATGTGTAATATAAAAAAAGAGGTAAATACGTTGTCTATACTAAATTCCGTGTTTAAAAATGGCCACAAAATCTGACAGCATACGTTTCCATTGACGATGCGAAACTAAGACAAGTTGGTGCAATTGACTAGTTTTAGTGTGCCGCTTTTAGAGCGCTTATATTACGTCATTGTATGTGGTTACTTGATTCTGCCCGCGACTCTGTCCGCATGGAACTAGTTTATATCGTAGCTGCATATGCATAAAAACTTTCACATAAAACTGTCCTATGTCCTTCCCGGGATTAAAACTATCACCATACCAAATTTCATTTCAATAGGTTCAGTGGTTTAAGCGTCAAAAGATAACAGACAGAGTTACTTTCGCATTTATAATATACTAGCTTCTGCCCGCGACTCCGTCCGCGTGGAACTCGTTTATATCGTAGCTCGATACAAACTTTCATCCCCCATTTCACCCCCTTAGGGGATGACTTCCGGGATAAAAACTATCCTATGTCCTTCCCCGGGATTCAAACTATCTCCATACCAAATTTCATCTCAATCGGTTCAGCGGTTTAAGCGTGAAGAGGTGACAGACAGACAGACACACTTTCGCATTTATAATATTAGTATGAAAGTATGGACTAACTGTTGCCCGCGACTTCGTCCGCGTAGAAAAAATGATTGCTATTAAATTATTGTGAGATCTGGAAAACTATCATATATCCTTCCAAGCAAGGGTCTCAAATTATCTGTACGGAAAATTTCATCTAAATCCGTTCAGGAATTAAGCGTGAAAGGTAACAGTGCGATGAGTTCATTAGTTTAAATTGGTAAATTGAAAACTCCCGTTTTACAAATATAAATATCTTATAATCACTTTTACCCACGTCAGTCCAGGCTACCTGTCTATACTTTTGAAAGCAAACTTATCTAATGCTAAAAGACGTATAACTTTTCATCTCCATCCGCCGTCCCCATTTAACGGTGTTAGGAAATAAATTATTTAGATTGTCCAAAAAAAACTTTTTAAATCAACATAATAATCCGCAGGTTAAATGAAACATTAACTTCTTTTCGGTTCTGAGAGCATCGCAGTTCTAACCTAACCTACTTTTCTCCTAGCAGTTGGACTACATGTATTTTAACAAATGAATGGCTTATAATTCCCGGTAGACAACTTGAGAAAATGACCTTGCCTGTGCAAAGGTGAATTGTACGTGCGATCTGCCCCCCCACTTCGTCCCGCATGTTCAAGTTGTTTGCCAGGAACTGTACCATATAGTGTATGTATGACCTAAGAATTCCCTTACTTCAAAAATTACTTGTTCCTCATATATTTTTCCAACCCTTTTTAACCTCCTTAGAGGATGAATTTAAAAAAAAGCTGTAATTAGTTTCCTAGTCTTTAACCGAAGTTACAGATCTCTTACTTTAAAATTGTCTTGTTCCCCGTACAAACATCCGACTCCTTTTTAGGGCATTAATGTTTTTAACCCCCTCATGGAATCAATTTGAAACAGTGTAAAACAGAAGTATACCAGAAGTAGCAAATCTCTTACTTAAAAAATTACTTGTTCTCCATACAAACTTTGAATTTCCTTTAATGAATTTCAAAAAACTGAAATCAGTTTTGTAGTCTTTTAACATACAGGCTAAGACCGAAGTTACAAATGTCTTACTATAACATTGTCTTGGTCTCCATATAAACGTTAAATCCTGTTTTAACCCCCTTAGGGATGGAATTTTTCCAAAACGCTGAAAGAACTTTTTTTATTCTGATAAGAAATCTTGATACAACGGTTTAAGTCTCCGGAGCTCAAGAAAGAGTGTTTCTCCTCCTAATCTTGCACCCCCTTTTAACCCCCTTAGGGATAGAATTTTCTAAAACGCTGAAAGTAGATTTTTGTATTCTAATAAGTAATCTTTCTACAAAGTTTCAAACCTCTACCTCAAAAAAGTGTTCCCATACAAACCTTGCACCCCATAGCCAAATGGCAAAAAACGGCACCCTTATGGATTCGTCATGTCTGTCTGTCTGTCTGTCCGTCCGTATGTCACAGCCACTTTTTTCCGAAACTATAAGAACGATACTGTTGAAACTTAGTAAGTAGATGTATTTTGTGAACCCCATAAGATTTTCAAACAAAAATAGAAAAAAGCAATAAATTTTGGGGGTTCCCCTTACTTAGAACTGAAACTCAAATTATTTTTTTTCATTAAACCCATCTATGTATAAAAAATGATATGTATGTCAAAAATGATATTCAAGTTTCTAATTTTTTTTTTCTAAACCGAATAGTTTGCTCGAGAGACACTTCCAAAGTGGTAAAATGTGTGTCCCCCTTGTAATTTCTAAAATAAGAGAATGATAAAACTAATAAAATATATGATGCACAGTCGCCATCAGACAAATCGGAGCGGCCAAAGTGCTCATAAATATCTGAACACGTCTCTATTGTCGAGCCGTTAGAGACGTGTTCAGATATTTGTGAGCACTATGGCCGCTCCGATATATCTGATGGTGACTTTACATTAACTATGCAAACTTCCACCGAAAATTGGTTTCAACGAGATCTAGTAAGCAGTTTTTTTTAATACGTCAAAAATCGTAAACCGCAATTTATCTTTCATTCAACGGATAATGGTACGGAACCCTTTGTGCGCGAGTCCGACTCGCACTTGGCCGGTTTTTTTGTATTCAAATAAGTAATCTTTCTGCAGTTTCAAGTTTCTAGCTCAAAAAATAATGTTTCCCCCATACAAACATTGCACCCCTATTTAACCCACCTAGAGGTGGAATTTTCTAAAACGCTGAAAGTACTTTTTTGTACCTTAATAAGTTATCTTCCTACAATAAGACAAATAACGTGCATAATATTATTTCATATACAGCCAGGGGCGATTTTACTATAGCATTTTTATTTTGCTATTATTTGAATGCACCTCAAAATTATACAAACAACCTTACCTTTATTGCATTTAGGAAAATGTTGTGTATATCTCATGATTTTTATAAAATATAGTTACGATCCCGGATTTGATACTTAATAAATCTAATTAATAATATCTAATTAATATTTGATATTTAATATTATATGTAATAAAAACAACCGGTTATCGAATTATGTTCAGTTTTTCCTAATTTGATCCAAGAACATTTTCATTTCAATAAAATTTCATAATTAGTCATAAATAGTTTTCCCAAAGTATCACGCCCCAAACGAATTTCTCAAATTATTCTAGTTTAAGTAAATTCTAGGATAGGGAGAATTTTGCGCAAATGGAAAGCCAATCTGTGCCAGTTGCATACATAAGTTTCTTAAAATTTATCACGCCTGCGTATGTCAAAAAACGTTTTGTATGGAAAGCGAACCACCTTAAATACACGCGGTAATAACGTTGGTTTTAGCGTGTTTTATACCTACGCGGCGGTATGTAAATCGAGACTGACCGTCCTCATGTCGGTTTACTAAATCAGGAAAAAAATAGTTTTTCTACCTTGCTCCGTCTTTATGGCCGCAGTTAGCAAGTGAGTGATGGGAATATGTGTATGAATGAACTTCCGACTTTTCCAGTACCGCCCCTGTACATCGACAGAGGTCGAGGTCGTTCTTTCATGTCGACCCACGCTCGGGACGCCCCACAACAGCTTGTGGCTGCAGAAACAAAAAGTTTACAGGGCCAAATTAGCTATAGTCGGCGTCAAAGAGATGTATACGTTTTTCGCCTTATTATAAAGGAATAAGGTGCAAAATTGTAAACATGTCTTTGACTTCGACCTTACATTACGAGAACCTGCGTTGTTTTGTTTAATATAACGTTCCACGCATAAGCCAAGATATCTTGTCTCGAGTTGTGTTTGCTGCTGCTAAGGATAGTGTGGTGTGGCGTTGAATTGATAGGACACCCCTAATATAAAACATTAGTCGGGCCCTAGTCCTAATTAAGTCTATACATTTTCTGCGGTTAATAAGGCGTATCCTCTACGCGACCAGGAAGAAACATCATTTTTCAGGGTATTACTAAAGATTCAAAACTAAGCAACCAAAGTTCTGGAAAAATATGAATTGTACACTTTTCTGAAGAAAAAAAAATGTTTTGAGGAAAAACTTATTTCTATGGCGGTGTTCAGCGAGGGCACAGAATAAATAATAGTACTACGTATGTACAGAAGGTTCTCTATAACAAATCCCCTGTTTAGGTACCGATGCCTAACGAGCCTATCACTTATGCTTTCCCTTTACTTGTGCCATAAGACCTTGCTTCTTGCTTGAAATAAGAAAATAATTGTCATCAGAACTGTTGTAACATCCTAACTATCATTCAAATCCATACTACCCATACTATAATAGGTATTAACAATGCGAAAGTAACTCTGTCTCTTACCTTTTCACGCTTAAACCGCTGAACCGATTGAGATGAAGTTTGGTATAGTTATAGTTTGAGGCCCAGGGAAGGACATAGGATAGTTTTAATCCCGGAAGTTATCCCCTCAGGGAGAGAAACAAAAAGATGTACAGTACAAAGATGGGGACGTCCACCGGTACAATTGAAGAAAATAGTAGAGATAAAAAACAGTGCAAGGGTGAGATGGACCAAGCACTTCATTGTGCTTGGTCCATCTCACCGTTCCGTGTAGGGTATGCAAAATCCGCCAATATTTCAGATCCGGATATCTGGATTTTTCGGATAAAACGGATCCACAAGGGTTTTTTGGTATAAAGTAGGAATTGTAAGGCCATATTAAGAAATAACTAAAAACGGCTATACCACCGTATTTTATCGGAAATATTTTAAATACGAGTAGGTACGCATTCCCGATGTCATAAGGGGTATAAAACTTTATTTTGTTTCAACTTTTTACTTACATACAACTGCAAACTAACTGGCAAAGTTAGAATTTCGTTACTGAAAGCTGTCTCTTGAATAAAGTCACCAGACCCCGTATGACCATGATACTACTCTCGATTTTTCTCGCACTACATCTCTTGTTCTAAGTGTTCTAATAAGAAAGAGTCCGTCTCTTTCTTATTAGATTATTAGTTCGAGAAAAATCGAGAGAGCTCGCGCGCCGTCGCATGATAGCCGTGCAGCACGTCTAGCACACGACGGTCGCGACATACTCTCGATTTTTATCGCACTATACCTCTTCTTCTAAGTGTTCTAATAAAAGAGAGACGGATAGTGCGAGAAAAATCGAGAGAGCTCGCGCGCCGTCGCGTGCTAGCCGTGCAGGTCGAGTTACAGGTGTCGACCTGTAACTCGACCTGCGTGTTACGTGTGTCGACACGTAAAGAGCTTTGGCGGCCATACATTTTATATGGCCGCCGGAGCTCTTATTACGTGTGTCAACCTGTAACTCCGTGCCCGGTGCTCGTACATACATTTCAATGAGCTCCATGTACATAGTTAATTCGATAGGGTTGTAACTAGAAGGAGAAATTAACATGATTATCCTTCCTCAGTAATCGATTGGAAGAAGATCCAAGCCAACGCGGAAATCGTGAAAATCAAGGGAAAAGGTGTATGTCTAGCAGGGGACATTACAATAGGCTAATAAAACTATGTCTAGGTATGGCAAAAACAGTGAAAGGGCCATAAATATAGCGCACTATGCTTATTTTACATGATAATATTATAAGTCAAGACCAACAAACTAAAAATTTAAAAATTAATTACATCTATTAAACGTAGGTATTGTTGTTGCATTTAGTTTATACTTTCTGTGTCAAATATACTTCTTAAATATTTATTTAGGTACATGTAAACTAATGGCCCTATTCATAAACGTCATACAAGACTGTTTTAACTAAAATGGCGTTAAAATTCGTTTGTCCTTATCAGCTCTCTCTCAAAAACGTAAATTAACAACGTCCATTTTATGATATCACTCAACCATCAACCAAGTTGATACTAAATTACAATCGTTGCGAACAAATCAAAAACGTGTCTGCTCTTGGTCACAGAAAAGATAAGAAGTTTTTTTACTAATGGCGAAAATATCTAAAACTCGCGCAGTAAGCACCGCTTGGGTTTTTTTTTGTCATGAATTACACTACAACTGCATCCGCAAAAACAACATGCGGATGCTGATGTTGAAATTTGTGCGGAACTTTCGCGGTTACGGATGCGGATGCGAATGTCTGCAACATCCCTGGTCCTTATCTGTCACTTTGACATTTGCGTTCGTAAGAAAGGGACATAGCACATTTTATTTAGCAGAGGTACTTTAAGTTTTATGAATAAAGGGGTAAGTCTTTAGTAGGAAGGAATAGTATAGGTGATATTGGATTTATATAATTACTTAGTGTCGTAGATTAGTGCATTTAAACCAACGCCAACTTTCGCCATCAAACTGCGGCAGTTTTACTAGTTTGTACATACCTAGTATGTAGGTTTAATAATTTTTTGTTAAATAATAAATTGGTCTGGGGTTAAGAAGTACAGAGAATAGCGAATAAAAACAGAGATTGAGAATTACCTACATTATACCATTCGGTTTTAAGCGTGGACTCGGTAAAAACTTCATTTTGTAGCCATATTTTCGGTTTTCATGGTTGTATTTTAAGGATCCGTAATATCCGAAAAATCCGGATCCAGGAGCCTGTTAGACCCGGACCCGAAATTTGCCGGATGTCCGGATTGCAAACCCCTAGTTCCGTAACAAGATCGTATCTACATAATAATCTCACGGTACTTAAAGGATTTGTTTAGGATAGGCAAGTTAAGTTCTTCTATTTTGTTCCCAGTCTGCTAAAGTCTTTGAAATTATCTTATTTAAATGTATTTACTTGGAAAGTATTTAATGAGCACTATGTCAATGCTTTTTTCATATTTTTTAATTTTTAATCCCTATGAACTAACTAGGGATGTTGCAGACATTCGCATCCGCATCCGCAACCGCGGAAGTTCCGCACTAATATCAACTTCCGCATCCGCATCCGACAAAATCGATGCGAAGTTTTTGCGGATGCGGATGTAGTGTAATTCACGACAAGAAAAGGAGCCCACGCGGCGCTTTCAGCAGACGCGCTTTTGAGTTCTTCGCTACGAATGTAATTTAGTCTCAACGTGTTTGATGATTGCGTGATGACATAAAATGGACGTTGTTTATTTACGTTTTTGAGTGTTTGACCACCAAATCCGCATCCGCGGATGTGTGCCGCCAAATATCCGCATCCGCCTTCGAATGGAGCTAACTATAGTTTAATATACGGGACAATATGCTTGAGGACTAGGACACTGAGACACCACGCTTTAAACTAGGACGTGTCCCACCGTACCAGGATGTAATATCAACCAATAGTCAGCCCAATTTTTCTGTACTAATGTTCACACGTTTTTTCTATTTCTCTGGACCTATCATACTGGCTTTCTCTTGCAACAATTTCCTTACAGTCCGTCTCCTTCAGCCTAACTACTAATTAGGGATTGCAATCCGGTATGATTTTCAATCCGGCTAGATTGGTATTACGCTAACTACGTATATTAAAAATTAATCATTTTGTCAAGTTTGATGGCAAAGAGACTATATACTTCCAAAGGGATATCCAACAGTAGCCCAATTCAATCCTAAACGCTCACCAACTGTCAAAGCTTCACTTAGTTCTGGACTAGCCTAAACCATGTAAATTATTATTAAAATTAATTAATAAGTTTGGGATGTTGACACGCATTATTAATAAAAGCTGAATTGAATGTGTGCCAGATTCAATCAATATACAATAAGGATTTGCCTGTTTGATGGACTATTATTGTTGGGGCAAATATTACATAAATCAATGGTAGTTGTATGGATAGTTATTTCATTCTTTACAAAAAAAGGGAGGTACAAGAAACAAACAATGGAAACAAATCTTAGGTTAGATCAGGGGTCTTCAAACTTTTTGACTCAAGGGCCACACTGCACTTAATATAAATTCGTGCGGGCCAAGACTTTGGTTTCATGGCTGGTCAGACCAGCCATACCACATTGCTATCACGGGCCGGACTTCAGTTTCTTTCTGCGGGCCGGATTAGAAGGGCTTGTGGGCCGGACTTGGCCCATGGGCCGTAGGTTGGCGACCCCTGGGTTAGATTGTAAAAAAATATATTTCATTCCAGCTTTTCATGCCCAGAAGTGAAGAGAAGACTCTTATTAAGGTTGGTCAAATACAACTAATATTCAGTGAGACTATATAAAATTCATCTCGTTTAAAATAAGGAAACCAATAGGTAAGGTAACTGGTAATATACATAAGTTTTCCTTATACCAATAATTTCAAGTAAAACTTATGTTCACTAATAACCTGGTTCAATGCAAAGGTATCCAAAACTCATATTCTTGAAGAATGACATACAGTAAACAAAATGAAAGATTTGTATCCGCCCCATTGAGGATCTGGTATAATATGTGTTTCAAATGATTGATTGCATTATGCAAAAGCCTTGATAAAAAAGGAGAATGTGTTGCTAAGATACACAAATTCAGAAAAACGGGGCTCTCATTCCCATTTATTCAACTCAAATAGTGGTAGCTAGCAGCAGTGTGCTAGGGTATCATCTCATGTTATATTATCAAGGGCTAAGAACATTGGTTGATTGATAGCTTATTGGGTGACCCTTGCCTTCGTCAAGACTTCTTTCCACCTACTCTGCCACTGAGTATAAGCTACTCTATTGGTATCACTAATTCTAAATATTTTATGATATGTTGTGGCACAATGTGGTGACCATTGAAAACACTTAGAATATGAGAAAATACTCATTAAAGCAAACATGTTCATAGCCAAAAAAATGTTTCTAGCAAAAGTCACTTCTCGTTATTGCTCCAGGAAAAACTTATTGGTCTGAATTTTTTTTGGATTCTGTCGCTGGGTAACTATTTAAATGATATGATTTCGGTTGCACATAAAAAATTATCTATTATAAATTATTTCCAAAATTGACACTTTCCATACAAGTTGTCAGTTCATTGACTGGGCTATATAAAATATTTTGTTTTCTTAATTTGAGATCTCTTTCCTAGTGTGAAAGATGTCAAATTACAATACATTTCAGTACTTTCGTGACCGCCGTATTGCATGCCATACCATGCAATGCATAACAGACATTTTTAGTAAGAATGTATAATTGGAAAATATAGGTTTTTTTTTTCAAAATTTTAGTGTAATGTGTATCCTACGCGCCAGGATTAAGTCGTCGTGGGTCAAGGTAATTGCGTGATTATCATTGTGGTATTATAATCCAGCCACCTTGTACAAATAGCCAAATGTAGTTGTTTCAAGATATCCAGGGACAATGTTGGGTGATAGAGTCCTTTACACAGAATCTACAATTAGTGATTTTCGTTAAGGTTTTGAACTCAAAATAGAAGTACTCACCAGCGTTGATGTCCATTTCAATCATTAACTTTCGTAGAGTAAAACCCTTTATTTATGCCCTTATTTCTCAAATATATGAACAAACATGAAATGCATTGGCGCTATTGCGGCCATTATTAAAGTCAAACGTTTCACCGATTTCCCGCGGTAACGAAATTCATCTAAATTATGCTACGAAAACTTAACTGAAAATATATTTGTTTAATCGATAACAATCACTTTACTACTTATCCCACTTAATTATACATGATAAAGTATTAAAATGCATAAAAAATTATAAAACAACCCTTCGGTTTCCTAAAGTTCAGTCCATAGTCCATAGACAAAATCTGTCTGTCTATCTATGGTGGAATTGGTGGATAGAGAGTAATGCCAGAGACAGTTATTTAAAGCGGCAATACACGTCCGATTTTGCTTCGGATCTCCGATCTGATTCATCGTATCCTATACTTCCACGCCTTTTCTAATGGCCGCTCCACACAATCGGCCATCCTGACCCATTATACAGGACGCGGCTAAGCGGTAGAACGAGACATAAATATGTCTTACTCCCTTTAACGCATAGTTGCATCCTGTATGATGGATCAGGATGGCGATGGCCCATTGTGTGGAGCGGCCATCAACTCGGCAATTATCACTATCATACGCCCGCTTTGTATTGGCAAAGTCAGAAGCTAAAGTTGGACGTGTTTCACGTTTTTGGCGATTTCATATCCCTGCAAAAGCATGTCTATCATGGGACGGCTGCTACATACTCTCGATTTTTCTCGCACTATACCTTTAGTTCAAAGTGTTCTAATAAGAGAGAGACATCCGTCTCCCATTAGAAAAGGCGTCGCACTATCCAGTGCGAGAAAAATCGAGAGAGCTCGCGCTGTCGCGCGATAGCCGTGCTGAGTACGCCTTCAAACAATTGGATCGGCGATAACTTTGTATACGCCACAGAGACCACAGATAAAAAAAAAGGCAGATAGGCTCTAATAAATGACGAATTCTATATACCCGATCTCTTCTTACTTTCGTACCTAGCACGAGTAAGAAAGAGATAGTACTATGTTATCTGCCTATTATGTTACATGTTACTATTTCAGCACGGACGCGTGACAAGTGATAGAGCGTCCGTCACTGGCTGATTGCTGATATTGTATTGTACTCGAACTAGCAAGTGCAAGTGCGAAATAAAGGGAGATACACGAGTGAAGTTATTTTCATAACGCGGTAGGCCCACAGCGGCACTACCACGATCTTCGTAAATCAAAGTTCGGATATTTCCATCTCTATCGCACTTACATTACTCGAGTGACACGGATGCATGTATACGAATTTCGATTTTCGATTTTCGTGGTAGCGCCGCAGAGCTATAGCCACGAACTTCGAAAATCGAAGTTCGGGTATCTCCGTCTCTATCGCATTTACAGTCGGTTAAACCAAACCGTCTGTAATCGTAAGCGGTCTTCGTTAAAATCGAAATGTATGGAATGATTGACAGCTTTCTATGGAATGACAGCTGCAGGCGCCATATTTAACGTTGATCGGTCTGTAATCGTAACCCGCCCTTACAATACTCAAGTGACAGGGATGCATATACACGATTTTCGTGTCTCCCTCTCTGTAGCACTTGCTAGTTCGAGCGACAGAGAGGGAGATACTCGAACGAAGTTCGTTTTCACTTCGCGGTAGCCCCTCTGATCCAACTGTGTAACGAGTTGTACTGACAAATTGTATGCACATCACATCATATTTGATCATAAATATGAGCCGAGTTTTCCGTCAGATAATTTTGAAGTAAAATATTTAAAATATTATATAATAACTTGTAAATAGCCTTCCCACAACGTTAACACGCATTTATTAAAGAGATTGTATTTTAAAGGTGTTATGGTGTTACTAAAACGCGTTTTATAGTCGATTTGAGCCAAGCTTTTAAGTCTTTGTATTTTTTTCAATCAGGTTAGATTTTTGTTATTAGGAAAAATTAAAAATATCACAATCATGAGACAGTGCTTTGGTATAACAATATTATTTTTATGTAGTAAATCTCGAGCGAGCGAGAGAACAAATTACATCGTGCAAGCGAGAAAGCGAGACCTGTCAGATAAGATGGTTCTATCCCTTTCTTACTCGTCGTTCAGTACTTAAGTGAGAAGAGATCGGATGTATAGAAAACGTTCAATTTATTAGGAGCTATCTGCCTTTCTCTGTAATCTGCGATGTAATTTGAACAATGTATCTCGCCGGAAAATTAATCGCGACCTATAGTTTACCGTAGAAAAAACACGAAGTTTAAATGCGACACGAATCTGCCCGATAATGTAGCCCAGAATATAGCCGCAGCATAACAAAAATTGGACTTGCGCTAAGCTATGAACCTAGAATACTCTGGACAGGTTATGGTAATAATAATACTACGTGCGAGCGAGCTGGTAGCATACAAATCTCAATAAGTGAGACAGAAAGGGAAATATCATTCATTTTCCTTGTCATAGTTCCACTTTTTTTATTTGCCACAACTAATTAGTAGTATGATGTTGTGGCGCATAAACCATTACCCGTCCAAATTAAGCAGGTGGTTTATGGCAAGTCATCAGCCATTTTAAGACCAGTTCTTAATTTAGCTGCATAGGAGCCTTTCCGTCCCTCACTGTGTCATCACGTACAGCCTGTCCAGAGTATTCTAGGTTCATGGCGCTAAGCGGTACTTTGTTGCTCGGAATAAGGCTGGCGCACGGTTTCCTGATTAGGTTTCCGTATGACAGACAGAGACAGGAACACTTTTTGACGTCATTCCGTTCGGAAACCGAACGAAAACTCCGTGCGTGTGCGGCCAGGCTAAGGATAAGCATTGAAGTAGGGCAAGCTCCAGACAGCTACCTTATTCACTTGCGTATATCTAGCGTGAGAGTGAATGAGACCGCAATCCATACTCGGTTTCGAATTTTCGTAGGTTTTCACTAAAATGAACTCGGGAAATGTCAAATGGATCTCTTTTGTATCTCTTTTAATCCAGAAAAATTAAATATGTCATCATTGTTTGGTAGTAAGTGTCATAACGTCACAACTTAACTTGCTCGCATTATAGTAGCTGTCATATTTCGTGTAAATAAACGGTCTCCGAGAAAATTAATTATTTTGTGTATTGTTCCGCCGTGAATCATTTAAATACAGTAAAATTTACGTTTCTTATAGTTTATTGTTGTAAATAAGCAAATGTCTTGTGCCATTTAAGGTTGCACGTCCCGTACAGCACGAAAAGAAAATGGCCAGTTACCATTCAGCTTTCACCCGTAATTTTCGATAGATTATAATGTTATTAATGTAACGATCTATAGAAGCTAAAATTAATAATCACTATTAGAAGTTTATGTAAATATCATCATGTTCAATTATTCGTGCAAAATCGGCATGTAAATAAGACATTTTCTGTGGGTAAAGAGGTTATGTTTATTTACATAGTGATGTGTATTTTTTATCGAACTCGGAACAATAACTTATCGTCATTGACATGGATGTATTTATCAGTATATAGAAAATTTTGTGTCGGAACATACGAAATTACAAGTTTGCTGAAGAATGACAACTAAATGGCTTTCTGGTTGTCCCATGTATTGAAAACAATTTACTGTTGCATTGATGTCTGTCTAACAAAACTTGACTTTTTGATTTTAGTTTCCCAAAGGATGAAGATATAGAAAACAAATATGATTAATGCATGTAAAAAAAAGAAATCCGACATAGAAAATCCACCGTCACATCTGTTCAAGACACTTCACAGGACTGCCAAGGAAGGTCACAGAAAATCTAGTATATAAAGTGACCTTGATTTGGTTGAAAGGCGTGCTTCCGACACGTATCCACACGTGCCGAATCACGCTGCAGGACTGCATGCTGGCCTGCCGATTTCGCTCGTGTAGCGTCTCCTTATGATAACAGTTTGGTATGATTTCTGGACGTATGCTACGTATAATTATGCATTTTGCTTATATGACGACTGAAAGAAACTGTTTTTCACAGAGTGCATTATTAATTAAACTATAAATAAATAAGTACAATTTACTTTGGTTGTATAATTTATCGATAAACAAGTCGACACAGTGACATCCTTAGCAATGTACAAAACTTGTGAATTTAGGAATAACAAATTAACAAATGCATATACATCTCTTTCCAACGCGTTAGTACGGCGTAAGGAAGTAAAGTACAAGTCTGCTACCTATTTTGGCGCTCCTTCCATGTTTATCCTTAAAGTGGTTATTTGATTGTGGTTATTACATTTTCCGGAATTTAGGCACTGACGAGAGGGACGCCGCAATACGTTAGATACGATACGAGATCTCATATCATATCTAACGTATTGCGGCGTCACTCGTCAGTGACTGAATTGCGGACAATGTAATAACCACTTTATTCCGAGCTTTGTTGTGCTACAGAGTTCACTTCGTACTTCCACCCACTGACAGCAGTGACAGCTCATCGTTATCATTCTTATCTCAATCGTCATTCATTACGCACGAAGAAAGTGAAATTATTGAATAGTCTTTCTTTTGTATTACTTATTGGGACCTACAGTTATTCTAAATTATAAAATAGTGGAAATAGTCTTAAGTATTTAATATCAAATGCTTTAATTCGTCAATAAATCATGGGTAACTCTGGCTTGAAGCAGCATTACGATATTGCATCCAAAACGGGTGTTTTGCAAATATCAGACCACAAGTTAAAAGATATACCGGTTGAAGTACTCGGTTTGAGTGATATTTTGAGAAATCTAGATTTGTCTAAGAACAAGTTGGGACAATTACCGGATGATATAAGCAAATTGAAGAATTTGAAACAACTCAACGTCGAGTCCAACAGATTAGAAACATTGCCGAACTCTATAGTGAATATAAAGAAACTGGAGTTACTCAACGCTTCAAATAATGCATTGTTTGAATTGCCAACGTCTTTTTCGAATTTAAGCAATTTGAAGCAAATTTACTTGAACAATAACAACTTCAAGCAGTTTCCAGTACAACTCCTGGGGCTGAAAAATCTTGATGTCATTGAACTTTCTCACAACAAAATTACAAGTATAGCTAGTGGCATGTCTCAATTATATGCAGCTGAATTGAATTTGAGTCAAAATGAAATATCTTCGATTAGTGAGGACCTTCACCAGGCACCAAGGCTAAAAATCTTGAGGTTAGAAGAGAATTGTCTGAGCCTTGATGCAATCAGGCCCAGCTTGCTGCGGGACTCGAAGATCCACACTGTGAACCTCGACGGCAACCTGTTTGAGTCCAAGCAGCTCGCATCTATGGAGGGTTACAATGAGTACATTGAAAGATACACTGCAATGAAGAAAAAAATGTTTTAAATGACTTAGTGTACGTAACACTCCTTGATGTCATATGTACTAGCTCGCTAATTAGCAGATTTTATAGTTTTTCAATTAACTAAATATATTCAATTCCATTGCATTGAATTGTTATTCTTATTACAAAGTTTCTGTGTTTTTTGACACTAGTTCCGAATTAATCAGAAACTTATTTTGCGACTTTTGTCATGTTTATGCAATAGTGAGTCTTGGTACTAGTTATAATGTAATTTATTTATTGTATTAAATGTGGTGTTTCAAGTAGATGCTGTATTACTTATTGATGTATTTATACAGATGTGACATTCCTGTATCATACATATATCTTAATTCTACCAATAATTGATCTTGTAAGTGACTAAATACCTATACATATTTACAAATCTTCCGCACACCATGTATGGAATAAAGATCACTGAATATTCTTGAAAAATATGTTTTGCATGGGCCATCCCATCAGGAGTGGTGAGCCTCCTCACACAATCTGTAAGTTCATAGCCTTCTAGTTCTGTCTACCATGGGTCAATTAGGGACAAAATCATTATCATCTATGGATAAATTCTAGGTCCATCATATCCATGTCCCTTTGTCAGTCTGTCCATACTTTACGACATTATGAAATTACAAGTCCGTTAATTCGGTTCTACAGTTTAGTAGAAAAGATACCTTACAGCCATGTGATAAGAAAATAAATATGCAAAATAATACTGAAATAAGCCTACTATGCATCTACACTGACTGGCAGAAAATTTGGCCCAAAAACTTTTCGTGATTTCAAACTATAAATTGAATAGATTAAATAATTAAATGCATTTTTCTAATTTGGGCCAAATTTATTGCCGGTGAGTATATTACGGTGAGCTATTTTTGTAAAAAAAAGTTGTTAGGAGTAAGCTAATCTATTAAATCATGTAACCTAAGGACCCTTTATGTTTCATACAATCCATATTAATATTATAAATGCGAAAGTAGCTCTGCCTGTCTTTTACCTTTTCATGCTTAAACCGCTGAACCGATTGTGATAAAATTTGGTATAGAGATACTATAATTCTGGGGAAGGACAAAAGATAGTTTTATCTCAAAATTCATCACCTAAAGGGGGTGAAAAGCGGAGAGAAAGTTAGTATGGAATTACGATATAAACGTGTTCCGCGCGGATGAAGTCACGCGCAAATAATATGCATACATACATACATTCACGCCTTTATTCCCAAAAGGGGTAGGCAGAGCACATGAAACGTATGTTCTAGCGCCACTTTTAGCATACATGTAGGTATAAAAGATCGACAAAATGTGATATTGCAGTGACAGGTTGCAAGCCCATCGCCCACAACACACTTCAACCCTGGTCCCTTAGTCGACTTTTACGACACCCACGGGAAGAAAGGGGGTGGTGAAATTCTAACCCGACACCACACGGGTAAACACGCGCAAATAATATGCCATGTAAAAAACAAGCCAAGTCTCAGGCATTCTTAATTATTATTCTTTATTTGGTAACTAAATAAAATACTGCAACTTGGCAATCACACAACTTTACTGCATTTATGGATATTTGCATAGGTACCTAAAACTATGTAGGTAGTATTGTGTGATTGCCAAGTCACAAAATTTTATTTAGCTAGCAAATAAAGAATAATAAGAATGTCTGAGACTTGGGACTACGAAATATCGCACTACATTTTACGGTGGAAGAGTTTCGAGACTTGGCCTCTTTTTTACATGGAATGATTTTTATGGGATCTCGATTCTTTTTGTAGGTCATTGTGTTATCAATAAATACAAATTATGAATGCAGTCCCATTCTTGCTTTTTAATTTTTCGTCCCATTCACTGCAAATGTAACTTTGTAATCCTATATATTTTTATGTGTCGGCGGCCGATCGCAGTATCTGCCAGATCCCGAAATTCCTAGGCATATCGTGAAACACCACCATTTCATGACATGCCTAAAAGTTGGCCAGGCTTATCACGATGTGCCTGATAAAAGTGATAAACAACACGGGAGATGGATTAGAGCAACGCATTCGTCGATATTCCTAGCTCTATACCGGCACATCGTAAAATAGTCACACCCGCCAGTGACGTTTAGCTACCCTGACCTAACCGAACAACTGGTTAGGTTAGGTTAGGGTTCACTTGTGCCCCTTTAGACCAGAGATAGACACCCCGCGCAGTGGGGTGACGTCGACTTGCTGGAGATTATCAGTCCGCACAGATAATGTACAGCCCGATAATCCGAACCCACAGGGACTCGGATTATTGGGCCGTGGCGTTTCATGATATGCCTAGGAATTTCATGATCAGCCTAAACGTCTCTGGGGGGTGTTACTTGGCCAAATCATGAAATGCCGGCGTTTCATGACATACCTAGGAAGTTCATGATCTGCCTAAACGTCACTAGGCAAATCGTTATTTGGTGAATTTTGTCACTCAGCCAAATCATGAAATGGTGGCGTTTCACGATTTGCCTAGGAATTTCGTGATCTGACGGGTGTTACGACCAGCCGCCGACATAGGTATACAAACAAAGTTTTTTTTTGTCAAAATTTCAAAACGCTCCTAGCGAGCTGAGATTTGGCCTCAATGTTTCTATGGGCCTGGAGATTCCGAAAACCAAAAAATTTTTTTTCTTGCTTTAACGTTTTATTAATGAAATAATTAATAATAATAATTAATTTTATTCGGTCATCAAAAACTGCACACGGTTCCCTATGACATTTGGTCGAGCACCTCTTTCCTAGGTCTGACCAAACGGCTAAACAGCCAGGCTGTACTCCAACTTTTTCCTTGCACTTGCACTCTTTCCCGGAGAACAACTATGTCAGTGAGAAATCAGTGGTTTTGCAGCTTTATTTGTTTATTTTCTTAAGAAATTCTCAATGGATCGACATGGGAATTGTATGTTCGATAAGCAGGTGACTAAGCTTGCTTATCCTAAAACAAAAATGAGTTATGATGAACAACTACGAAAAAACGACGTTTTCTTAAATCGACTATTTTTTTAACTTAAACATCCTGTAGCTCCTAAAGTATCGATCGTACAGTAAAAATAAATATGACCAATTTTGTAGGAAATTTTATGGAAAAACTTTTAACTTTTTACGTTTTCTTAAATCGACTATTTTTTATCTTTGTTAACTTTAACACCCTGTAGCTCTCAAAGTATTGATCGTAGAGTAAAAATAATTATGACCAATTTTGTAGGAACGCTATTCGTACAGATATTCGAGATATGTACGAAAATCTGAAAAAAGGTACCTTCAACCCCCTTATTATTATAAAATAAATATTTGGGCCAATCTTACACAAACCGAACTAGCTCTATAGTTAGCTCAATAAGCCTTTTGTTATGGGTACTAGACGACGATATATTGAATAGATATAAATACAAAACATTCAAGACTCCGAAATAAATATTCATACTCATCACACAAATATTGGCCCCTACCGGGATTCGAACCCAGGACTACCCACTAGGCTAACCGGCCGTCTAATCTGGTTGGTCATCATCGTCATTGAACCTATGTTTTCCCAATTTGCATATGTTTCAAGATTTTCATCATAAACAGCGCAGGTACAATTGTATTAATAAACCATAATGAATGACCTCATAACTGGAAACAGCTTAATTGTACTAAGTAGCCTGTTTCATCGCCAGGCCTAAACAAACGTGGGTGAACGCTCAGCTCAATTAGTGATAGAAGATATCACTAGCCGAATGAAAGAAGTAGACATAGTTTATAGCCCAATACTAATATTATACAGAGGAAACGTCTGTGACTTTGTATGTTTGTAAGGCAGTAACATAGATTCCTCATTCTTACTTTATCCGACACTGGAATATACGTTTCATGTGCTCTGCCTACCCCTTTTGGGAATAAAGGCGTGAGGCGTAATGATGTAATGATGATGACATATATACATATGTATGTATGTCATCATCATATCAGCCGAAAGACGTCCACTGCTGGACATAGCCCGCCCCCAAAGAGTGCCAAAGTGACCGGTCCTGCGCCACCCGCATCCAGCGGACTCTAGCAACCTTTACCAGGCCAACAGTCTACCTTGCGGGGGGCCTACCCACGCCGCGCCTTCCGGTTCGTGGTCGCCACTCGAGAACCTTTCCGCCCCAACGGCTATCGGTTCTACGTGCTACATAGCACCGCCCCCGCCCACTGCCACTTAAGTTTAGCGATTCGGAGGGCTATATCGGTTACCTTGGTTCTGCTGCGGATAGCCTCATTTCTGATGCGATCACGCAGAGAAACTCCCAACAAAGCCCTCTCCATAGCCCTTTGGGTGACTTTGAGCCTTCTTATGAGGCCCATAGTAAGCGACCACGTTTCAGTGCCATATGTCATCACTGGCAACACACACTGGTCAAAGACTCTGGTCTTGAGACACTGCGGAATGTTGGACGAAAAGATGTGCCGTAGCTTCCCGAACGCTGCCCAGCCGAGTCGGATTCGACGATTGACCTCTTTCTCGAAGTTGGACCTACCTAACTGGATAGTTTGTCCTAGGTATACATAATCGTCTACAACTTTGAGTGTAAAGTGTCCGATTGTAATGGGAGTTGGTACTACATGGGTATTTGACATGATCTTCGTCTTATCCATGTTCATTCTTAGACCAACTCGTAAGGTCGCATCGGCTGAAGACTGTAGAATCATTTCACTCCTTTCCTTCATGAGCTTCTGAGTGGAGCTAGAGAGCCTTTTAGTTTTGTTGGTCCCTTGGGCCTTGAAGAACTTAGACCCAGTGGAACGGACAGCTTCCACAAACCCGTCGTTCAGTTCGTCCACATCGCCGCCTAGGCAATCAAAAGGGTTTTGGAGTTCCAGCTCGAAGCTCTCGGGGTTTCGAATTTGGATTGATGCTGGACGGAGCGTAGACTTCATCAATCGAGAGCGTTCTTCCTTGACGCATATATTCAATGTGCCTCTTACCAGACGGTGATCGCTCCCGGTTTTGACCGTATTGATCACAGCATGTATGTATGTACTTTATCCGAAAATTATATACCTATCACATGCCCTACCTAATATCTAGTATGCATGGTTTTAGAGAAATATGGCTTGAAATGAAGCGCGGCGGGGACAAACTTACCCCCCTCCCCCCACTAAATTAAGGTTGGCCCTCGATCTCTCCTTGTCTGAATCCACTCGAGACCACCTAAGGGTCAACTGTGCCAAGTTTCAGCGCATAGTCAAAAACTGCAAGGTTCCCAATTCCCATACATCAGATAGCAACAGCACACTAGCTATTACTGTCATTGTCCGTCGCTCAAGAGGAAACGATGCAGCGGATGAAATGGCTAGGAAAGGCTCAGAAACAACGGCATACGGACCTAAGCCAAATTTACCCCTGCCACAAAGCTATATATATAATCAACTGGACTTATACACATGCAGACAGACCAGAGATTCTGTCGAAATGCGACAAAAAACACTCCGCTCACAACAACAACAACTCACAACCGCACTACTGAGGACACTTAAGCATGTGCTACACGGTTTACAACCGCGGTTTCTGCCACGTAACCTTGGTAGAAGCGAGGTAGAAGCTCTGCTGTCTACACGGTTTACAGCGGCCCTAAACAGGTGTTTGAAACGCTTGTGCGGGGCAAACGTGCGCGGAACACCTACTGAGACACCATGGCCCCTTCCTTGTCGAAATTTCAAGTTTGGAGTTTGTTTTGCACTTTTGTATGCAATTGATGAACAAAAACAAAAAAATATTTTTGGCTAGGTTCCTTATATTCCTCACTAGTTAAGTCCCACAGACATGGAAGATCTCTATACAGTTCAATTATTTCGGTAACCACCTCTCGTTCGTTCGCCGACGCCATTTTGAACCTAAGCCTGCGCGACACGTCTACATTCGGTGCGTGCGGCGTGCGACTGTCGTTCGCGTGTTTCAAACCAGCGGCTACATGGTTGTAAATCACCGTTTCTGCCAAATGGTTTGCCGAGCGCGCCTGCCAACCAAGGTCATGCGAAATTTGGTTTGCAACCAATTGCTACATGGTTTACAACGGCTGTTTTTCTACCAAGGTCACGTGGTAGATACCGCGGTTGTAAACCGTGTAGCACATGCTATAGAAACCAACTACGCAAGATTTAAGGTTCGAATAATATAACAACACCTTGAACAGACACCTATACAACTTAGGTATCACAGACAGCCCCATGTGCAGAGCGTGCATGGAGGCAGAAGAAACAACTAAACACATTCTACTGGACTGCAAGCAGGTAGAAGTATACAGAAAAAAGCACCTATAGGGTCTCCAGACACACTATGGGACGCAGTCAGCAACACCAAGGCACTCACCAACTTTCTAGAGGAGCTGCCCCCCTATTCTGTAACTTGTTTTAAACTCACGTCAACGCTCACCCACAAATATATCTTGACACCGCGATGCGGAGTAACCAAGCGTAGGTAGAGGTCTAGTTTCATGACGGGTGAACGGCGGGGTGAGCCGCATTAACGCTTAGCGAATAACAGCCCTGGGGTCAAGCTGAGGTGGTTAGAGTAGCGCTACCTCACCGATTCCACGCAAAATAGGTGGGTACACTGTATCGACTTGCGGAAAATGCCCAGAGCTAGAACCACGAACTTCGAATGTCAAAGTTCGGATATCTCTATCTCTATCGCACTTACTTAACTCGAATGACAGGGATGCAAGTACACGAACTTCGAGATTCGATTTTCGTGGTAGCGCCGCTGTACTACTAACTAACTGTCATTGTCATAGTCACACATTTTTACGATTGCTGAATATTATGATTTGATGATCTAATTTCAATACACATGTGAAGTTGTGAACACCCACCATAAGTGTATCGCAACGCATTTGTATATATTTTTTTCTTCGATAAACTCGCTTTCTTATATCTAACTACAAAAACATTATCGGCAGAGTATCGAAATATGATGACTACTTAATGCAATTTTTGTAAAGTATTCTATTGACGGGTGTTTACTTTTGCTCCATTGTGTATAGTTCTTAAGACGCGAGTGATTACAACAGCTATGAGCGGTCACAATCAGTCACTTAGTCAGTCAGTCGCTGACTGTTGATTTTGATAAACGTGATACTCGAGGCCTCGATACACGTACACTCGGTTGCATACCTAGTTCGATAACCATTGTTTTTTCAGAAAAGGATCTGACTTTTACGAGGTGAGCCGTGTTATTTTGTTCACTTATAAACATCACATGAATTTTGGTTTTCTCTTCATAGTGTTCATCTCATCATACCTAGTTAGTGTATTTTCTCACATTTTACAGTAAGTACAACTTTGTGTGTGTGTAACCACACTAGTACTAGGACCACAAATTATCCCAAACAAATTATCAAAACGACTACGAATGATGCAACTTAATTTAAAATTTAATAGTTATTTCTGACCCCGTATCATGGTCGGCCTTATCACACGATAAGTGACAAGATAGCGCGTCCGTCACTGGCTGACACCGCTCGATAGAACCGAGACGGACGCTCTATCTTGTCACTTATCGCGTGATAAGGCCGACCATGGTACGGGGTCTGATACGGTTTGAAATGGGTCTGTTTTTTGAGTTGCATGAGGCTATTTATGTGTATCGATTTACTTTTACGAGACTAAAGTCAGGAGTTGTCAAATAAATATGTGTCGGTTGTTATCAATATTTTATTTAGTACTTAGTTGTTGACGTCAGTATTATTTGACCGTAAGTGACCCAAGTCGATGTATAGGTATATAAACGTAAGATTGACCATATGTTATCGCAGATCTGTGACAAATTAAAGCAATGTAAGCAAAGGGTTAGCAGGTAAGTATTTCAAATCAAATCAAATCAATACATTTATTCGTGACAAACACAACACAGATAATAATAAAAAAAAGCACGTTTCTTTTTTGTCACGAAATTTACCATGCAGAAAAATCTTTTAGAGGGTAGATATTCTTAAACATTAAGATTAATATCAAAACTTTAAAAAAATATATATATTTACTAATCTAGGTACCAATAAGAAGTTTCCTCCGTCTACTTTTTATATAATTCCAACCTAAAATTAGGTATTTAGGTAGGTACCTAGAAAGAGATAATAAATAATTCTCGAAACTGTTGAACTATGTAACCGTTACAGAACTTATTTGTACCTAATTTGGTTTCGATGAAATATTTTTTCCATTGCGAAAACCTCTAACTTATAATTGACTGCGGTTTTATTCAAAATATTCAGTAAGGTTAATGTTAATACTCGTACTCAACTAAGACAACTTTGTTGCATATAGGCCAGGTACTCCCGTTTGTCATGTTTGGATAGCATGCACCGTGTGGTTTGTAAATGTATAAATATCTATACTTATAAGTACCCTTACTTTATTTACCTATCGGTAATCGCTAAATAGGATTAGGGATCTAGAGTAGGTACGCTTCGGATGATGCCGATTGCGGAACTAGCCGGAGGTCCACAATTGTAGAGCCTGAGCGGAAATGTGGCGGAAATAGATGCGTCGTAAGATTTGAGGGTTCTAATTTACGGGTATTGGTATTGGCAACACTGTCACGACATTATAGTATAGTTCGACACCAGTACCCTTAGTGTGAGTTTGCATTGAGTATTGTTTACTATAGTCGCAAGCGTCTGCGTAAATTATTAGTATGGAGAATCTATACACCCGCCCCTGGCGGTCACTTATAGAACTAAAAAATCCAATCGGTACCATGAGTCACATATAAGTTTACTTGAGTCGCAATCGTTAACTCGATAGCTTGTATAGTTAATGTTAGCGAGAAAAAGGGCGCAAACGCAATGAAATCCGCGGCGCTTACCCGTTCGGCCGACACACAATAAGTTATGATGAGCTAATATTATGCTAGTGAAATAGTTTACTACAGTCGGTACCGTATTTCTCGATATCGAACGTCTGTCCAATTTGTGACACATAGTACCGATGCCGTAGTACGAGACTGGCTGCGCCATTCGAGTTAGCGAGAAAAAGGGCGCAAACGCCATGAAATCCGCGGCGCTTACCCGTTCGGCCGACACACAATAAGTTATGATGCGCTAATATAAAATAATGTAGAGTACCCATACATTGTAGATATTTAAGACATACTATATTATGTTAAAGAGAAATGAGACTGTAATTTTGACTCCACAGTCAAACTATCGATGTAGTTTTGTGGAGCAATGTATCTTACTATTCATGTCTAATTTTAGTTTTTAATAAATAAATAAATAATAATAATATGCTAGTGAAATAGTTTACTACAGTCGGTACCGTATTTCTCGATATCGAACGTCTGTCCAATTTGTGACACATGGTACCGATGCCGTAGTACTGTACTGTACTGTACCGATGCAGTAGATTGGCTGCGCCATTCGAGTTAGCGAGAAAAAGGGCGCAAACGCCATGCAATCCGCGGCGCTTACCCGTTTGGCCGACACACAATAAGTTCTCACGCGCTAATTTGCAAGTGAAATAGTTTACTTCTGTCGCTACGGTATTCGTCGATTCGAAATGACCGATTGGTTGTACGAATCGAAAGTTTAAAATACGCATAGAAAACTAAGCGCTTGCGAGTAACGTTTTGAAGTTGTTTTCGGAGTACAACGGCACCATGAGTTACGAATTCGACAGCTCGTATTTGTGACAATCGAAATCTATTCGAAGCGCGTTTACTCGCTTTCGAGAATAGTAAAGTAATGTGTGTTTTGGATAGCGACTCATGCTAGAGTTTGCAAGTCGACGGCGGTGCATTTACTCGTTTGCAAAACCGAATAGGTAATAGGTATTCATTATTCAATAAGTATTATTTTTTCAAATATGCTTGGTAAGGTCCGCCTTACTGTTTGGACGAGCGAGCGCTTTAAGTCCGCAGTAAGCTCGATTTTCCATACAAACGTAGTTACGCTCTCATTTTAAAACCACGTATTGGATTGTAACGAAACTTTGCATGTACAATGACATGAGGTATATCTATGTCTGTAATTAGTTTATGTAGCTTCAGATACCATAGTAAAAAAAAGCGAATTTGAAAAGCGACATTACGAACATTGGTGTTTATGTTTTATGCTTTCTTTTTA
The DNA here is from genome assembly GCA_947049275.1 of Epinotia bilunana. Classification (NCBI taxonomy): domain Eukaryota; kingdom Metazoa; phylum Arthropoda; class Insecta; order Lepidoptera; family Tortricidae; genus Epinotia; species Epinotia bilunana. The sequence goes on from OX346252.1 coordinate 11,322,627, forward strand.
AATATTTAGTTTATAGATTGTTATTTTAATTAAAAATAAATATGTTAATATTAACAAATAATATAAATATGATTGAAAACTCCTATCGCATTAGTATTTATCATCCTCAGTGTCTAAAATTGAACTTTTTATACATGTTTCAACTAATTGTGATATTATCAGATTGTAATTTTTTAAAATTATAAAAAATACTAAATTAAATTCTTTTCAAAATCGCTTGTTTGCGGTTAAATATGAGGATATCACGTATCATTTGTGGTATATTAAAAATAAAAAATAAAAAAATATATAAAAATATATATGGTAAAAAATATAAGCCATATCGTGTCTGGAGGAGGCCAAACTTGGTATGTTACGAAAATTCTTTTGTTTTAATTTAGCAAAAATGGCTGAAATATAATGATGTGATATATGTTTAGAATCGGCTTAGTAAGCTCTTTCATTAGGTACCACACACGATAGGTTTCAGAACAAAATATTTCTTTTTTCCATACAAAAAAAAGATGTTGACGTAAACTCTCCTTTTTCGTTTTTTTTTCGGGCTACGGGTCAAATTGATTCGTTTGGCCTAATTAAAAAGCAAGAATGGGACTGCATTCATAATTTCTATGTACGTATTGATAACACAATAACCTAGAAAAAGAAGTGAGATCTCATAAAAAATATTTCATGTAAAAAAGACGCCAAGTCTCGAAACTCTTTCACCGTAAAAAGTTGTAAGATATTTCGTAGAGCCTTGGCTAAGATTATTGGTCTCAGTCATTCTTATTAATCTTTATTTGCTAGCTAAATACAATTTTGTGACTTGGCAATAACTCAAAAGTAGTTTTGTGTGATTTAAAAAAAACCATATACTAAATTATCCACTCACGCGTTCAACCAAAACAAAACATTAAAAAAACATTTATTCAGTAACAAACTATTTAACACCTCTTTTTAAGTATTAATAATACCTGTATTAAGAGACATCGCTCCTCCACTGTGGTAACTAACGTATACATAAGAAATGACATGTTTAGAGATGTTAAACTAACAAAGGATAAAAGATAATAAGACATTTGATCTGTGTGCATGAGTGTGCGCGAGTGTGTGTGTGTGTGCGTGTGTGTGTGTGTGTGTGTGTGTGTGTGTGTGTGTGTGTGTGTGTGTGTGTGTGTGTGCGTGCGTGCGTGCGTGTGCGTGCGTATGTGTGTGTGTGTGTGTGTGTTGAAATTATCTGTCAACTAATAGACCGCCTCCGCAGGCTGCGCCAGTGTGGTGCAGGCGTAACAATAGAGGTGACCAAGGTGTACTGTACTATGGACCATACGAGACGGACTGTGAACGTCAATGTAATAACGTCAATGTATCTCGGCCTCGCGTCGACTCACGCGAGAGTGTGGATGGGCCATTAAAGCATTGAGACACGTGCCTTATTATAAAAACTGTATTTGTGACAGTAAAGTTTATTCAATTCTAATTGGATGTATACAAACCACTTATGCGGCGAGTTGATTTATTCAAGTCAGTGTTGTTGTCAGTTCGCATTGTAATGTGGCATCCGATGTCCATATTAATCTCATAATAACGATTGTCTCTGTGAGCGGTAGAACTAGCGAGTCTGCAAAAATAAACCAAAAAGTGAATCTTAAAAAAAGTTCTATATAATTAACGAACCAGCTTCTGTGGAATCAGCTCATAAAAATTGAGAAATGTGACCTGTGGAGGAGTATAGACTGGCGCGGCCTACCCGCGGCGGGGAATAGTAAACTTGTCATTATCATTTGCTGTCTAATTTACTATTGACCGCCACCACAGGCCTCCCCAGTGTGTTGCAGGCTTAAAGCTGGACATCTGGACACACTACATACAAATAAACAAATATTGGCCCAAGCTGACGGAGAGAAGTTTCTTTCGTTCAATAAGAAGGCTTTAAAAAAATCGGCCAAGTGCTCGTCGGGCCACGCGCAGGGTTCCGTAGTTGCCTGTCTGATTTGTTACATCAACACGCGCCAAGTAAATGGTGCGGTTGCGTCGGCCGAATTTGTACGAAAGTTTGCCTTTTGAGTAAGTAGGTCGACTATACAGGGTAACTAGTTATGCCTACTTAGCCGTGATAGTTTTCCTTTTCAATTCATTATATGTTCCTACTACGGGTTATACGCGGATTGCCTAGAACGCAAAATGACTAGTGTGTTGTTTTGCCCACATTGCAGTTTGACCACCGAGCATTATGCCCAAAACGCAAAATCATTTTCGTCGTTTTATCTTTACGTTAGCGATGTCGACGGGGCTCCTATTTCTGGTCTGATTCTGTTTGCCCTGCGGGCATCTGAAGAAAGCTAACGAACCTAACCTACCTATGAGTGGTCATTTTGCGTTTTAGGCACAAGGCACAATGCTCGGTGGTCAAACTGCAATGTAGGCAAAACAACACACTAGTCATTTCGTGTTCTAGGCAATCCGAGATCATCCGCCTACTACTGCCACGATTTTTTTCACATCCCCAGTAGTAGCCATTAGGCCAAATTAGGTCACACGCCGTGTGATTTTGGCCCGTGTGGATATGTGCCGGAAACACGACGAGCAATCAAATCAAGGTCACGCCGTACTAGATTTTCTGTGACCTTGCTTGGCCGTCCGCCGATTTCGCTCGTTCGGTGTCTCCTTTAAAATGACGCACGAAAAATCTATCCCATAGGCTGAAGCTGAACGTTGTAGTTTCTAGGCTGTCAATAGTTATTTGTTATGCAAGGCTGCAAAGCTGTTGTTTGGCGCAAGTGCTTGTATTGAAAGCCGAGCTCGTGAAGGTTTGTAAGATTGAACCATGAGCAAAGTACAATCCTGAGCATAGCGAGGATTTCACGCACGAGACGCCAAACAACATTGCTGCCGAGCGAAACACTACTTTTTACCTCACCACCGGAGGAAAATTGTAAATGTAATGAAATTCATTTGGACCTTATAGGTATTATTTGCATGGTAAACAGGATATTATATTATTACTCACATACATATATTGTCGTATCGCCGGGCCTGGTTCGTCACGCCGCTTCGACTAAACTCGGTTTTCGCACACCTCCGAGAGACGAAAGAACACGCTCAACCGCATAGAGCTAACGTTGATGCTATGATTTGATTTTACTAGCTGGTGTCAAACATCATCGGATTTGTTAGACAGACGACGTTCTGTACGTAAGTAGGCACTATTTTTTTTTGCATCGCTAATGATGTCTATTACGATGCCGATAAGAATGACGAATGCATCGTAATAGCGAATACGATAACGAATGCATTACGATTTTTTAATATACATCTAGTAAAATAAGACAATTGAGTAAAATCAACATTTATTTAAATTTTAGACAATTTACCACCTTATTTATCACCTAATTTACCAAATGTCATAATTAAAATCAATTTCTTTCAAATTCTTATTAAGTAAACATATTTTTTTTTAATTATTAGGTTCTACAGTAGCTGGTTTGATAGACAAATACTTATGGGCCAATTTTTTCAAGTTAGGAAATATACAGTATTTTTTCTCCAATAACTTGAGTAGTTTGTATCCATCTCTGCATTGGGTGAGCAAATTAAAAAGAAAATATGAAAGATCTGTCATTAGTGTTGCCAGCGCAAACATTCAGTGGTGTCTTGCATTCCTTTTCATGTTTTTGTTTTTACATCAAACTAGTTTTAAGAATTGTTATAAATCGTAATACTTTTTACGATACGGATGACCGTCAAATCAAACGATAACCTGCGGTTTACGATTATCGGCATCGGTATCGTTGCATCCTTAATCTACACCTATCGCTCTTTTTTCTGTCCGAGTTCACATTTATGATAATAATGAAACATAAATTATGATCAAAAGGAGACGCTCCACGGGCCGATATCGGCAGCACTAGGACTGCATGCAGGCCGCCGCGTGCTTCGGCCCGTGTGGATACATTTCGGAAGCACGGCGGTCAGCCAAATCAAGGTTACTCCATACTATAGATTTTCTGTGACCTTGCTTGGCAGTCCTGCCGATTTCGCTCGTGTAGCGTCTCCTTTAGTGTACGGCCCAATCATTTGCGTATCCGGTATATCTCTGTATGTCTGTTTTACTCGATTGGGATAGAGAAAGAGAGCGCGGAGCGGATTAATGGGCCACGGACCAGACAAAAATGGCGCGCATCAAAACTTTTTCCTGCGGTTTGCGAATAAATATTTATTAAATATTTGCCTATTCTATACAATTTAAAGTTAAGTGTTAATTAAAACGAATAATTTTACAAAATTTATCGTTTATGATTATGAAGGTACCTAGTTCGAAAAAGTTTTAAAAATTGCCATGAAATTAAGAATCCTAGACCTAAGAAGAAAATCCGTTCAATCCAATTTAAGAATACTTCGTGTTTCTGTTTCTACTTACTTAGCTTGCTGCGAGGTACAAAGTTCTCTTAATCGGTACTGTATATAAAATATATAAAACAAGAGTGCGGTAATGATATAATTAGTACAAAACACGCGTCAGACTACGCGACGTAATAAAATAAGTGCCACGTTACGATCAAGTGTTTAGAAATAAATAAAAAGAAAATTATTTTCAACTTTCAAGTACAGAATTAAGTTCATTTACCTATACCCGGAGAAAATAACCAGATGAAATGATGAAATGTTGGTATGAGTCTGCCTTATATAGTTATTTATTATACTGAGGTGTGTCATACGAGGTCATCTTATTATTATATTATCTTTGCACTCTCATGTTGTCACGTGTAGGTAAGGTTCAGGGATCAGCGTAGTGATGTGAGGATGGTTGATAAGTTGACTTATAAATATCTATCTACTCATTGCATGCGTCGGTTTACCCTGTTTCGTACCTTGGTCCCGATAATGGTAACAACTATAAGCCGTTGGAGGTCACAACTATGCTAGTCAGCCTACTGCGAGTCGTCGGTAACCGTTGTGAATGCTGGCCATAATCCAAGCACGGCAAGCTCACGGATCTCTTTTATGCGCTCGTTGCTAATATACCGCATTCCCGAATTAGCAGATTTTGCAAAATATCGGATTATCAATATATCACACTTGGGCTTACCATATTCCCGTTACACCAGGTTATAAAGTTGAAAAGTACAAATTCGTTATATTGGTAATGTGATAAATCAAGAATGTGGTATTTTGCAAAATCTGGTATTTCGGGAATGCGGTATATTAGCAACGAGCGCTTTTATGTAACTAAGCGGGTAATGCTATTTTGTACTGTAAACATATTATCTACCATGAGTACGGAGTCATTTACTTAAATTAAATACTAGATACTGATTCTACGTCCCGAACCATGTATCATGAAGATTGGTGGTCCCTCTGAGAAGAAACATAAAAAGTTATTAGTTTGTGACATTATGACTCGGGCTAGATCTATATTTTTGACCCGCAATTATTTTGTTCTCATAAAACTCTGTAGATGAAAGATGTTATTATTTTCATATTGTTGGTCTCACTATTTATGTCTGAATACAGATTTTAACTTATTTGTATAGGCACAATCAAAACACGATTATCTCTATCTCGCAGCCACATACCTATGTGATTGGTACCGATGGAACAAAACGTTACACGTGCTGGCTGCCCAGTTCCGCAATTTGCTTCCGGATCATTAAAATTAACCAACTCTTTGTCATGTATAAATATTGCAAAATATTGTATTACATTATTTGTACGTAATATTAGTAGTAGTATCATTATTATTTCACCTTTGTTATAAACAGAAGAACATAACATAAACATCATTCAGCTTTGGCGACGTAGCCCTCAATGGAAAATGAAGCAATTAGGGAAGATGCAGCTATAATATTTACCATTAATTTGTGACTAAAATTTGGAAAAAAGTTAAAATGATAGCTACTGAAGCGTTTTTATTTTAGTTTATACTAATTTTAAACAATAATTACGATTTGAAGTAAGTATTGTGAAACGGAACGTGTTTTAATCCAATAATCAGCGTGCGGTGACGTCACTCCTGTCATAAGTCAAAACTTAGGCAACTCCAACTCTATTACATCTAGGGAATAACTACGGACAAACAACTATTAGCGAGTGACAAACAGACGTGACGTCACAGGAACTGAAGGTAGATCCGTTTAGGCGCGAAAGATTAAATTGTCAGTTTGTAACAGGAATTTTTGACTATAAACTATAGTACCTATTGTAATTTTTTTACTTACTTTCGTGATCTCCACACGTGCTCTCCAAGGGCTCTTGAAAACTTAAAATGCCTCTGCTAAATAAAATGTGCTTTGTCCCTTTCTTACGACCACAAATGTCAAAGTGACAGATAAGGACAACGATTTTTAACGCCATTTTAATTAAAACAGGCTTGTGGGACGTTTATGAATACAGCCGGTAGAGAGAGAATAGGTAATAATGAAGGTTGAAATGTTTACTGTTTCTATGTGCCATATTGAAGAGGAAAGCTCCGGAGGTGCCCAAAAGTGTCCAAAGTTAATTAATCCCTCTAATTGACCTGACACACATATCACTAAATTGAATTTAGCAAGCAAATAACACCTGTTTATGCTTGTTTTCTCAACTTGTCGTAAGCCTTTGACAGAGTAGACTATGGCATCTTATGGCGAAAGTTAGAGAAAACAAGCATACCGAAAGAGTTAGTACACATCCTGAAATATTGGTATTGTATTGTAGCCAGCTAAATCAGGTGAGATGGGCAGACAGTCTGTCCTCCGAGTACAAACTCGAGTGTGGGGTACGACAGGACAGGGTGGGCTTACGTCGCCCAGGCTGTTTAATTTCTATGTGAATGAGTTGTTAGCTAGACTCAGCAGCATCATTGCGGGGTGTTACATATCTACGCCGATAACATGGTGCTGCTGAGTCCATCTAGGTATCAGTGCACTTAGAAAACTGGTGACAGTATGTGAGGGATTTGCTATGGCGCACGGACTGCAGTGCAGCCTACTTTTGTGGCTCCTGTTGTACTGCATGGGACCACCCTGTCGGTGGTCAAGGACTTTAAATATCTGGGGCATATTATAACACGTGATTTGACTGATGACCTTGATATAGAACGGGAGCGCAGGGCGTTGGCTGTCAGGGCTAATATGATTGCCCGCTCGATGTTCCACTGATGTTAAAATCACACTGTTAAAAAGCGTACTGCCAATAATTTTACTCGAGCAGCCTGTGGGTAAGGTACACTAAAAAAGCCTATAACGCCCTGCGTGTACTGCCAAGGTGGTGTCGTGCCTCGCTCATGTTTGCGGTGGCCCGCACAGACAGTTGTCACACACTTATGCGTAAGAAGATCGCCTCGCTGCTGAACAGGCTCAGAGGAAGCTCCAACAGCATCCTGGGGGTGTTTGCTGACAAGTACGACTGCCCTATTTTATACAATACTCGGTCAGAAAAATAAAAATGGTTGCTCAATTTAGAGTTAAGTATAAGATATAAATAAGTACGTGTCTATGCATTTACTAACCAACTTAGATTTATATGGATATTGTAAAATCTGAAATAAAAAAATATTTCAAATAATTTTAAATCATGTTTAATAAAAAACTTGGCTCTACGTACTATCTCACAACTGTTTACGGTGGAAGAGTTTCGAGACGTAGCCTATTTTTACATGGAATGTCTTTTTTATGAATGCAGCTCAAAATAATATATTATTGCATATAATTTGTATGAAAATGTTATTTTACCAACCGCAAACAACGTTTTAGTATCGTTTTCTAATGTATTGTACACCTAAAGCCGTAATTACATTACGAAGTTAGTGGCGTGAAATTAAATTTCGTGACACTAGTTTTACCAACAGTTTTAAAGAGTCTATCAGAGACCCGGCGCCGAGGCTTTGATGACTCGAGTTTGTAAAATTATTACGCGAAAGTACTCACGAAGTGAGATGCTGCATACAAACGATCGACATGAAGCTGGTAACGTATGCATAACACGCACACGTAATATGTGCAATCAGTAAAGTAGTTACGCAGGAAACCTAGCTCAAGGTCTTTTGTACAAGGTCCAGCGCACTCCAGCCCCGCTATTCTATAACATATTTTAACCTCACCTCACCGTTCATCCACAGCGAATACCAGCCTAAAACTAGACCCCTACATATCGTCGGGGATAGTGCAATACCGCGTAACTTGCACTAGTAAATACTGCGTATCTACATAAAACCCATAATGCGAAACCGCGTATTTAGCACTGGTAAATACCGCGTAACTAACAAGAATAGCCAAACTAAAATTTTCCTGCCAACGAATGTAAAATCCTGATTAGAATTATGCCAAGCTTCTCCTGTAAAGTTGGGTATTGTGTAGATACGCAGTATTTACCAGTGCTAGATACGCGGTTTCGCACTACGGGTGTTGTGTAGATACGCACTATTTACCAGTGCTAGTTACGCGGTATTGCACTATCCCCGACGATATGCTGTTTCTATGAACCGCGGGGTCAAGGTATATTTGTGGGCGAATGGTGAAGTTAAAACAAGTTGCAGAATAGCGGAGCTGAGCGGATCTTTTGATTACCGCGACCCGTTGTGGTTCACAACGGCGCATCGCTTCACGTAGGAAAATGCCGCCTCCGCTCGCTACGTCTCGATACCCCAGTGGCATAGAGTAAAATGCCTCGCTATATTCGGAGGTTTCGGACCTAGCCTTAGAGCATCAAATTACATATACACATTCGGGGCCAATGACGACACATATGCGTCAGACCGCCGTAGTCGCTTTCCGCTACATACGAGGAAAACCACGGGATCGGCTACGAGCGTAGCGCGTAGCGATTCTTGGCCCTGAATGGGTGTATAAGTAGGGTAAAATGGGAATATAGCGTGTATGCCCTGAGTGTCCGTCCGATGTTCATTTGTCGTTGAGTTACGTGCGAAGCCGGTATCGGTAGTCCGTTATCCGCGGGGCTGATGCTTCTGCTGCTGACTTTGCCTGCCTAACAAAGTTGCGTTACGTGTCGCCAAAACGTAAATTGATGCATGCATTTTTTGGTGAGATTTTTTAGAGTACGCCATTAATATCTAATATCCAAGTAGAAAATATAGGTAGGCACTAAAATTATTAGGTAAAATGTTATATGGGTTATTTGAACCCATAACCAATTTAAACGCAGAAAAAACTAACTAACTACTTGTAGTTCATTCACGATATTTGAAAATACCAGATCAGAATTTCTACCTACATAGTTTCCCATTGTTATCAGTGCTTGCATAAATAACCTAGTCACTTGCCAATGTAATATTATAGAGAAAGTAGACAGCGTGACGTATTTAGGACTTTTTCCTGGTCTCATCACATCGACTATATCTGTGATAAATTAAGTGTTGTTGGGCAAATTTTACCATATGAGTTACGAGTCCCCATAGGTACATTAAAATGTTTGTATTTTGCGATGGTAAATAGATTATATACTAGGGTATGCTCTTGATTGTTATGACCTTACATTTAAAACTTATTTAGTTTATTTACCTACTAGAATCCCTGCTATTAATATTTTGAAAACTGCTTGTGCCTATAAAGATTAAAAATAACTGTAATAATGACTACCGAAAGCTGTTTAAAAATTGTAAAATTCTTCCGTTTCTCTAAAACAAAAATATATTTAGCAATCAATAAATTTGATGTCCCAACTATTTTGGAGATCGAACTTAAAAATAACGCCTGCCAATCCTGCCATATATTCTCAACAGGCTCCTGAGGACATCCGACTCGAATCTAATGTACAGTTAGCAGCAGAAGTTGCTAAGCAGTCCTAGTGCTCAAGATGATCTACACACGAACTCTAATGTCAAGGGAATAAGGATCTGTGTAGGTCATTTTGAGCGTATTCTTTTGCTTAGCTACTTCTGATGCTGACTGTACGTATTTTCAAAAGAAAATTTAAAAAATATATATTAGATACACTATCTTAGACTTTATTTATATAGTAGCGTCGAACAAACCTAGGTATTTATAATGTAAAATTACTCTGGTTTTAAAACTCTTCCTGCAGACAAACTGTAACTTTGTGTTGTGTTAGATTAATAAATAAATAATATGCTTCGAAACGTTTACAGAAAAAACAGCCTGCGACAGACGGACAGACATCGAGTACGTTGGACCAATTTTGGTAAGGAACGAGGCAGCAGCAGTGCCCCTTAGCTGGTTTTGGCGGCACTGCCACTGCCACTGCCGTGCCCACAGATAGAAATGGTACACTGAAATGATCGGGAATAGAAAAACCGATCGAAGATGTAACTTATGTTGATATGAGCGCTTTTGCCAAACATAAAACATTTTTTTATGTCAATGATTCAATTGCCGCTCTACACAATGGAGTCATGGTCAAGTGCGAGTCGGATTTTAGTTTTCCCATACATTTTGCGACCTAGCGCCTGATGAAGGCAGCAAGCAATTCTTTAAAAGATCTTAAGTATTTATTTTATTCTGTTTTTTAGTATTTGTTGTTATAGCGACAACAAAAATACATCACCTGTGAAAATTTTGTTTTATGAGCGTTTTACGTTTTGTTATCTGTCAAAAGCTACTTAAACACGCTCCAAGGTCAAATTACTTGCCCCACTAGTGGATAAAATGCGTTTTTGCCCACTGGTTTTAAAGAATAAAAGACCGCTTTCCGAGGCAGTGAGGGGAAAAACTCTTTATCGGAACACAGACACCTACAGAAGATATTAGGTGATTTCTAAAACCCTTGGTTTAGTCCATTTTGCCCACACGTGAAGTTAAAACGAACTACGTATGAAGGCAAGATGGCAAAAAAGAACAAAAAAAATATCTGTCTACTTATGCAACTGTACGTCTACTTAAAACACTCATGTAGTCAAACCTAAAATGTTCGTCATTGTCTTGAACAACAATATCTTGTATGAGATATTGTTTATTTCAACTAACTCAAAAACCCTCATATCGGTAACGTGATAAAAGTGACGGCAGATCGAAATTTGATGTTTTTACATCAAAATACACAAAAATTAACTAACCTTGATAAAAATGTGTAACCGCTGCATGGCCGTTCCAAGGGCGCTGACCAACACTGAGTCATGTCATGAGTGAGAGGCGACTGTCAAGTTGACATAAGTCGGAAATAGATTGCGTTAACAGTTTGAAAGTTAATAATCCGGTCCGTTTTACCAGCAGGGTCCGTTTTACGTTCCTTTCCCCTACATATCATTATATTTAAAAGGAAAACTATCACGGTTAAGTAGGCATAACTAGTAAGCGATTAACCAACCGATCGAAGAACCTAAAAATGCACTAAGAAAGGCCAACTTTCATACAAATTCCGCCGACGCCATCGCACCATACAGACATGCAACTACGGAACCCCACACTGTGACTGGCCCGACACGCAACGGCCGGTTTTTATGAATTTGGATACAGATAGATCATTTATGGGTGCTTCTATTACATCCTTGGAACTGCTACATAGCTAGCTTATATTATATCACCAAGATGCGTGCCATAGGACTACTCCTTTCCAATATCCAAATATTCACGGGTGAAAACTCCAGCTCTTCTTTGTACGAGTACAATCTTAGTGTTACTAAAATCGATGGGATTAAAATAATTCTGTTGCGAAACGTCCTTAAAGAGATAACTTGTACCGCTTCTAATCGAGCACCTTATCTTCGCGAACTTTAATCCGGACCTAGAGGCCGATAATCGTAACAAACTGAACTAGGTAGGTAAATATAAATCTAACATGTCATGCTCTCTCGTTGTCGGCCTATAATTTATCTGTTTGTCGGTATTAAAAAAAAAAACCTTTAAGACCATTTTGATCCATATGTTGTTAGTGCAGAGAACCTTAAGAACTATGTTAGGGATATAAGCCAAGCCATACAAAAATAAATTAAGACAAAAAGTATTTCCTGGTTTAGGCTAGCCCTTCGCAGTGCCAAGTAAGTTCTCTACTTGGCCTGCCCTGCCAATAGCCACCTCCACCCAGTACTTCGGCGCTCGGCTAACGCCCTTAGAAGGCCGTTGCTACCCCCCCTGTTCTGTAACTTGTTTTAAGCTCACCTCAACGCTCACCCACAAATATATCTTGACACCGCGATGCGTAGTAACTAAGCGTAGGTAGAGGTCTAGTTTCGTGACGGGTGACCGGCGGGGTAAGCCGCATCAGCGCGTAGCGAATAACAAGCTCTGCTGTCGCGCACCCGCCTAAGCACTGACCAGTCAGCGTGAGAGTGACCCTACTCTTGTTTAACTAACGGCAAAAAGTCAACTGTTCTCGCCTCCGCGAACATTCCGGAGGCGCTGCAGTGCCTCGGCAGCCGCAACAGCATTCTAAGGATGTTATATGCCGTCTCTTTCTGAAAGCATTTGATAGAAAAAGAGGAATGTTTTATCCCAGTTATGACTTGATACTTAAACGCAATCGGGTTGGTTAATCTTATATGTGAATGCTACACTTGCCTAATTACGAGACTTAACCAAATATGTCAGTCCAGGGTTACGGTTCCACAAGTTTCAACAGTAGGTACGAAGCATTTCCATGTTATTATTGTTTAGTTAATGAAGTAATTGCAGTACCTATTTACTAAAGATGCATAGAATTTTCGGCTATTATTCGGTATTCGGCATTTTCGGCATGTTTTTAAATGTTCGGTATTCGGCCGAATTATTAAAAGCCGTTGGCTGCACTTCGTTTCAGCAGGGCTTAGATTTTCAATAGATACAAAATTTGTTTAATTATTTCAGTTGACTCGTAGAAAAAGTATTGTATACAATAGTTATATAATTTCGCTTTTTAAGTCTCGTACCTTAATTAGGCCATTCAGCAAGCTTCGTGACCTAAACGTGGTACCTACTCGACTGAAAAAGCATACGTTGTATAACGATTGCATAATATACTATAAATTTGGAACAGCTGTCAAAACTCACATGGGTCTCTAATCTAGTATTCATAGATATTTAAACAGTTATCGATGCGAAACGTCAATTCAGTATGTTTTTTTAAATATAAACCGCATGATATTTGATCTCGAGTGACATGAGAATAGGGACTTCATTCGTTTGTCTATGATTTAAAAACATGACGTAGGATTGAATTGCCGCCATTACTGTTGTCATTTCTTTGTTGGTTTTTTGCTGTTACAAAAGTAGAATTGTGAAAAGTTGTTTGTAACTCACATTTTAGTTGAAAATATGAGTAGTATTGACTCTGAGAACTATATGCACACTCCGCCGGATATCGTTAATGCAGCTACGATTGCAATAAATTATATTTTACAGGTAGCACTATAGTTGCAATGCAGGTCATTTTCCTACGGCTTCTGAACCCATCATAGAGTAGGTACTTATGACATGTCATAAGTACTCACACATATGTGTAGATAAAGTAGTGTATGAAACTGTACATAATTTGGCCTTAAAACACTCATGTAATCCTATTATGAAACTCGCTGACGATCATTTCATAAAACCACACTCGTATTTTAAGGCCTCTGATTATGTTTATAAGTTAATCATGTAATTTAGATCAAGGTATTAACGTTAAAAATGAGTGGCTTATTTCGCCGTTAAACGTAAGTTTGGCGAACCTAATTTAAGCCTAAAATGTACCATACTTTTTTGAGAAAATAAATAAATAAATGTATCAGTTGCATAAACTACTATTATCTCTCTATCATCTCTCATCTCTCATTTATAATAAATCTCTGAATTAAAAAAAGAATCAGTCAGTATCAAACTAAGCATTGTTCTGTTACGAATGATCTCAGCTTCCCATGAACGGAAAAAACATGTAACTTTTTTTATAAGCACATTATTTTTCGCGGTCTTGTTTACATTATTACTCTAGCTTCTGCTTAGGATAGTTTTTATCCGACTGCGACGATTAATTAATTTTCGGAAACATTTGACCTCATTAAATTATTCATTTCTTCTGCTTGAAATCGTAGCTGCCATATCTGTCAACTGTCAGTGACGTCAAAATGGCGGGCTTGCCATAACTATCCAACAGTCTTTCGTCGGGGATGCGGTCAGTGGTGGACGCCTTGCTTCTTGCTTCTGACGCTGATTGCATTACTGACGGCTCACCAAACTACTGAACAACGCCGCTTTATAAGCAAACTTGACATTGGCGAAATGACCTTAACGTATACGGAAGCCATTTTTTAAAAGAAGATAAGAACTATCCATCTGTAATAATTTCGATCCGGTGTTGTGATTTGTGATAGACCTTCACAACACACATATTAAATTCTTAATAATAAAAATAATAAAAAAGTAATCGATTCTGATATTAAATGTTAGGGGACAATCTTACACAAATCGACCTAGTCCCAAACGAAGCAAAGCTTGTACTATGGGTACTAGACGACGATAAACATACTTATATAGATATATAAATACTTAAATACATAGAAAACATCCATGACTCAAGAACAAATATTCGTGCTCATCACACAAATAAATGCCCTTACCGGGATTCGAACCCGGGACCTCTTGCTTCGTAGGCAGGGTCACTACCAACTAGGCTAAAGCGGTCGTCAGGAATATGAAAACTTATATGCGTAGAAATATGGAAACGTATATGCGCTAAATTCGTATTAAGGCGTAATTTCAATAAATGTATCAACAAATTTCAACGAAATAACGTCAAACATCAATAGTCTGACTCCATCCAGGCCATAAACATTAAAAAAAAAAAAAAAAAAAAATAGTCTGACTGTTCCTTTTTTAATGGTATGGCATAGCGCTGTTCTCGCGTTCAGCCATAAAGTGAAGTGAATGTCTGCAAGATTACACGCTAAGTATTTGTCACGATACTGCACGGCGATTACAAGACGGCGCGCAAGCTCTCTCGATATTTCTCGCACTATACGTCTCTTTCTAAGTGAGAATAAGAGAGAGACGGGTAGTTCGAGAAAAATCTAGTAAGCTCGCGCGCCGTCTTGTGATAGCCGTGCTGGTTTGTCAGTATTTATATTTATCAGCAATAAACAGTATGTATTAAATCAGTATGGAACGGGCCTTTTATTAACATTAATTATCAAGCGCGTCAGTATTAAGGCGCTATTATAACTTCGTACTTCGCGCCTTCAAGTTGACATTCAGCCAATATAGAGACACAGAAATTGACCAACATTCAGGAAAATACTTTTATCATAAACCCTGCAACACACATTTCATTAAGTTGGCAATGGCGGGAACATACACAAGATTTGGCAGAATGTGATAGTGCGATCTGCACGTCTAGCACACGACGGCCGCGACATACTCTCGATTTTTATCGCACTACACCTCTTCTTCTAAGTGTTCTAATAAAAGAGAGACGAATAGTGCGAGAAAAATCGAGAGAGCTCGCGCGCCGTCACGTGCTAGCCGTGCTGAAACATTACAACTGACTTAATTTTTGTTTAACAACTCGTGCTAATTGGGTAGGTACACGAATTTTTAAAAATGCCCCTTTACCTGAGAGTCGGAGTGACTCAAGATCATTTCAGTCATCTCGTTTTCCGAACAAAAAAAAAACAATTGATAAATAGATTGTTTTAGAACAATGGATGAAGGCATTACGAGAAACAGAATAATTCGGCCGAATATTCGGTTCGACAACCGCTGGACCAAATATTCGGTCGAATGTTCGTATTCGGGAAACCCATATTCGGCGCATCTCTACTAATTACTCTAATCGAATTACGACCGTTGGCAGTGCGTTGAGTAGAAACAAATGATATGATCGTTATTTCTCGGTCCAGGCCCTAGGCCTCAAATGTTGTATACCTACACAACACAGGCACACAACGCAACATTCGCAACGCAGGCAGGCGTTTACATTTGAAATTTATAATTTCAAATGTAAACCATCTAGTCTAGCTTTAGGCCGCGACTCCGTCCACGTGTAACTTCAGCCCCCATTTCGCGCTTTTAGGGATGATTTCCGGGATGAGAACTATCCTATGTCCTTCCCCGGGACTCAAACTATATCTATAGGTACCAAATTTCCTCTAAATTGATTTAGCGCTTAAGCGCAGAGAGGCAACAGATAGACGGGCAGACAGACAGACACACTTCCGCATTTATAAGATTAGTGCACCGGAAACGTAGAGAGAGATCTCGCGGCTTATTACCCAACATTCTGTCACCAGGACCTGGAATGGGCCTTCGGGATGACTTTCGACTATATTTTATCCCACGGCGTCGCCTACTGTCTGTAAGTATAATATGTGGGCGGCGTCGCGGGCAGTTCGTCCTTTTGAAAAAGATGATATCGATTGAGGTGGAAAGTAGATAATAGATATACGTCCTACCTAAGTGCCTACTTTAAAATTGCAATTTTGTTTCAGGGGTAGGCACTGGCGCCAAGATGACGGCTGTCAACGTCGTGCTGGGGTGCGTGATGGTACTCTTGCTCATTTTGTTCACTACTTGCGCTATCGCCCGTTATTATATTAAGGTAGGTACTTACCAAATTCTTTATTTAACCAGACCCCCGTATCATGGTCGGCCTTATCACGCGATAAGTGACAAGATAGAGCGTCTGTCTCATTCTATTGAACGGCGTCAGCCAGGGACGGACAGTCTATCTTGTCACTTATCGTGTGATAAGGCCGTCCATGCTAGGGGGTCAGCACGGCTATCATGCGACGGCGCGCGAGCTCTCTCGATTTTTCTCGCACTCCGTCTCTTTCGTCACTTAGAACAAGAGATAGAGTGCGAGAAAAATTAAGAGTATGTCGCGGCCGTCGCATGATAGACGTGCACTTCCGATTTTTCTCGCACTATCCATCTCTCTCTTAGAGAATACTTAGAATTAGAGGTAATAGTGTATAGTGCGAGAAAAATCGAGAGCTCGCGCACCGTCTTGTGAATGTGATAGCCGTGCAGAGGCCCTAACGCGAAACGAAAACGAATTTCGTTTGTGTATCTCCCTCTCTGTTGCACTTGCTAGTTCGAGCTTCAGAGAGGGAGATACTCGAACGAAGTTCGTTTACACTTCGCGGTAGCCCCTCAGGCCTACACGCAGTTTAGCGCGAAATTGCACTTATATCATAATTATAATCTGTGGTACCACCTTCCCTTGGTAGGGTTAAGCGGTCAGCACGGCTATCACGAGACGGCGCGCGAGCTCTTCCGATTTTTCTCGCACTATCCGTCTCTCTCTTATTAAAATACTTAGAAAGAGAGGTTTAGTGAGAAGAAAAATCGAGAGAGCTCGCGCGCCGTCTTGTGATAGCGGTGCTACTATGATGACAGGGCTTATGCCGGCACCCCACTGCGCTATGCGCTATTCGTTATTCGGCGTATGCGCCTGTATTCGACGCAGTGTGGACGGTTTATTCGTCTATGTTTGCCTTATTCGCACGCATAACGCATAAGCACGAATAGCGAATACGCGTATCCGTCGACTTGTCGATTTTTTGGTACACATCAAAGGAGGCGAATAAGCCGAATAGCGCATTGACTGCCCACACTTCGTTCACCCACTCATTTGCTCGCTCACTAGCGGCGGTCGTGTCTGTCGACGAGTTCGGTTTGAATCATGGAGTGGTCAAATGAAAAAGTTATACGATATCTAGTATAAAAAATAGTAAGCTGCTGCTGTCAACTCGTCCATCGCCGCTTTTGACATTTGCGACGCAAACAACACACATAATTTGGCAAACACGGCGCAGTCACATAGCGCAGTGGGGTGCCGGCATTACATAGGACCAGCACCGAACAGATCAAGGTCGTTGTCTATGATCCGGGCAAGAATAGTGGTGTAGGTACGGCTGCCCGATGCTCGCCCTGTCGTCTGTAGACGGCTTAGTGCCGCGTTGAGACACGGCGTAATAAGGCGTGACTGGCGTTTCCAATGTTTCTATAGTCGCCTTGTTGCCTAAAGTGGCCGCATCGTATCGCGCAACTTTACGCCTGTGCCTAAACGCGGCCTAAATTGTTATAGTCCAGTCAATGAACTGACAACTTGTATGGAAAAAATGTCAATTTTGGAAATAATTTATAATAGCTAATTTTTTATGTGTAACTGATATATTATCAATGAATTAGTTACCCAGCGACAAAATCCGACAAAATTTCAGACATCAAAAAAATAATAAATTAACTAGCTACTGAAAAGTTAGAAAAAATATTAATAAATATTTTTGTCTTTATTTTGGTTCATTTATATTTGCTCTATAATATTCAAGATAAATCGTACAAAAAAAGACAATGCATGCTTCATTTAAATCTACATAATTACTTCCGGGTGGATAGTTTGCCGGATTCTTGAATATATCATCTTAGAACAACATTTTAAAACGAAATCAACAAAAAAACGCTATTATAAATTAATGTTTTTCAAAACCGTATTTTGCCTGGAGTATTAGGGGGCTATTGGCACGCACCGCCGTATGCAATATCCTTCGGGAATAGTTTGTTTGGAATATCGATAAATATTTTAATTTGTACACTGTACAGTTTATCTTTCTTTCCCTAGTTCAGACAGTTGCAATGCACAGGTTATATAGAATTGAATAGTCTTTCTACTCGTATGATCTGAGTCGACAACCCGCAAGCTCGCGTGCCTCACATCATGAACTATAGGTTACGTAAGATGACGTCAGAATAATAATACGACAGTTAAACTTTATAATCCAGTCGCCTTGTCGCCTAACGTCGCCTAAAGTACAGGGTACTTTGCGTCAAATCCGGTACCTCGAGTGCCGAACTCAACTTTGTCAAAAATCTAAAACACCACGAAAACCCTAAAGGACTAGTTCTTGATTAGTAGGTACCTTCTCGGGACGTTTTTTAAAGAAGACTAAATTATATAATTAGAGCAATGTCGCGTAGTTGCAGTGTCCAGGGCTGTTATTCGCTACACTCTAACGCGCCTCACCCCGCCGGTCACCCGTCACGAAACTAGACCTCTACCTATGCTTAGGTTACTACGCATCGCGGTGTTAAGATATATTTGTGGGTGAGCGTTGAGGTGAGCTTAAAACAAGTTACAGAATAGGGGGGCAGGAGGCAACCGGGTATGTTTTTGAGGGCCTATGATCACGGTGATCCTGATCACCGTGTTTTTTAATTAAACGCGCCATCGACGCCTGTTTGTGTCGATTTACATGTAATTCGATGTAACCGGCGCCTTTTAAAAATGCGGTGTTGCAGAGCCACACTATTTACCTAATTTAAGAGGTTACCTGGCTGGTACTCACGAGTGTAATCTGCGAAGTGCTTCACTTCCTGTGGGTGTGTCTAGTACACAGTCGCTTCCGTCATGTTTGCTCTATGTAAGTAGGTATATACGCTGACTTTGTACGCTAGAGCAAGATGCACATACTTGCCGGCCACACATTGCCGTAACAATGCTGTCCGTTTAGAAGCCCCATTAGATTAGGTACTGAACACCAACTCTTTAGAACTATTTTAAGGCGACTTAACACGTCACGGCATAAAAGCTGAGACCTTTTTATCCGATTGCCGAAGGAGAGGAGGGTTATGTTTTTCGAGCGTATGTATGTATGTATGGGACCTTATTCTTTGGCACGCCCTACAGCCTAAACCGTTTGACGGATTTCGACATATGAGGTGTCGTTGGATTCCTCTTAATCGTGGGAGTGACAGGCTATAAAATTTGAAAAAAGCTGTTGGGTTTTTATAAATCTTTTAATTTCATTCTTGGATGCTGTTTCGTAATTAGTTTGTGCTAAATTAAATGCTGAACTACCTTACTGAAAGTGGAACCCTTAGAAGACAGATTTGAACGGATTATGTTATTGGTATACTAGCTACAGATGTAGTGCGAAATTATTTTCCTTCGTAATTATTCGGAAAAGTTCGTATTTATCGTGCCGTGCTCTCTCAAATTGCTTCTTATATAGAGTGGATAATCCGCAATTTAAAAATTCGATGTAATTTTAATCATTCAGATTACTTATAATAAGGTTGTATAGCCATGCCGAAATCTCGAAAACGGTTAAAAAATCCAATTCAAGGTATTATATTTAATATTTACCTGTACTTCATATCGGAAAAGTACCACATCTATGCGGATGATGTACAAATGTACATCTCATGCAAACCTTCCGAACTAGAGAGCACCATAGAAAACCTTAATGCGGACCTTTCAAGAATTTCTAACTGGGCAACAGAAAATGGGTTAATTCTTAACCCAAGCAAGACTAAATATATGGTTTTTGGCAGCAAACAACAGCTAGCTCGCACCAGTCTTTCAAATCACGTTATGCTTATGAATATGGCTATTGAGCGGACACAGGAAGCGTGCAACCTAGGTCTTTTGATGGATGGAAGCCTTCGTTATGAGAAACACATTGCCAATACAGTCAGAAGCTGTTTTTATAAACTCAAGGTACTGTACAAAATAAGACCATTTTTAAAAGAGAGCCTACGAATACAGTTAGTGGAATCACTAGTTTTATCTAGACTTAATTATGTGGACACTGTGGTTGGTCCACGACTTCTTTCTAAAACAAAGAAACTCATCCAGCGTGTTCAGAATGCCTGTGCTCGCTTTTGTTTCAACATTCCGTTGAGGGCCCATGTCACCCCATTTCTAAACAAGAATAATATCTTGAAAATGCAACACCGCCGTAAGCTCCATCTGGCTTGTTTGCTTTTTGGGGTATTGAAGCACGAGGCACCGGCGTATCTCTTCGAGAAACTCTCCTTTAATAACTCGTCTCGGTGTAGAAGCCGTCAGCGCGTAATATGTTTGGTGACTCCCCGACATGCTACTGCTGCTTTCCGAGGAAGTTTCCGCTATGCAGCCACGAAGTGCTGGAACAATGTCCCGCCGCCGCTCAGAAGGCTGTCGGACGTTAATAGATTTAGAATTAATCTCAAAAAATTCATGCAAGAACATCAGCATAAACAGGAGAATCTCTGTCTTGAAACTAGCTGCATTTAACACTCCCTCACCTGTTGGTTATGCCCCTTCTGCAATTCATTCATTTCATTGCCATACGGTTGCTGGACAACGTAATTTAATATGTAATTTGTCAACGTAGTTTAATTTATAATTAAGTATTGTTTTTGTAAGCCCAATTTCATGTCCATGCTGTTTTGTTTGACGTTTAGAGTTTAGTTTGTCTTGTCTTCTCTTCACTGGCGCTAGTGGTACTGTTCATGTATGGGCTGCGTTCATTTTTACCATTAAGGCCCATACGCACGTAGTGGTTTGTTGGGATGAAACTACTGACAGGCCAACAAACATTTATTATTTAATATTATTAAAAAAAACCGTTCATTGCTTTTTTGTGTATTTTTTATTTTTATTTTTTATGTTTGTATTTTAGTTAAGTATATAGGTATTTCCTTTTAATTGTTTTGTTTGTTACTCTCCGTGCTCTCACCGAATGGACCCTGCGGAAGACCAGCGCTGGCTGCAAAGCTAGCAACATGCTGAGCTGGGTCCATTTCGTGACAAAAAGGAAATGTGCTTTTTTTATTATTATCTGTGTTGTGTTTGTCACGAATAAATGTTTTGATTTGATTTGATTTGATTTGAAAATAGCAAATTCAAAAATAGAAACGACTCGAGAGTATTTTAGGAACGTTCAACAGCGAATTTCGGACGCAACAGGAATATCTAGACCAACAATTAGAAAATATTTGAACCAGGAAGAACAATACAGAAGTAATTAAAAATTCCAACACAAACAAAATTAAGCTGGGTAGACCACGCAAGAAATTCTATTTAGATCTTGATGATTTTGACTACGCAGTGATACGACGAATGGTTTATAACTTTCATCTCATTTATAAACAGGTCCCTACTATAAAAGTACTAAAGTCCAAATTAATAGAAACGATGAATTTTAAGGGCTGCGATTTTACACTAAGAAAAATACTTCGCCAAATGGGTTTTTTATTCAAGAAAATTACTAATAATAGGAAAATGCTGATGGAAAAAGATGACGTTAGACTTAAAAGAATAAAGTTCATAGACCTTATAAGGAAGTACAGATCGGAAGGCAGAGATATTGTGTATACTGAAAAAACCTATGTTCACACATCCCATTTAACAGGAAAGTGCTGGATCGATTCTACGGATAAAGGAGTGAAACAGTTAATTTCAAAAGGTCAACGTCTAATTATAGTACATGTAGGTAGTGCCAAAGGATTTGTAGCGGGTGCTCTACTTATGTATTAGTCTACTGATAAAACTGGTGATTATCACGATGCCATGAATAATATTAATTATGGAAAATGCTTACGGAATCAACTTATTCCCAACTTGTCTCCAAATTCTGTACTAGTAGTAGACAATGCTGCTTATCACAATAAATATGTGGAATGTCCGCCCAACTCTAATACCGCAAAGCCACTTATGATAAACTGGTTAAAAAAATACAATATTCCACATAATTCATCGTCAACCAAAATACAATTATACGAAATTATTTGCCGGCATAAAGAAGACTTTGTAGAATATTCCATTGACAAAATTTTACATCAACATGGACACGAAGTGTTAAGGTTACCTCCATACCACCCCGACTTCAACCCTATTGAAAATATATGGTCACAGATAAAAGGTTATGTATCAAAAAGAAACATAGATATGAATTTGGGTACAGTAAAAAAAATAATTGAAGAAAACATAAATATTATTGGCCCGGAAGAATGGAAGAAAGTTTTTGATCATGCTATCAAATGTGAAAATGAATACCTCTCACAGGAACACTCTATGGATGATCGCATTGATAGGATTGTTATTAACGTCAATGACAGCACTGACGAATCTGACCATGATATGACTGACTCAGATTGTGAAATAGACAATATTGAAAACATCGATCCAAATACGATGAAATTGCAATGTTAGGTAGGTATAGGTAGTTTTACCAAAGTTGAAATGAATGAAACCACACCCAGTTACATTACGTACTGATTGCAAGAAAAACGAATGAACGAAGTGATTGAGTCAATGTGAGAATCTTAACAAAAAACATTTTGTCATCCCATCAGTTCGCTGCGGAACTTGCAATCGGTACGCAAAAAAAACACCAATTTTTAAAAATCCTATCATTCATTACAACGGTTGTGTGCGTGGCGATAACTTTCGTGAAATTGCCTATGAAACCTTTTGAATCGATTGCATACCTCTCACACGCAGGTTATTTTTAGGTACGAGAGAGACGCCAAAGATAAAATATAATAAAGTCCTTTTAATTATGTTTTAAAGCGGAGATAATGATTTGTTTAGTAGTGACAATAAAACTGATTATTTTCGAAGTTACAGAAAGTGGTTTTAAAAATCCCATTTTCAGTACCTAATAATTGTTGCGGTTGTAACATCTCTATATTATACAACAACATTATTCATTTTGACATTTGACACTTAACAATAAAGTTCCATATTAATGGGTATGAGAATGTCACTGATTTAATACGATAATTCATTGACAGTTCGGGTGTCATCGTATTCCGATAAAGATCCGAGTTTTCCCGAAGGAAAATAATTTTGCAATACATCTGTACCGTCCTAAGCAACCTGACGTCCTAACCGTAAGCGTCCTAACGCATTCTGACTACGAGTCTCATAGTCAGATGCGTCCTTTTTTCTTAAGACGGCAGTATAGTAGTTTGTATTACTAGGGAGCGAAATGGTTATTGTAACGAGGGTGACTGATTGAATCTTGAGCGTAGTGAAGGATTCAAGCAACGTCGCCCGAAGTATAAATAGCTACCGCGTAATAAATATACTCTTCTTTTCAGTCCTTCCATGATAATTAAAAACACGATTATTACAGGAAATATTTAATTAATAAGATCCAAATATTATGGGACGGCCCCGTAAGGATTGGTATTTTTCAACGAATGATCTTCTTATCCGTTTTTAACCCCCGACGCAAAGAGAGGGGTGTTATAAGTTTAACGTGTCTTTGTGTCTGTGTATCTGCGTATCTGTGTATCGGTCTGTGGTATCGTAGCTCCCAAACGGATGGACCGATTTTAATGCGGTTTTTTTATTCGGAAGCCGATGTGATCCCGAGTGTTCTTAGCTATGTTTCATGAAAATCTGTTCAGCCGTTTTAGAGATATTGGACTTTAAAATGAAAATGTCGGGGGGTTTTTCAACTTTTTTAAGTTGTAGGTTATAGTTTTAATATCCACCTTTACTAGTTTTATATTGTCCGAATGTTTTTGTATATCGCCAACAGTAATTTTTAATAGCCATCAGCAACTCCGAAGATTAATGCCACTTGCAAAAAGCAATGTTTTACCTAAGAACAAGGTTTAGTGTAATATAATATTATATAATAACCGTAAAAAAGATTGGCTTTGTCATACAGACATAGCGAAACTATAAGGGATAGTTTGACTATACGGAACCCTCAGAAATAACAAACCATTACAACTAAACTATCAAAATGTTTTCTTTAATAATAATAATAAGAAAAAACAAAGATGTTAATTTTTGCCCCTTGTGTTAATACTTACCTCAGAAATGCCCCGTTCCCGTATTAATACCCCGTGGTAAGTATTAATTTCCGACTTTAACCAGAAAAACTGTTTTGTTGAAAAAAAGTCTACTTCTTGTCAAATGTATACAAATAAAATTACACGGTAGCTGAATAATTAAAGCATCATTAAACAAAATATATGCTAAGTCGTATTGAAGTTATAGAAGAAAATATAAATTTTGTTAAATGTGGCCCCGTCCTCCACTATAGGTACTTAAATTATTATAAGTAATTATGTTAGCTTTAACTGGTGTTCTTTAATTAAGAATGTACCTAACTATTTATCCAATGATTTCTATATTACCTAATCATTTCATTGTTAACTTCAACATGACATCGTGTCGAATCCATAATTAATTAAAAAAATTAATTGTTTCAAAACGTTAATTTAAGTTATCACCTATTTGTGCATGCATTTGCAGGTAAGTACCTGTATAAGTGCAAGTGTAAGTACACATATAAATCTAAGGCGTCATTTAAGTGATTCACATATCATAGGATCTGACATCATTTACTAGCACACACTACACTAAAGGCCTGCGCAAACCGGCGGAGCGCAGCGCAGATCACCTATAGGAGGATCCTATAGGTGATCTGCGCTAGAAATCCCAGTCCGCCATCACGAAACCTTCGACACAATCGACTCGTACAAAAACAAGTTTTCGAGTGTTGGTCGCTAGTGGAACGGAATGTATAATCACCGATCATGGCATGCCGTGGGATGCCGTGGGATGGGGTGCCGCGGCATTGCGGAGGTGCTTGCGGTATCAAAATGCGTGTTCTCCCCGTCGTCCGCCGAGTTGCGCCAAGCCTTCCCCACCCGCAGCCCAGCTACCCCGGCGCCCTCGGGAGGCCTCGGCGCATAGCGGGGGATGCCGCGGCATGCCGCCGCCTACCGCCGCGGTATCCTCTAACATGCTCCTCGATGCCGCGGAGTAGAAATCCCCCGTGATGCTCCGAGGTCGGTCTCAGAGCATTTAAATTTATACCTTAATGTAATTAAAATAGAAAAGAATATACATTAATAAATTTAAAGTGATCTGCGCTGCGCTCCGCCGGTTTGCGCAGGCCTTTAAGCGGCTACGATAGGCACCTATAGGTACGAGTATAGTGCGAGTTCTGTAACAAGGTAAAGATTGCAAAGTGAAATAAAAAAAATCTACATGTAGGTAGTGGTGTAGGTAGACGTTTTATATCAATTTAAAAAGAAGTTTCAGAGCTATCGTTCGATTAATATTTATTTAACCAGGTTTTAATATAACTAACTTGAATAAAAGAAAGTTTTTATTTGTTAGTCGGAAAAAGTTTTGTCGGAAATATATGTACGAAATATTTACCGTTAGCTTTTCGGTGAAGAAAAACATCTCGAGGAAGCCGGTCTAATCTCAATAAGGTCGTTTTCCCTCTGGGTTGGGGGAACATATAGCAGTCGCTTTCGTAAAACTAGTGCCTATGCCAATGTCAAAGTGGACCCCGGGCTCCTTTAGGGCACAACCGGGAATAACGCTAGTAGGATCGAGATTAAGCTTTTGTCATGTAGTGTCTTATATGGAAAGTTCAATCTCGCAATCTCGCGTGATCTCGTACGAAAATGATCCGAGTCCGAGACTCAGTCTCATAAAATATGGATTGAGATCTCGCGAAAGCGAGATAGCATTCTTTCAAGAAAACATACAAGATTTAACCCCGAATGCAATATTCCGTATACTTATTTCGTGTAGGGCCAGGAATATAATATCGCTTACATTAACATAATATTAATAAACAATTAATAAAGGTAGGTGTGGTACCTACCGTTGCACTTGTTGCAGTAAACAACTGAGAGTTGAAAACCTACCTACCACTAATTTACCTACTTTGCTTGCTGATGTTGACACTACTTTGCACTATTTCAAATAAAGTAAACACATCAAACTGGTTGTTCGAAACGGACTGTTTAAGATCGTCAACTTTAAGCTTCTAACTAGAATGTCACAGATCATATGAGTAGGAAGCAGTGGATGGCGGTGCGTGAAAATGTTCTGTGGGAAACCCGGAACAATAAAAGTTATGAAATAGTTTAGAGCATAATACCTAGAAAGGCTTGCTTAAGTAGTTATCCTACTAATATTTTAAATGCGAAAGTTTGGATGTTTGGATGTTTGGATGTTTAGATGTTTGGATGTTTGTTACTCAATCACGCTTAAGCGGCTTAACCGATTTGGATGAAATTTTGCACGAAGATAATTTATAGCCTGACTATACTAAAATATAGGATAGTTTTTATTCTGGGTACACGCAGACGAAGTCGCGGGCGGAAGCTAGTTTGTTATACAAGGGTGCAAAGTTGTATTTTACCCGCGAGTGTGGAATCGAAACACGAGCAAGCGAAAGGATGCTATAGTTGAACCACGAGCGAAGCGAGTGTTTCTAAAATAGAACCCTGAGCGAAGCGAGTGTTTCAACACACGAGATTTTGTATTATGAGCGTTTTATTTTTTGTTATCTGTCAAAAGCTACTTAAACACGCTCCAAGGTCAAATTACTTTCCCCACTAGTGGATAAAATGCGTCTTTGCCCACTGGTTATAAAGGCTAAAAGACGGCTTTCTGAGGCAGTGAGGTGAATAGAGAAAGGGGGTTTACTGATAATATTAAAGTTTTCACTTTTGCCGGCACTCCCGGAGTGCAACCCGGTCTTTTTTTACTGTACCTCCCCTACGCCTAAAGTGGGGATGTCATTTCTTTTTCTCGTTAAACTTATAGGATAGTGAGGCGTACCGTAGGATAGCTTGTCCAAAAATAAGTATTATGGGTTTCTAAAAACCATTTTTCAACTGAGTGTTTTATTGCGAGATATTGGGCTTTGAAGCCCTAATTTTTGTTCGAGTCATGTTCTTGAGGCAACTACGGGACCGTACACTGCGCGTGGCCCGACACGCTCTTCCCTGATTTTTTTATTGTTGAGCCCCGGCAAATCTCGTGGCGTAAACTAAACGCGGTACTCGATTTATATGATGCCTTCATTTTTTAGTGATTGTATTTTAAGATAGGTAGATTGTATATTAGAGATTTGCGATTAATCGTAATTTTGTTACAGTTTGTATTATTTGTGGTGGCTGCGCTGGTGTTTTCTTCAGCCCCGCTTCCTCTCATGCTGTTCAGACCGTTCAACCCCAAAAATGCATTGTAAGTACCCAATCTGCAACATTCTTAATATAGTGTTTAATTACCAAAACATTTTAAAATGCACACGTAACAGCAGATGTTAAATAAGTAAGCAAGTACTTAGTGTCGGTACTCTACTATAATATATCAATCTCAGGCACTCTATTCCGTTAATAAAACTTCATAAAATGACTAATATTTTAAGTACCTATAACTGTTTTATAAAATAAATATTTATATAAAAATACATTACACATTTTCAATTCACTGTTATTGCTAATTTACTATTTATTCTCAAAAAGTTGTGAAACAAACAAAACAGTCAATTTATATCTTCATATCATTAGATACCTATACTTTAACAGCAATATATTATAGTCCAAGTTCATTTTAACCGACTTCAAAAAAAGGAGGAGGTTCTCAATTCGGTTGTATTTTTTTTTTTCAATGTTTGTTACCTCAGAACTCCGTCATTGATGAGCCTGAGAGATTTTTTTTGTTTGTAAGTATATGCTTCCAGGTGGGTCCCATTTTTTTGAAAATTCAATTGAATGATGGGATCCATGAGGAATTGAGGGAACTCCTCAATTATATTAGGCACGCGTGTAGTGATTTTGGTATTTTCTATTATAACTCGTGTATTTACATCCGGAAATCATAAAATGGTGGAGTGGAATTGATGATGAAGACCACAGATGACTTATGGAATTCCTCAATTATGTACTTAAAAGTACAAAAGTATATCACAGATTCTGATAAGATTCTGTTGAAATAGCAACTAATGAAGTGCCAAGGGTGATCCTTGTGGAATTGACGGAAGTCCTCAAATATTATCGGGTCACATACAGCGATTGGGTTTTTTTCTATAATAATCAACGCATTTGCTCTCGGAAATCAGTTCATGAGGTAAATTGGGGAAAAAATGTTCTCGTGGCTTGGCGGAGTACTAAATTGAAGTCGGTTAAAACTTTGTTTTTAAAGTAAATTATTTAGTCATCTTCATAACGATAAACAAATGATAGTTCGTGGAAAATTAGTTTAGATAAAAAATTGTACTTACTTACTGATGCAGTGGACCTATTTCAACAGGACTTGTCTATGGTTTTTTACTAGGTAGAAAAACAGTAGTTGACAAATATAATGTTATTGATTTAATATGTCTAAAAATATAATAATAAAAGGAATTATTCGTTTCGTGATAAGACTGTTTTAACGCACAGGTTCCTACACTTACCACTTCAAATCTTGCCTTTAGAACAAATAAGATATACTTACCTATACAGTAGAGAGCTAGGGAGACACGGGAAGCGTGGGCAACAAAGAGATCTCTTTCCATTTACATGTTGTGCCTCGCGGGACCGAAATCCATGTCACCTAAGATACATGATCTTACTAGGTAGTCTTCTTCTTAGGTGACATGGATTTCGGTCATCTATGTATAGGCCCGTTACTAGCTGCTTTAGGTTCGCCACATACACGCCGAACGAACTCGCCAGCCAGTATGTGGCGAACCTAACATGTTTTTACCTTGCCTTTTATCCGGCAGAATTCCAGCGGCTCTCCTCAGATGGACAGCGCGGCTGCTTCTTGGCATCCGCTTCGAAGTTCGAGGACTAGAGCACATCGACAACTCGAGGGGCACGGTGGTCCTTCTGAACCATCAGAGCAGCCTTGACCTCTATGGTGAGTTTAAGGAGTTGGCTTTGGCAGTGATTAGGTACTACCAGTAATATTTTACAAACAGTAGGTATGTGTTAAACATAAAAAATGAATGCACTTGTCGAATTGGTACGGATTGAAAATGCACAGGTTGTTGGGAGTAGGTACAAACGAGCGTATTTTTATGTAGGTAGGTAATGTGTTGTTGGCGTTCGCTCTCAAAAACTTCTCCGAGTTTGCACCGATTGCAATTTGAATATTTCGGTGAATATGTATGAAACATGTCCAACGCTATTTCGCAAAAGAGGTATATTTATATAGTAATCGACGAATATGGTGAAAATAAATTAATAATTTGCTTCTCTAAAAAACTCCAAAGATTGCATGCTGAGAGCCCGAAAATTATAAGCCAAATAAATAGTTTTTTTCTGGAACCTAGACATCACCACCTAGACAGACAGACACATG
Source organism: Epinotia bilunana (assembly GCA_947049275.1). NCBI lineage: Eukaryota > Metazoa > Arthropoda > Insecta > Lepidoptera > Tortricidae > Epinotia > Epinotia bilunana. Next base: position 11,352,339 of record OX346252.1, read on the forward strand.
CTTATGAAACGTATACTCGTATAGTAAGTACCTTCTAACTAATCTAATTAAGTAGAGTAGTTAAGTCTGGGCCTCCGACTCAGTTCGGTTTTCCCAGTCGGACTTGACCAATTGTTTTAATGTAGTACACAAAGTATAAAGTGAAATATAATTTAATTAAAATCCAATTTGAAGGGATGTCCTTGATAAGGCATGGTCTGTTCAATATTTCTGGCTAAATGGTTATGCTCTATCCACGTTTCACAATGGTAAAATGATGTTGTTATATAAAGAAAGGTCGTAACTATTAAACAAATTACTAACTGAAATGCAGAACACTTAGAAAGTCAAAGTTTTGAGCAATCATTACTTAGAGTAACTTATGAAATGCAGAAGACTTATAAAGTCATATTTTTGAGCAATCATTACTTAGAGTAAGGTTACTTCCATATTCTACTTAACTAACTCCTGATTATAATTTCATAATATGACGGACCAACGGTGGTCGTTCTTTTATCGTTCATCACTCTCCAAATACTCGTACCTATTCATGTAGGGCTTTAAAAAATAACCATAGAAGTGTATGGCAATATTTTGTGTCACAACGGAACTTTTTAACTACTACCGATTAACCAGGCTAACTACTGGCCAAGAATTTGTTCCTCACCCTTATACGGATAGATAATTATGGATTATTATTTTTCCTTAAAGTGCTGGCAGTTCTCTGGCCGCTGATGGCTCGTTGCACGGTCATCGCCAAGCGCAGCATGCAGTATTTGGTGCCGTTTGGTACAGCTTCTTGGATGTGGGGCACGGTTTTCATCGACCGCGGGTCCCGCTCGGCACACGACGCCCTCAAAGTACAAGCAACAGCAGTCAAGGATGAGAAGGTGACGCAAAACTGTAGTTCAAAAGCCATTTTGATTGATATCAATATGTACCCATTGTCGATTGTGTCGCCTTGCTAGCGGGCAGCACGGCTAGCACGCGACGGCGCGCGAGCTCTCTCGATTTTTCTCGCACTATCCGTCTCTCTCTTATTAGAACACTTAGAAGAATAGGTATAGTGCGATAAAAATCGAGAGTATGTCGCGGCCGTCGTGTGCTAGACGTGCAGGTGAGCGCCGTAGTCGGATCTGATTCGACCAATCGACCTTTCTTGCTTAGCTGATTAGAAACTGCTTAAACGCCTATTCGCGAGGTTCATACATTTTCGTTTCAGTGCTAAGGAATAAGGTACCTAAGTGCAAAAGTGTAAAAATAATACAACAATCTTTGAAGTAGACTGTATTCGCCTATCACCGGTGCATTATTAAAAAATGACCTACACGCACTATTTTGCAAATGAAAATATATAGTTCAGTAGGTACCCCATTGACATGTGACCTGAGATATCAGCTGCATAAACACTGTACAGTGTACACACGTGTGCCTTGAATAGCAACCAAGATAGGTATGAAAACAATGTATTATTATTGTTGTTTGCTGAGCCCTGTTTTGTTGTGTTCTGGTTCTTGACGTATACATACATACCTATAGACATAACTATATACCTATTTACGTGTGTGTTTTTATTTTTAACCCTTAGGCGCATATAGTATCAATCACTTTGCTTGTGGAATAGCTTATGTACTTGTACAATTAAATTCGCGTCACATTTCAGACTCCGTGTCTAGTTTTACAAAGAAATTAATTTTATTACTATTTGTATAATTTCAGTTGTATCATTTTTGAGCATCTAAGGGTTAAGTTTCTCTTTACTTAGGTATTTATGAGGCCCACCCAATGCTTTCAGCGCTATTTTCTGAGGTTCTTACTGTGATTTACAGGTTTTTTTTAATAATGGCTATTGGTGTTCGTTAATACTGGTTAAATTAACTCGACTGTCGTGCGGTCAATAAGTATTATGAAATAAAGAAATAATTTGAATTGAATTCAATAAACATAATAAGATTTTAAACACCTTCGTTTTAGATGTAATTAAATTAATTTGTTGACATAACATTCAATATAGGTAATGTTTGATGGCATTTAGCACAACAACCGACAGAGACGCAGTTATACAGTACCCTTACTTTTGATTATACCTGCGTCTCTGTCACTTTTGAGAAATTGCATCGTTTGTAGTGTTTTAACGACCTGACTTGTGTTTGCTCGAGTCTCGGGTTAGGTAACCGCCGCTTCAATAAAATTTCAGCACTTGCTTGGCAGTCTTCGTAAAGAGTTTGGCAATCGCAATTAAACTTAGAAATAATCACATTATAAAAAAATTGAGCACACTTACTATTTTATTATTAATATTAAATAACTACATAGCATAAAATGTAAAACACCTCCTAGCACTATCATAGCTATTAACTTTCGATTTGATGAATCCGTTTGAGTGCTACGATGCCACATGCAGTTCGACACACGGACACATTATTTTTTAACTTGTCAATTTTCTGGAATGGGAATAATAATAAGTGATAATAATGAGCAAAATAAAAATTGCTACAACACCAATATTTTATGCTTTTTTTATATATTTAGTTGATAATAAAAACAAGAAATAAATAATATACCAGTAAAAACTAAACAACAAATTAGAAACTAGGATTAAAATAATAATTATAATAATAATATTTATAATTATTTTGTTTTGTTTCTTAGTATAAAATTATGATTATGATTTATGACTATTACAACTAACAATAAGTGATCTGCAGGTCGATCACGTAGCGCATTGTATGGACGTAACTACGTTAAATATCAAATTTTATATGGAAAAATGACAGTTAAATTGTCCTAACACGAATTCGTAACGTTACGTTACGTGATTAGTGATTGATTACCCATCTGAGGCTCTAGTATAAGTTTTAACGAAACAAAACGTTACGACCGCGTTCGCGTTTAACTGTCAAATCCCATACAAATTGAGGGTAAAACGCAAACGCGATCGTAAAGTTTTGTTTCGGTAAAACTTATACTAGAGCCTCTGATTAGCTCAACATTTTAGTTTGCGGATTGATTGAACCCACAGTTTTCCATAAAGCGCGCTACTATTACTACTTTCAAGAACAATGAAGGAAATTACCGACATTTGGTATGGAAAGTATTGACCGTACTGTATTTTAGGTATATCTAACAAGCATGATATACCCTTATTTAGAAACAGCACCAAATTAAAATTATGCAAGACTATTTGTGACCTAATGTAATAATGAAGTAGGTACATCAGTACCAACAGTAGATTTACAAGCTAGTAATTTTTAGAATCTGTAAATAAATCTGCAAATGCGACTGCTGTGATTGTTCTACTCAAGTATTTATAGGTACATTATTCTCGTTAACACGATCTAAGTTATTTGTTTGTTTTTCAGCCCAGCACTAGAACGAGGAAATCGAATCATTTCCTTACCTACACCTACTTTGCTCAAATTACGGGTTAGCTATATTTTATAAATTAACGAATAAAATAAAATAAACTTTATTTGCAAGAAAAGACTTAGGGCATGTCCATATCTTACGTCATCTTTTTTTTAAATGACGACCACCATCCAATGGTACGTAATATATGGACAGCCCCTTTTATAAGGTACCTATCTAAAGGTAATCAAGTATTAAATTCTAAGGTGTAAACAATTACGTATGTAATAGTATTTTTCTCAAAAATGCTATGTAATGTTGCCATAACATCGCTAAAAAGACTACAGCAAGTGGAATATACCTACCGAAGACTTATTATAAGTGTCCAGTAAAACGCGAGATTTTAAACTTGGAATCAATATTTGTCCAGAGGCTCTAGTATGTTTTACCGAAACAAAACTTTACGATCGCGTTTGCGTTTTACCCCCAATTTGTATGGGATTTAACAGCTAAACGTGTTCAGTAAAACTTATACTAGAGCCTCTGTAGTAAGTACTTATGTAATTCCTATTACGTATCATGCGTCACCGACCTATAGAAAAAGTGAGGGCAATGAGTTCGTATATGAATTTATAAAGATAATTAATAATATTAAACGTTATTTTATTTCAAATATATTCTTATTAAAAGTATATTTTTTAACATGCATACGACTAATTGTTTTAAAATTACACTTGCAAATTATTCCCAGAATAAATTTAAATGAAAAAAAAGTCAGCACTGTTGGCAGTATAAAGAAACCGAGAAACTCATGAACTCATGATGCATTTATAAAAAAAGTAGCGACCAGGTTAGTGCGGAATAGTACATTGTGATACAAGTGAGGTATGTTGATAATTACATCAGAGGCGGAATTATCACGCAAGCCGCAGGTGAGCGTGATAAGAGAGACAAGGATGTAATTATCAAAGCTCAAGTTTTACGTTTTTCAACACATTTTGCGAAGAAGAGAGATAAGATGAAAATTTTATAGGCCTGTTAAGTTATTTTCTTTACTTATCGATGGCAACAGGTTTTTACCCACATGTTATATTACATCGCCAAGAATTTCCAGTGACGTCCATTCTTTTTATCACTCGTCTAGTCACCACGAGTCAACATTTTTGTTAATAACCAAACACGCATTAACAATGTTTACAAATATCCGTGAAATAACCTATAATGGCGCGCAACAGTTTTTTTCGTGAAGTTTGCGCAGATATCTCTAAACAGTCAATACAAAACAAAATAAATATTTTCGTTTTAAAATGTTATTTTTATTAATTCATGTAAAATAGTATAATAAGTGAATAGTTTTTACTAGTTACATTAAACGTTTCTATATCATATCTAAAAAGGAATAGTCAATTAATTAACAAAAAGGATTTAATTTGTTTAGTCGAGTAAGAATCCATTTGCCGAGAATTAAAAAAAAGCTGTACACACTGTAGTTTCTGTACAACCTGGTTAATTTAAGAATGCACCGTGTGCATGCATACATCTTACTGCAAGGTGCCAACGTGACTTAATCGGGTTTATGACCATAATATACAAGTGTCGTAATGTTATAAAACACGCGTGTTTAATATCTAGGATTATGAGTCTAAAAGCGACACAATAAGAGGTACGTTACGAGCCGTTGTGTTGAAAAAGTTTGAATCGCAGCATTCAAACTTTTCCGCACTACTTTAGTTCATACTTGTGTCGTGTAAAATGGTGGACATAAGTTAAGATTATTGTTGATATTCTGAATTATTTTTCCCCTCACTGCCTCGGAAAGCCGTCTTTTATCCTTTAAAACCAGTGAGCAAAAACGCATTTTATCCACTAGTAGGGAAAGTAATTTGACCTTGGAGCGTGTTCAAGTAGCTTTAGACAGTATAACAAAACGTAAAACGCTTATAATCATACGTCGTTATCGCGGGTACAAAAACGATTTGACAGTACAGAAAGATTATGAAAAACAAGCAATAACAGACGCGAAACTCATTTTGAGGAACATCTATGCGTAGGCATAGGAGTAGTCCTACGAGTTTAAAATGTATCACACATTAGGTATCTAAATCTTTGTAATCTATTACGAAAACCAAATAATACATGTGAAAAATACACGTTAGTAAAAATTACACACGTTGTTTTCTTATTTTTTAAATAGACTTTCTTCTAAGTAGGTATGCGTTTAATTAGTAGACGATAACAGTTATCTTCACACAAGTACGTATATATTGTTAACATTGTTAAAAAAAGACGTTAAAAGACAATTAAATCTACTTATTTCCTATGTATAAACTTGTTAACTAAACAGATGGAAACATAAGACAACAGTTTAACCCATACCCCTTTACGGCTGTATTTTTTATTGATCTTTTCTAGGGAAAACTCTCCTGTAAAGAGCTTCTTAGATGTTTAGTAGCTGTAGGCAGAATACGTCCGTTTCTACCAAATAGACATTCTGTTTTATCTGCTCTTTATCTGATTGGTAATTGTACCCGCGATAACGACGTATGCTTATAATACAAAAAAATCACAGATGATGTATTTCTGTTGCCGCTATAACAACAAATACTAAAAAACCGAATAAAATAAATATTTAAGAACTTTTAAATAGGTAATTGCTTGTTGCCTTCATCAAATCATCAGGCGCTGGGTCTCAAAATGTATGGGAAAACAAAACGCAATGAAATTAAGGCGGGATTTAAAAGACTATAATTAGTTTGTGTGATTTTGTGATTTATTACAATTCTTTGTTGAGACTGGTCTGATTCCGAAGAAGTCGGCACTCCTCACTTAAAAACGGTGGCGGAGTTAGCTAAAATAGCTTACTTCCACCTAAATACAAGGATAGATATTTAAAAAAACCGGTCAAGTGCGAGTTTGACTCGCGCACCGAGGGTTCCGTACAAACTATCAATTAACTCAAGGTTAAGTAAATGTTTCTATATTTGACACCTTCGTTCTGTAGCTAGTATGATGAGCAAGATTGCATGAAATTTATCCACGCAGTCATCTTCGATGTAATTATTTTCAATTACGTAAGAAAACTACCAACATCCATATTAAATTTTCTCTAAGCTTTTATAAACCCGTAAAATATAAATTACCCTCGTATGAAATAGAAGAGAAAACAACGAATTCTGATACCCCAATGTATCAATTCGTATATTTTATTTAGTTTTTTCCTAGCCGATCCGCTTCAATTTTTCCCATTACTGAACAAAGCCCAACGAATACGACGACAAATAGACCGAAGTAAATTTCGCCTGTTAAATTACTTATTTTAACTCAACACAACAGAATTCAATTTCAAACAACGAATAACGGGGGAATGGTTTTTTTTACATTTTCCTTCATAGATCGAAATTTTACCAATATAGAAAAAGAAAGAAAAACTGTTTCAAAAAGTACAAGTAGATTTTATTTTTTGCCCCCCCTCATATTCGTAATTTTTCATGGAAAATATAAATGTATATTAAAATTTCTCATTTTCCATGCACGTGGATAACTCTCATTTAAAACCATTCCAAATTTCAAATTGATAGCTAAAGTAAGTTCGTGATATATTTCACTTTGTGACAGACAGACAGATAGACAGACAGACGGACGGACGGTGTCGCACCATAAGGGTTCCTTTTTTACCTTTTTTGGTACGGAACCCTAATTACGAGTTATTCATTAAGTGGAAGGAAGAAAATTAAGCTAATCATTGGTCAGAGAATGTGATTCTGGCTTGTTTCAACCACCTGCGCCAAATAATGCAGTCGATTTACTCAACAAAGAGAACGTTAAAATAAAGCACTATACAAATTAAATGGCATGGTTAAAGAGACAATCGGATGGCTACAAAGAAAGTAAATCACAAATATTCAGCTGCGATGAATGTATTTGATAACATAGCGATATCTAAGAATTCGATTATAAAGAATGTCTGTACATTCACTTCCTCCTAAGAGTCAAATTCAGACATTCAACAAACGAATATATAAATGTCCCCGGGAAATCGATAAAAATATCCTGTAACAAATGCCCGAATATTTATGGTACCATTAATGTTTCTTAAATATATTTTTATCTTTTTTCTTGTTTCATTTTTGAGAAAAGAACTATACCTACTTGCATCCTGTCTAATTCACACTCGGCCTGTATGGGTTCCTTACTGGTCTCTGCCGTAATGTACTACAATTATGCAATCGTTACATAATGTTTGCTTTTTCAGTGGAGTACCACGTTTAGGCCACTCAGCTTAAAAAGCTAATTATCACGCAACGCACGCAAAGCATCACGGTGACAAATACTACTTTGACCTGCGACCTGTTTCGTTTAATAATATATTATCCGCCGTAATATTAGCAAAATAATAGTTGTAAGTTGTAATAGTTGTATGTTGTAATAGTAGTGGCTGTGAATACCATGGCTGCAACAAATAAATGAATATGAATATGAATATATGAATCGATGATATATGAGTCGATAGCTTATGCCGGTTTCTGACCCCCTAGCACACTGTTTTATGTCGGACATACAGCATTCGTCCCTTTCTGGCAAATATGCGAGTGCGAGAGGGACGAATGCTTTATGTCCGACATAAAACTTAGTGTGCTAGGGGGCCTGATGACAATAAAACAGAGTCAACATGAGGTGATTATTAGGCATCGGAGTTTTGGCCATTTCGGTCTGAAGCGGTCCTAAGAGTTTACATTTATGGCTAATGTCGACTCCATAGCTTGCCATTAGAGCATGCGACAAAAACTCCGATCCCTAGTGATTATACTTATATTTGGGACTTGGTCGATTTGTGTAATTTTGACCGCAAATATTTATTTATTCATTTTTATGAATTAATTGATAAATTGTGTTTACGTATGATATATAGTAACTTTGAATATGTATGTATTTAAGTTGCATAAAGTTCCTAAAGGCCATATAGTTATAGGTCGATTAAGCAAGGTAAGGGTTTTCTTCGTAAGACGTTGACATACAAGTGAAATCAAAAGATTTTTCAAGAAACCCAAAGTACTCCTTTTTTTCAAATATGTCTGAGGAATCCAACGACACCTCATATTTACTTATTTATTTACATACAGTCTGTAGCCCGTGTAATAGAATTTTCTACATACATACCCTATCTACGCTCGAAAAAAATAACCCTAAAAATGTCACGACCACTCAAATCAGTTATTAGTATAAATGGACATGGTTTTTTATTATTATGTCCATTCATACTTTATTTATCTATAAGTATGTTTTTTAATTCGCAGCGCAAACTATTACTATTCCCCGAGGGCACGCGACATAGCGGCGACACGTTACTACCCTTCAGGAAGGGCGCTTTCCATGTGGCCATGGACGCCGGCGCGCCCGTACAACCCGTGGTCGCCTCCAAATACCATTTCCTTGACGACAAGCGACACAGATTTGGATCAGGTAAGCGCTGCTTCCAACCGAGCCTGAGCGGGAAATTCCATACGATCGTTGATGTAATAAAATTACTTTATTCCTAGAACGGATTAAGTAGATGGTATGCTAATGCACGATAAGTACCTTGCACTTTTTGAATATGCGCTGAAATTTGGCACCATTAATCCTTTTGGTCTTGAGTGGATTAAGACCAGGAGCCACCGAGAGAGAGAGAATGAGGGGTATTAACCCCGCATTTAGTGGGGGAATAGAGAAAAGTTTAACCCTATTAATTAAAACTGTAAACTACAAGAAAACAAATATCATTACCTAAAGGCGGGATTCCACCGGTGTGCGGCACTGTGCGGCACAAGCATATTCAATACAAAATGCTTGTGCCGCACAGTGCCGCACACCGGAGGGGTCCCGCTATAAGGTACTCGCTCCGACGTCTTAAGGGAATTGAAAGAGAAAGGGAAGTCCATTTGAAAAAAAAACAAATTGACATAAGGTAACCTATGTGAGACACACTTTCGAAAGGGGACCCTAATGGATGTTATTTGACCTTACATTTCATTAAAAAATCCTGGAAAAAGAACAAAAGTCCCGGGATCTTGAATACCGAGTTTTACCCAGACCCCCTATTGGATTTCGCCAATAATCATGTTACTTCCCTCTTCAATAATCTTGTTCAATATCAAATAACAAAATGAGGGTTTATAAACAAAACGTTTCTCTTACTACCTGGCACTCGAAAACTTTATGCCGAAACAGGAGCCAAGGACTCACAAACTTAGGAGCATAGCCAAATTTTATCACGAAATGGGGTTCAAATACGTGGTCTACAAATATATTATTAATAGATAGTTATTGAAACTAAAACTATACAATTCTTGTATTAAATAATAGGCAATAGGTATATCAATGTGCACACAAAAAAATGCAAAGCGATATCATGAACATTATTGACTGAAAAAAAATACTGCGTTCGATTCTCACATATAATACGGTATTAGACAATAAGTCAAATCAGCTTCTTTTTATGATATGACACGTGAAAAACGCTCCGTTAGTATGGCATTTGTAGAGATTACTTGCTTGTGACGTCACAATCAAAGAACGTCCTCATTGTTAGTTTTTATGAATTCATAAGAGGCTTAACATGCCGAAACAGTGGACGTTTACCTTATTTGTTGAATGACCTATTAGGACCTAACCTTGTCTATTGTGATTATGAGTCCAGGGTATTTTTATGCATTTATCATTTTTTGTATCTATCTTTATAGGTAGGTACAGTCGAGATCAAAAATATGTTTACACTTTTGCACCTTATTACAAGGCAATAAGGTGCAAAAGTGTAAATATATCTTTGACCTCGACTGTACAGTACATAACTATCTTGGTGTGGGACGATCAGTTCCTAAAAGTCTGGTTTAGTTTGGTAAGTAGTAGCACAGGAAAGTATAATTGTATTACATAGGTACATATAAGCAGAGGGCGGAATTGCTCATGGCAAAAATCAAACGTCATTAGAGTTGGAACGTTGTATTTTATCGACTTTTTCAGGTATCGATACTTTTTCACCTTTTAAATTTCTGACCTTAACGTTAACCTCTTTGATTAGATTAAAGGTAAATTGCATGGCAGTTAACTGTCATTTCTGTCACTAGTCTTTTTGCAACTAATTCCCGTTTGTAAAAAATGGTTAATCCAAAAAGAAAAACAATTAACAAATGGATAAAGAAGTATCCTTGTCTTACTTACAACGAAAACGACTCAACAATATACTGCTCTAAATGTAAGGTTCACTTAAATCAACTAAAAAAATATTGCGTTGAAATTCACATAACGAGTAAAACACATTCACCTGAGTTTAAAGAGGTGTAGAATGATGATAGTTTTTATCTAAATTTGATAATATTTCTCGTTTTTTGCAACATTCCATGGAAAAAAATGAATAATCCACATTTCCGGTTTTAAAAAAAAAAATTGTTGTTCTTGTTCATCGAAAAAACTTCCGGACGAATCGTTGTTGCGGAATGTTTATCTGGATATTTTGTACAATCAGACGGTTGATAAAATTCGCGAAAAGATGGAAGGAATATATACACCGTGGGCTGTTTAAACCCGACCGATTTCAACCACATATTCCTGACGAGATTTCAAGTAAAAAATGTTATATGAACATATGTCCAATTACGAGTTTATATTTTTTTAATTTTTGAAACAAAGTAAATCAATTAGGCATCGCAGTTCACTGTGAACGAATCTTTACTTTGGTCACAAAAATAATTTTAGACATTGACGTTATTGACATTATTTAAGTTCAATTTACCGGCCAGTTCTATTATCGTAATGTACTATGTAGGTATAATAGGTTGCACTCTAGTGATAATTGATAAAATGCAGAATCTAAACATAAGTCTAGTTTAGCGATAAACGTGTATGTGATAAAGAAAAGATAATAATTTGATACATAATACGAGTACTAACTACACTGGCACTCAGCGGTAAATGGCGTGTTCGTTATACGTAAAATTACATTCCGTAATAAAACCTTTCTGTAATTGAACACCAAACTTAGGAACAAGATACTGGCCAATAATGATTTTTGTGATTCTGCGTAGAAAAAATTAAGTGCAAATAATTACGTCACATTCTTAGGGTGCGTTATACTTGAGATTATTCAATTTGTTAAATACTTAAAATTGCGATTTTCTAAAAAACTATGCATTTTCGGACTACATGTTGTACGACTTTTTTTACTCTATTTTAGCTAAGGAACCTATGGTTAAAATCGGTCGGGCTTAAACAGCCCACGGTGTATATGGTTAACAGTCGACGAAACAGTTAAAATTAAAGGAAAATGTGTAGCAAATGTCATTATAAGAGAACTGGCCAAGAATACCTGCTGTAAATTTTACCTCATTGGATGTAAAATTCTTGACAAAGTCGATGCTAATTCAATGGCTGAGTTAATCCAAAAACAACTTCAACTTCTTTGGCAAAATTCGTATAATGAGAATTTAAAGAATGTCCTTCTACTAAGTACTGACAATACCGCGTACATGTTGAAGGCTGGTAAAATTTTAAAAGGTGCATTTCCAAATTTACTGCACGTTACATGCCTTGCCCATGGTTTACATCGAGTCACAGAGCATTTGCGATCTCAACATAAAAACGTAGATTTGTTAATTGCCAATGTAAAAAAATATTTGTAAAATCACCACAGAGAGTAAGGCTATTCAAACAAATATGTCCGTCAATAGCACTGCCCCCGAGTCCCGTTATAACAAGATGGGGTACATGGCTGAATGCAGCTCTATATTATGCACAACATTTCGACCATATTGCTGAAGTGATTTCACAGTTAAACCCAAGCGAATCAGCGGCAATTAGAGAAGCAAAAAAATACTTAAGGATAAACATTTGAAAAACGATTTAATTTTAATTAAAGACAATTACAGCTGTTTATGCGACGCAATAGTGAAGTTTCAAACATCTTATTTATCTTAGGTAGAATCATTTGAGATTTTAGACCATGTGCGAAGTATTATAGATTGGAGTGGATCCAACACAGTCAAATTAAAACTGGAAAAAGTAGTGGACAGGATTCCTAATTATGACACCCTTCGTGACTACGCCGATTTAATAAAAACAAATAAATATGAAGATAGCGTAACTGAGTTCTATAAATATGCACCTGTTACATCATCTGAAGTAGAACGCTCCTTCTTTACGTATAAATGGATTAACGATGAAAAAAGAACCAGTATGCAGGCTGATCATATGGAAAAAATTATGACTATCTTGTATTATTAGCGAGAAGACGAGGAAAACAATTAGTTCACAGGTGATTTGAATCCTTAGGTTGTATTATTGAAACTTAGGTAGTTTTAATAATGCCGTACTAAGTTAAGTAGTTTTTAAAAAAATCGGATTATATTGTCTTTAATTTAAATGCTATTCCGTAATGTTCATATGAAGTATATTATTGTTTGCTAATGGATTTGAGGTTTAGTTTTGTTAATAAATAAATAAAGATACGCTAGGTAAATATGATTTCAGTTTATTCGATAGTCGATAAAATACAACGTTCCAACTCTAATGACGTTTGATTTTTGCCATGAGCAATTCCACCCTCTGCATATAAGTATCCAGTAGGTCGATTTGTGTATCCCTTATATATATTGATGATAATTTACTTTAAGAACAAAGTTTTAAACGACGTTTTCAATTCAGTACTCCGCAAAGACACATAAATACATGAACATTTCCTTTCCATTTTATCACATGAAACTGCTTTCGTAAATGCGTTGATATAATTACAGAGAAAAAGCCGAATTGCTGTATGTGGCCCGATAATATATTATATAAGGAGTTCCGTGGATTCCTCAAGGATTTCAGAATCACCATTGATTAGATTAGATTAGATTATTTTATTTCATTTTCAAAATGTCCATGTCATTTCATAAAATTAAAATAGCAAGGATTCACAAAAAGATCGTCAGAGTGTAATCTAGAATAAACAACAATAATAAAAAATAGTCAATAAAAATCCAATTTCAAAATGAAAACAAACATGAAAAACCAATGAAAACTATGGGAGTGGGCTGATATCCTGCGTAATGAAATGAAAGTATGATTTACCTTTTGTAACGTAGTTTTAATATGAAAACGGACAAGTATTCACGTTACAATTCAGTTTATGACAGCGACAAAAACTATAAGACAAGAATGACATTGAATCCGAAAGAATGTTGAAAAACAAGATTCAAATTTGACATAACATTTTTCACTACACAAAGTTGGCAAAGAGTTCGCAACATCCGTGTGCTATGCAATCATTAGCAAAACGAATGTTATGCCAAATAATACGTTTGACCAAATAAAACTTGCCTGTATAAAACTTTGCCAAACAATAATTTGCGAAGTAATATTTTGCCATAGGAAATAATGCCAAGTGATAAAATGCGAAACAATAATTTGACTAGTCATTTTTTGCCAAATGAACATTTGGGAAAAAATATTTGGGAATTGACACTGGGAAATAATACCCATACAATAGAGAACCGACGGTCTGCAACAGCTAATGTCCGTTTTGTTCACCAAGCCTGCCGTCGACCTTTATGACATAAATATCTCCTTCTGCCAATTTAAGAAAGACTAACTTCAGAAATTGTATGTTGCGCTATGTATGTTATACGATCCTACTAATCCTACTAATATTATAAATGCGAAAGTTTGGATGTTTAGATGTTTGTTACTCAATCACGCTTAAACGGCTCAACGGATTTAAATGAAATTGTGCACGAACACAGTTTAAAACCTGGATTAAAATATAGGATAGTTTTTATCCCGGGTCCACGCAGACTAAGTCGCGGGCGGAAGCTAGTCTAGAATATGTATGAACATGCATTTATTGTTACAGGAGAAGTTATCGTCACAATATTGCCAATGGTTGAAACGACCGGCATGACCAAAGACGACCTGCCGGCTTTGATAGAGAAGACTCAAATGGACATGCAAGATACCTTCACGAGAACGTCGGCCGAGACGCTCGCGCGGAGCTCCTCGAGAAAGCACGTTGATTAGGTACCTGTAACGTCGGTGTTCCATAGGTGATTTGTTTAGGTAAGTAAGTACCTACCTTTTGAAATGTTGAGCATCGTATGCAAATAAATGAGTTGTTTACCCCAGACTACAACAATCTTATGCTCGTTTTAATTTAGAATGTAATTGTGTCAAGTACCTATTGAGTAGATGTATACATATACGCTCTGCATTACTTCTGTATAAGCAGTAGTTTGAGGACCGACCTGAATAGTTTTTTTAAACAACAGGGGGTGTAAGTGGCGTTATAGACTTTCCTTTCAATAAAGGTTACACGTAGAAGGTATGAAGAGAGTCCAAGTACCTATTGGATTTTACGTATCCTCTATGTATTATCTCATGAGTCGATTTAATGTTATATACTACCCGAAGTAAACCTTTAAGTCATAGTCACTGCAAGCTGCATTATTATCTAAAACAAGGCCCACAAAAATAACCCACCTGACACTTTATTTGTAGGTCATTCCGCGTCTGCTATTTTGGAGCACTTTGTCAGGTCACGGTGTTAAGGCGCATTTTCATTGGTCGTTAAGTCGGTCGATATACCGCATGCGGGTGTTCGAGTTACTATTTTCAAATCTGCCGCACCCGGCGCATTATCGACCAACGAAAATGCGCCTT